>CM074718.1:262376235-262976235 GCA_037306005.1 Rhinophrynus dorsalis
CAGGAGGTGAGTTAAGCAACAGAGGTGACAGATTTGTTGCTGGTGGCTACAGTAGTTCTGTCACCCGTATGAAGATGTCTTAGTCTCCTGCTAGTTGATTTAGTTTTAGGTGTTTCAATCTGACAACAATTAGGATTCCTCATTATTCATCAGGTATATTGAAACCTATTATTTGCTGTGAGGAGGTATAACCCAGAGGTAAACTTCAACTGAGATCAATGTATACAGAAAAAAAATGCTACACCTGACTGCTGTTTGAAGGACACCTATCTAGATAAGTCAGTGTGTTAAACAAATTGAGTGAATAATTCTTAGGTTACATTTCCACTTTAATAACCTCCCCAAATGACATTGAGAAGGTTATTTCTGGTGGGAAAAGTGCCTGCTTTGAGGAATTGGCAGCAGATAAATAACCCTTCAATTACAAGAATATTTGTTTTATTTAATAATATTACCAGCTAGTTTAAATATTATTATTATACTAGTATATATGACATTTGTACTAGTATCTATGACAAATATATACAAAGTAATATGACAAAGAAAAAAACACTGACTGACTAATTAAAGGGATAGTAATACTTTAATTTTACTAATCCCCATTTTATACAACTTAAAAAAAGATTGTTAATGCCCCAAATCGCATGTCTCAAACCTTTATGGTTTGAGAGAAAATCAGTTTCAAAGTCTCCCTGTAACGGTTTTCAGTACACTCAGAGGCAGGCAGTTTGGTAAAACACAGTTTTATTGAAACCAGACAGAATAAAGTAACCCTTGTGGGTCCAGCAATAGTAGACACTTAATACTGACACAGGACAGGTTACAAAATAGCATTAACCCACACGGGTCCAGTACATATATCAGAGAATAAATACATATACTGACACAGGTCAGGTTACAGTTCGTGTGAATAGTGATATAACAATTGAAGGTGCTATTAGGCCGGGAGGCAGGTAGGACCTAATAGCGAGGCCCAGGAAGCACTCTGTACAGGAGAGTGACACAATAGCGATAAAGCCCTCAAAGGGTGAGCGAGGCCGTGAAGGAATTACGGACTACCGGACAGTGCTGTAACTGGATGAACAATGGAACGCCAACCGGAATCTGCATGAACTGCGACCCAGTGATAACAGCACTGGACAACAAGGGTACAGATGCTGAGGCTTGATGGCAACTGCTAGGTGGTAGAGACGACTGAGGCGCCCAGGAGACCAACCTCAGTAAGGGAGCAGTAACAAGCCAAGTGTATAGTATGTCAATGAGAATATCTCCTACACAGGTGAGCACCAGACAGCAAGGGTTAATAGACGCTCAGGCTTGATGGCGACTGCTAGGTGGTAGAGACGACTGAGGCACCCAGGAGACCAACCTCAGTAGGGGAGCAGTGACAAGCCAAGCGTATAGTGAGCAAACGAGATCAGCTTCACCCCTGGGGTATGGAGATACTAGGCACAGGAGCGTAAATGGGTCGCAGTAACAAAACGGTTAAACAGCACTTGAGGCAACCACTGGGTCAGCACGCTCTAGACAGAGCACCGGAAAGTACTCTCTACTGGAATACTGGGCACAGTAGTGAACCAGACCAGAGACACACAAAGCAGGAACGGAAGCCAATCCGGGTCGATGCACAGAACAGGAATGTCAGCCAGGCCGGGTCCGTACACGGAGCAGGAACGTCAGCCAATCCAAGTTGGTACACGGAGCAGGAACGTCAGCCAATCCAAGTCAGTACACGGAACAGGAACGTCAGCCAGGCCAGGTCGATTCACAGAGCAGGAACAGAATCAGAGAGTAGTCAGGCAGTCCGGGTCATACATAGGATTCACACCAGAACGACAGCAAGCACTATGCAATGGGAACACCACGAAAGGGCCCTGCATGAGTGACAGGGCACAGTACTTACAGACTACCACTGGGTGGAGCAATCTCACGCAGCCAATAAGAAGGCGTCAGTAACAATGTGTCAAAATGTCTCCAGCAATACACGGCCAAAGTGATACTCCCCTTCCCTCCCCTTTCCCGGAGATCAGTGTTCTAGCTGACTCCAGCAGTATTCTGTCGTACGACCATCCGGCGCTCTGCAGCAGTGCCGAGATCTCGTTAATGAAGAAAAAATATTTCACTTCAAAGGTCTTCTACATGTGTTTGGTTTCCAAGCACATGTAGAAGACCGTTGAAGTGAAATATTTTTTCTTCATTAAGGAGATCTTGGCACTGCTGCAGAGCCGCCTGATGGCCCCGGGATCAGATTTCTGGGCAGTCAGCAAGACGCTGATATCTGGGAAAGGGGAGGGAGGGGGAAACTATTAAATTGATTTTCTCTCAAACTATAAAGGTTTGAGAGGTGTGATTTGGGGCATTAACAATCTTTTTTTAAGTTGCATAACTTAAAACTCAGATATATGATGTCATATGAAAGAGCTGGATCTTGCTTGCAGAGAGGTACAATCTTCAATTAGCATAAGAGAAAAAACAGAAAAACCTGTAAAGGGGGCAGGGTTTTAATCCCTTAATACCCCAGGACGTACATGTACGTCCCGAGCGGCTGTCCCTTAAGGACAGAGGACGTACATGTATGTCCTGTGATTCTGGGTCCCCCTCGCAGCTGAACGCCATTTGGGGAGTTCGGAATCATTTGAAAAAAAAAATGTATGATGGGCGTTAAGTGCCGGCCGCGTGTGCGAGTGGCTGGTCACTGAGGGGTTAATTGTTCTCACAGTAAGAAGATTGTCCCTTGCTGTGAACTGTCTGGTCCCAGGACCAGATTCCACATCTGAGGGGAGGTGGCTTACACTAGGTAAAAGGGGCAGGAGGGGTAAACTTTATCATTCAATTACTCTTGAACTACAACTCTGACAGAATTGATATAACACTCTCCATGGCCCAAATACTATGAAGATTAATTGGAGCTGCTTTTATTTTGAAACATTACTATCCCTTTAATGTTCCCTAAAATGTAGATTCTAGGGGATGTGTCTCTTGTTGCTCTAGCCAGAGGTTCTTCAATCAGTTATCAAGGAACCCGTAACCCCTTGATGACCAAAGGGGTGTGCAATGCATTACTTCAAAATGTATAGCTCAACCCTCTGGCCCTCAAGGGGTTAACATGCTACAACTTAGAGGCATCACTGTTTGTACACAGTTAAACAAACAGGCCTTCTTCTTTTGGGTAGAAATGGCACTTATTTAAAGATTAAAGAGGCAAATAAATGCTGCAGATTATAATAGGCAACAATGTCCTCACTAGCCAAGAAAATATGCCCCTTCACCCTGAGACCCTGAGATATTGTAGATATTCTTAAATGAAAAAAGTGTAATAACACCTGCTACATCTGAACAAATTAACAGTTTTGAGAAAAAGAATCTGGTTAAATTTCTATTCTGATTACCAACTGGAGCTGTTGACAGTGGTAACTATTAATTGGTGGGCCCCTTTACAAAATGTATTTTGGGCCCCTTAACATACAAATATTTTCCCATGAGCATTACTAGATCTTGTCGAGCCCTGGGGCCAATAGTCCCTACTGGATATGGGCCTCATCATAACTACACCCTCTGAACATCCTGTAGTTATGCCCCTGTTGATTAAAACATAAGAAAAATGTTTAAGCTGTTATAACCTTTGAATGAGAAATCTCCCAGAACTGGGAATACCCTTTTTAATCCATCAAATTCTAGATAGGTCTCCAAACTATTGCAGGTTTTTCCCTATAGTGTGATTGGTTTATCTCAGAAATGCACCACTGTTATTAGTATAGCAGATTAACAATATAGAGGTTAATATAAGTTTAACCTTCTTAGATTCTGTACCATTGTCTATTACCTGGTTTAACTTAAATAAGCAAATATGATTAATCATTCATAAGTATCCAAATGTATTTACATATGATTGTTGCAATGAGATGGCAGAGAATAATATATATACATATATATATATATTTATAACACAAACAGTCATTAGGAATGCACACTCTGTAGTTAATATATTTCAATCTGGGTGCTCGTCCAAAGGAAATAAACGATACATACAGTTCTTGAGAAGAGACGGCACTCACAGAATTTCATAAGATTGTAGAATGCTGTTACATATTTATTGGAATCGACGTTTCGGCCACCAGAGTAGCCTTTATCAAGAACTGTATATATATATATATATATATATATATATATATATATATATATATATATATATATATATATATATATATATAAAATTCTAAGTGAATCTGGTTTGCTGTCTGGGAGAGGGGCTGAAAAAAGTGACTCTATCTGCCTCCTCAACCAACCATCATTGCAAGTCTGTTTAAAAAACAGCCACTGGTGTAGGACACTCCCTGCCTCCTCAACCAACAGCTTACAAAACAAAAAATCAGACCTTGTGGTGGGGCATCAGGACCCTTTCTGATGCCCCCAGCTACTGATCTCCCAGCTGATTTTGCTGGAAGATCAGTAGAAGTAACACAGGGGAGTTAGAGAGCTCCCTGCTTCCATTCTACCTGGATCCAGGTAAGAGTAGGCAGGAAACCCTTTCACGTCAATGCGGGAGGCATTTCCTCACTGATGTGAGAGGGTTTGCCAATCCCGCTCACTTCTACCTGGTAGCCCCAGGTAGGATGGAAGCAATGCATTGGGTACCTAATTCAAAGGGTTAAAAAAAACAAGGATCACTGCACGGGTGAAGCCGTGCCACTCACCTGCTATTATTAACTATATTGGTGTTATGGCATTTTAATACATTAGATCCTTAGATCTTGTTTGCTGATTAAACCTCGTTTGCACTGTCTTAAATCGATGAATAATTGCAAATGTAACTACATATAAAGTTGTTTATACTATGCATTCATCAACAGGCGCCACTGCGACTAGTTAGTGACTAGAGCTCTGCATAGCTTGCAATATCAACAGCATCACCATAATATGTAATGGCAAAAAAAAGTTGCAGTTCATCACAAAATTCCAATTTGACCTGCACTGACTTTTGCATAAAATATCTCCCAGGGAGTACCCTTGTTTTACCCAACGGGAAAAGCCTGACATTTTTTCATAGCAATTGTCACTATCATTTTTATGTTTTTTGATCAGGGACTTGAGTGGGGAACCACTCTTCCATGGAACTTAAATATAATTCAGCCAACAATATAATGGTACTGTTGTGAAACAGCTTTTAGATACAGGCACTTCTTAGCACCACTGCTATCCTATTAGCAGGATTGCCACAAGGGGGACCTAATGTGCCAGGCCAAGACTCTTTGGTGGACCTAGAACAGGAATGCAGTCAACGGGTTAACATTGTGTGGCCCTCCACAGAGAAAAACATTTTAACTGCCTTGCAGCGTAGTATAAAGTGATTAAAAGCCCCATTTAGATCAATGGGATTTTTTCTGCGACTACCCAGGGAGGTGTCCAGTGCATTGCTCTGCAATACGTTGGTCAGTTCTCTGGCATTCTAAAGGTTAATTCAGTAACTTTCACCCTCTGAATGCTAGAGGGGTGTCCAACACATTGTTTTGAGCTACCTGTGCCCCTGTAAGAGAGAGAACATACAGTGCATGGGTATTCCCAACAGTCACAGATTATATATATATATATATATATATATATATATATATATATATATATATATATATAAATGTATAAGGATCGACAGCAGCACTCACAAAACTTCACAGTAAAACAATAACCGGTGCACGTCCCATAAACAATAAGTAATCTTAAAGTGTACTCAGCCCAGGTTACTGCAAGCGTCGTAGGAGACAGCACTCAACGCAGTAAAATTGAAGAAGTCAATTAATTTATTGCATCCATCAAGCCTAGCGCTTTCGGTCCTCACAGGACCCTGAGGAAGTACACTTTAAGATTATATATATATATATATATATATATATAATTAATTTGGTCCATCTACCATCACGTCTTCTTGTTATGTGACCTGCCCATTTCCATTTTAGGCACTTTACTCTTTCAATCATGTCATAAACTTATATATATTTTTGAATGTGTGTACGCATATACACAAACACACAAGCAGACCCTAGCAGCCAATGTTGTGGTCCTCCATGGAGGGAAATGTTGGCCTTTGACTGTAATTTAGTTAATGCCTGACCTAGAGAAAGAATATTGTTGGATGAGACACTTTGAGACCAGCAGCCCCAAACTTTTATGACTGAGGAACATTTCTGGTGGCTGAACTTTCTATGACAATAAAGGTTGCTAGGTAGTCCTGGCTGCAACATCTACAGATTACTACTACTATAAATTTACACCTGTAAACGTGACAATCGTTCAAAGTTTTTCTTTATTTGAGAATGATAGTGGGGTAAAATTTATATAATCAAACACGGGCCAAAGTGCATCACGCAGAACTACAGCTCCCAGCATTCTGTGTATTTGGGCAGTGTCTACTGCGCATGACTGCATTGGACAAACATACAGCATTCAGGCAGTCTCTAGTGCGCATGACTGCACTGGACAAACATACAGCATTCAGGCAGTCTCTACTGCGCATTATTGCATTGGACAAACATACATCTGGCCTTTTATTATTAGTGATATCTGTGATTAGGGACACTTTCATTTAGGAATGTCCAAAGAGCATCTCACATTGGACTTTTGGCTGCGCCCATACCTCCTAAGTGTCCCAAGTTAGGAGGGACAGTCCCCCTTTACAACTCTTGTGTCCCTTTTTTTAGTGTTAAAACTAACATTACTATTTCTTTGACCCCCTTAACGGGGTGTAATGAACTAATGGTATGCAAATCCTGACAGGAAAATGCAAGCAAAATGTTTTTTTTTCTATTTTAATCAAATTAAATGATGAGGTATTCATATAATTGTGGTATCAAAAGAAAGCCATATTTGTGCTTAAAAAAACAGTATATAGTTTGTGTGGGTGTACAAAAGGAATTAAAGAGAAAATTGGTTGAATAAAGACATAGTTAAAAAAGTCAAAATTGCTCCGGTCCTTAAGTGAAAACGATGTCAGATTTTCCCAGCCCTTAAGGGGTTAAGTGTTACTATCCCTTTAAGTACAACCTTTTCTGCCCCTTCAAATTTTAAATTCTTATAACTTCAGAACAGAATTCCAAATTGAAAGTTCCCGTGTGTGTCTGTATGTGTGATTATGTGTATAGGAACATCAAACTGTGAATTTTAAGCATACTGTAACAAATGAAAGTGCCAACATTTTTGTGTCAATTCAGACCTTCATACAGGTCTGACCAAAATGTTCGCACTTTATTGTTATGCATTTCCATTTTGATCTCATTTCTAAGTGTGCATGGTGGAGGTGTGACATGGTCAGCCCACTAAGGTATCATTCATATATGATTGGTTGATGCCTACATGGGTTGGCCATTTATTGGATGATGTGAGTTATACGTCTCAATGTCCAGGTTGCTAGTATGTACTGCTCTGCATCACAGCCCATAGACCATCATGCAGATCAGTTCTGATGAACTTTCCTGCATTCAAAACATGGAACTCAGGAAATTTGCAGCAACCTGCCTTTCTTTGAGACATGCAGTGCAATGTACTTCAGCGTGAACATACACGTTGGGACAAATGTATTCAGTTCACTAGCGAATACATCTTTACAAAATGTTGCACTACAATTATCAGTATAAGGCCTTAAAGCTAGTTTTTTTTATATGTTTCCATTATTATAGCAATCTTTATAGGTGTCTGAGAAATGATAGTGCTGGATTGTTTGTAAATGGACTGGCATAAGGTAACAGCCTTTCTGAATACAAGGATAGGGGGTATTAATCTCAATAAATTCAAACTTTTTTCCTTATTAAAAATGCACAAACAATATTAACCAAATTATGTCTATATAAGACAGTCTACACAAGCATTAAAAATGCAGTTTTAGGACTTGATTTTAGGGATATAACATAAAAACATAACTAATGCTTACAGATGCTAGCTGTAATTACATAATGTTTTAAAAAAAACAAAAACAAAAAAAATAAAAAAAATAAAAAAAAAAATATATATATATATATAAATATTGCCCTCCCCCACAGTAGCCACCTCCACATTGCCCCCATTGTTCACCTCCACATTGGCCCCCATTGTCCACTTCCTAGTTTTGCTGGCTCAGGAGGGGGGCCTCATCGCTGGTGGTCTAGCTATTAGCAGCTCCCATGCAGTCCTCTCTCCAGTAATGCAGAGCACTGGGAGATTATGTCATATCCCAGCGCTCTGCATTACTAGAGTGCTTGGGACAGCAAGGGAGCTGCTAATAGAGGTCTGTGCCAAAGACGGCACAGATCTCAGCTTGCCGCTGGGGAGATCAGTCTGATCTAGAGTGACGGGCCCTGTCACAGTTGTTACCACTGTAGTTACGCCACTGGAGAGGGAGACACTTTTAATTACAATAAAACAAAGACAACAACGTTATGAAAAAGTAAATTGAAGAATTGAGCGTGCAGCAGTATCTAAACATTATTATCCCTTTAAGGAAATCTGTTTGTAACAGATAAAAAATCTCACTAACAGAGCTGTAAAGAAACATTAAATGGTGACTCGTATTCAAACTATAACAATAAAGTGCAAACATTTTGTTCTCAGGTCAGACCTGTATGGGGGTCTGAATTGACACCAAAATGTTGGTACTTTCATTTGTTACAGTATGCATACAATTCACAGTTTGATGTTCCTATACATATAATCACACATACACACACACACTATGGGAACTTTAAATTTGGAATTCTGTTCTGAAGTTATAAGAATTTAAAATTTGAAGGGGCAGAAAAGGTTGTACTTAAAGGGATAGTAACACTTAACCCCTTAAAGACTGGGAAATTCTGACGTTGTTTTCACTTAAGGACCAGAGCAATTTTGACTTTTTTGACTATGTCTTTGTTCAACCACATTTTCTCTTTAATTCCTTTTGTACACTCACACAAATTATATACTGTTTTTTTAAGCACAAGTAGAGCTTTGTTTTGATACCACAATTATATGAATACCTCATTGTTTAATTTGATTAAAATAGAAAAAAAGAGGAAAGAAATAAAAAACAACAACATTTTGCTTACATTTTCCTGGCAGGATTTGCATACCATTAGTTCATTACAAAAAAATACCCCTAAATATATTCATTTGCGTCTCCTTAATATAAGAGTACCCCATATGCCTAGTATATCAATACCTTTCTCACATTTACAAGGTAAATATTACAAGATGGACGCCATTATTTCCAACCTGTAATTTTTCAACAAATGGCATGTGAGCATCATAGGTTAGTTAACGGTGCCAGAACCAAAAATGTCCCACAAAGGTATATGTTTCTAAAAACTAGACAACATAAGATAAATAATCAGGAGAATTTTGGAGTTTTTTATGCAGCTATTTTTCCAGAAATATTTTTCAAAATTGAGGTAATATTTTGTTTATTTTTGCACTTTTCACACTTACATTTCAATATTACTGTTGATATAAAACATGGGATAGTTGGAAATTTAAAAAAATGCATTGATTAGTATTCAACTACTTCTTCTGAGTATGTCAATACCCCATATGCAAGGTTCTCAAGGTTTGGGGAAGCTATGGGGCCCAAATTGGAACATGCATGTTTCCAGTTTCACACTTTGAATTTTTACAGCTTGCATCACTGGTGCCATGTCTCATTTGGGGCTGTGTACCAGCGCTCCACCTTAAAATTTCCCCCCAAAAGTGTATATTTTTGGAAAGTTCCAGGTTTTCATTTTATGTATGTTTTCACATTTTTTACGCAGCCATTTTACCACCAATCTCTCGTACAACTTGACGTAAGTAAAAAAATCGTCATTTTTCACACTTTGACTTCTATGTTGATGTGAATTTCAGAAACAAGCCAAAAGATGTGAGAGCAAGTCCCCCCCATACAAACCAGCTAATCACTGACATACTTTTTGGCCTTATTTGGGCCTCGACAGTGAGGGGCAGCTGGCTTCCCTAGGCACTGAGAGCAAGGGGTCCACGTCTGGATTACCCTTTACACTTTGGGATAGACCCTCAGTGTTTCTCAGAAACAAACCAAAAGATTTGAGAGGCTCTGAGAATGAACAAAAGTACAATGGCCTGTTCTCCAGCTAGTCACAGCTAAAGAGCATCACATTTTAGCTCTCTAGTGCCATTACAGAGAAGAAATTTCCACATACATATTAGACTAATCCCACCCATAAGGGCAGTCCAGTACCATAATGACGGGCAAGTCCCCGCTTTACATTAAAACCAGCTAACCCCAGACGTACATTTCAGCCTTATTTGGGCAAATCCCGCTGCATGGAAAAACCATCTAATCCCACACATACATTTTGGCCTTATTTGAGCCTTGGCAGTGAGGGGCAGCTGGCTTCCTTAGGCACTGAGAGCAAGGGGTCCACGTCTGGATTACCCTTTACACTTAGGGATAGACCCTAAGTGTTTCTCAGAAACAAACCAAAAGATTTGAGAGGCTCTGAGCACGAACAAGCACAATGGCCTGTTCTCCAGCTAGTCACCGCTAACAAGAATCACATTTTAGCTCTCTAGTGCTATTACAGAGAAGAAATTTCTACATCCATATTAGACTAATGCCACCCATAAGGGCAGTCCAGTACCAAAAAGATGAGCAAGTCCCCTCTTCACTTAAAAAAAACAGCTAACCACAGACATACATTTCAGCTTTATTTGGGCCTCATTAGTGAGGTGCAACTGGCTTCCCTATGCACTGAGAGTAAGGGGTCCACATCTGGATTACCCTTTACACTTAAGGAGAGACCCTAAGTGTTTCTCAGAAACAAGCCAAAAGATGTGAGAGGCTCTGAGCACGAACAAAAGCACCATGGCCTGTTCTCCGGTTACTCACCGCTCAAGAGCATCACATTTTAGCTCTCTAGTGTCATTACAGAGACGAAATTTCCACATACATATTAGACTAATCCCACCCATAATGGAGGTCCAGCACCAAAATGATGGGCAAGTCCCCTCTGCACGGAAAAACCATCTAACCCCAGACATTCATTTTAGCCTTACTTGGGCCTCAACAGTGAAGAACAGCTGGCTTCACTAGGCACTGAGAGCAAGGGGTCCACGTCTGGATTACCCTTCACACTTAGGGATAGACCCTAAGTGTTTCTCAGAAACAAACCAAAAGATTTGAGAGGCTCTGAGCACGAACAAGCACAATGGCCTGTTCTCCAGCTAGTCACCGCTAAAGAGCATCACATTTTAGCTCTCTAGTGCCATTAGAGAGAAGAAATTTCCACATACATATTAGACTAATCCCACCCATAAGGGCAGCCCAGTACCAAAATGATGAGCAAGTCCCCTCTGTACATTAAAACCAGCTAAGCCCAGACATACATTTTGGCCTTATTTGGGCAAGTCCCCGCTGCATGGAAAAACCTGCTAACCTCAGATGTACATTGTGGCCTTATTTGGGTTTCAACAGTGAGGAGCAGCTGGCTCCCCTAGGCACTGAGCGCAAGGGGTCCACGTCTGGATTACCCTTTACACTTAGGGATAGACCCTAAGTGTTTCTCAGAAACAAACCAAAAGATTTGAGAGGCTCTGAGCACAAACAAAAGCACAATGGTCTATTCTCCAGCTAGTCACCGCTAACAAGAATCACATTTTAGCTCTCTAGTGCCATTACAGAGAAGAAATTTCCACATACATATTAGACTAATCCCACCCATAAGGGCAGTCCAGTACCATAATGATGGGCAAGTCCCCTCTTTGCATTAAAACCATCTAACCCCAGATGTAAATTTCGGCCTTATTTGGGCAAGTCCCCTCTGCGTGGAAAAACCAGCTAACCCCAGATGTACGTTTTGGCCTTTTTTGGGCCCCATCAGTGAGGTGCAGCTGGCTTCCCTAGGCAGTGAGAGCAAGGGGTCCACATCTGGATTACCCTTTACACTTAAGGAGAGACCCTAAAGGTTTCTCAGAAACAAGCCAAAAGATGAGAGAGGCTCTGAGCACAAACAAAAGCACAATGGCTTGTTCTCTGGCTAGTCACTGTTCAAGAGCATCACATTTTAGCTCTCTAGTGCCATTACAGAGAAAAATTGTCCACATACATATGAGACTAATCCCGCCCATAGGGGGGGGGGTCCAGTCCCAAAATGCATGAGAAAAAAAAAAACAGTTAACCCCAGACATAAATGTTGACCTTATTTGGGCCTTATCAGTGAGGCACAGCTGGCTTCCCTAGGCACTGAGAGCAAGGGGTCCACATCTGAATTACCCTTTACACAGACCCTAAGTGTTTCTCAGAAACAAGCCAAAAAGATGTGAGAGGCTCTAAGCACTAACAAAAGCACAATGGCCTGTTCTCCGGCTAGTCACCACTCAAGAGCATCACATATTAGCTCTCTAGTGCTATTACAGAGAAGAAATTTCTACATCCATTTTAGACTAATACCACCCATAAGGGCAGTCCAGTACCAAAAAGATGGGCAAGTCCCCTCTGCACTTAAAAAAACAGCTAACCACAGACATACATTTCAGCTTTATTTGGGCCTCATCAGTGAGGTGCAACTGGCTTCCCTATGCACTGACAACAAGGGGTCCACATCTGGATTACCCTTTACACTTAGGGAGAGACCCTAAGTGTTTCTCAGAAACAAGCCAAAAGATGTGAGAGGCTCTGAGCACGAACAAAAGCACAATGGCCTGTTCTCTGGTTACTCACCACTAGTGATGAGCGAGCATGCTCGGCCGAAGCTCGGTTCGGCTCGAGCATCGCTCTGCTCGGCACATGACGGTACTCGTACGAGTACCGCATGTGCTCGCCCGCCATGTTCGGGTCTCCTCCCCGCACGTTTCGCGGCTGCTGAGCAGCCAATAAACGTGCGGGAAGGCTCTGACATCAGTGTAATGCCAGCAGCCATGTTGGCTGCTGGCATTACACTGATTGGCTGGCCAGAACCCGTGATCGGGTGCTGTATAGCACCCGACCAGCGAGTTCGGCTCAGTCTTAGCCAGGGAGAGATGAGGATAGGAAGGGAAAGTCAGTGTAGGGAGAATAAAAGTGTTGGAACTCTATCAAGACCCAAAAGTCCTTTTTAGGACTGTTGTGTGTGAGGGCAGCATTTATATTTTGTTTGGGGGGGCACAATTTCATTTTTTTTTTGTGGGGGGGGGGATATTTAGGTGACATTGTACTAGGTGCACAGGGACAAATAGTGTACAACGCAGCGACAAAAAGGGCCATTTTAAACATGTGCCTAGCCATAGATTATTGTCACATTCTGTTTAGTGTGCAAATTTTCAAATTAACGTCACATATTCCGTTCACTGTGCCTAGCCGCAGATTAGCGTCACATTCTGTTTAGTGTGCCTAGCCGCAGATTATTTTCACATTCTGTTTAGTGTGCAAATTTTAAAATTAACGTCACATATTCCGTTCACTGTGCCTAGCCGCAGATTAGCGTCACATTCTGTTTAGTGTGCCTAGCCGCAGATTATTTTCACATTCTGTTTAGTGTGCAAATTTTAAAATTAACGTCACATATTCCGTTCACTGTGCCTAGCCGCAGATTAGCGTCACATTCTGTTTAGTGTGCCTAGCCGCAGATTATTTTCACATTCTGTTTAGTGTGCAAATTTTAAAATTAACGTCACATATTCCGTTCACTGTGCCTAGCCGCAGATTAGCGTCACATTCTGTTTAGAGTGCCTAGCCGCAGATTATTTTCACATTCTGTTTAGTGTGCAAATTTTAAAATTAACGTCACATATTCCGTTCACTGAAAATAGCCGCAGATTAGCGTCACATTCTGTTTAGTGTGCCTAGCCGCAGATTATTTTCACATTCTGTTTAGTGTGCAAATTTTAAAATTAACGTCACATATTCCGTTCACTGTGCCTAGCCGCAGATTAGCGTCACATTCTGTTTAGTGTGCCTAGCCGCAGATTATTTTCACATTCTGTTTAGTGTGCAAATTTTAAAATTAACGTCACATATTCCGTTCACTGTGCCTAGCCGCAGATTAGCGTCACATTCTGTTTAGTGTGCCTAGCCGCAGATTATTTTCACATTCTGTTTAGTGTGCAAATTTTAAAATTAACGTCACATATTCCGTTCACTGTGCCTAGCCGCAGATTAGCGTCACATTCTGTTTAGTGTGCCTAGCCGCAGATTATTTTCACATTCTGTTTAGTGTGCAAATTTTAAAATTAACGTCACATATTCCGTTCACTGTGCCTAGCCGCAGATTAGCGTCACATTCTGTTTAGTGTGCCTAGCCGCAGATTATTTTCACATTCTGTTTAGTGTGCAAATTTTAAAATTAATGTCACATATTCCGTTCACTGTGCCTAGCCGCAGATTAGCGTCACATTCTGTTTAGTGTGCCTAGCTGCAGATTATTTTCACATTCTGTTTAGTGTGCAAATTTTAAAATTAACGTCACATATTCCGTTCACTGTGCCTAGCCGCAGATTAGCGTCACATTCTGTTTAGTGTGCCTAGCCGCAGATTAGCGGCACATATTGTTTAGTGTGCAGATTTTCAAATTAACGTCACATATTCCGTTCACTGTGCCTAGCCGCAGATTAGCGTCACATTCTGTTTAGTGTGCCTAGCCGCAGATTATTTTCACATTCTGTTTAGTGTGCAAATTTTAAAATTAACGTCACATATTCCGTTCACTGTGCCTAGCCGCAGATTAGCGTCACATTCTGTTTAGTGTGCCTAGCCGCAGATTATTTTCACATTCTGTTTAGTGTGCAAATTTTAAAATTAACGTCACATATTCCGTTCACTGTGCCTAGCCGCAGATTAGCGTCACATTCTGTTTAGTGTGCCTAGCCGCAGATTATTTTCACATTCTGTTTAGTGTGCAAATTTTAAAATTAACGTCACATATTCCGTTCACTGTGCCTAGCCGCAGATTAGCGTCACATTCTGTTTAGTGTGCCTAGCCGCAGATTATTTTCACATTCTGTTTAGTGTGCAAATTTTAAAATTAACGTCACATATTCCGTTCACTGTGCCTAGCCGCAGATTAGCGTCACATTCTGTTTAGTGTGCCTAGCCGCAGATTAGCGGCACATATTGTTTAGTGTGCAAATTTTCAAATTAACGTCACATATTCCGTTCACTGAAAATAGCCGCAGATTAGCGTCACATTCTGTTTAGTGTGCCTAGCCGCAGATTATTTTCACATTCTGTTTAGTGTGCAAATTTTAAAATTAACGTCACATATTCCGTTCACTGTGCCTAGCCGCAGATTAGCGTCACATTCTGTTTAGTGTGCCTAGCCGCAGATTAGCGGCATATATTCCGTGTAATATGAAGAAGGTGGGTAAAAAGGGACGGGGAAGTGGACGTGATCCTGATAGTTCAGGGCGCGGGTCAGGACGCGTAGAAACTGTGCCTGGTGCCAGAGCACAAGACAGAAAGACATCCACCATACCTAGCTTCATGTCTCAGTTTACAGGGCGTCGCAGGACATCACTCTCGAGGTCAGACCACTGCGAACAGGTGGTCGGTTGGATTTCAGCTGATACTGCTTCCAGTCGGTTAAGCACCACCCTGTCTTCCACCAAGTCCACTCTCAGTAGCCAAGAGTCTGGTCAACATAATCCTCACCCTGATCATCCTTCCTCCCACCATAGAGGGTCTGGCCAAAGAAGTGATCCCACACTGGGATATAGTGAGGAGCTCGTCTCATCACCAATCCTTCATTTGAACCTCTCTCCAAGCACGCTTGCAGAGGAACATGAGATCTTGTGCCCTGATTCACAACCTCTAGAGGGTACCCAATCACAAGAAGATGACAGAGGGGAACGGCATTTAAGGTCAAAGGAAGTGGATGATGATGATGATGAGACACAGTTGCCATCAAATCAACCACAATTACTGTCTCAAGACCTTGATGAGAAGGATGATACACAGTTGTCAATGACTGAGTATGTGGTGGGATCAAGAAATGAGGAGGATGATCAGAGTGAGGAAGTGGAGGAGGACTTGGTGGACGATGAGGTCACTGACCCCACCTGGGAAGGTGGAGAGCCGAGCGATGACAGCAGTCCTGAGGGTGAGCCATCTGCAGCACCGCAACAGGCTGGAAGAGGCAGTGGTGTGGCTAAAGAAAGAAGGCGGACCGCACCAAACCGGCCCGCAAATGTTCCACGGAGCACCCCCTTGCGTAAATCTCCCTTGCCAAGGGCTAGGTGTTCCGCGGTATGGCGTTTTTTTAAGGAAAGTGCGGACGACAAAAAAATTGTAGTTTGCAACCTGTGCCACACCAGAATGAGCCGAGGCATGAACACTAGAAACCTCACCACCACCAGCATGATCCGACACATGGCATCCAAGCACCGTAATAAGTGGGAGGAACGCCCGGATCGCCAATCTGTGTCTGCAGGCCACACCACTGCCTCCTCTTCCCCTGTTTTCGGGGCCGGCCAATCGGCTGTCGAAGGCGCAGGCCCGCATACCTCCCGCCCTGCACCTGTACCATCTGAAGCACCATCAGCGACCACATCCACTTCCCTGTCCCAGCGCAGCGTCCAAATGTCGTTACCCCAGGCATTTGAGCGCAAGCGAAAATACCCAGCCACCCACCCACAGGCCATAGCACTAACCTCACACCTTTCCAAATTACTGGCCATCGAAATGCTGCCATTTAGGCTTGTGGACACTGAGTCCTTCCGCAGCCTGATGGCAGCAGCTGTCCCTCGGTATGCAGTCCCCAGCCGCCACTACTTTTCCTGGTGTGCCGTCCCCGCCTTACACCACCATGTGTCCCTTAACATCACCCGTGCCCTGACCAACGCAGTTACTGGGAAGGTCCACTTAACGACTGACACATGGACAAGTGCTTGTGGCCAGGGACGCTACATTTCCCTGACGGCACACTGGGTGAATGTCGTGGAGGCTGGGAGCGACTCGGACCCTGGGATGGCACAGGTGCTACCCACGCCGAGGATTGCGGGCCCTACCTCCATCTGGGTTTCCGCCAGCACCTACGTTATTGGCTCCTCCTCCTCCTCCTCCGTTTCCACCTCCGAATTCTCTGCGCGCAGCGCCACTCACCCATCAGCCAGTAGCTGGAAGCAGTGTAGCACTGCAGTGGGGAAGCGTCAACAGGCCGTGCTGAAGCTGATCTGCCTTGGGGACAAACAGCACACAGCCTAAGAGCTGTTGCAGGGGATTAGTCACCAGACCGAGCAGTGGCTCTCGCCACTCAACCTGCAACCAGGCATGGTTGTGTGTGATAATGGGCGTAACTTGGTGGCGGCTTTGGAGCTCGGCAAGCTCACACACGTACCATGCCTAGCGCATGTATTTAATTTAGTGGTTCAGCGATTTCTAAAAACCTACCCCAATTTGCATGATCTCTTGACGAAGGTGCGCCGCGTGTGTGCACATTTCCGTAAGTCATCTACAGCTTCAGCCGGCCTGTTGAAGCTGCAGCAGCGCTTACGATTGCCAGCTCACCGGCTGCTGTGTGACGTGAGCATGCGCTGGAACTCCACCTTCCACATGTTGGCCCGGCTTTGTGAGCAGCAGAGGGCAGTAGTGGAGTACCAGCTGTTACACGGTCGTCGCCTCTCCGTTCAACTTCCTCTAATCAGAAGTGAGGAGTGGGAATGGATGTCAGACCTCTGTGAGGTTTTACGCAATTTTGAGGAATCGACACAGATGGTGAGCGGCGATAACGCTATTATCAGTGTAACCATCCCACTTCTGTGTCTACTGAAACGCTCGCTGCTCACAATTAAAACCGACGCTTTGCATGTGGAAGAGGTGGAAATGGGGGAGGAAGAGCTTACACAAGGTGATAGCCAGAGCACCCTCACTTCGTCTTCTCAGCGACAATTGGAGGAGGCGGAGGAGGAGGAAGACACGGTTGCCTCCGCTACAGAGGGTAGCCATGGAACTTTAGTTATTTCTCTTCAGCGTGGGTGGGCAGAAGAGGAGGAAGAGGATGAGGAGATTGAGAGTCATCCTCCTGGTGAGGACAGCGAAATCTTGCCTGTTGGTACTCTGGCACACATGGCTGACTTTATGTTAGGCTGCCTTTCCCGTGACCCACGCGTTATACGCATTTTAGACAACACGGATTACTGGGTGTTCACCCTTCTGGACCCCCGCTACAAAGAGAATTTCTCATCTCTCATTCCTCCGGTGGAGAGGACAAGCAAAATGGTGCAATACCAGAAGGTTCTTGTCGAAAAATTGCTCCAAAATTTTCCATCTGACAACGCTGGCGGCAGAGTAAGTGCTACCTTGGCCAACCGAGAAGGGGAGAAAAGGGGAGCACACAGCAGTTCCGACAAAGGCAGGGCAACACTCTCCAAGGCGTGGGACACCTTCATGACACCCCGCCAGCACCCTCACCCTGATGCGCAGCCTAGTGTCACAAGGAGGGAAAAGTTTTGGAAGATGGTGAAGGAGTACGTAGCAGACCGTGTCAGCGTCCTCAATGATCCCTCTGTGCCTTACAACTACTGGGTGTCCAAGCTGGACACGTGGTATGAACTGGCACTCTACGCCTTGGAGGTGCTGGCCTGCCCTGCCGCCAGCGTTCTGTCTGAGCGGGTATTTAGTGCTGCTGGTGGCATCATAACAGATAAGCGTATCCGCCTTTCCACCGACAATGAGAGATGAGAAATTCTCTTTGTAGCGGGGGTCCAGAAGGGTGAACACCCAGTAATCCGTGTTGTCTAAAATGCGTATAACGCGTGGATCACGGGAAAGGCAGCCTAACATAAAGTCAGCCATGTGTGCCAGAGTACCAACAGTCAAGATTTCGCTGTCCTCACCAGGAGGATGACTCTCAGTCTCCTCATCCTCTTCCTCCTCTTCTGCCCACCCACGCTGAAGAGATGGAACTAAAGTTCCATGGCTACCCTCTGTAGCGGAGGCAACCGTGTCTTCCTCCTCCTCCTCCTCCTCCTCCGCCTCCTCCAATTGTCGCTGAGAAGACGAAGTGAGGGTGCTCTGGCTATCACCTTGTGTAAGCTCTTCCTCCCGCATTTCCACCTCTTCCACATGCAAAGCGTCAGTTTTAATTGTGAGCAGCGAGCGTTTCAGTAGACACAGAAGTGGGATGGTTACACTGATAATAGCGTTATCGCCGCTCACCATCTGTGTCGATTCCTCAAAATTGCGTAAAACCTCACAGAGGTCTGACATCCATTCCCACTCCTCACTTCTGATTACAGGAAGTTGAACGGAGAGGCGACGACCGTGTAACAGCTGGTACTCCACTACTGCCCTCTGCTGCTCACAAAGCCGGGCCAACATGTGGAAGGTGGAGTTCCAGCGCGTGCTCACGTCACACAGCAGCCGGTGAGCTGGCAATTGTAAGCGCTGCTGCAGCTTCAACAGGCCGGCTGAAGCTGTAGATGACTTACGGAAATGTGCACACACGCGGCGCACCTTGGTCAAGAGATCATGCACATTGGGGTAGGTTTTTAGAAATCGCTGAACCACTAAATTAAATACATGCGCTAGGCATGGTACGTGTGTGAGCTTGCCGAGCTCCAAAGCCGCCACCAAGTTACGCCCATTATCACACACAACCATGCCTGGTTGCAGGTTGAGTGGCGAGAGCCACTGCTCGGTCTGGTGACTAATCCCCTGCAACAGCTCTGAGGCCGTGTGCTGTTTGTCCCCAAGGCAGATCAGCTTCAGCACGGCCTGTTGACGCTTCCCCACTGCAGTGCTACACTGCTTCCAGCTACTGGCTGATGGGGGAGTGGCGCTGCGTGTAGAGAATTCGGAGGTGGAAACGGAGGAGGAGGAGCCAATAACGTAGGTGCTGGCGGAAACCCTGATGGAGGTAGGGCCCGCAATCCTCGGCGTGGGTAGCACCCGTGCCATCCCAGGGTCCGAGTCGCTCCCAGCCTCCACGACATTCACCCAGTGTGCCGTCAGGGAAATGTAGCGTCCCTGGCCACAAGCACTTGTCCATGTGTCAGTCGTTAAGTGGACCTTCCCAGTAACTGCGTTGGTCAGGGCACGGGTGATGTTACGGGACACATGGTGGTGTAATGCGGGGATGGCACACCGGGAAAAGTAGTGGCGGCTGGGGCCCGCATACCGAGGGACAGCTGCTGCCATCAGGCTGCGGAAGGACTCAGTGTCCACAAGCCTAAATGGCAGCATTTCGATGGCCAGTAATTTGGAAAGGTGTGAGGTTAGTGCTATGGCCTGTGGGTGGGTGGCTGGGTATTTTCGCTTGCGCTCAAATGCCTGGGGTAACGACATTTGGACGCTGTGCTGGGACAGGGAAGTGGATGTGGTCGCTGATGGTGCTTCAGATGGTACAGGTGCAGGGCGGGAGGTATGCGGTCCTGCGCCTTCGACAGGCGATTGGCCGGCACCGAAAACAGGGGAAGAGGAGGCAGTGGTGTGGCCTGCAGACACAGATGGGCGATCCAGGCGTTCCTCCCACTTATTACGGTGCTTGGATGCCATGTGTCGGATCATGCTGGTGGTGGTGAGGTTTCTAGTGTTCATGCCTCGGCTCATTCTGGTGTGGCACAGGTTGCAAACTACAATTCTTTTGTCGTCCGCACTTTCCTTAAAAAAACGCCATACCGCGGAACACCTACCCCTTGGCAAGGGAGATTTACGCAAGGGGGTGCTCCGTGGAACATTTGCGGGCCAGTTTGGTGCGGTCCGCCTTCTTTCTGTAGCCACACCACTGCCTCTTCCAGCCTGTTGCGGTGCTGCAGATGGCTCACCCTCAGGACTGCTGTCATCGCTCGGCTCTCCACCTTCCCAGGTGGGGTCAGTCACCTCATCGTCCACCAAGTCCTCCTCCACTTCCTCACTCTGATCATCCTCCTCATGTCTTGATCCCACCACATACTCAGTCATTGACAACTGTATAACATCCTCCTCAACAAGGTCTTGAGACAGTAATAGTGGTTGATTTAATGGCAACTGTGTCTCATCATCATCATCATCCACTACTTCCTTTGACCTTAAATGCCGTTCACATCTGTCATCTTCTTGTGATTGGGTACCCTCTAGAGGTTGTGAATCAGGGCATAAGATGTCATGTTCCTCTGCAAGCGTGCTTGGAGAGAGGGTCAAATGAAGGATTGGTGATGAGACGAGCTCCTCACTATATCCCAGTGTGGGATCACTTCTTTGACCAGACCGTCTATGGTGGGAGGAAGGATGATCAGAGTGAGGATTATGTTGACCAGACTCTTGGCTACTGAGAGTGGACTTGGTGGAAGACAGGGTGGTGCTTAACCGACTGGAAGCAGTATCAGCTGACATCCAACCGACCACCTGTTCGCAGTGGTCGGACCTCGAGAGTGATGTCCTGCGACGCCCTGTAAAATTAGACATGAAGCTAGGTATGGTGGATGTCTTTCTTTCTTGTGCTCTGGCACCAGGCACAGTTTCTCCGCGTCCTGACCCGCGCCCTGAACTATCAGGATCACGTCCACTTCCCCGTCCCTTTTTACCCGCCTTCTTCATCTTACACGGAATATGTGACTTTGATATTTTACTTTGAAGACTTAACAGTATTTCTTCCTATTCTGCAACTGTGCAGAGTACACAGAATAGGCTGCTAAACTGCGGTGACGCACACTGAATGGAATATGTGACTTTGATATTTTACTTTGAAGACTTAACAGTATTTCTTCCTATTCTGCAACTGTGCAGAGTACACAGAATAGGCTGCTAAACTGCGGTGAAGCACACTGAATGGAATATGTGACTTTGATATTTTAGTTTGAAGACTTAACAGTATTTCTTCCTATTCTGCAACTGTGCAGAGTACACAGAATAGGCTGCTAAACTGCGGCGAAGCACACTGAATGGAATATGTGACTTTAATATTTTAGTTTGAAGACTTAACAGTATTTCTTCCTATTCTGCAACTGTGCAGAGTACACAGAATAGGCTGCTAAACTGCGGTGACGCACACTGAATGGAATATGTGACTTTGATATTTTAGTTTGAAGACTTAACAGTATTTCTTCCTATTCTGCAACTGTGCAGAGTACACAGAATAGGCTGCTAAACTGCGGCGAAGCACACTGAATGGAATATGTGACTTTGATATTTTAGTTTGAAGACTTAACAGTATTTCTTCCTATTCTGCAACTGTGCAGAGTACACAGAATAGGCTGCTAAACTGCGGCGAAGCACACTGAATGGAATATGTGACTTTGATATTTTACTTTGAAGACTTAACAGTATTTCTTCCTATTCTGCAACTGTGCAGAGTACACAGAATAGGCTGCTAAACTGCGGTGACGCACACTGAATGGAATATGTGACTTTGATATTTTACTTTGAAGACTTAACAGTATTTCTTCCTATTCTGCAACTCTGCACAGTACACAGAATGTGCTGCTAAACTGCGGCGAAGCACACTGAATGGAATATGTGACTTTGATATTTTAGTTTGAAGACTTAACAGTATTTCTTCCTATTCTGCAACTCTGCACAGTACACAGAATGTGCTGCTAAACTGCGGCGAAGCACACTGAATGGAATATGTGACTTTGATATTTTAGTTTGAAGACTTAACAGTATTTCTTCCTATTCTGCAACTCTGCACAGTACACAGAATGTGCTGCTAAACTGCGGCGAAGCACACTGAATGGAATATGTGACTTTGATATTTTAGTTTGAAGACTTAACAGTATTTCTTCCTATTCTGCAACTCTGCACAGTACACAGAATGTGCTGCTAAACTGCGGCGAAGCACACTGAATGGAATATGTGACTTTGATATTTTAGTTTGAAGACTTAACAGTATTTCTTCCTATTCTGCAACTCTGCACAGTACACAGAATGTGCTGCTAAACTGCGGCGACGCACACTGAATGGAATATGTGACTTTGATATTTTAGTTTGAAGACTTAACAGAATGTGCTCTAATCTGCAACTTTGTACACTAAAAAGAATGTGCTCTAATCTGCAACTTTGCACACTAAACAGAATGTGCTCTAATCTGCAACTTTGCACACTAAACAGAATGTGCTCTAATCTGCAACTTTGCACACTAAACAGAATATATGAAATTTTTTTTTTTTGGTTTTTTTCCCCCCACACAAAATAACCTGCTGCCCCCACACACAGTAGTCCTAAAAAGGACTTTTGGTTCTTTTTTTTTCACAAATTTGCTTTTTTTCTCCCTACACTGACTTTCCCTTCCTATCCTCATCTCTCCCTGGCTAAGACTGAGCCGAACTCGCTGGTCAGGTGCTATACAGCACCCGACCACGGGTTCTGGCCAGCCAATCAGTGTAATGCCAGCAGCCAACATGGCTGCTGGCATTACACTGATGTCAGAGCCTCCCTGCACGTTTATTGGCTGCGCAGCAGCCGCAAAACGTGCGGGGAGGAGACCCGAACATGGCGGGCGAGCACATGCGGTACTCGTACGAGTACCGCCATGTGCCGAGCAGAGCGATGCTCGAGCCGATCCGAGCATCGGCCGAGCATGCTCGCTCAACACTAGTTGACACTTATAAAAATGAACAAGGCCTGGATTTCCCCTGACTTCGCCACTCCACTGGAGGAAAGCCCCGGGTGAACATAAAGTCACTTTAAATATGTTATTTACAATGATGGGAATACTCTGTATTCACATTCACCCCTTCCACCCAAAAAACGGGTTTATGGTTGACTCTTAATCTTCTCATCCTCCTCCTCCTCTTCCATATGCCCTGTGATATAATTTTTATATAGGGCCAGCTCACCAGCGGGCCCTGTGATATAATTTTTATATAGGGCCAGCTCACCCGCGGGCCCTGTTTGACAATTTTTGTATAGGTCAGCTCACCAGCGGGCCTTCTCATATGATGTTTTATTGGGTCAGCTCTCTAGCGGGCCCTCTCATATAATGTTTTATAGCGTCAGCTCACTAGCGGGCCTTCGCATATAATGTTTAGGATGGTCAGCTCTGCAGCAGACCCTCACCCATAATGTTTTAGATGGTCGGCTCAGCAGCAGACCCTCATTCCTAATGTTTTAGATGGTCAGCTTAGCGGCATGCCCTCGCCCCTAATGTTTTAGAGGGTCACCAGCACGCCATTAATCCTAATTTTTCAAGGCTGTGTATGATGCCCTCCTTTATGTGTAATAAAGGGTGTATTGGAGTGACATTTCAGTCTAATTTTTGGCAGCCCTTTCACTTAGTGCATAGGCTTTATGAGTGTTGGACCACTACCTGAACTATTGTACCACAATGTGAATGAGGCCCTCCATTTTGTGATATACAGGTTGTATCGGAGTGCCTCAGGTCCTCCCATTGAATTAAATAGGGCTGGGGTGTTCGACAGAGCAGAAGGTAGTTCTTGGCTTCATCCACTAAGTCACTTCGTCACTTTTACTCAATGGATCAGACCCCACTGTTCCGACTATAAATTTTGGACTTAACAAGGGCAAACGGACATGTTGTAAAACCTGTGGTAGCTGCGGCCTCCGTTCCTGAATGCTGTACCTTACCCAGGCCATAACCACGTTGAACACCTGCTTTACGCTGCGCACGTTTCCCTCTTAATCATGGCCCCAGTTCCGAAAAATCAATGAAATTTTTTGCAGAATTTGCAGATGATATACAAGTAAATATACAGCAAATACTGTTTGGTAACAATTTTTCGCCTAAAGTCGTTTTTTTCTTCCTTTTTGTGTGTTTTACGGTCAGTCTGTAAAAATGGCGTACTACGGGCGAAACATCGTTCCCAGCAGCGACGTTGGAGTCCAAGATGCATCCAGACATCCTCCCTATGCTGTCCCTGAACCATTTCTGTGGTGTTTCCATCATTTTCTGACCTTTACCTATGAACCAGGCACCCTCCCCTCATCAGAGCAGGGGGTGCCTGGTGTAATGCTCGAGTCCTCCCATTGACTTCAATGGGGCTCGGGTGCTCGGCCAAGCACTCGAGCCTCCGGGGGCGCTCGGTCAGAGCACCCGAACACCCGAGCATCGGGGTGCTCGCTCATCACTACTCACCACTCAAGAGCATCACATTTTAGCTCTCTAGTGCCATTACAGAGAAGAAATTTCCACATACATATTAGACTACTCCCACCCATAATGGAGGTCCAGCACCAAAATGACGGGCAAGTCCCTCTGCACTTAAAAAACCAGCTAACCACAGATGTACGTTTCAACCTTATTTGGGCCTCATCAGTTAAGTGCAGCTGGATTCACTATGCACTGAGAGCAAGGGGTCCACATCTGGATTACCCTTTAAACTTAGGGAGACCCTAAGTGTTTCTCATAAATAAGCCAAAAGATGTGAGAGGCTCTGAGTACGAACAAAAGCACAATGGCCTGTTATCCAGCTAGTCACAGCTCAAGAGCATCACATTTTAGCTCTCCAGTGCCATTACAAAGAATAAATTACCGCATACATATTAGACTAATCCCGTCCATAATGGAGGTCCAGTACTAAAATGATGGGCAAGTCCCCTCTGCACAGAAAAACCACCTAACCCCAGACATACATTTTTTGCCTTACTTGGGCCTCGACAGTGAAGAGCAGCTGGCTTCACCAGGCACTGAGAGCAAGGGGTCCACATCTGGATTACCCTTTACACTTAGGGATAGACCCTAAGTGTTTCTCAGAAACAAACCAAAAGATTTGAGAGGCTCTGAGCACGAACAAGCACAATGGCCTGTTCTCCAGCTAGTCATTGCTAAAGAGCATCACATTTTAGCTCTCTAGTGCCATTAGAGAGAAGAACTTTCCACATACATATTAGACTAATCCCGCCCATAAGGGCAGTCCAGTACCAAAATGATAGGCAAGTCCACTCTGTACATTAAAATCAGCTAACCCCAGACGTACATTTTGGCCTTACTTGGGCAAGTCCCCTCTGCATGGGAGAACCTGCTAACCTCAGATGTACGTTTTGGTATTATTTGGGGCTCGACAGTGAGGGGCAGCTGGCTTCCCTAGGCACTGAGCACAAGGGGTCGACATCTGGATTACCCTTTACACTTAGGGATAGACCCTAAGTGTTTCTCAGAAACAAACCAAAAGATTTGAGAGGCTCTGAGCATGAACAAAAGCACAATGGCCTGTTATCCGGCTAGTCACAGCTCAAGAACATCACATTTTAGCTCTCTACTGCCATTACAGAGAAGAAATTTCCACATACATATTAGACTAATCCTGCCCATAAGGGCAGTCCAGTACCAAAATGATGGTCAAGCCCCCTCTGCACAGAGAAGCCAGCTAACCCCCGACACACATTCCAGCCTTATTTGGGCCTCATCAGTGAGGTACAGCTGGCTTCCCTAGGCAGTGAGAGCAAGGGGTCCACATCTGGATTACCCTCTGCACTTAGGGAGAGACCCTAAGTCTTTCTCAGAAACAAGTCAAAAGATGTGAGAGGCTCTGAGCACAAACAAAAGCACAATGGCCTGTTCTCCAGCTAGTCACCGCTCAAGAGCATCACATTTTAGCTCTCTAGTGTCATTACAGAGAAGAAATTTCCACATACATATTAGACTAATCCCGCCCATAATGGAGGTCCAGTACCAAAATGATGGGCGAATCCCCTCTGCACGGAAAAACCATCTAACCCCAGACATACATTTTGGCCTTACTTGGGCCTCGACAGTGAAAAGCAGCTGGCTTCACTAGGCACTGAGAGCAAGGGGTCCACATCTGGATTACCCTTTACACTTAGGGATAGACCCTAAGTGTTTCTCAGAAACAAACCAAAAGATTTGAGAGGCTCTGAGCACGAACAAGCACAATGGCCTGTTCTCCAACTAGTCACCGCTAAAGAGCATCACATTTTAGCTCTCTAGTGCCATTAGAGAGAAGAAATTTCCACATACATATTAGACTAATCCCGCCCATAAGGGCAATCCAGTACCAAAATGATGGGCAAGTCCACTCTTTACACTGAAACCAGCAAACCCCAGACGTACATTTCGGCCTTATTTGGGCAAGTCCCCTCTGCCTGGAACAACCAACTAACCCCAGATGTACATTTTGGCCTTATTTGGGCTTCATCAGTGAGGTGCAGCTGGCTTCCCTAGGCACTGAGAGCAAGGGGTCCATGTCTGGATTACCCTTTACACTTAGGGATAGACCCTAAGTGTTTCTCAGAAACAAACCAAAAGATTTGAGAGGCTCTGAGCACAAACAAAAGCACAATGGCCTGTTCTCCAGCTAGTCACCGCTAACGAGAATCACATTTTAGCTCTCTAGTGCCATTACAGAGAAGAAATTTCCACATACATATCAGACTAATCCCACCCATAAGGGCAGTCCAGTACCATAATGATGGGCAAGTCCCCTCTTTGCATTAAAACCAGCTAACCCCAGACATAAATTTCAGTCTTATTTGGGCAAGTCCCCTCTGCATGGAAAAACCAGCTAACCCCAGATGTATGTTTCGGTCTTTTTTAGGCCTCGTCAGTGAGATGCAGCTGGCTTCCCTAGGCAGTGAGAGCAAGGGATCCACATCTGGATTACCCTTTACATTTAGGGAGAGACCCTAAGAGTTTCTCAGAAACAAGCCAAAAGATGAGAGAGGCTCTGAGCACAAACAAAAGTACAATGGCCTGTTCTCCGGCTAATCACTGTTCAAGAGCATCACATTTTAGCTCTCTAGTGCCATTACAGAAAAAAATTGTCCACATACATATGAGACTAATCCCGTCCATAAGGGGGGGTCCAGTCCCAAAATGATGGGCAAGTCCCCTCTGCACGAGAAAAAAAAAATAGCTAACCCCAGACATAAATTTTGACCTTATTTGGGCCTTGTCAGTGAGGTACAGCTGTCTTCCCTAGGCACTGAGAGCAAGGGGTCCATGTCTGAATTACCCTTTACACTTAGGGAGAGACCCTAAGTGTTTCTCAGAAACAAGCCAAAAGATGTGAGAGGCTCTAAGCACGAACAAAAGCACAATGGCCTGTTCTCCAGCTAGTCACCGCTAACAAGAATCACATTTTAGCTCTCTAGTGCTATTACAGAGAAGAAATTTCTACATCCATATTAGACTAATGCCACCCATAAGGGCAGTCCAGTACCAAAAAGATGAGCAAGTCCCCTCTGCACTTAAAAAAAAACAGCTAACCACAGACATACATTTCAGCTTTATTTGGGCCTCATTAGTGAGGTGCAACTGGCTTCCCTATGCACTGAGAGTAAGGGGTCCACATCTGGATTACCCTTTACACTTAAGGAGAGACCCTAAGTGTTTCTCAGAAACAAGCCAAAAGATGTGAGAGGCTCTGAGCACGAACAAAAGCACCATGGCCTGTTCTCCGGTTACTCACCGCTCAAGAGCATCACATTTTAGCTCTCTAGTGTCATTACAGAGACGAAATTTCCACATACATATTAGACTAATCCCACCCATAATGGAGGTCCAGCACCAAAATGATGGGCAAGTCCCCTCTGCACGGAAAAACCATCTAACCCCAGACATTCATTTTAGCCTTACTTGGGCCTCAACAGTGAAGAACAGCTGGCTTCACTAGGCACTGAGAGCAAGGGGTCCACGTCTGGATTACCCTTCACACTTAGGGATAGACCCTAAGTGTTTCTCAGAAACAAACCAAAAGATTTGAGAGGCTCTGAGCACGAACAAGCACAATGGCCTGTTCTCCAGCTAGTCACCGCTAAAGAGCATCACATTTTAGCTCTCTAGTGCCATTAGAGAGAAGAAATTTCCACATACATATTAGACTAATCCCACCCATAAGGGCAGCCCAGTACCAAAATGATGAGCAAGTCCCCTCTGTACATTAAAACCAGCTAAGCCCAGACATACATTTTGGCCTTATTTGGGCAAGTCCCCGCTGCATGGAAAAACCTGCTAACCTCAGATGTACATTGTGGCCTTATTTGGGTTTCAACAGTGAGGAGCAGCTGGCTCCCCTAGGCACTGAGCGCAAGGGGTCCACGTCTGGATTACACTTTACACTTAGGGATAGACCCTAAGTGTTTCTCAGAAACAAACCAAAAGATTTGAGAGACTCTGAGCACAAACAAAAGCACAATGGTCTATTCTCCAGCTAGTCACCGCTAACAAGAATCACATTTTAGCTCTCTAGTGCCATTACAGAGAAGAAATTTCCACATACATATTAGACTAATCCCGCCCATAAGGGCGGTCCAGTACCAAAATGATGGGCAAGTCACCTCTGTATATTAAAACCAGCTAACCCCAGACGTACATTTCGGCCCTATTTGGGACTCGTCAGTGAGGTACAGTCTAATATGTATGTGGAAATGTCTCCTCTGTAATGGCACTAGAGAGCTAAAATGTGATGCTCTTGAGCTGTGACTAGCCAGAGAACAGGCCATTGTGCTTTAGTTCATGCTCAGAGCCTCTCGCATCTTTTGGCTTGTTTCAGCAATACACTTAGGTTCTCCCCCTAAGTGTAAATGGTAATCCAGACGTGGACCACTTGCTGCCCGTCACTGATGAGACCCAGATGAGGCTGAAACATGTAGCTGGGGCTAGCAGGTTTTTCTGTGCAGAAAGAACTTTGCCTAATATGTATGTGGAAAGTTTTCCTCTGTAATAGTACTAGAGAGGTGATTAACCGGAGAACAGATCATTGTGCTTTTGTTTGTGCTCACAGCCTTTCACATCTATGGGCTTGTTTCTGCAAAACACTTTGGTTCTTTGTCCTAAGTGTAAAGGGTAATCCAGACATGGACCCCTTGCTCTCAGTGCCTAGGGAGCCCAGCTGCAATTCACTAATGAGGCCCAAATAAGGCAGAAATGTACATCTGGGTTTAGCTGGTTTTTCTGTGCATAGGGGACTTGCCTGTCATTTTGGTACTGGACCGCCCTGATGGGCGGGATTAGTCTAATATGAATGTGGAAATTTCTTCACTGTAATGGCACTAGAGAGCTCAAATGTGATGCTCTTGAGCGGTGACTAGCCGATGAGCAGGCCATTGTACTTTTGTTCATGCTCAGAGCTTCACACATCTTTTGGCTTGTTTTTGTTGTTGTGGATATGAATTTCAAGCAGATGATAGGTAAAGATTTTTAAAAATGCATTGTTTAGTGTTCTGCTGAGTACGGCAATACCCAATATTCACGTTTCCAGTTTCATGCACGTTTCCATTTTCATACTTTGAATTTTCACAGCTTGAATCACTGGTGCCATGTCTCATTTGGGGCTGTGTACCAGAGCTCTACCTTAAAATTTCCCCCAAAAGTATATATATTTTTGGAAAGAAGACACCCCAGGCCTTCATTTTATGTATTTTTTCACATTTTTTACACAGCCATTTTACCACGAGTCCCTCATAAACCTTGATGCAAGTAAAAAAATCAGCGTTTTTCACACTTTGACTTCAATGTTGATGTGAATTTCAAGCACATGATAGGTGAAGATTTTTAAAAATGCATTGTTTAGTGTTCAGCTCCTTCTTCTGAGTATGGCAATACCCCATATGCATAGTTTTCTCAAGGTTTGGGGGAGCTACGGGCCCAAATTGGAACTTGAGCGTTTCCAGTTTCACACTTTGAATTTTCACAGCTTGGGTCACTGGTGCCATTTCTCATTTAGGGCTGTGTAACAGTGCTCCAGTCTAAGATTTCCCCCCAAAAGTGTATATTTTTGGAAAGAAGACACCCCAGGCTTTCAGTGTACATGTGTTTTCAAATTTTATACACAGCCATTTTACCACCAATCCCTCATAAACCTTGACATAAGTAAAAAAAACAAACTGCGTTTTCACACTTATACGTCAATGTTGATGTGAATTTCAAGCACAGGATAGGTGAAGACTTTATAAACTGCATTGACTAGTGTTCGCCTCCTTCTTCTGAATGCGGCAATGCCCCATATGCATAGGTTTGTCAGGATTTGGGGGAGTTATGGGGTCCAAACTGGAACATGTGCGTTTCCAGGTTCACACTTTGAATTTTCACACCTTGCGTTACTGCTGCCATTTCTCATTTGGGGCTGTGTAACAGTGCTCCAATCTAAGATTTCCCCCAAAAGTGTATATTTTTTGGAAAGTAGACACCCCAGGCTTTCAGTGTACGTGTGTTTTCAAATTTTATACACAGCCATTTTACCACCAATCCCTCATAAATCTTGACGTAAGTAAAAAAAACTGCTTTTTCACACTTAGACTTCAATGTTGATGTGAATTTCAAGCACAGGATAGGTGACGATTTTATAAACTGCATTGATTAGTGTTCGGCTCCTTCTTCTGAGCACGGCAATGCCCCATATGAATAGGTTTGTCAGGGTTTGGGGGAGATACTGGGCCCAGTTGGAACATGTGAGTTTCCTTTTACAGACATGCCATTTTTACAGCTGGTGTCTTGTCTCATTTTGGACTATTTATCAATGCTGCAATGAATTTTACCCCCAAAAGTATATGTTGTAGAAGAGTAGACAACCCTGGCTTTCATTTTATTTGCACGTTTTCAATGTTTTCGCTGCCAATCTGGCAGCAATCCCTCCCAAAGCCTGCAGTAACACCATTTTTCACACATATTTTAGTGTTTCTCTGGATTTCAATCAGATGATTGCAGATATATTAAGTGCTTTACATTAGTGGTGAGTTACATCGTCTGAGTACGGCAATGCCCCATATGCATAGGTTTGTCAGCGTTTGGGGGAGCTACTGGACCCAGAACATGTGTGTTTCCATTATCAGAGATGGAAAAAACTTAGGGTGCTTTGCTTCCCATTATATTTTGATAGTGTTAGATCTAAGGAGGGATGTGTTTTGAAAAATAAAAAACAGGATATTTCAGGGGGAAATGTGGCCAAATAATAAAATAAACATTACAGCACTATTGCATTGTGCCTGCGTGATATTGCTTGATGCAGTCACCCATGCAGAGGCCAGGTTTGGAAGGGCAATCAGGACAGTAAGTGGGGGTTTCTCTCAGTATTCCCTTACTGTAGCAAACCCTGCAGCGCTTTTGTGGGTTTTTCTTTCGGGGGGATTTTATAAATAAAGTGTACTACCCCGGGATTTGGTGGAATTATTTCTGTTGCCCGTTGAAACAAAAATTGGGAAATAAGATGGAGCTGATACTGCAGAAAACTAAGTTTTAGAGTGGGGTTTGCCAATTTAGAAATCAAAAAAGAATGACATACTGCAGTCTGCATCATGTAAATGGCAACCTTTTTGTACCATGCCTTACACTTTCTCATGGTGAGGTACAGCTGCATGATTTGATCACACAGATCAACTCCCCACATGTGCTTGTTGTAATCTCTGATGCAGACTGGCTTTCTTAGTACCCCCCTTCTACGAACAGAGACTGCCACAGTTTTGTCTTCATGCATGGTGGAAAGCATGTAGACATCTTTTCTGTCCTTTGTTGGCACAAAGCTGAGGGCGTCCTGGTTTTTAGTTTTTTTGCAATTCGTTCTTTGGGCATCTCCCTGCAATTGCTCCTGACACAGCCACAGGCCACTGTGTCAAAATAAAAAAGTGACTGGTGGGGGGCTGGTGTAGTAGTTGTCAACATATAAATAATATCCTTTATTTAATAAGGGGTAAATTAGATCCCAGACTATTTTCCCATTTTTTTCCCAGAGATTCGGGGAACCAGGAGGATCAAGTTGGCTGTCCTTGCCCTCATAAATTTGAAAAGCCTGGGTATAGCCTGTGGCACTTTCGCACAATTTATAAAATTTAATGCCCAATTTGGAGTGCTTGGAGGGGATGTATTGCTTGAAACCTAACCTGCCTTTATATTTCATAAGGGATTCATCTATACTTCTGTGTTTTTGGGAGTTATATACTTGGGCAAACTTTTCCTGTAAATTATTTATTAGGGGGCGAATTTTGAATAGTCTGTCATAATAGGGGTGTTCTTTTGGGAGGCACAGGGAATTATCTCTAAAGTGTATAAAGCACAAAATAATTTTGTATCTAGTTCTGGTCATTGTTTTGGGTATCATATATGGGGTTTTTACTCCAGAAGGATCCAATACTTGTTTTTTTTACTATTCCCATTGTCATTGTTAGGGCCCAGAATTTCTTGAATTCTAAAAGGTCTGTGGGTTGCCATATTTCTTCCTTGGAAACAAACGATGATGGGTTGGCGGCAATATATTGGGCTGCATATAAATTGGCTTGAGACACGATTTTCCCCAAAATTTCTTCCCCCAAAAATAAATTAAAAAACTCAACATGGGTAAATCTTGCCACATCCACTGGAATTCCTGGGTTGCCTGTGAATTCAGGAATTTGTGGGCATAAATTGGCTGTTGATACCCATTCATCAGCAGGAGTGGCAGTACTTGTGGCAGGTCTTGGGGCAGTACCTGTGGCAGCTCTTGGGGCATTTCTTAGGGCAGCTCTTTGGGAAGGTCTTTGGGCAGCTCTTGGGGCAGTTGCTGGGGCAGCTCTTGGAGCAGTGTGTCTTTTTTTGACAGAAGGTCCTGCATCATCACTAGAGCTGCTCTCACTCTCAGAAAACTGAGTGATGTCTAAGTCTGACGCAGTGTCTGTGGCTTCTGAGTCAGACGCCAAAAAAGAATACGCCTCTTCTAAAGTGTACTTCTGCTGCATTGTATACACCTACTCTAAACTAAATAAATTACTAACTTCTATACCTAACTATACTAACTCTCTCCCCAAACGGTCACTATTCCTGTGATAAATGTTTTTTTGTATTCTGTATTTTTTTTTCCCTACGTTACTCCTAAACATAAATCTATCCCTAAGCCTTACCCTAACACATGTATTCCCTGAACCTACCCAACCCAACTACCTATCTAAACTAGCTGATAATATGTTACCCCAAAACCTAAATCTAACCCTAAACCTTAACCTAACCCACATATACCCTGAACCTACCTTACCCAAGTCAACTATCTATCTAAACTATAATTATTATATTTTTTTGTGGTTTTTTTTTTTGGTTTTTTTGGGGTTTTTTCCCTACTCTACTCCTAAACCTAAGTTTAACTCTAAACCTTTCCCTAATGCACAACAAATAAATCTACCTAACTACCTACCTAAACTACCTAAAATTCACTAAATATTCAGATTTTATTAAAAAAAAAAATAAAAAAATTTAAAAAGTGTAAAAAAAATACAAGGGGAATGGGGGATGTACCACAGATCAGCAAACGCTGATCTGCAGCAAACTGATCACTAATAGAGTGATCAGATGGGGGAACTGTATTGATCACTGCAGAAACAGTGATCAAAGGGTTAATTCTGATTTTAAACTTTTTTTTTTTTCCAGTAACACTGGAACTGCTCTGGAACGATCTCACAAGCTGTCTCTCTGTCTCTCTCCACCTCAGAAGTGTCTAAGATGGAGGGAGGCAGAGAGATGTGACAGGGACAGTATTTACAAATACTGTTCTTGTCATTCAGCTCTTGCAACATGTGATTCGCTAATCAAGAGAATCACATGTTGCAACAATGTTGCTACTGGTTGTAACTAAGTGCCCCAGTACCAGAGCGCTTAGTTGCAGCCATCCTGCGCTCTCCCATCGCTCCTTGTGGCAGCGATGGGAGAGTTTAACAGGTCATTAAGGGAAAACAACCCATGACGGTCCTGGACCGTCATGGGTCGTTAAGGGGTTAATATGTAAAAAAATATCTCTTGTAGGGTTTAGCCTCGTGTGTAAAATAAGGGTGCTCCCATTACTGACAGGTATTTTATTCAAAAGTTATTGCAGCTTAAACTTGACATTTTTAGGTGCAATATCTCATTGGCCTGAAATTTTAGAGCAGTGCTGTTGCTACATCATCATTTGGATATTTATGGTCAACTGGTCAGCGCTGTCCATAGCATTGTGTAGCAACAGTACCACTATACAGTTTCAAGTCATTGAAATATTGCACCTAAAATTTCCAAGTTTAAGCTGCAATAACTTTTGAATAAACCATCTCACAGAAGTGGCAGTCCTCTTGTTTTACTCAGGAGCATAAACCCTACAATATATATTTTTTAAAACATTAAATGTTATTATCCCTTTAAGGGCAATAATATTTTTACTTTTACTGCTCATATGAGATCAAACTTAGTGAAAAGCCAGGGATCATGCTGTGCAATCCCAAAACAGTTCCTGGTAGAGGTATCTGGGGAGGTCAGGAAACTTATCCCCATGGCTGGCAGCAGACAGGAACATAACCCATACGCTTAAAGCCTCCATAGACCTCTGTGGTCAGGAAAGGATATAAATCCCTTACTTAGCAGTCTAAGGGACTACCGGATCTGGTAACTTAAGACTTTGATCTGTGAGACTGGAAGTCTCGCAGTACAAAATTTGTTGCAGGATCAGTAAAGAAAAACTGCAGGTCAAATTTCATACCCCTTTCAGCGCTCTCACTGATCTTCTGGGGCTCCCAGTGCAGCCCTGGTTTCCTTGGCAGGTCTGTTCCCACCGTAGCAAACCTTCTGTGGGGGCACTATCTTCGTCTTCATGTTAATTGCTCTTTAAGGGGATTTGCAAATTTAGAATTTTACTTGAAATCTATGGCCAGTCAAGAGAACAAATTCCACATCTGAGGGGAGGTGGCTTACACTAGGTAAAAGGGCGGGAGGGGGATACTTTATCATTCAATTACTCTAGAACTACAACTCTGACAGTATTGAAAAACACTCTCCGTGGCCCAAATACTAGGAAGATTAATTGGAGCTGTTGTTTTTTGAAACATTACTATCCCTTTAAGACCCAGAGAAGTGGTTTATCTTTTCACTTTTTCCTTTTACGGAAAACACACAGGGCAATAGTGGGCTATTTAAAGGTATATCCAAAAAATCTGCCTACACTAATATAAAGGACTCCAATAATGTTTGACATATAAAAAAAATCAAACCATTTATTTAAAAACACACTTCAAATATTTCAATACTTAATTACCTCATATAAATGACTTAATATTCCCACATACTGGATCGAACAAATGCATTTTTTCTACTGCCAGTTGTTTGATAGTTTCTTGAACCCTGTTGGCTTGTTTGGTGTGTTGTGCAGATTCAGGGTCTGATAACACTTTTTTTTGGGTTATTCAGATCCTGAATAGTCCCAGGGAATATGGTATCATGGGGACATGTGGGAGGTTTTTTCTCCTTTCCCTCCCTGGGAATCCTAGCTTTGGTATGTCCCATGGTACCTGTGTTCCATATTGACCATAAGAGAAAATAGGATTTTAGTGTTCTTAGTCCATATGGAAAACGTATCCCACAAGGAGACAAAACCTTTCCTGTGTTGCTTTCCTGGGAAGAGTAGACTTCTTAGGGTCTTAGTCCTGGGAGATTTTATATTCTTCTTACCTGTTTATTTTTTTTTTGTTGCTCTTTTTCACATGAAGAAGCTATATGAGTATAGTTTGCCCAAGAGGGAAGAAAAAATACACAGGACACTAAAAGCAGCTTAAAGGCAATGGGGTCCCCACTTACATTGCCCCCAAAAAAGAAAATCCTATATAAACAATGGAATGTCCAATTGCTAATAGGATCCAATAAAATATTAGTTATTAAAATAATTTAACAAATCTGGTTAAGTAATGTACTAGACAATGAACAAGTGAATAAGTCTACATCTTCAATAGTGTAGTGTATATCGCCCAAAAATGATGTATGCAAATCTCTGTGCCAATTGAAAATGGGAAGAGGGAATGAATCCTCCTGATTCAAACTAGGAAGATTAATCGATTTAGATATCAACTTCGAATGATGACACCTCTCAACAAAATTGTCCAGCTCAGATTGAGGATCAAGAGGGATATGCTTCAAAAAATTAACTATTCTCATATATGTGTAAATCTCCCTACTCTTTAGATGGTATCTACTCTGTATCGCCTGGAATGTGAGAATACTATTATTTGCTTCAGTAATATCAGATAGCTTTGTTATCCCACTACATATCCATTCATTTAATTTAAGATCAGGAATATGAATATCCAAAAGATGAATTGGAGTTAATGGTATAATATAGGTCTCTGATCCCAATAATTCTCAAAATTAAAAAAAAAAAACTAAATACATCTTTTACCACCGCAGATTCAATATTTAACTCTCTAACAACATTTGGTTTAACCCAATATAATATAAATGGATTCAACGATTTTGTATATGCAGTCTCAAGGGATAACCATCTAGGGGGATTTTCCCTCCTCACATCCCAGGCTAAAGGACGTGTTAACATAGTGGACTAGTATAATTTATGGAGATCAGGAAATCCATGTCCAACCTGGGTCCTACTTCTTGTCATATTGACTCTAGAAATTCTCGGCTTATTATACTTCCATGCGTATACCGTGAAAATTTTAGGGATGCTAGTTAAAATGTTTTTGGGAACACACAACAGGATTGACCTAAACAAATATAATACTTTAGGTATAAGATATGCCTTAACTACATTAATATGGCCCACCCAGGAGCCCTCCATCCCTCTCCATTGATTTGTTTGGTTTTTTAGGTCCGACATTCCAAGTAATTCAGGGAGACCAATGATCCCAGTTGGAAAGTTAATTTAATACCTAAATACTCTATACTGTTATTTGCCCAATTAAACTGATGGGAGGCCTTTAAATTACTGAGTTGTTCTGGGAGGAGAAATGCAGAGATTAGTTAAGTTTTTGTTGCATTCAATTTATAATTTGAGTACACACTGAACTGCTCAATAATCAACAGAGCCGCTGGTATAGACTCTGAAGGGGCAGACAAGGTAAGTAAAATATCATCGGCATATAATGCCAATTTATGCACCTGAGATTTTACCTTAATGCCCACAACTGCCTAAGATCTCCTAATTGATGCAGCTAAGGGCTAAATAGAAAGCGTATATAACATGGGAGCTAATGGGCAACCCTGTCGGGTACCGTTGTTTACCGGGAAATACTATGAATTTAGTGATGGACCAATTATATAGGCTTGGGGATGAGAATACAAAGTCATAGTACATTTCTTAAAAAAGCCATTAAACCCAAAGATATCAAGACTTTCAGAGAGAAAGCTCCAACAAACTCAGTCAAAGGCTTTCTCTGCATCAAGAGCCATATAGACCGAGAAGGTTTTTGATCTCCCATAACAAGTTAATCACCCGACATATGTTATCTTCCCCATTCCTACCATAAATGAAACCCGTCTGGTCAGGATGCACTATATCGGCCATGATGAACTTCAGTTGGTCTGAAGTATCTTCAAGTAAATTATCACATCTATATTGATTAAAGATATGGGTCTGTAATTCATTACATAATTGGGGTCCTTACCGGGTATTGGAATTGTTCATATTGCTGCTTGAAGCATCTCCTTTGGAAATGCATTATTTTCCCCACTGTAATTCTAGAGTCTCAGAAGTGAAGGAGAAATCCACGAGTCAAGTAACTGATAGAATATTCATGTTTATCTGTATGGGCCCAGGGATTTCCCCGCCTTCAGGCCTCGTATTGCATTCCTGATCTCCAACATTGTAAAAGGACTATTCAATGAGATCAACTTGTCATCGGGGACCCTAGGAAGACCCACAGCGGAGAGGAAATCTCTAATTTGGGGGACTGATTTTATTGAACCCTTAATTTTATATAGAGAACTGTAGTAACTTTTACAATCATGGCTTATTTGTTCAGGTGTCAAAAGAACTTTATTATCTACTATAATCTTAGAGAGTCTTTTCTTCTGTTTTCTAAGTTTGAGCTTTTGTGTCAAAGTTGTATTTACTTTATTATTACTATAATACCACTTTTGTCTGCAGAGAGTTGTATCCTTTATTTATCATTGTTTATTTTTTTATTTCCAGCTGTATTTCTCTCATTTCCTGAGATAAACTAATCTTGGGTTTAATTTATTCAGACTACCCTTCTGAGCAAGAGGTATATACAGGTCTGCTAAGGGTTTCCTCTGGTTTTTCAGATAGATATCTTTATTAATCAAATAGCCCCTTATTGCGCACTTCAAAGAACACCATAAGGTGGGGTCAGAAACAGATTTCTTATCATTTATCTCGAGGAAGCTCTGAACTTCTTTTTGCAAATCCAGCCTAGAGGCCTCAGTCTTCAGTTGGTTCGAGGCAAACTATAAGATTCATCTGTTATTGTCAAATATACAAGAGAGTGGTCAGCCCACGCAATATTATTATTATTATTATTCTTTATTTATATAGCGCCAACTAATTCCGCAGCGCTGTACAATTGGGAATAGACATACAGAGGTATTAAATAGTACAATCAGATGTAGAGAACAGGAGGACCAGAGGGCCCTGCTCGTGAGAGCTTACAGTCTAGAGGAAGGTAGGTTTGATACAGAAGGAGTAAGTGCTATTGCGTTTAAGTGCCTCCTGCCACATGAACTGCCAGTCAGTGGGTGGGTGTGAGAAGTGCTGTTGAGTGCAGTATTCATCTGTTATTGTCAAATATACAAGAGAGTGGTCAGCCCACGCAATATTATTATTATTCTTTATTTATATAGCGCCAACTAATTCCGCAGCGCTGTACAATTGGGAATAGACATACAGAGGTATTAAATAGTACAATCAGATGTGGAGAACAGGAGGACCAGAGGGCCCTGCTCGTGAGAGCTTACAGTCTAGAGGAAGGTAGGTTTGATACAGAAGGAGTAAGTGCTATTGCGTTTAAGTGCCTCCTGCCACATGAACTGCCAGTCAGTGGGTGGGTGTGAGAAGTGCTGTTGAGTGCAGTAGTCCGTGCAAGGGGTGAATCTTGGTGATGATGTTTATGGAGGCAGTTGATAGGCCTCCCTGAAGAGGTGAGTCTTCAGGGAGCGTCTGAAGATTTGAAGGCTGGGGGAGAGTCTGATGGGGCGGGGGAGGGAATTCCACAGCTCAGGTGTAGCACGGGAGAAGTCCTGTAGGCGGGAATGGGAGGATGTGATAAGAGCTGTGGAGAGCAGAAGGTCATGTGCAGAGCGAAGATGGCGGGCGGGAGTATATTTGGAAATGAGAGATGAAATATAGGGGGGTGCAGTGTTACTGAGGGCTCTATAAGTTAGCACCAGAGTTTTGAATTTTACTCTGTATGCTAACGGGAGCCAGTGTAGGGACTGACAGAGGGGTGTGGTGTTAGAGAAGCAATGAGTGAGGTAGATTAGTCTTGCAGCAGAGTTCATTATGGACTGTAGCGGGGTTAGTCGGGTGAGAGGCAGGCCAATTAGTAAAGAGTTACAGTAGTCAAGACGGGACATGATGAGTGTTTGGATTAGAATTTTGGTAGTGTCTTCTGTGAGAAAGGGTTGGATTCTAGAGATGTTGCGGAGGTGGAGGCGGCATGAGTTGGAGATTGACTGGATGTGAGGAATGAAGGATAGGGCAGAGTCAAATGTGACCCCCAGGCAGCGTGCTGTAGGGGTTGGTGTGATGGAAGTGTTGTTAACGGTGAGGGTAATATTTGGGATAAGACTGGTTGTAGATGGAGGGAAGAGAATTAGTTCAGTTTTGCCAAGGTTAAGTTTGAGTTGATGGGAGGACATCCAGGAAGACACAGCAGACAGACAGTCAGACACTCGGGACAGGAGGGAAAGGGAGAGGTCTGGGGAGGAAAGATGTATTTGGGTGTCATCAGCATAGAGATGATGGTGAAACCCAAAGGAGTTTATTAGTTTTCCAAGGGAAGAAGTGTAGATTGAGAACAGCAAGGGTCCCAGTACTGATCCTTGAGGCACACCAACAGACAGTGGGAGGGGTGGGAAAGTGGAGCCGGAGTAGGAAACACTGAAGGAGCGGTTGCAGAGATAAGATGAAAACCAGGAGAGTGCAGTGTCACAGAGACCTAGGGAGTGGAGGGCTTGGAGGAGGAGTGGGTGATCAACTGTGTCAAAGGCAGCTGACAGGTCCAAAAGAATGAGTAGGGAGTAGTGGCCTTTTGACTTGGCTGAGAGCAAGTCATTGGCCACTTTAGTGAGGGCTGTCTCAGTGGAGTGATGAGGGCGGAATCCGGATTGCAAGGGACCTAGCAGGGAATGGGAACAGAGGAATTTAGTGAGCTGGTTATATGCAAGGCGCTCGAGAAGCTTGGAGGCGAACGGGAGTAGGGAAATTGGCCGGTAATTTGACAGTGAGTTTGGGTCCAGGGAGGGTTTTTTTAGGATGGGAGTGATTAGTGCATGTTTGAAAGAGGATGGGAAGGTGCCGGTTGACAAAGAGAGGTTGAATAAGTGAGTAAGGATTGGAGTTAGTAGAGGGGAGAGTTCTTGGGTGAGCTGAGATGGGATTGGGTCGAGAGGGCATGTGGTTAGGTTTGAGCGAGTGAGGAGAAGGGAGACTTCATCCTCAGTGACAGGTGGGAAGGAGCTTAGTGTGTATGTGGGAGAGGCGACAGGGCTGGGCTGGCTGGGTGGGGGTGGTAGTGATGAAATGGCATGTCTGATAGATTCAGTCTTGTTCTTGAAGTGGTTGGTGAGATCTTGGGCAGAGAAGTTAGTGGAAAGTGTTTGTGTTGGTGGGTTTAGAAAGATGTGAAGGTTGAGAAAAGGCGTTTGGGGTTGGAGGAAAGATTAGAAATTAGAGAGGAGAAGAATGACTGTTTAGCCAGGGAGAGGGCAGAGCTATACGAATGGAGAATTAATTTGTAGTGTGTGAAGTCAGCTGTGGAGCGCGATTTCCTCCAGTGCCTTTCAGCAGTGCGTGAGCACCTTTGGAGGTATCGAGTTAGTCTTGTGTGCCAGGGTTGTAGTGTGGTTGTGCGTGGGTGGCGTGGAGTTGCAGGTGCAGCGATGTCAAGGGCTGAAGTGAGAGTGCTGTTGTAGAGAACAGTAGTTTTGTCTGGGCAAGTAAGTGTGAGGATGGGGTTGAGAAGAGGCTGCAGGGAGGTGGAAAATTGTTGCTTATCAAGAGTATGCAGATTTCTCCGCATGCGCTTGATTGTGGCCGGGGTGATGGGTTTGCGTGGTATGATGAGGTTACCGGTGAGGAGGTGGTGGTCAGAGAGGGGAAAGGGGACATTAGAGAAGTTGGAGACCGAGCAAAGGTTAGTGAAGATCAAGTCGAGGGAGTGACCATCACTGTGTGTGGGAGAGCTGGTCCACTGCGATAAGCCTAAGGAGGTTGTTAAGGAGAGGAGTTTGAGGGCTGGGGGGGTGTTGTGATTATCTATAGGGATGTTGAAGTCACCCATGATGAGAGTAGGGACATCAGAGGACATGAAGTGAGGGAGCCAGGAGGTGAAGTGATCAAGGAATTGTGCAGTGGGACCAGGTGGCCTGTATATGACAGCAACACGCAGGGGGAAGGGAGAGAAGAGGCAAAGTGTGTGAGCTTCAAATGTAGGGAAGGAGAGAGAGGGAACAGTGGGGAGTACCTGAAATATATGGTTAGCGGGCAGCAGGATGTCTACTCCCCCTCCCTGTCTGTTGCCAGGCCTCGGTGTGTGTGTGTGAATTGAAGGCCTCCATATGAGAGTGCGGCAGTGGAGGCAGTGTCTGATGATGTGAGCCAAGTTTCAGTGATGGCAAGGAGGTTTAGGGAGTGAGAAATGAACAGATCGTGAACAGCTGTTAGTTTGTTACACACAGAGCGGGCGTTCCAGAGACCAAAACAAAAGGGGGGGGAGGAGGTTAGGTGACGGGGTACGGTTATTAGGTTGTGAGTGTTGCGCGTGTGAGTGGGTTCTGTGGTACAAGAGAGAATGGAAGGGAGGCCTGGGTTAGGTGAGATGTCACCTGCAGCAAGTAGGAGGAGAAGGGACAGGGACATAAGGTGAGAGTGAAATTTGAAGCAGTGGGGCTTTTTTGCAGGGGTAGAAGGAGATGGTGGTGATAGGGAGCGGAGGAATGAAAAAAGTTCATGGGAGCAGAGAAGTGGTGAGTGAAGAATTGAGGGTGCAATGTGAATGGCGTGACACTTAATGTGGACAAAGGAGGAGGAGAGTCTTATGCAGGTGAGAATGGCGATGACAAAGCAAGGAGCTAATTTGCCCATAGTGGGGTTAATGAATGGGGCAGTAGAGATGTGCAACAGTCAGTAATCCAGGAGAGTACAGATGACTTGGCAGTCATGGGTCAATCCAAGGAGCAGAGGGTATAGGTGCCAGGGATGGTGAGGAGAGTCAGTAGCAGAACTGCAAAGTACTTGGTGAGGGTAGGAATCAATGCAGGGATGAATGAAGTAGTCCAATGATGATCTGGAGAGGTAGCAGTTATAATGGTTAATGGTGGCTGGAGAAGAAATCAAAGTCAGATTTGGTTTTCCCCAGTGGTTTAGTGGTTAAGTAAGCAGCTTGTAAAATCAGACCTGGTAATCCTGGTTTCTTGCATCAGGTGGTCAGTAGTTTCAGTAGAGGAAGCAAATGTCAGTGCTTGGTGGAAATGACTGTTTCTTCACTCTGAATTCAGCTTGTTTACTTGCCTCTTGTCTTTAGGTGGTTGCAGCAGCTGTCTCTCTCTTGCCTAACTCTCAGTACTTAGATAAAGATGTACTTTGATAAAGGTGCCAACTACTACCCCTGGCAAATGCCACCCCAGGCAACTGCCACCCCTAACTGGCCCTGAATATATAATAACTGGAGTCCCTAAGAACACTGACTGACTGAATGAGGGATTTCCAAATTACAAATTGTTTTGGGCTGGGAGAGCTCTGAGTGCGTTCAGGTGTGACACCATTAAATCTCTGATACGAAACAGACACAGAGAGATATAGGAGAGGAATGGGGGAGCAAGGCAATATGGAGACTGGAACAGGGAGTCAAAATGGCTAATGTAGATTAGTACACACAACAAGGGGTTACATTGTAGAGGGAGACTGGATGAGATTGGAGTTCCAGGTGAAGGGTAGATTAGTACATGCCAGGAGACTGTATAGTTAATAAACAGTTGGGTTACAGCACAAGATTTCAAGCAGACTGGATGGGAAACACATACCAGGAGACTGTATAGTTAATAAACAGTTGGGTTACAGCACAAGATTTCAAGCAGACTGGATAGGAAACACATACCGGGAGACTGTATAGTTAATAAACAGTTGGGTTACAGCACAAGATTTCAAGCAGACTGTATGGGAAACACATACCGGGAGACTGTATAGTTAATAAACAGTTGGGTTACAGCACAAGATTTCAAGCAGACTGGATGGGAAACACATACCAGGAGACTGTATAGTTAATAAACAGTTGGGTTACAGCACAAGATTTCAAGCAGACTGGATAGGAAACACATACCAGGAGACTGTATAGTTAATAAACAGTTGGGTTACAGCACAAGATTTCAAGCAGACTGTATGGGAAACACATACCAGGAGACTGTATAGTTAATAAACAGTTGGGTTACAGCACAAGATTTCAAGCAGACTGGATGGGAAACACATGTCTGTAAGGAAGATGAGAAAGTTGTTAGGAGACTGTCTTCATATAGCATACAATGCAGCATACTGGATAGATATTAACACATCATTTCTCTTGCCTAACTCTCAGTACTTAGATAAAGATGTACTTTGATAAAGGTGCCAACTACTACCCCAGGCAAATGCCACCCCTAACTGGGCCTGAATATATAATAACTGGAGTCCCTAAGAACACTGACTGTATATATGAGACAAGACAGTTTCTAAGGTGAGTTGTAGTTGAAGAGTAATTGAATGATAAAATATCCACCTCCCTCCCCTTTTACCTGTTGTAAGCCACCTCCCCTCAGATGTGGAATCTGGTCTTAAGACCAGACAGCTCAGAGCAAGGGGCAATATTCTTACTGTGAGAACAATGAAAACCCTGCCCCCTTGAAAGGGTTTTAAGGTTTTTCTTTATGCTCACTGAAGATTGCCCCTTGCTGCAATCCATCTGGACAGTCTTGCTGCTCTGAGGTGAGCAGTGTTACATCAGTAAAAGGGGCGGGAGGGGAATACTTTATCATTCAATTACTCTTGAACTACAACTCTGACAGTATTGAAATAATACTCTCCATGGCCCAAATACTATGAAGATTAATTGGAACTGCTTTTATTTTGAAACATTACTATCACTTTAAGTTCAAAACCGATATATATATATATATATATTCAGATAGAGTAGTCCCCAATACTTATATCCCTCAGATGACACTTTAACACTTTAATTTTTCTTTTGAGTGTCTATTGTCATCTATTTAGTTCAGATTGGACATTCCATTTTTATAGATAGATGATGTGCATCATATGTATCACCATGTCCAATCGTCAGAAAGAGATAACAAAAAATAATTGAAATTAATGATACTGCTTCTGCGTGATCTCCATTCTCTCGGAGGAAACTTTCTCTTATCTCACCGAGTCCCGTTCCATTAGCTCCAGTCTCCTTTTAGACACTGTGCACAGTAGTACATGTCCAGCAGACCTCAAGAAGGATACAGGCAACCTGGAACTACTGCTATGATGAATAAGAAGATCCCTGAGGCCAAAATGGAACCCAACTCCAGGCAGAGTCAAGTCTGAGCCCCCACAGGAAGCACAGAGCCCCCACGGACAAGAAGTGGCAAAAGACAGCACGGTTTCACCCAAAGGTAAACTGTAAATACGTGCAGTAAAGAGTCCAATGCAACATGAACTTCGAGGTAACCATTAAAATGGATCTATCGCCTCTACGAATGTTATGCTTATTATGTAGAGGATATATACATAAGGGTTAAAACATTATTGATTTATTAAAAAAACCCCTATTTGTGTTAAAATGCTAGTTTATAGAGTGCCCTGCACCCTACTTCCTCATAAACTTCCGCTGCCGTAGATTGCAGCACTGCCCCTTCTCCCTTCCCATTACCCAGCCTCTGATGACGGAGGCTGTCTGTCTGTAAGCTGGAGCGATCTCATTGGCTAGATATCGATCTCTGCTAGGGTGGCTATTTGGACTTTCAAGGTACCAGGACCTAGACCCTTAGAAAAACCTTCAGCCAAATAATACAGAAGAACCAGAATGGAAGGGTTCAATGGATCTAAAGAATAGTACTTGGCCCAGAAATAAAACTTTGACCAAGTGTGATTCTAGACTACAGTCGTACTGTTTCTTCCAGCACAGAGCAAAACTGTAATCAGCTCTCTGACAGGCCTTGGTTGCTTAAAAGCTGGGATTCGGGAACCATGCAAAAAGCTTCAGATTTGTCATTTAAAGATGTGGTATAGGGCCCTAGAACATGACATCCGACTTTGAGGGAAATTTAATCGGCTTCTCCTGAGACATTGGCATCAGAAGAATGAACCTCCTCAGCCAGTATGGAGCTATGAATATAACTGCGGTCTTCTCTTGCTAGATTTTTCTTAGGGGAACAGGAATGAGTCTCCGAGCTGGGAAGAGATAGGCCAGGTGAATGTCCCACTTCTGTAATAGAGCATCCACTGCAATGGGATGATCCTGTGGAAACTGAGAGAAAAACTGGGGTGGCTTGGTGGCCATCAGATCTATCTGAGGCATACCCCACTTCTCCGTGAGTGACAGAAAAATCTTAGGATGAAGGGACCATTCTTCCGTATGCACCATTCTCTAGCTCAGGATGTCCCCCCCAGTTGTTGTATCTCCCTGGAATATGGACAGCTGTAAATGCTTCCAGGCTGACTTCTGCCAATTGAAGGATCCTTCATTACAAGAGAAGGGGGGAACGGCTTCTCATTCCTCCTTGCCGAGCTAGATAACATACTGCTGTCATGTTTTCTGAATGGACTTTCACTGCCCTCCTCCTGAGGAAAGGAGCGGCCATCTTCAAGGCTCTCCAGACCGCCAGAAATTTCAGGTGGTTTGAAGGCTCTTCTCAGAGGCTGACCAGAGAATCTGGAATGACCGTAAGCCCAGGACTTCTCCCCATCTTGACTTGTTTGCATCAGTCGTAATGACTGTCCTTTCGTGACTCCTCCAGGGAAGCCTTATTAACAATCTGTTTCTGGGCCACCACATCAAGGAGCTCTTGACCTCCAGAGATATAGGGACTTGATGATGAATTGATCGAGGATCCCTGTTCCAAGAATACAGGACAAGCTGTTGCAAGAGTCTCATGTGAAGTCTTGCTTATGGAACCGCTTCTATTGATGAAGACATCATGCAGAGAACTGACATAAGATGCCACAAGAATAAGTGACTGGAGGACCTGAGAAGAACTGCCTGATCCAGTAGTCTCTGTATCATGAAGTCTGAAAGGGAGGTCTTTTCCACAGAAGAATCCAGAATCTCCCCTAAGAACAGCTTTCTTCTCTCTGGAAGGAGATATGACCTCTTGATTTTCAGTCTCCAACCTAAGGAAGTCAGGGTAGATGTTACCAGAGACAAGTGCTCTCTTAGGAGAGAAGGCGAGGAGGGAGCTTTTATAAGCCAGTCATCCAAATATGGAACTACTGTAATGTCCTTTTCCCTCAGGAAAGTGATTATCACTGATAGAATTTTTGTAAAAACTCTGGGAGCAGAGGTCAGGCTATAAAGAAGTGCCTCAAACTGGAAATGAGATGTTACTCCACCATCCCTGATGGCAACTTCGATGAACAGGGACATGTAGTTAGCTATCTTTTAAGTCCACTATAGTCATCCAGTCCCCATGATGAAGAATGTTGACTGTGAAACTGTTGTTCTCCATCTTGAAATGTTCTTGGAAAATAAGTGATTCAGGAAGGTAAGGTTTACCAACAGATGAAAACCACCTGAATTCTTGGGAAGTAGGAAAACTGTAGCATAAGTACCATTTTTGACAGGGCCTGGGCTCTGGAATCAGGACTTTTTTCTAGAACTAGCTCCTGGATAACATGACAAAATGCCTTTGCTTTTGTGGTAGTAACTGAAATCAAATTGTGCATCCTTCCTTGATTATTTTTAAAACCCAGGAATCTGTATCTGGGCACCACTTTGGAGTCTCTGCTCAGGGGCTTCTTTGACAGATTGAAAGCAAATTCTTCCTCCTATGTCCATAATACTTTGTATCGGTTGTATCACTTTACTTGCATCCACTTGCCAAAGTAGCACATATAGGTATTCAATCCAGTGGTCACTGTTTTATATGTTCTTATATTGAGGCTGATCTGTATCATAATCTATGGGGCTGCCGCCAAATCCACACCTTTTGTGTGGGAGTTACTTTATACTTAACTAACTAACATTTTCCAAAGAAGGGTTCCCAGATCGCCTACCCTTTCTCTCTTAGGTATTTTTCCTGATACATGTTTCTTTACTAAAACACAAAAATGCCTTTTTCATATATTGATGATAGCATTCCTTAAAACTATCTTCGCCCTCTGGCTTTCTGATAATCCCCCATCTCTAGCCCATTGGCTCCATAAAATTACTGATATTGCACATGCAGAATGGCTGGTGGCCCTAAAAGACAAGGAACTCAAAGGCATTACTTTTTTGTGATCTGGGAACTATTTTTTCATCAAGGAAAACAATTCACAACCTGTTTTCAAAATACTTCTTGGAAACTCTTTTCGAAATGAGTGAAATATTTACAATTTTTGGCTCCAATCATTATCTGGACTTTTCTAATACCATAAGGATTTCTTTTTTATATCAACATTTGAGTTTCTGTTCTAGTCTAGTCATGCCTCCTTTCGCTGCATCCCCCTCCACCCTTTCTTTTCTGCCCACCCCCTATCCTTCCCCCCTCTTCCTCTTTTCCTTACTTGAATTTTCTCCTTCCCAACCCCTGAGAATTCTCCTCCCACCATTGTGAGTTAATTCTTCAGGCTTCCAATGTTTTTTGTTATGTGATTGTTGTATTAAATCTTAATAAAAAAAAAGACCCAGGAATCTGTGGTAATATTTTGCCAATGATCCAGGAAATTAAGACGTCTTCCCTCCAAAGGAATCCAAGGCCTGGCATTAGAACTGAGATTTAGGGAAAGCATCCTGAGTGGGTCTCTGATTTTTAATTCCCTTTGGCACATAAGGCCTTGATGCAGGTCTCTTGTCTTTGGATTTTTGTTTCTGTCCCTGAAGCCGTAAAAACATTTTCTGGGAAGAGAACCTCCTATCTTGATGCAGAAACTTCCTTTGCTCGGAGAAATTCTGAAGAAGGCATTGCCCAAAGCTTGATTTTAGAAGCCACATCTGCAGCCCATTGTCTAAGCCATAGGGCTCTATGACCTACCTAGGACAATTCTGTGGCTCTAGCAGCCATCAAATATTCTCCATGGAGACGTAGCAGAGATAATCTGCAGCTAGATGGAGCATGGATGTGGACTTCAAAAGCTCTTCCCTGGAAACCTTATTGACCAAATCTTCTTTCAGCTGCATAAGCCACAGTCTTAAAGCCCTTGAAAGACATGTAAAGGCGACACTAGGGCAGAAGAAAGTGGTGAAAGCCTCATAGCTCCTATGGAGAGCAGTCTCTATCTTCTATTGGATCCTTGAAACTTATTATATCCTCAACAGGGACGCTGGTCATCCTGGATAAGTGTGCCCCATTGACATCTACCCTAAGGACCCTATCCCAAAGGACAGAATTGTTTGGCTCAAAAGGAAACAGGTTCTTAAGTTTTCTAGGAAAAGAAAGCTGCTTCTTTTGGCTTACCCATTCCTGCGTAATGAGCCCAGAGACTACCTCATACACTGGAAAAAAATCTTGTGTTTTTTCTTGTACCCCAGGTAAAGATTGTCTGCCACTGACCTTGGATTCTCATCCTCCTTAATGTCTAAGGAAGCATGGATACTCTTTGCTAGGGAATCCACACATTCCACTGGGAAAAGATAGGTATCTTCACTGTAGCCCTCGTCAAAACCCTCTGAGTAAGAATCTGAATCAGATGCCTCCAGGGGTCTCATCCTGGAAAACAAGCCATCTCTAGAGACAGAAGGAGGTGAAGACCTGCAAACTCTTCCTTTGCTCTGAGGCTTTTCCATGTTTCCTTGATAGGAAGATAGAGACCAATGATGCCATATCAGTAGGCATGCTGGATTGATGAGGCAATGGCGATTGTGGAAAACATATATTATATACTTTATTTATAATAATAATTTGCTAATGTATGTTTGTCAGAAGCTGTCATGTGCAGTACATACGGCTGCGGGCGCTGCAGTCATGCGTAGTACAGACTGCCCGCGCCAAGGTTGATAATGGAGCGGTACACTCCGAATTCAGACAGTAGACCCGGTGCACAGAGAGGACTACGGTCTGAATTCGGAGCACCCTGGTCCATTATCAGCCGCGGCACGGGCAGTCTGTACTGTGCATGACTGCACCACGGCCGTTGCTGCCCACCACTGTGGTCCGTGTGCACAGGCTTTTCAATATAATAATTGAATATCATAATCTTTCTATCATTTATGATTGATTTAGAATAATTCATCACATTTATCACTCACAGACCTATCTAAGCACATATAATTTTTTAGTTAGTTTATTAGCAAAAAATATATATTTATATTTAATCTGTTGTGCACTATTTATTAATTTTCATTCAATTCTACAACTCCATTTATCAATTTCCATTTATTTTCATGACTTTATTCATTTTACATTTTCATTTTTATTTTATTTGTATTTATTATTAGAATTTTAATTGTATTAGATATTTTATTGTAGTTGTATCATATTTTATTATTTGTATATGTGTTAATATCATCTCCTTTGATTATCCGCTTGTATTTTTATGCTATTGTATTTTGTGATTGAGCCCTCCTTATTCGAATGCACGTTCTGTTTGTTGAAGCCCTTCAGCTTGTATAGTCTTGTCCTATACCGCACTTCATACAGGCAGTGATGTAGTGGGACACGAGTGCGTGTACATGCGCATGCACATTTGTTGAGTTGCGCACGCATTGGCCTGCTCACAGTTACGCATTGTAAAGGCTCTGGTGGTGTATAATGGGAGGATGCGGACAGATATGGTTTCTTTTATTATTTTGGTGTAACATTTGCCAAGACTGCTCCTGATGAAAAAGCAGTGTGTTTAGAAATGCGTTGAACATTTCTGGGTATTTATGTACCATTGTTTTTAATATATTGGTATTAAATACTGTTGGTTTTTATATGAGTGGATCTATTGTTTTACTACAACAGGAGGTGCATCTCTGAACAGGGCGGACAGTTAATACCTCAAGCTTCTAATACCGGTTTTAAGAATAATAGACCATTGATAGTCACTTTGTGAGTATTTCTTTTATTCAACTTTCCTTATCCATCTGATTGTGGTTTGCACCCCTTCTTACTGTTCTTTTGTTTTTCTTAAAGAGATAGTAATGTTTCATAATAGAAGCAGCTCTAATTAATCTCCATAGTATTTGGGCCATGGAGAGTGTTATTTCAATACTGTCAGAGTTGTAGTTCAAGGGTAATTGAATGAGAAAGTATCCCGCTCCTGCCCCTTTTACTGAAGTAACACTTCTCACTTCAGAGCAGCAGGGTGTGTCCAAGTAGATTGCAGAGAGGGACAATCTTCAATTAAGCTAAGGGGAAAAAGTTGAAAAACCTGTCAAGGGGGGGGGGGGGTTCATTGTTCTCACAGTAAGAAGATTGTTCCTTGCTGTGACCTGTCTGGTCTATTGACCAGATTCCACATCTGAGGGGAGGGGTCTTACACTAGGTAAATGGGGCAGGGGGGTGAACTTTATCCTTCAATTACTCTTGTACTACAACTCTGACAGTATTGAAATAGCACTCTCTATGGCTCAAATACTATGAAGATGAATTGGAGCTGCTGTTTTTGTGAAACATTACTATCCCTTTAAGGATCTTGGAAACATCTTTGTCTGTTGTTGGTGAGCTGCATTCCTTATCCATTTGTGGATCAACTGAGTGGGGGCAGCCTTGAGTCCCTCATCCATCCAGCTGGCCATTTCTAGTGGTTATTTATATTGTGAATATGGTAGTGAATTGGTGGAGGTTTGCTGCCAGAGATTTATTACACTAGGAGCGCCCCTCCTTTCTTTCTCTGTTTAATTTTTTAATATAGCTATCTTCTAGGGGAGCTTTACACAGAAGGTAGACAGAAGAAGGAGCCTGGAGATCCATCTGGGAAGAGAATACACATTAGGACAAAAGCCGTATAAGTCTATTACCCAGAGAAAAAAACAACACACGCACACACATATATATAGCAGAAAATGAGCAAGCTGGGACTGGCCTGGCAAGTCACAATGCTGAAGAGTGGGGTAAGATGCTTACAAATGTACTCCATTTAAATATACCATTAATGGAGTCCCAAATGATGCTTGCAGCTCCTTCCTGAATGCCTCCGTGCCTTACTTCTGGTCTGAGCATTACAAACGCACTATGGAGGCCATGCATCACTCAGTGGAATGCAACGGAAAACACGCTGATGTCCAGTGTATGAAAACAGCAGCTGCTGCTGCAAAGAAAATATCTGGATAACCAGCGGGGCACTAAATAAGAAGAGATGTGGATGGCCAAGGAGAAGAGTGTCCCTCCAACACTGGCCTTGATGGCACTGCGGCTGGAGACTATGAGATACCCAGCAGGGTCCTCTTATACACAACAAATGGGACTTTGATAGTAACCTTCCTAGGGAGGACAGGTAAAAACACTGGAGATAGTGGGGGAGGGAGGTCCCTTTTATAGTTTTTTTAACCTGTCCTAACTAGGGTGTAGGGGCTTTATCTTGGTGTGCTACCAAGGAGACCCAGAAAGAAATACAAATTCTACAAATTCTCTTTGTTTTAAATTGAGTTTTTAACCCCTTGATTGCTAGGTCTCCAACTCAAGGTATCTCTAGCATTCAATGAGTTAAAAGCACATTTAAAAAATGAACAGTAATTTACATTTATCCTATGGAGCAGTTTATTTGTCCCAGAGCCAATAGCTGTATTGTATTGCAGGTGATAACTTTATCACCATAAATACAAATACTTAAAATTCCAACCGATAGCTTTAACTTTAACACCTAGACTTCTAAGGACATTATGGGCAATATTATTAGTAGACCCACCAAAACTATTAATAACTTTGCCCATGACATCCTCAGCAGTAATCAGCATCTGTGGGGGCTGGGGACACATACTGAGTTACCTAGTTGGGGATATCATCAGCCCAACCAGAGGATCCAGCAGAGCCTACTGATATTTTAATATTAATGTGTGATGACAACTAGCATGACTTGGAAGTCCACAACCAGGTATCAACATTGTAATTAAAAGGAGGCAGGTGGAGCTTAAATGGAGATCATATCTTGCCCCCCCCATGTCTCCTAGAAACACAAGGGTACCCTTGTCTGAAAGGGAAGAATCTCCCCTTTCCAACAATCATGATGAAGGGGTTAATGCCAGATAATCTTCCAATCACCTGGCATTATATAAAATATTCTTCTGCGTTCTTGATCTACTGTCCACAGCATAACATACACTATTCACCAGCCTGTGTCCTATGTCCACTGGTACTCAGAGGGAGATATGCACTACTTCCCTAGCCTTAATCGACTGTCCACTAGTAATCATACAGCCATATACACTGCTTACAAAGCCTTGATTCACTGTGCACTGATGATCACTGAACCACATGCACCTCTTCAGCAGACTTGGCCTACTGCTAATCACAGAATCAAATACATTGCTTCCTTGGCCTTGATCAAATGTCCACTGGTAATCACAGAACCACATACACAGCTTTTCCAGCCTTGACATATTGTCCACTGGTAATTACAGAACCACATAAACTGCTTCCCCCAGCCTTTGTCATCCACTAACTGATAATCACAGAACCACATATACTGCTTCCGCAGCCTTGATCCACAGTCCACTGGTAATCACAGATCAACATGCACTGTTTCCCCAGCCCTAATCAACTGGTAATCACAAAATGATACACACTGTTTCTCTAACTTTTATTCACTGCCCACTGGTAATAATAGAACCACATACACAGCTTCCACAGGATTGATACATTGTCCAGTGATAATCACAGAACCACATGACCTGCTTTCCCCGCTTTTGTCCATTGCCCATTGTTAATCCCAGTGCAACATACACTGCTTCCCCAACCATGTTCCACTGACCACTGAAATCACAGAACCACAATAAACCCCTTTCCTAGCCTCGATCCACTGTTCAACGGTAATGACACAACCACATACACTGGATCCCCAACATTAATCCACTCTTCACTGGTAATCACAGAACTAAACCAGCGTTTGTCCTCTGTCCACTGGTAAACACAGAATCACACACTGCTTTTTCCAAGCCTTGATGCACTGTTCACTGGTAATCATAGAACCACATACACTGCTTTCCCAGGCCTGATCACCTGTTAATCACGAAATCATATACACTGCTTCCCTAATTTTGATCCTCTATCCACTGGTAATCACAGAACCACATACACAGCTTCCCCAGCATTGACACATTGTCCAATGAAAATCACAGAACCACATATTCTGCTTTCCCAGTCTTTGTCCATTGTGTATTGTTAATTCCAGTGCAGAACATACTAGCCTAGCCTCGATCCACTGTCCACTGGTAGTGACAGAACCACATACACTGATTCCCCAGCATGAATCTACTGTTCAGTAGTAATCACAAAACCAAACCAGCTTTTGTCCTCTGTCAACCAGTAATCCAAGAACCACACCCACACTGCTTTTTCTTAGCCTTGATACACTGTTCAAGACTTAAAATAGCGAGAGCGACTATCACTATACCTGGTATCCGGACCCCAGTTGTTCCCACCACTCCTCAAAACTGTATAGTAAGCAACAGACATACACAAGTTGAAGAAAGCCAAGGGACACTATTCCATACTATATATACCATAAATACTTGGAGGAATAAATGTATAAAATGAATAAATGTACATAAATATAAAATATATGATCTGTATGGAAAGAGAATAAACCAGTGGACTGGAGGTCACAGATATATATAAAAAAGGAACACAGTCGAAATATAAAAACAAAAAATAAAAAGATAAATAAATTAAGAAAGGGAAATCTCAAAGATTACTTGATAGAAATGAATATCTTCTACTGGAATGGAAAAAAATATACTAGACCTGACAGGTATCTATATCCATTTATAGATTAAAGGAGCAGTAAACTTTTTTTATGAAAACACAGATTTTACAGAGCTTTTCCTGCTGAATAAAACAAGGTGACTCCCATCGCTGTCAGATGTTTTATTCAAAATTTATAGCAGTTTAAATAATCATGAAGTGAATTTACTGTGTTTACTTCCTGATAGTTCTAACTGACAGGAAGTGACAGGCAGTTTCTATCACATTCTATGGAGAACTGTATGTCTCTGACTTTTCTGACTTTCCTCTCCATTAGAATCTAACAGGAAATCTAATTAGAATTTGACCACTAGAGGGCACTGCTAATGTAAAAAAACATGGGTTTAAACTGTAATAACTCTGGAAATATAAATCTCTCAGCAGTGGGAGTACCCTTATTTTACTCAATAGGAAAATCCCTACAATATATATATTTTCATTAAAAAAGTTTACCGCTCCTTTAAATATGAATAAAATTAAACAAAATAAATAAATAACATGATGAGCAGGAGGTCACTAAAGTATATAATATATGCAAACCTGGTATAGATGTGGATTATCAGTCTGAAGGACTCTTGACAAAAAATAGTGCAAAAACCAACTGGACCAAAACATATGTATAAAAACAAATTGTGAAAGAATATATGCAACGAGTGATTATATGTGTAGAAAATGTCTCTCCAGTAGACTCTCTTTGGAAAAGAATACCTACTGCTATAATGGAAAATTAAATAGACCTATTATGTCATTGTGAAAGTCAATCAGAATACAAAATAAGTATTAGTAGTATAGTTCCATATGGTTCACTTATCTGTAATTTACATGAAAAATGACAGGATGAGTCGATAGAGGAAATGGATGAGTAATTGATAGTTGATGGATGACAAGATGATGATGAGATTAATTCAATATTGCAAATGCCTTTTTCCATTTATTTTGATATTATTGCTTCACTGATTCCTCTTTATTGTAATACCTGGCATATGGCCTCATCCACACGCAACAACAAAATTCTAGAGTTTCCAGGGCACAAACAAAGAGAAAGCAAACTAAAAGCAGTGTCTTTATGAAATTCAATCTGCAGAAACTCAAGCATTCTGTTGCTAGACTGTTCACTGGTAATCACAGAACCACATACAATGTTTCCCCAGTCTTGTTCCATTGTCCAAATGTGGACACAGAACCACATACACTGCTTTCATACCTTAGAATAGATGTTGGAGTGGTCACGCTTCCCAAAATGGATGGTGTATTGCATCACTGGGGCAGTAATAACAGAAACCAGTTTGGGATGTGTGGGACCCTGGCAGCTTCTGTTCTAAGATATGAAAGTGTTTTTTTTCCCGTGTATAGAGAGTCTAGACCAGTGGTTCTCAAATGTGGCCACTGTGGCTGCATGCGGCCACCGGCGTGTTCTCTTGCGGCCACCATGACAAATGCTATATTGGTGGCCGCATGCGGCCACGAGCCCCACGCATGCCTCAGAGACATGTCCTCCATAAAAAAACGACATTATGTAGCAAGGTACAGACGGCATTAGATGTGCCCTGCCATCCAGCGCCGCAGCCAATGAGAGAGGAGTGTTTTGACAGGATACTCCTCTCTCATTGGCTGTGTTGCACATGGATGGCGATTGGCAGTGACAAAACAACGTCATTGCAGCAGAAGGAGCAAGTGCAGGGTGCGAACCGCGAAGGACTGATTCCCCAAGCCAGCAGCAGGGCCAACGCCGCATGTCGTATCTGGGTGCCACATCTCGCATCTCTGTGCTGTTGAGGAGAGAGTCTGGCACAGGGGAGACTGGGAACTTGATACCGAGGAGGATCTTAAAGGCTGGGACTGGAGAGCAGCTGGCACTATATTTGTGAGTCAGTCTTGTAACGGGCCGAGAAGATCTGGGTACCTGTCACTGGGAGGATCTGGGGACCTGGCACTGGGGTTCGTAGAAAGATATCCGTAGCATATAACTTCCCTTGTCCGGAGAAATCAGCAGCTGCTCCAGGACAGGACTCAGTAAAAGGGAACTTCCCTGCACAGCGTGTCCAGTGCCCTGCTTGTGGCATTTGCCCCTTCTCCAGCAGTGGTGGCATTTGCTACCCTTTGTCTTGAAGACATTTACCCTTTAATGTGCTGGTGGTATTTAGCACTGCTGGCACCCTCTGTCCCGTAGAGGGGAAGTCCAGGTGCTAGGCCATGCTGTGCTTGTGAGGGGGTGCAGGACATACCTCCCATACCCCCTGGGGATTCCACATCTGGGGAAAAGAGACACAATATTCAATAAACTGTCCAGATTTCTGTACATCAGGAACGTGTCCCTCTACGCAAAGGAATCAGTCAATGGATTTATCAGCACCCTGGGGTAAGGAATGCTGCTAACTTGGTTTCCCTAACTTATTGCCCCTATCACTGGTTCCTGGAAGGCTGGTGTGTGTTGGCACAGGGAGTTGATACTCACCACAGGGAGCTTCCTAGCGCGCAAGACTGAGACTTCAGTACAGTGCAGAATAAAGTAGGAAGTGATCACAAAAGCCCTAGAGAGAGGAGGGCCTCCCTGCGCAAATCTGACTGCCCCTGTATACAGGCCTGGCTGCCCCCCTGTACACAGGCCTGGCTGTCCCCCTGTAAGGACTCTGCTGATTTGGTTGCCCATCTTATTGCCCCCGGCCCCTTACTATCACTGGTGGCTGGAAGGCTGGGGTGTGTCAGGGGCAGGGAGTTGATACTCACCACATGGAGCCTCCTAGCACACAGGTCTGACAGAACTTCAGTACAGTTGTCATGGGCACCCAGGAATGCTCAGAACTCAGTACAGTAATATAATGCAAAATATTTATTAGAATAAATCACATCGATACATAAGTGGTACAACAAGCAAAGGGTTACTAGCTGGCGACACTACTACCAGAAATAGTAGGCCTCTTGCTAGACCACAATGCGAGAGACTGGGCCGAAGCCCCTGTTAGTCTCAGCAGGATACAGGAACGCCAACTCTTGATCCGTCGACTGGAAAACTGGAACAGGCGACCACTGTGAACACTGGCTCAGCAATCTTGATCCAACGAACAGGAACACAAGGACTGCTGGACTGGAGAACTGACCCACGCCTGCAATTAGTCAAACCAGCAACACCACACCTTTGCAGCAACCCGGTGACCCACGCCTGCAGTCACCGCTAAGAGACCCTGTGACTCTGCCTGCAGTCACTATATCGGACCCCTGTGACTCACTCCTGCAGTCACATATAAAGACCCTGTGGCTCACGCCTGCAGCCACCACACGAGACCCTGTGACTCACGCCTGCAGTCACTACACCAGACCCTGTTACTCTGTCTGCAGTCATGATATCGAGACCCTGTGACTCACGCCTGCAGTCACCAATCAGACCCTGTCCACAACAATGGTCTGTCTTAAGCCAATAGCACAAATTGATCACAGTAAGGGATACTCGTGATCACTGGGTCATACACAGGGAAGGTTCTCGTACTTAGCTGGGTCATACACAGAGAGGGCTCTCGTACTTATCTGGGTCATACACAGAAAGGGTTCTCTTACTTAGCCGGGTCATACACAGTGCGGGTTCTCATAAACAGCCAGGTCATACACTGTGCGGGTTTTCGTAGATAGCCAGGTCACACACAGAGCCCAAGTACTTCGCTTAATAACAACAACGCAAGGGCAACTGAGTCAGGACTCAGTCTGCCTTTTAAACCCCTCCACAGGAAGTAGGAAGAGCAGCTCAGAGGGAGGAAGTAGGAAGTAGGTAGGAGGAGACTACAGTAAACAAACATATAAAACAGAGGCCTGCTGCATGCTAGAAGCCTCGCGCCTGTAGATGCTGCTGGAAACAAGGTAAGCTGAAACTGTAACAACAGCGCAGAATGAAGTAGGAAGTGATCACAAGTTCTACAGAAAGCCCAAAGAGAGGAGGGCCTCCCTACTCAGATCTGACTGCCCCCCTGTATACAGGTCTGGCAGTCCCTCTGTATACAGGCCTGGTTGCCCTCTTGTATACAGGCCTGGCTGTCCCCCTGTAAGGAATTCTGCTAATTTGGTTGCCCATCTTTTTGCCCCAGCCCCCTTACTACCTCTGGTGGCTGGAAGCCTGGGGTGTGTCAGGGGCAGGGAGTTGATACTCACACAGGATGCCTCCTAGCGTGCAGGTCTGAGACTTCAGTACAGTGCAGAATGAAGTAGGAAGTGATCACAAGTTCTACAAAAGGCCCAGAGAGAGAGAGAGGGGGGCCTCCCTGCTCAAATCTGACTGCCCCTATATACAAGCCTGGCTGCCCCCTGTATACAGGCCTGGCTGTCCCCCATAAAGACCTGAGAATATTGATGGAACAGTACCATATTTTCATGAATTTGCTATAGGCTTGGTGTTCCAGGCTTTCTCAAACTAATTTCATAATAATGTCAGAGTGTAAAATATGGGGGTTATCATTTATCACCTTTAAAGACAAATTGTCTAATCACTCTTTTTGTTGGTTACCCCTTGACACACATGTGCTTAGTGGCTTGTTGGGTATGTGGAGGATTCTTCTGCACTCACTCATTATTGGAGGCTTGAACAGCACCTTCCTCTTCCATTGGCATGCTAAGTCAGTAACATCTGAGTGAGTTCCAGAATGACAAAGAAAAAAAACTAATGGTGCACTTACTCACTAGTTCTCCAACAATGCTGAATTACCTCAAGGAAAATTATATGGCTTAATTTATCCACCCTCATTACATAATTGGCATGTCAGGCATACAAGTCTGGTCTGAGCCATCACTTTAGAATTACAGAGTCCTAACTCTAAAGTGCTGACTCAGACCAGGGTTATATGCCCAACATGCCAGTTATGTAATGAGGGTGAATACATTAAGACGTAAGCCATATAATTATCCTTCAGATAATTTAGCACTGATGGAGAACTAGTAGGTAAGTGCTCCACTAGTTCTTTTTCTTTGTCAAACTTCCAATAATGAGTGAGTGCAGAAGAATCCGCCACATGCCCACCATGCTACTTATCACCTATGTGAATCAGTAACCTTTAGGACTGGAAGAAAAAAATGACCACTTCTGAAATATATATCTTCAGTAACTAGAAAGTTTTAAGAATCTATGTGGTTTCAGGAATGATTACATTGCAATATGATGTAAATGTATGCAAATTGATTTATGTCTTAATCACATTATACCATTTGCACATGTAATACCCTAGTGTGGCCACCACGACATGGCTGTGGCCGCAGTGACGGCCACCAGAACATTGTGATGGCCACATTGGCGGTCACCAGGAAAAATCCCTTGAGAACCACTGGTCTAGACCATCCTCCCTGCTCACACCAGCTTACAGCATTAGAATGGGGGGACCTAAAACAGTAGGAACCTTTTTTGGAAACGACAGCATGTATAATTTTGATGTAGTACCTTTGTTCAAAAAGGGGACAAAATCCAAAACAGGAAATTATAGACCTGTGAGCTTGACTTCCATATTGGGTAAGGTATTAGAAGGGTTACTAACACAGTTTTCAGAACCTTGTGAAGATCAAAAATATTATTAGTAGAGGAGCCAGCATGGTTTTATGAAGAATAGATCTTATCAAATTAATTTACTTGCATTTTACAAAAGGATAAGTAATAATTTGGACACGGGAATTGCTGTTGATAGTATACAGAAAACTGGTGAAATGATAGGTGGCAGAGAGTTGTTGTAAATGGCATCTTTTCAGGTTGTTCTAAAGTTATAAGTGGGGTACCCAATGCTTTTTGATTTGCTTATTAATGATCTAGGAGTAGGAATTTAAAGTAATGTCTAAATCTTTCATGATGACGCTAAGCTGTGTAAGGATATGCATACAGTGCAGAATGTTTTTTATCTGCAGAAGGGTTTAGATAAACTGAATGAATGTGTATAAAAGTAGCAGATGATATTTAATGTAGATAAATGTAAGGGTATGCATCTGGGATGTAGAAACAAGCACAATACATATACACCAAGTGGGAACTACTTGGGGAATCCTCATTAAAGAAACATTTAGGAGTACCAATAGACAATCTAATTCACAGCAGTGTGCAGAGTCCTGCATAAAAAGTGGTATAGATGCAAGGAATACAAATATAATTCTACCTCTGTACAATCCTTGGTAAGGCCTCATCTAAAATGTGGAGTACAGTTTTGAACACCAGTTCTTAAAAAAATACATCATCGAACAGGAAAAAAGTTAAGAGATATGCAACAAAACTAGTAAAGTGATTGGAGGATCGGAATTATTAAGAGAGATTGGCCAAACTGGGTTTGTTTACATTAGAAAAGAGAAGTCTTAGGGGTGATATGATTACCATTTACAAATATATTCAAGGTCAATACAACGAACTCTCCAATTAACTATTTACTCAAAGTGCTGATGAAGAAACATAAGAACATAGTAATATAGTTGATGAGGCTGAAAAAAGACATGCGTCCATCAAGTCCATCCCATGCCAAAAACATCCCAGCTGATCCAGAAGAAGGCAAAAAAATCCCACTGAAGTGATTTCCAATATAGCCCCAAGTGGGTTGAATCCAAATGGCAGTCAGATAGTTCCCTGGATCAACAACCTATCTGTATAAAGAATAAGAGGTAATCCATTAAAACTAAACGAAAAGAGCTTTCTACTAAAACAAAGGCAGAGATTTTTTTTTACAGTAAGGGTGATAAAGTTAGGGAATCCTTTGCCTTGGGATGCTCTGTTTTAGATACTGTAACTGCTTTCAAAATAATGGATACCTATCTAGCACAGAACTATATTGAGAATTATGGCAGTTGGCTTCAAAGCAGATAGGAAATTGATCAGTGAAATATCTGACTGCCATTTGGGGCTTAATTGGATATGGCTTCAATTTTTTTTTACCTTCCTCTGGACCAACAGGGGGGTTTGGCATGGGCTGGATTTGATGGATGCATTTATTTTGTCAGCCTCATCAACTATGTTACTATGTTATTATGTTACGCACACAAAATGTGAGAATCTTCTGAGGACAAACAAACAGCACAATGACCTGTTCTACGGCTAGACACCACTTAGAAGCATCACATTTTAGCTCTCTAGTGCCACTACAGAGAAGAAATTTCCATGTACATATTAGACTAATCCCGCTCCCAAAAGGGCAGTCCAGCTCCAGCATGAAGGTCTTAATAAGAGGTGAGTGATCACGATATCCTATGGAAATGTCGCCCTCTATTGGGTGAAATACAAAAAGGCACGTTAAAATTACCTCCTGGTTCAAAACGGAGAGGATAAATGTTGCATGCATGAAAAGAGCAACATTCTGATCTCGCATGGCTGAAATGGCATGTGTTACATTATGATTCAACATGATTCCTCGCCTTTGTTATAATGTTGTGTGTTCTCGCATGGTTAAAACATTGTGTGTTACATACTGATTCAACATGATTCACAGTAGGTTGAGATGTCTCTAACATCCCAGGATTTAAAAAAGTAGTACATATTTTTTTTAAATGAAAAATATGTTATAGGATGGTGGTGGTGGGGGGGTAATATGTGAATATTAAACTTTTATTGTTCTATACAATCCCCATTATCCTCAGCCTCATTTTATATTATGCACATTTGTTCTGAGTAGAGGAGAGTGCACTGTTTAGTAAACTGCATCGCTCACCTTGTAGGCGGCCCAGGGGCTGGTGAAGAAGGAGAGGAGACTGCGCTGTTTACTAAACTGCATTTTCGGTAAGCTAATGCTGAACAGCGCAGTCTCCTCTCCTTCTTCACCAGCCCCTAGGCCACCTACAAGGTGAGAGATGCAGTTTACTAAACAGTGTAGTCTTCTCTCCTTCTTCACCAGCCCCCAGGCCACCTACAAGGTGAGCGATGCAGTCTACTAAATAGCACAGTCTCCTCAAATCAGAACAAACGTGCATATTATAAAATGAGCAGGCAAAAGTTCATATGGGCAAACTGTTCACAGCTGGAGTCTCTCTTATAAAAGTGGGAAATATCATTGTACCCTACTGGTGACTTAATGCTGTTTCTACTGGTGGCTTAATGCTGTCTGTCTAAGGCAATGTAGCTGCAGAAAGTGAGTGCCATTCCCACGTTGTTGGATCAGTAAGTAACACACATTTTAACCATGCGAGAATACACAATATTTTAACCATGCAAGATCAGATTGTTGCTCTTTTCATGTATGCAACATTCTAATCTCGCCATTTTGAACCAAGCTATATTTTTAATGCACATTTTTGTATGTCGTCCAGTATTTCAATATTGAACCCCAGTCTATTGGGCAAGATACAGAAAGGCGCATTAAAAATATCACCTGGTTCAAAATGACAAGATTAGAATGTTGCATGCATGAAAAGAGCAACATTCTGATCTTGCATGGTTAAAACTTTGTGTGTTACATACTGATTCAACATGTGGGTTGAGATGAAAAATATGTTATAGGATGACAGGGGGGTAATATGTGAATATCAAACTTTTATTGGGCTATACAATCCCCATTATCCTCAGCCTCATTTTATATTATTGTTCTGAGGAGAGCAGAATGCTCTGTTTAGTAAACTACATTGCTCACCTTGTAGGCGGCCCGGGGGCTGGTGAAGAAGGAGAGGAGACTGCGCTGTTTAGTAAACTGCATTGCTCACCTTGTAGGCATCTTAGGTAAGCCGATGCTGAACAGCGCAGTCTCCTCTCCTTCTTCGCCAGCCCCTGGGCCGTCTACAAGGTGAGCGATGCAGTTTACTCCTCTAATCAGAACAAATGTGCAAAATACAAAATGAGTAGGATAAAAGTTCATATGGGCAAACTGTTCACAGCTGGAGTCTCTCATATAAAAGTGTATATGTTTTATACATTTATTTTTTATCAAGTACCATGGACCGTGGCTGAGGCAGGCAAAATCAAGAGGCCCCTGTCTCAGCCCCTATATTGACAATAATGCCCTTATTGGAAAGAGGAGACTCTCCTCTTTGCCTCCCCTTTTTAACAAGGGTAGGCATGAAGCAGAGCCAGCTCATCCATTATGGCAACCTGTGCTACTACCTAGGGCCGATGGCAATTCAGTGTCTAGAAGTGATGGGTCACAGACACCAGACAGAGGCTCTGCTGTTGCTGTTACTAACATATTGTGTCAGATACCCTTTCTGTTGAAAGAGATCGGCCCTATGGTGCCTTAATCCATCTCTGGCAGAAAGATGTTAATATCAATAGATTAAATATGTTTTAAGTTTCAGAGCATATATTAGTTTAGGGATGTGAGGGGCTTTAATAGAGCCATTTCCCTCCCTGATCATCATTCAATGTCCTCATTCAAACAAGGGCATTTGCGCCTATCAAATCTAATCGGGGCTGCTAGAACAATTAAAAAAAAATCAATAAACTCTACCCAAATCTATATGCACTATGTAGTTTAATGATCCTGGCACCCCTTATGGACTGTAACCTAAAGCAATTCGGTTCCATTTCTCTCAGAATGACAGTTAGTATTGATTAAAGTGGCAAATGTTATGATTTTGAAGATGATTGAAGTGGTGAAAATAGAAAAAATATTCTTTCCCATTGCTCCAGCTTATGGAAACATTTATGTATACTAGCTTAGTGATAAAAAGACAAGTGGCCTGCCATTTCATTTGTCTGATTATCTACTTTCCAAAATAGAATGCTTTTTCTACCTTTTCTATATGACTGAAACCTTTATGTTTTTGTTTTATATTTTACTATAGCGCCATTTTCTGGTAATTCCATAGCAAAGCATCTTTGGGGTAGAAATAAAAATGATCAGTCTCAGAAATTGTCATTTTATATAGCAATCTTCTTCCAGAACTTGATCTCTTATACTTGTGGGCTTAAGTCCAGGTTTGGGAGCTCAACAACAGGGCTTTTTTGTGGGGGTACTCACACTGGCACCTACCCCCCCCAACAGGGCCGGATTTCCCGTAAGGCAGAGTAGGCATCTGCCTACAGGCGCACCCTACAGAGGGGCGCCTGCCACTACAATTATTAATATTTATTTATTTATTTATTTTTTTACTTGGCGCGGCTTGCCATGCCGCGCCGCACCGAGCTGCCAGCCGCCGCCTTGCAGGCTGTGAGCTCTCGCGGCTCTTTAGCAATGCAGAGCCCTGGGAGATAAAATAGAGGTCTCCAGTCCTATTTAACCAATGGGAATTTAGTAAATTTGTCTCCTATTGTGCATGTAGTTTGCTGCAGAATGACTCCATTTCTCATCCTCACTGTGTGCATATGATCTTGGTTTGAGCACTGATGTAGAGTTACTTCAGTAGATCATTGCAGGGTTAAGTAATGTCAAATACAAAAGACAGGAAACGCACAGGGAAAACAAAGAGAAGTGTAAATCTAAGTGTAGTTGTATTGCAAATATACATGGAAATAAAATTACTTTAGACATGCTTACTCACATATTCCCTATATTAGAAATTAGCATATCAGGGTCTCAGCCCCCTATTAGCCACGAAAGCTGTGTCCTTAAATGTCCTCAGTACCTTAATACTGGGTTCAGAAGATGGTCTGACCCTATCTCTATAGTAATCCACTCCAATCCCAAACTATAGATGGTTAGCTGGAGAGCTCTGTCCAGTGTTCTATCGACTCTATGTCAACGTTATACTTATCTGGAGAGGTGATGTGGAATTCATTGAAAATTTTGTTGTAACCCTTGGAGATAACATTTAGGGTATGTAGTTTACAAATACTATTAGGAACACAAATATTGAATTTTTAGATTTAGAACTGATAGGACATCCAGGACAGAAAATTAGAACACGGACATATTTTAAATCTGTAGATGTCAATAGTTACTTGAATTTTAGATGTTGCCACCATAAGAAGTGGCCACGCAATGTCCCTTATGGGCAATTCTGTCTGTTTAGGCGAAATTGTTCATTTCTAATGGATTATGATAATTAATCAGAAATTTTAATAAGATGTTTTTTAGGATTCAGATCTCATGGCTAATAGGGGGCTGTGACTCTGATATGCTGGTATCCTTTTCATATGTCGATTCACGTACCGCGCCACTTCTTATGTCGCATTTCTTATGTTGCACATCATTATGGCGCAATGGCGCATCCCTTTGGTCGTGCATATTCAAATGACGCATTCCAAATATCACATATTCAAATGACGCATTCCAGTGCAAAATGGCGCACCAACAGCGTGCCCCATCCTATCACTGTAAATCCTGCTATATGGGTGCTATCATGGTGCTATATGGGTGCAAATGGCACTATATGGCATCACATGGGCGCAAGGGTCACATGGCGCAGTAAGGGCGCCACAATGGCACAACTATGGCGCAATGTTATAACGGGGAAAAAATTACGTAGTCATTACTTCATAAAGATGTAGTGCGTCAAAATCCAGGGTCAGGTGTGCAGGAAGTACAAAAACGAAATAGGAAATACCACTGAAACCACTGATACTGCGACATTACAGCAGACACCACAGCTTATGAGCACACTCATTCTATATGAGCATATTAGAAAGCAACAAAATGCCTAGTGAGCCTTCTTTTACGAATGCTGAGCTGGGGATACTTGTCCACTATATGGACAAGTATCTTCCAGATAGGCTGCGGGACCGACTGGACTCTGCATTTCGCAGGTGAGTTTTAAACAAAATGGCCTGCAAAATGCAGAGGTCCAGTGGCATAGCGAGGACCAGGAGGCAGATTCTTCGTTGGTGGTCTGACCTCAAGAGAATGGGAGTGAGTATTTGTGAAGTAATTTTATTTGTATGTATATTTGCAATAAAATTACACTTAGAGCTATACTTCTCTTTGTATTCCATGTGCGCCCCCTGTCTGCTGACCTAGAGATTTTCTTGCTGCTGGTATACAGAACCACATTTGGTGAAACAGCACAGGAAGCTTGAGAGTGTATGCTGGGTGGACTGCATTCTATCATCCTTCACTCTATCTTCATTTATATCCTGTTATCATCAACTTCATCTCCATCTCTGTAACGGTTTATTTGACTCACAGACACAGAGTTAGGATAAAAAAACACAGTTTTATTGAACACAGTAATACAATAAGAACCCTCACAGGTCCTGTAATATACAACGTACAGACACACGACAGGTAATATTTAGGCCCACACAGGTCCAGCACAAATATAGGAGACAAATAGTTTATGCTGACACGGGTCAGGCAGAGGATAAGGTTTCCAGGTTTCAGCAATGTAGGAGTTAAAGTTCATCAAGGCAAGAGAACCGTCCCATATGTGAAGGTATTGAACTGATTCTTAAACACGCCAAAGTCTGCATCCACTGACAGTTACCAGTCCACTGAGGTAACAGGAGCGCTACCGGTGCCGACACGGAAGCAGCACTTGCAACCGGTTTGACAGAGTGGAGCGTAAGCCAAAGGCGATGTACTGGAGCAATCACGGAGGCAACACTTGCAGCCGGTTATACAGAATGGAGCGTAAGCCAAAGGCGATGTACCGGAGCAATACGGAGGCAACACTTGCAGCCAGTTTGACAGGGTGGAGCGTGGGCCAAAGGCAAAGTACCGGAGCTATCACGGAGGCAACACTTGCAATCGGTTAGACTGAATTGGGCGTAGCCAATGGCAATGTACCGGTGCAATCACGGAGGCAACACTTGCAATCGGTTAGACTGAATGGAGCGTAGCCAATGGCAATGTACCGGTGCAATCACGGAGGCAACACTTGCAACCGGTTAGACTGACTGGAGCGTAGCCAATGGCAATGTACCGGAGCAATCACGGAGGCAACACTTGCAACTGGTTAGACTGAATGGAGCATAGCCAATGGCAATGTACCGGTGCAATCATGGAGGCAACACTTGCAACCGGTTAGACTGAATGGAGAGTAGCCAATGGCAATGTACCAGTGCAATCACGAAGGCAACACTTGCAACCTGTTAGACTGAATGGAGCGTAGCCAGTGGCAATGTACCGGTGCAATCACGGAGGCAACACTTACAACCGGTTAGACTGAATGGAGTTTAGCCAATGGCAATGTACCGGTGCAATCACGGAGGCAACACTTGCAACAGGTTAGACTGAATGGAGGACTAGGCCAGAGGTGCTCCGTAGAGCCTAGATGGGACAACACTTGGCAAGCCTGCAGGAGCAGAGGTGCCAGACCATTCAAGGCACTGGAAATCAGAATGTCGCCGAGGCGACAAGGACCCAAACGGAGATCAGCCGAGTCGGAGCACAGGAACAGGAACGTCAACCAGGCCGGATCAGAACACAGGAGCAGGAATGTCAGCCAGTCCGGGTTGGTACACAGGAGCAGGAACATCAGCCAGTCCGGGTCGGTACACAGGAGCCGGAACGTCAGCCAGACCGGGTCGATACACAGGAGCGGACACTGAAGAATAGTCAGGCAATCCGGGTCGGTACACAGGCGCAGGAACTGGAGAGTAGTCAGGCAAGCCAAGTCGGTACACTGGAAATTTATTGAGCAAATGTAGCACTGGCACAGGAACACCACAAAAGGGCAATGTGTGGGTGCAGGAGCCCAGTATATAAAGGCCATACTGGGCGGGCTTAACGCAGGGCAACCAATGAGAACCACCCACATAGGATAACTGACAGAAACATATAAACAAGGGATCACGGGCACTGTGATAATCTCATCCCATTAACTTTAGTGAATCATCTTTGAAAGAATGATTTAGCAAGATGAAAATCCCTTTGCCTTGCCCTGGACCATGAGTTTGCCTACCGATTCTGTGCCTATTCCTGCCAGCCGGTGTATGACTTTATGCATTTTCCTTGACCAGTATACTGCCTGCTGATTCCATACTGCTCCTGTTAGCCTGTGTTTGACCCTGTGCATTCTCATTGACCAAGTTACTGCATACTTATTCTGTTTTGTTCCTGCCAGCCTGTGTATGATCCTTTTCTTGCCTGACCATGTTCTAGCCAGTCCTGTCTTTCCTGCTTCACTCAGTACCGGTCCTCAGCTCCCTCTGGAGATATACCCCATCGTAGTTCTTCATGTCTCCCATGTCTACTCTCTCCCTTGCTGGAGAGTATTTAATACATTCTTATATCTGTCTTATTGTGTTTGGAGAGTTAAGCTGTGATAAGCCTACGTACTCTGTCTGCGCACCCTACTCTTTGTATCCTAGCCTTCACTCTCCCCCTACAGGAGAGAAGGTGCTGCCTGTGAAGGTACCATCCTGGGCTCACTTCCAGCTCCTCTGGGGTTTGTCATCCGGCCTTGCAGCTGGTACCTTTATGCAGACCTATCCACAGCAAAGTACCTTTGCAGACAGCCAACATACTCCTAGCATTGCTCCCTATGATTCGCTCCATAGCAATCCCTCTCCTGTAAGCTTCACACCCCCTCCTAGTATCCGCGTGACAATATTGTTATGACAACACTAATATAGTTTTGTGTGAGGTATGATGAACTTATTTGGATTGAGTATTTGATCTTGCTTATAACATAGATATATAATTGAATCTATAATTATAGAGTCTGCCCTACCTCTCCTTTTGTCCAGCTGTCTCCTACTATATTTAACGCTACCTAAATTGTCAGAAGTAATCTCAAGTGACATTGCTTGGGAGTACACTCCAGGAGCCATGCAGAGGTTCTCCGCTGTGATGCCGATTATGGCTCCTATGTTTTTGGGCTAGTTCCCAGAGTCAGATGAAATTTGTCAAGGCCCGGATTATCCTATAAAGCATATTTCTTTGAACATAAAAAATATATTGTAGCATACCAACTTTACCAACAAATAGCCATATTCAACAACAAAGGAAGAAGAATTCACAATCTAGGAGAGTATAAATCATTGGTTTTCCTCCTTATTTGAGACTCCCATACCTATATTGCATCATCTAACTGATCGCAGCCCCTGGGATCCAGCCAGACACAAACTAGACCATAACAAAACTGATCTGTCCTCTGTGCCTACACACACTTCAATTAGCATATAGAATTAAATTCTGGTGCTATCTTACAGAACCCTTACTAACACTACAACCCCTATATTTCATCTCTCATTTTCAAATACACTCCCACTTGCCATCTCCACTCTGCACAGGACCTTCTTCTCCCTACAGCTCTTATACTCCTTCCACTCCAGCCTACAGGGCTTCTCCCGTGCAGCACCTAAGCTCTGGAATTCATTCTCATGTCCCATCAGACACTCACCTACCCTTCAGATCTTCAGACACTCCCTGAAAACTCACCTCTTCAGGGAATCCTTTCAACTACCTCCATAATCTTTATGAGCAAGGCCGGACCTACAGCCTGTTCAAAGTCTGCTCCCTCTCATTCCCTACTAAAATCACTCTCCCACCTACAACTCCATAATGACCTCATTGTTCACATAGTCTTTTTCTCCCAAACAGAACCACCGCTTCCCTGGACCACTGCACTGAAAAGCACTTACTCCTTCTGTGTCCCAGCTACCTTCCTCTAGACTGTAAGTTCTCATGAGCAGGGCCCTGTGATCCTTTTGTTTTCCATGTTCCACTTGTACTATTTATTATCTCTGTATGTTTATTTCATATTGTACAGTGTTGCAGACTAAGTTGGCACTATATGAATAATAATAATAATTAACTTATTGCTTTATGAGTCTTCATGCATTTCTACTTATGCTAAAGATAAACTGAGCAAGAATGACCTTGAAGATCCAACAGCACCTTTGTTTCCAGTTTCTGCCACCACTTTTTACCACAGTAGGGAGTGTAAGCAATAGTTTTGGCATCAAGCTGTCAACAAAAGAAAAGTAGTGGTAATAGACAAATGGCCAGACTAGTCTGACTGGCCCACAGGACAGAATAGAACCTGGCTTCAAATCCAGGCCTACAATACTTTACTGGCATAGTGCATAAGGATGTGGAAGCTGGGCTGGACACAAAAAAGGAGAGCAAAAGGTTAGTAGCACTTACAGTAAGGAACGTGGAGCCATATTCAATAAGCTAAAGATGGGCAATTCTGGAGCAAACCAGCTGCACTACAGGAGGGAAGTAGAACTGTCCCAGATTCCAACTGATTTAAACTGACATTTTAATCCAATGAATGCTAAAGAGCATGACTGGATTTTCCATAGGCAGAGTAGGCATCTTCCTAGAGCTCCAAATTTTGAAGGGCGCCTCTGCTGTGTTTGACACAACCACATTCTGAATTGTGAGTATGCTCAGAGCAGTCTTAATGTTCCTGAACCATCTTATTCTATGGAGCCAATGTATTAAGATTTCTCCAAAATGGAGCAAGAAGAAAACAGAGCAAGAAAAAAATGGAGCAAGAAGAAAACAGAGCAAGAAAAAAATGGAGCAAGAAGAAAACGGAGCACGAAGAAAAAAACAGAGCAAAAAATGGAGCAAGAAGAAAACGGAGCAAGAAGAAAAATGGAGCAAAAAACAGAGCAAGAAGAAAATGTACCAAAAAATGGAGCAAGAAGAAAATGGAGCAAGAAAAAAACGGAGTACGCTGGCCACAACCACATTCTGAATTTTTGGTGTGGTCAGAGCAATCTCTGAACCAGTTACATATCCCTTTAACACCTGTTATTTAACCTCTTGGATACTAGAGAGATATCCAATGAATAACATAGTGCATTGTCGAAAATATTTCTACCTTATTCTATGGAGCCAATGCATTAAGATTTATTCAAAACGGAGCAAGAAGAAAACGGAGCAGGAAGAAAATGGATCAAAAAGTGGAGCAAGAAGAAAACGGATCAAGTAGAAAGCGGAGCCAGAAAAAAGCGGTGCAAGAAAGCGGAGCTTCAAGTCCAGTGTTATTCTATGGAACCAGTGCCCACAGATTTCGCCAACATTATAGGTTTTAGTGCATTAGCTCCCTAGAGCAGAGGTGTCCAGGTTCGGTCCTCCAGGGTATCCTTTTGAATGGTCGCACACATAAGAGCTTTTGACCATTCAACTGTTTCGGAAGGCCGCCTGTCTAAAAAGCGCAACGTGACAATCTCGCAGTGCATGACAGCTTGAGACTGTCACATCGCCTACTCAATGGCCACATTAAGCACACGGAGGCAGTTGGAGCGCCTCAGTGTGCTGAAGAAAAAAAACGCTAAAACGTCTATATGGTTACTTTACTTTACTATACAGAGCAACTAAAAAAAGTGCCTAATATTCACTGTTACACTATCCTGACAACCTGCTGCTTTCATATAATCATAAAGCACAGTATTCAATGAGTTTTTTCATCAGCACACGGAGGAACGCCAGCTGCCTCCGTGTGCTTAACGTGCCAATTTATCACAGTCTCCCTTTAAGGCCTACGAGATCCTGTGCGCTTAACTCTGTATGGCTGCCGGCCGACATGGCCTCCGGCCACTTCCTCATTGCTAAAGTCATGTTACAGGCACTGGCACGGACTCCTGTTTATGGGCCTATTCTGTTGGGCCTAATTGGGTTTCCGCCTCCTTCTGCTGCTTTATAAACCTCATTGAGGCTAGGACTCGTTGCCCTTTTGTGGTGTATCTGTGCGTTTCTTCAGTGTTGCTCGTTTGACCCCTGTTTGGCTGCAGTGTTTTCTCCTGATTGATCCTGTGGCTTTGTCTGACTACCCGATCTGTGTATGACCCTGGCTTGTCCAACTACCCGCTCTGTTTTGACCTTGGCTGTGGCTGACTACCCAATTGCCTCTCGACTGTGGCTTGTCTGACTTACGCTTTGTGCTGTCCTTCGCTCCAGTCTGACTACCACCTGTCTGGGCTAGTTGTTGGCACGCTCCATCGGTGTAGACCAGCTGCTACCTCCATGGTAGCGTTGCTGGTTGCCTCTCGCCCCATTGCCTCTATCCTGTGCCACTGTATCCGTTGCCTCCTGGGCCTGTTGTGTAACCTTCCGCTCTGTAGCCTGCATACAGTATTGCCTTCACATAATTACCAGTGTTGCGGTTGTCTATGTTCCATTCTCTTGCCTCCGCCCTTTGCTTACCGAGTAGACTGGTTCTGTGACTCTTTCGGAGTACTAGTTACTCTCTGTCTTGCTCCTCCTACCACTCCATGGTAGAGTCACTACTTCAAGACATCCGTTTGCCTGTCTCGTGTCTGGGAGTTTAGCTGTCGCTCCAGTGATCAGGTTTCCTGGCGTTCCAGGTTTCCATTTGCTAGGTATAGAACCAAGCCTGGTTATGCTCCCAACTATCTTTATAGGCTACTGAGAACCGGTTACAGTTCAGTGTCAATCTTTGGGTAGTGGATTCGGCACTGTCCTCACGAATGTTCCTACGAAGGCTGGGGAAGTGCTTACTCTTGCTTATCTTAATAAACTGGTTAAACTTCACTGTACCTGTGTTGTGTGTATTATTTACTCTGGTGTTCGTGACACCATTGACCCAAGGCTGGAAAACAGAGTCCTTAAAACGAAGAAGGGCTTGCTGTTAAAGCCACAAAACTCACTGAATACTGTGCTTTATGATCGTATGAAAGCAGCAGGTTATCTGGATAATGTAACAGTGAATATTAAGCACTTTATTTAGTTGCTCTGTATAGTAACGTAAAGTAACCAGATACAAGTTTTTTTCTTCAGTACACGGAGGCGCTCCAGCTGCCTCTGTGTGCTTAATGTGCCCATTTAAAGGGTTAGTAATGTCCACTAACAATGCGCCCTAGTTTGAATCAGTAAAGTTTTTAAGCAGTTATGGTGCTGTTTGTAAAGTCTGTACCTTTACCGTTCGTTCTCAAATCTGTTCTGAAGTCTCCCCCTCCCGCCCCTTTCCATCAAAGTACCTGTAAGTCTGTTGGAGCTGACTTCGTGTCGGCCGACACAATGGCTCCTATAGAGGCACAAACTTCAATGCAGGCTATATGAAAGCCTGCCCCCCTAGCAGTGATGTGTCATTCTTCTTTCTTATAAAGCCATCCGCTCGCTCTGGAGCTTGGAGTGACGTCACCAGCACGCAAGAAGTACTCTCCCCCCTCCCATCGGGTATTTCATGAGAGCGTGCGTCCAGGACTGCAATATAATGGGCACACGCTTGATCTTAGGATTTTTAAAGATGGCGCCCGGGCTTCGCTTGCCAGTAAACTTTAACAGGTAATATCTTGTGAATGAATTTACCCTCAACAAAACTATTAGTAGCGATTGACTTTATATAGCATAGTGAATGCTCAATAGAGTTTTCAAAGTAGGACAATACCAACCCTTTAAAGTACGACATAACACTCTTGTGCTGTCATGCACTGTGAGATTGTCATATTGTGCTTTTTACACAGGCTACCTGCTGAAACAGTTGAATGGTCGCACGCTCTTATCCGTACGACCATTCAAAAATGAACCGTCCTCCAGGCTAACAGGTCAGGATTTAAGACCTCTAATGTTGGAGAAATCTGGAGCTTTTTTGCACCATTGTATTACTCAGTTTTTGCACCTTTTTCTTGCTCAGTTATTGTTCCATTTTGCACTTTTGTTGTTCCATTTTCTTGCTCTATTTTGGAGAAATCTAAATACATTGGATCCTTGGAAAACATAGGACTTTGAGTGCATAGAGTAAAGAAAAGATCTCCAAGTCCAAAGTTACTTTATATATTAAGATTTCTCCAATATGGAGCAAGAAAACAGAGCTAAAAGTGCAAAAAATGGAGAAAGAAAACAGAGCAAAGAATGGAGGAAGAAAACGGAGCAAAACATGGAGCAAAAAATGGAACTAAAAAAGCGGTGCTCCAAGTCCTATTCTAGAGAGCCAATGTCTACAGCTTTACAGGTGTGTGAGTAATGAGATCTTTGTATAAGAAAATTGAGCAACAATAATAAAGCAAAAAAAAGTCCAATGTTATTCTATAGAGCCAATGTATTAATATTTCTCCAAACTGGAACAAAAAAATAAAGTATTGTCATCTACTTCATGAAAATTTGACATTACTGTGAAGAATAAATCTAAAAATGGGTTTGGCCTTAAAAGAGGGTATGGTTAGTAGTGGGACCAAGGAAGGTCTAAGGGCACCAGAGGGTGCTGTCCCTAGGGTTTGCTTGAGATGTAAATCCGGCCATGCAAGAGAGGACTCCAAAGCATTGCTTTACAATGTGTTGGAGACCTTCCATGCGTTCAGTGGGTTAAAAGCCCTATCTAAACCACTGGGAATTATTATTTCTTCTCTATGGTGCAGGTGGTTTGCTCCAGAAATGCACATAGGTTATTGAATTGAAACTTTGGTGTGGATTATATGAAATGTCTGGAGACTGGAGACAATTATACTAGAATATTTGGCAGGGAATATCTTAAAAGGCAAGCAAAAAGTTAAAAGACAAATATTCTAGGCTTTTTAGTACTGTGAAGCATTAAACATTAAAAATACTGGGAAAAGGCTATAATTCCAGTATGAGCCACAAGAGGGCGCTTAGAAGATAGGGAATAGAGATAACTGAAGCCACAGGGAACTTAATAGCTAAGGCAAAGTAGCTCAGAGCCAGATCATCCATTATGTCAACCTAGGCCTTTGCCTAGGGCCCATCGCAATATGAGGGGCATTGGGTGCAAGTGATGGGTCAGAGACAGAGAAGTAGCGGATGAGATTTAATACAGATAAATGAAAGGTTAAAAATTTGGACTGCAGAAACAAGCATGCTACATATAAACAAAATGGGAGACTACTTTGGGAATTCTTGTTATAGAAAGATTTGGCAGTACTAGTAGACAATAGACTTCACAACAGTGTGCAGTATCACTCAGCTGATGCAAGATAAATGTATAAAAAGGGATATATATGCATGGCATGGTAATATGAATGAATGCTTATTATATAGCACCACAAGTGTATGCAACACTTTACATTTCTACCACTTTATAAATCCTTGGTAAGACCTCATCAAGAATATGGGGTAGCTTTTTGGGCACCAGTGCGGAGCATTATGATTGTTAGTTTCAAAGAAGAAATATCTTGAAGCAAATCTTTCTGAATCTGCCTAGATGATAGGGTTGCCACCTTTATTTAAAAAAATATTGGCCATGGCATTCCCTCCATAGACGTAACATTGGACAGAAGCCAATTTTTTACCGGCCTGCCGGTAAAATACCGGTTGGGTGGCAAACCTACTAGATGAACAAGATAAGCTGCTAACCAAGATGTTTTTTTTTCAAAGAGCTTTATTGATCAGAATCAGAGTTTAAAAAAAAATGTTGCATTTATGTATCTATGTTTGTATGTATATCTTTATTCACATGGTGCTGCACAGTATATGCAGGTCCTTACAAATGTAGCATCCTATATAATAATTTGCTAGGATGTTTGTCACGATGCAGTCATGCGCAGTAGAGACTGCGCGCATTCGGGCAGTCTCTACTGCACATGATTGCATCTCGTGAGTGAGGCGACGCAAGACTGCATTGCATGGAGCAGTGAGGTAGCGGTAGTGGCCTCTTAACATTATCCAGACCTTGGCCCGTGTACATAGGCTTTTACACTAGTGTTACAATAAGTAAATAAAGATAAAATGAGTGTCACAGTCATAGAAACTATAGGAGACTTTTACCTCTTTGTATTTTTATAAGTATTTCATTGTCCTTGTTTCTACCATATATTTCTAAATAGCATAAAGTGCTAGCCTGCAAAGTTCCCTGTGTGCGTAACCGCACATGCACAGTAGAGACTGCCTGAAAGATGCAGTCATGCACAGTGCGCAGCAGAGACTGCACAAATGCGTCGGCTTCCAGTCAGAGGCACTGCAGATCCGGACGGGACACTCTGAATGGCCCACTGGCTCCGGGGCAGCAGCAAAGGCCACTGGCTGGCACTTTCAATACTAATATATATATATATATATATATATATATAGTGTAGAAAAATGACGAAAAGAGACGGCACACTCAGGACTTTTTTTTTAAAAATGTTGTATTCCGCTTGTGTCGAGCTATGTGGGAGTTCATAAAGTGTAGAAAAATGAAGAAAAGAGCCGACACCCTCTGGCACTCAAAGGGATATATATATATATATATATATATATATATATATATATATATATATATACTATATAATAATTCACTAAATTATTGTCAGAAGCTGTCATGCGCAGTACAGACTGCCCGCGCCGTGGCTGAGAATGGAGCGGGGCTCTGAATTCAGACCATAGTCCTTGACTACGGTCTGAATTTGGAGCACCCTGCTCCATATCAGCAGCAGCACGTGCAGTCTATACTGTTCATGACTGCACCGCGGCCGTTGCTTCGTGGCACTGTGGCCCGAGTACACGTGCTCTTCAACTAGTTTATATATACTGGTTTCCTGTTTGAGGGACACCTACCTAGATAAATTTATATTTTAAACAGATTACTTTTTGCAAAAAATATACAGTTAGTGTTTTATATGTTCACCATTATCTGAATTTCTTCAGCGACCATGGCCGGATTTACATCTCAAGCTCCCCTAGGCACCGCACCCTCTGGTGCCCTTAGCCCTTCACTGGTCCCACTACTAACCATACCCTCTTTTGTGGCCAAACCCATTTTTAGATTTATTCTTCACAGTAATGTCACATTTTCCAGAAGTAGATGAAAATTCTCTATTTTTTTGTTCCATTTTGGAGAAATCTTAATACACTGGCTCCATAGAATAACTTTAGACTTTTTTTTGCTTTATTTTTGTTGCTTAATTTTTCTTGCACAAAGATCTCGTTATTCACACACCTCTAAAGCTGTAGACATTGGCTCCCTAGAATAATACAGGACTTGTAGCACTGCTTTTTTTAGTTCCATTTTTTTGCTCCACTTTAGGGCAGTGGTTCTCAAGGTATTTTTTTCTGGTGGCCGCCAATGCTGCCAACATCATGTCCTGGTGACCGCACTGCGGCCACAGCCATGTCGTGGTGGCCACACCATGACATTTCATGCACAAATGGTATAAGGGGATTAAGACATACAAACTTGCATATAAATAAGTGCAACAACAATAAATTTACATCATATTATAATTTAAACATTCCAGTATTAAAAAGTACCACATAAAAACTGACCAGCACATAAAGCTACATTCTCACACTATTGCTTTAAATAAAACATGGCTAAAAAACATATATATTAATATGAAAGATTTTAACCCTTTTGGTGCCAGAGAGTTATCCAATGCAATATGTTGGATACCTTTCTGGCACTCAAATGGTTAAAAACACCTATTTATTAAAAAGTGACAGTTCCAACGTAAACCAGTATAAAAAATGTGTTTTTAACTTTCTGAAAGCCAGAGGGCTTACACCTGGATGCACCTCTGGAAATGATATTTTCAACTGTTTGACCAGGTAGAAAACACCTATTCAAATGAAATGACCCTTCTGATACATTTCATTCTCTGTCAAGACCTCTGATGTTACTGACAATATGCCCCTGACACAGGAATTCCTGACAGACTCAGCTGGAAACCCAATGAGCAATCAGACAGTCATCCTCCAGATTTATACCAATAACAATGACAGTTTTCATTTCACTGGGATGGGACTGTAGATTTCACCATTAACACCACCAACTTTTGCCTTTAAAGTTAGGTACTATTAAAGTACAACCATCAATTCTAATGGGATTTATATAATTCCCTCAAAGCTTCTCTAGTATAAAATTAACCCCTTGAAAGTTAGAGGCCTCACAGTAGATTGGATAGCTTTGTGACAGCCAAAGAGTGGAAACACCACAACCCTGCACTCTGCATTTTGGAATCTAACATACATTTGAGATATCAAAATGCTACCATTCTTGTTCAGTGTTTTAACTGCTTGAGCACCAGAGGGGTGCACAACACATTGCTAAGCAATGAACTGCACTCCCTTCTGATCCTCAAGGGATTAACACAAGTAAGCAATTTCCCTTTGAACTGAACGGGCAATATAAATTTCAAGACAAATGAATAACAGTCCTGTTGTAAGGACCATTACTATACCACATGGAACACAAACAAAATACAATGCATTCAAATGTGATTTTTAACCCCTTGGATGCTTTCTAATGCATTGGGAACCATACCTGGGAACTTCCAATTGAGGGCTACCTGGAAGGGAGTCCTCTGTTCAGCAGGGGGTGACAATAATAACGATAATCTCGTAAAAAAGGGGCGAGGCTTGATGCAAGTTGGGAGGGAGGGCTTAAAGGTGTCACACAGAAGGCTGGGGACGGAGGAACAGTGGGAGAAAAAGCAGATGTGGCAGAGTTTCAATAGAAACTCCCCACATCTGGAGGAATCATCCTCTGCCCCGGAGACCCAGTAAAGCTCTGTCAGAACCGGAGTCTCCAGGGCAAATCCGGAGAGTTCCCAGGTATGATTGGGGACATCTCCATCATCCAAGTAGTTTTTATTAAGTATTCTGCAATTATTTTGCCTTGCTTCACTTCTCCCTTACACTTATATATTTTCTGCTATGCATTATCCAGCAATCAGGCATGATTGATAAAAAACAGTATATACTGGGTGCATTCTGTGTGTGTCTCATTCAGGTTCAGCACTCACTCTCACTGATCCCAGGGCCATCTGAGGTTGATGTTTAGGGGAGAGACTACGACAGTTACTCACACTGCCCACCTCACACTGTCCCACACACATGGCCTATCTCTTATTGCCCACTTACACTGTCCCACTCATATTGCCCACTCACAATGCCCACTCTCATATTGCCCACCTAATATTGCCCACTCACACTGTCCCACTTATACTGTCCCACTCACATTGTCCCACCACACATTGCCCACCTCATATTGCACACCACACATTGTCCACTCACATTGTCCCACTCACATTTCCCACTCTTATTGCCCATCCCTTATTGCCCACTCACACGGTCCTCTCTTATTGCCCGCTCATATTGTCCCACTCACATTGCCCAACTCATATTGCCCACCTCTTATTGCCCACTCACATTGCCCACCTCACACTGCCCACTCACATTGCCCCTCCACATTGCCCACCTCACACTGTCCACTCACATTGCCCCTCCACACTGCCTACCTCACACTGTCCACTCACATTGCACCTCCACATTGCTCACCTCACACTGTCCACCCACACTGCCCACCTCATATTGCCCACCTCACATTGTCCACTCACATTGCCCCTCCACATTGTCCACCTCATATTGTCCACCTCACACTGCCCAGCTCATATTGCCCACCTCCCACTGTCCACTCACATTGCCCCTCACACTGTCCACTCGCCTTGTCCCTCCACATTTCCCAACTCACACTGCCCACCTCATATTGCCCACCTCACACTGTCCACTCACCTTGCACATCCACATCGCTCACCTCACACTTCCCAACTTATATTGTCCACCTCACACTGTCCATTCACATTGCCCACCTCACACTTTCCACTCACATTGCCCACCTCACATTTTCCACTCACATTGTCCCTCCACATTGCCCACCTCACACTGTTCACTCACATTGCCCCACCAGATTGCCCCACACACTCACTGTCCATAAACCAAATGGTCACCTGCCGCTGATCATTACTTACCTCTTTTCTGTCTTCTGAGTGCTTGTCCGCAGAGGCACGCATTCGTACTGAGCTGAGACGGGCTGAAAAATCATTGTCTGGCTGAGATACTTCAAGCAGGAAGCCTCAGCCAGTCAGACGCAGCATTAGCAAAAAAAAAAAAAAAATTCCTCTGCAGTCTGCACAGTAATGGTGCAGTGGGGCAGGCTCCGGCATAAAAAAAAAAAAAAACACAACTTGTATGCTGCCACCTTTTCAGCATTTGTCATGGTGGCTGCACAAAAACACACTGGTGGCCGCATGCGGCCACGGTGGCCGCACTTGTGAACCTCTGCTCTAGGGAGCTAATGCTCTAAAACCTCTAATGTTGGAGAAATCTGTGGGCATTGGTTCCATAGAATAACACTGGACTTGAAGCTCAGCTTTCTTGCACCGCTTTCTTCTTGCTCCATTTTCTTCTTGCTCCGTTTTGGATAAATCTTAATGAATTGGCCAGAGCCGGCCCTTACATGGGTCCCAGTGGGTCCATGGACCCAGGCGGCACTTTGACAGAGGCGGCTATTTGCATGGCATGATTATTTTATGCGCCGCCAGTGCCAGCTGTCAACTCTGTCAATGTTACAGTGTGTCCCATCAGACTGGTCATTATGTGGACACAAAAACAACTATAGTAGCGCTATTTTATTGGTGTTTGAGGCAGTTGATCTTCCAATGCCCAATAAGCCACACAGCCAGTTAATATAATGTTTACATACCTGGCTCTCTAGCCTGTCCTCAGTCGTGACTTCTTGGTCCGGTGTAGGACCCTCCCTGGTTGCTAGGTAATGCATAAAGAGCCGGGGAACCGTTCCCAAACTAGCACAGTAACACTGAACTAGCAGGTAATGGGCATACCTGGGAACTCTCCGGTTTTGCCCCGGAGACTCCGGATTTCAAAGTGAATAACCGGGTCTCCAGGGCAATGTGTGAATCACCAGGTGGGCAGGGTTTAAGTAGAAACTCTGCCCACTTGTGCTCCATCCCTCCCGGTTCCTCCCACTCCCGCCCGCTATCATCCATTTTGCAGGGGTTTTTTGTGGGGGGGGTTTGTCCCGTCCTCCGCGACTAAGCCCTGCCCCTTTTATGACGCAAATTGCGTCATTTTCCTCCGCCCTGGGCACTGACAGGGTTACCCTCCGGGTAGCCCTGTTTCAAAAGTTCCCAGGTATGGTAATGGGTATGATTTGCTACTCAGAGCTGATATCATTCTGATATAAATCAAGTGCTAGCTCGATGAGTTGGGGACTTCTATGACATTCAAGGGATTAAAATCCCCAGTTAAATTAGTTAGAATTGTATTTGTTTCCCATAGTGCAGTTCACTCGATTTACTCTAGAATTGCTCCAGTTTATATACTATAGCAGCCTCAATAACACTGGGAGTAAAGCTACCAAACATGAATCCACCATCTAATTAGTGCACTCATATGAGTTGGCACATAGCGTCTGACTGAGATTACCTCACACAATGTGGCCAAAGAGGGACACATATTTTAGCCGGGGGTATGACTGATGGCAGACGCATTACCGATCATTTTTAGATTATTTCATGGTCTATCGACACCATTTTCTGCAACTGAATAAATGATTTCGAACAAGACCAAATATGTTATTTACAATTACTAATTTATGACCACAGATACTGATGTTTAAACAAACATTAATCTGAATTTTATAGTCTGATCTCCAAAAAATGGAAAAGAGGGATTTGGTTCTCAAACAGGTATTCTTCCTTTGCTAGATTTTAATAATATCACAGTATCTGCAGCATATACTGGCATACATTATCAAACCTGGGGCAACAAGAACTATTACAACGTCCTCTGAGCATGTTCTGGTGGGTGTAGTTGGGGGGGCCGCATTTCATCCTTGGACGCAGGCAGCACAATGTCTTGGGCCGGCCCTGGCATTGGCTCCATAGAATAAGATAGAATATTTTCTTTAGTCTATGGCGCCAATGCAGTAAGTCCTATGTTATTCATTGGATATCACTCTAATATTCAAGAGGTTAAATAACAGATGTTAAAGGGGTATGTAACTGGTTCAGAGATTGCTCTGACCACACCAGAAATTCAGAATGTGGTTGTGTCCAGCTTACTCTGTTTTCTTCTTGCTCTGTTTTTTGCTGCAACTTCTCCTTGCTCCATTTTTTGCTCCATTTTTTCTCCGTTTTCTTCTTGCGCCTTTTTTTACTGTTTTTTCTTCTTGCTCCGTTTCTTACTCTGTTTTTTCTTCTTGCTCTGTTTTCATCATGCTCCATTAAACATGGAGCAAAAAATGGAGCAAGAAGAAAAAACAGCAAGAAGAAAAGATGAAGCAAAAAACAGAGCAAGAAGAAAATGGTGCAAAAAACTGAGCAAGAAGAAAATGGAACAAAAAACAGAGCAAGAAGAAAACGGAACAAGAAGAAAATACGGGGCAGGAAGAAATTCTTGCTCCGTTTTCTTATTGTGCCGTATTTATTTCTTCTAAATGGAACAAGAAGAAAAAACACAGCAAGAAGAAAATGAAGCAAGAAGACAAAATGGAGCAAAAAACTGAGCAAGAAGAAAACAGAGCAAGAAGTAAAAACAGAGCAAGAAGAAATAAATACAGGACAAAAAGAAAATGGAGCAAGAAGAAAAAATGGAGCAAAAAACTGAGCAAGAAGAAAAAACAGAGCAAGAAGAAATAAATACAGGGCAAGAATAAAACGGAGCAAGAATTTCTTCTTTCCCCGTATTTTCTTCTTGCTCCATTTTCTTCTTGCTCTAATTTTTGTTCCATTTTCTTCTTGCTCTAATTGTTCTTCCATTTTCTTCTTGCTCAGTTTTTGCACCGTTTTCTTCTTGCTCCTTTTGTAGAAATCTTAATACATTGGCTCCATAGAATAAGATACAGATATCTTATGTTATACATTGGAGGTTACATAACAGACTGTAAACTGGTTCAGAAACATGAAGACTGCTCTGAGCATACCCACAATTCAGAATGTGGTTGTGGCAAATACAGCAGAGGCGCCCTTCAAAATATGGAGCTCTAGACAGGTGCCTACTCTGCCTATGGGAAATCCAGCCCTGTTTCTGGGTAAATTATTACATGAGAAAAAGAACAGAGCAAAAAGAAAAATGGAGCAAGAAGAAAAATACAGCAAGAAGAAAAAAAATGGAGCAAAAAACTGAGCAATAGTTCTTGATCTGTTTTCTTCTTGCTCCGATTTCTTCTTGCTCAAAATTTTACTCCGTCTTCTTCTTGCTCCACTTTTTGCTCCATTTTCTTCTTGCTCCATTTTTTGCTCCCCATTTTTTCTTCTTATTCCATTTTTTTCTCCGTTTCCTTCTTGCTCCATTTTGGAGAAATCTTAATACATTGGCTCCAAAGAATAAGATAGAGATATTGTCTTTAGTCTATTGAACCAATGCACAAGTCCTATGTTATACATTGGAGATCTCTCTAGTATCAGAGAGTTTGCATAACAGACTGTAAAGGGGTATTTAAAGGGATAGTAATACTTCGTTTTAACTTTATTTTATTTTGTAGGCATTAAAAAAACATGAAGAATGATATAAGTCTTATCTCTCAAACCTTTATGGTTTAAGAGATATTCACAAACAAAGTATCCCCCCCCCGTTCAACCAGATCAGAAGGGAGGTGCCCAGGTAGACTGCAGAGAGGGACAATCTTCAATTAAGATAAGGGAAAAAGCTGAAAAACTTGTCAAGGGGGGAAGGGCTTTCATTGTTTTCATACAAAGAAAATTGTCCCCTTCTGTTATCTGTCCTGTCATACAACCAGATTCACATCTGAGAAGAGATGGCTTACACTAGGTAAAAGGGGCGGGAGGGGGAAACTTTGCTTGTGAATATCTCTTAAACCATAAAGGTTTGAGAGATAAGACTTATATCATTCTTCATGTTTTTTTAATGCCTGGTTCAGAAACATTAAGACTACTCTGATCATACCCACAATTCAGAATGTGGTTGTGGCAAGCACAGCAGAGGCACCCCTCAAAATCTGGAGCTCTAGGCAGGTGCCTACTCTGCCTTTTCAGAAATCCAGCCAGGGACCATAAATTGATAATGTTTCCTTTTCCTTCTAGTCTTTGTTTCCTTTAAACCTCCAACTGATGAACAAAAGCCAATTCTCTGAAAAAATTTTTAAGGAAAGAATATGATCTGAGGATGTTAGGTGGACTTGAACAGCTGATATCACGAAAGTAAAATACATTAATATTAGTGTTGAGCGAGCATGCTCGGCCGATGCTCGGATCGGCTCGAGCATCGCTCTGCTCGGCACATGGCGGTACTCGTACGAGTACCGCATGTGCTCGCCCGCCATGTTCGGGTCTCCTCCCCGCACGTTTTGCGGCTGCTGCGCAGCCAATAAACGTGCAGGGAGGCTCTGACATCGGTGTAATGCCAGCAGCCATGTTGGCTGCTGGCATTATACTGATTGGCTGGCCAGAACCCGTAGTCGGGTGCTGTATAGCACCTGACCATCGAGTTCGGCTCAGTCTGAGCCAGGGAGAGCTGAGGATAGGAAGGGAAAGGCAGTGTAGGGAGGAAAAAAAAAAATTGTGAAAAAAAAGAACCAAAAGTCCTTTTTAGGACTACTGTGTGTGGGGGCAGCAGGTTATTTTGTGTGGGGGGAAAAAAACAAAAAAAAAAAAAAAAAATATTCTGTTTAGTGTGAAAAGTTGCAGATTAGAGCACATTCTGTTTAGTGTGCACAGTTGCAGATTAGAGCACATTCTGTTTAGTGTGCAAAGTTGCAGATTAGAGCACATTCTGTTTAGTGTGCAAAGTTGCAGATTAGAGCACATTCTGTTTAGTGTGCAAAGTTGCAGATTAGAGCACATTCTGTTAAGTCTTCAAACTAAAATATCAAAGTCACATATTCCATTCAGTGTGCGTCGCCGCAGTTTAGCAGCACATTCTGTGTACTGTGCAGAGTTGCAGAATAGGAAGAAATACTGTTAAGTCTTCAAACTAAAATATCAAAGTCACATATTCCATTCAGTGTGCTTCGCCGCAGTTTAGCAGCCTATTCTGTGTACTGTGCAGAGTTGCAGAATAGGAAGAAATACTGTTAAGTTTTCAAACTAAAATATCAAAGTCACATATTCCATTCAGTGTGTTTCACCGCCGTTTAGCAGCCTATTCTGTGTACTGTGCAGAGTTGCAGAATAGGAAGAAATACTGTTAAGTTTTCAAACTAAAATATCAAAGTCACATATTCCATTCAGTGTGTTTCACCGCCGTTTAGCACCCTATTCTGTGTACTGTGCAGAGTTGCAGAATAATAAGAAATACTGTTAAGTTTTCAAACTCAAATATTAAAGTCACATATTCCATTCAGTGTGTTTCACCGCCGTTTAGCAGCCTATTCTGTGTACTCTGCACAGTTGCAGAATAATAAGAAATACTGTTAAGTTTTCAAACTCAAATATTAAAGTCACATATTCCATTCAGTGTGTTTCACCGCCGTTTAGCAGCCTATTCTGTGTACTCTGTACAGTTGCAGAATAATAAGAAATACTGTTAAGTTTTCAAACTCAAATATTAAAGTCACATATTCCATTCAGTGTGTTTCACCGCCGTTTAGCAGCCTATTCTGTGTACTGTGCAGAGTTGCAGAATAATAAGAAATACTGTTAAGTTTTCAAACTCAAATATTAAAGTCACATATTCCATTCAGTGTGTTTCACCGCCGTTTAGCAGCCTATTCTGTGTACTCTGTACAGTTGCAGAATAATAAGAAATACTGTTAAGTTTTCAAACTCAAATATTAAAGTCACATATTCCATTCAGTGTGTATCACCGCCGTTTAGCAGCCTATTCTGTGTACTCTGTACAGTTGCAGAATAATAAGAAATACTGTTAAGTTTTCAAACTCAAATATTAAAGTCACATATTCCATTCAGTGTGTATCACCGCCGTTTAGCAGCCTATTCTGTGTACTCTGCACAGTTGCAGAATAGTAAGAAATACTGTTAAGTTTTCAAACTCAAATATTAAAGTCACATATTCCATTCAGTGTGTATCACCGCCGTTTAGCAGCCTATTCTGTGTACTCTGCACAGTTGCAGAATAGTAAGAAATACTGTTAAGTTTTCAAACTCAAATATTAAAGTCACATATTCCATTCAGTGTGTTTCACCGCCGTTTAGCAGCCTATTCTGTGTACTCTGTACAGTTGCAGAATAATAAGAAATACTGTTAAGTTTTCAAACTCAAATATTAAAGTCACATATTCCATTCAGTGTGTTTCACCGCCATTTAGCAGCCTATTCTGTGTACTCTGCAGAGTTGCAGAATAATAAGAAATACTGTTAAGTTTTCAAACTCAAATATTAAAGTCACATATTCCATTCAGTGTGTTTCACCGCCGTTTAGCAGCCTATTCTGTGTACTCTGCACAGTTGCAGAATAATAAGAAATACTGTTAAGTTTTCAAACACAAATATTAAAGTCACATATTCCATTCAGTGTGTTTCACCGCCGTTTAGCAGCCTATTCTGTGTACTCTGTACAGTTGCAGAATAATAAGAAATACTGTTAAGTTTTCAAACTCAAATATTAAAGTCACATATTCCATTCAGTGTGTTTCACCGCCGTTTAGCAGCCTATTCTGTGTACTGTGCAGAGTTGCAGAATAATAAGAAATACTGTTAAGTTTTCAAACTCAAATATTAAAGTCACATATTCCATTCAGTGTGTTTCACCGCCGTTTAGCAGCCTATTCTGTGTACTCTGTACAGTTGCAGAATAATAAGAAATACTGTTAAGTTTTCAAACTCAAATATTAAAGTCACATATTCCATTCAGTGTGTATCACCGCCGTTTAGCAGCCTATTCTGTGTACTCTGTACAGTTGCAGAATAATAAGAAATACTGTTAAGTTTTCAAACTCAAATATTAAAGTCACATATTCCATTCAGTGTGTATCACCGCCGTTTAGCAGCCTATTCTGTGTACTCTGCACAGTTGCAGAATAGTAAGAAATACTGTTAAGTTTTCAAACTCAAATATTAAAGTCACATATTCCATTCAGTGTGTATCACCGCCGTTTAGCAGCCTATTCTGTGTACTCTGCACAGTTGCAGAATAGTAAGAAATACTGTTAAGTTTTCAAACTCAAATATTAAAGTCACATATTCCATTCAGTGTGTTTCACCGCCGTTTAGCAGCCTATTCTGTGTACTCTGTACAGTTGCAGAATAATAAGAAATACTGTTAAGTTTTCAAACTCAAATATTAAAGTCACATATTCCATTCAGTGTGTTTCACCGCCGTTTAGCAGCCTATTCTGTGTACTCTGCAGAGTTGCAGAATAATAAGAAATACTGTTAAGTTTTCAAACTCAAATATTAAAGTCACATATTCCATTCAGTGTGTTTCACCGCCGTTTAGCAGCCTATTCTGTGTACTCTGCAGAGTTGCAGAATAATAAGAAATACTGTTAAGTTTTCAAACTCAAATATTAAAGTCACATATTCCATTCAGTGTGTTTCACCGCCGTTTAGCAGCCTATTCTGTGTACTGTGCAGAGTTGCAGAATAATAAGAAATACTGTTAAGTTTTCAAACTCAAATATTAAAGTCACATATTCTGTGTAAGATGAAGAAGGCGGGTAAAAAGGGACGGGGAAGTGGACGTGATCCTGAAAGTTCAGGGCGCGGGTCAGGACGCGGAGAAACTGTGCCTGGTGCCAGAGCACAAGAAAGAAAGACATCCACCATACCTAGCTTCATGTGTAATTTTACAGGGCGTCGCAGGACATCACTCTCGAGGTCCGACCACTGCGAACAGGTGGTCGGTTGGATGACAGCTGATACTGCTTCCAGTCGGTTAAGCACCACCCTGTCTTCCACCAAGTCCACTCTCAGTAGCCAAGAGTCTGGTCAACATAATCCTCACTCTGATCATCCTTCCTCCCACCATACACGGTCTGGTCAAAGAAGTGATCCCACACTGGGATATAGTGAGGAGCTCGTCTCATCACCAATCCTTCATTTGACCCTCTCTCCAAGCACGCTTGCAGAGGAACATGACATCTTGTGCCCTGATTCACAACCTCTAGAGGCTACCCAATCACAAGAAGATGACAGATGTGAACGGCATTTAAGGTCAAAGGAAGTAGTGGATGATGATGATGATGATGAGACACAGTTGCCATTAAATCAACCACTATTTCCGTCTCAAGACCTTGTTGAGGAGAATGTTATACAGTTGTCAATGACTGAGTATGTGGTGGGATCAAGACTTGAGGAGGATGATCAGAGTGAGGAAGTGGAGGAGGACTTGGTGGACGATGAGGTGACTGACCCCACCTGGGAAGGTGTAGAGCCGAGCGATGACAGCAGTCCTGAGGGTGAGCCATCTGCAGCACCGCAACAGGCTGGAAGAGGCAGTGGTGTGGCTACAGAAAGAAGGCGGACCGCACCAAACCGGCCCGCAAATGTTCCACGGAGCACCCCCTTGCGTAAATCTACCTTGCCAAGGGGTAGGTGTTCCGCGGTATGGCGTTTTTTTAAGGAAAGTGCGGACGACAAAAGAATTGTAGTTTGCAACCTGTGCCACACCAGAATGAGCCGAGGCATGAACACTAGAAACCTCACCACCACCAGCATGATCCGACACATGGCATCCAAGCACCGTAGTAAGTGGGAGGAACGCCTGGATCGCCCATCTGTGTCTGCAGGCCACACCACTGCCTCCTCTTCCCCTGTTTTCGGTGCCGGCCAATCGCCTGTCGAAGGCGCAGGCCCGCATACCTCCCGCCCTGCACCTGTAGCATCTGAAGCACCATCAGCGACCACATCCACTTCCCTGTCCCAGCACAGCGTCCAAATGTCGTTACCCCAGGCATTTGAGCGCAAGAGAAAGTACCCAGCCACCCACCCACAGGCCATAGCACTAACCTCACACCTTTCAAAATTACTGGCCATCGAAATGCTGCCATTTAGGCTTGTGGACACTGAGTCCTTCCGCAGCCTGATGGCAGCAGCTGTCCCTCGGTACGCGGTCCCCAGCCGCCACTACTTTTCCCGGTGTGCCATCCCCGCATTACACCACCATGTGTCCCGTAACATCACCCGTGCCCTGACCAACGCAGTTACTGGGAAGGTCCACTTAACGACTGACACATGGACAAGTGCTTGTGGCCAGGGACGCTACATTTCCCTGACGGCACACTGGGTGAATGTCGTGGAGGCTGGGAGCGACTCGGACCCTGGGATGGCACGGGTGCTACCCACGCCGAGGATTGCGGGCCCTACCTCCATCAGGGTTTCCACCAGCACCTACGTTATTGGCTCCTCCTCCTCCGTTTCCACCTCCGAATTCTCTACACACAGCGCCACTCCCCCATCAGCCAGTAGCTGGAAGCAGTGTAGCACTGCAGTGGGGAAGCGTCAACAGGCCGTGCTGAAGCTGATCTGCCTTGGGGACAAACAGCACACGGCCTCAGAGCTGTTGCAGGGGATTAGTCACCAGACCGAGCAGTGGCTCTCGCCACTCAACCTGCAAGCAGGCATGGTTGTGTGTGATAATGGGCGTAACTTGGTGGCGGCTTTGGAGCTCGGCAAGCTCACACACGTACCATGCCTAGCGCATGTATTTAATTTAGTGGTGCAGCGATTTCTAAAAACCTACCCCAATGTGCATGATCTCTTGACCAAGGTGCGCCGCGTGTGTGCACATTTCCGTAAGTCATCAACAGCTTCGGCCGGCCTGTTGAAGCTGCAGCAGCGCTTACAATTGCCAGCTCACCGGCTGCTGTGTGACGTGAGCACGCGCTGGAACTCCACCTTCCACATGTTGGCCCGGCTTTGTGAGCAGCAGAGGGCAGTAGTGGAGTACCAGCTGTTACACGGTCGTCGCCTCTCCGTTCAACTTCCTGTAATCAGAAGTGAGGAGTGGGAATGGATGTCAGACCTCTGCGAGGTTTTACGCAATTTTGAGGAATCGACACAGATGGTGAGCGGCGATAACGCTATTATCAGTGTAACCATCCCACTTCTGTGTCTACTGAAACGCTCGCTGCTCACAATTAAAACCGACGCTTTGCATGTGGAAGAGGTGGAAATGGGGGAGGAAGAGCTTACACAAGGTGATAGCCAGAGCACCCTCACTTCGTCTTCTCAGCGACAATTGAAGGAGGCGGAGGAGGAGGAGGAGGAGGAGGAGGAAGACACGGTTGCCTCCGCTACAGAGGGTAGCCATGGAACTTTAGTTCCATCTCTTCAGCGTGGGTGGGCAGAAGAGGAGGAAGAGGATGAGGATATTGAGAGTCATCCTCCTGGTGAGGACAGCGAAATCTTGACTGTTGGTACTCTGGCACACATGGCTGACTTTATGTTAGGCTGCCTTTCCCGTGACCCACGCGTTGTACGCATTTTAGACAACACGGATTACTGGGTGTTCACCCTTCTGGACCCCCGCTACAAAGAGAATTTCTCATCTCTCATTCCTCCGGTGGAGAGGACAAGCAAAATGTTGCAATACCAGAAGGTTCTTGTCGAAAAAGTGCTCCAAAATTTTCCATCTGACAACGCTGGCGGCAGAGTACGTGCTACCTTGGCCAACCGAGAAGGGGAGAAAAGGGGAGCACACAGCAGTTCCGAGAAAGGCAGGGCAACACTCTCCAAGGCGTGGGACACCTTCATGACACCCCGCCAGCACCCTCACCCTGATGCGCAGCCTAGTGTCACAAGGAGGGAAAAGTTTTGGAAGATGGTGAAGGAGTACGTAGCAGACCGTGTCAGCGTCCTCAATGATCCCTCTGTGCCTTACAACTACTGGGTGTCCAAGCTGGACACGTGGTATGAACTGGCACTCTACGCCTTGGAGGTGCTGGCCTGCCCTGCCGCCAGCGTTCTGTCTGAGCGGGTATTTAGTGCTGCTGGTGGCATCATAACAGATAAGCGTATCCGCCTTTCCACCGACAATGCTGATAGGTTGACACTTATAAAAATGAACAAGGCCTGGATTTCCCCTGACTTCTCCACTCCACTGGAGGAAAGCCGCGGGGGAACATAAACTCACTTTATATATGTTATTTACAATGATGTGAATACTCTGTATTCCCATTCACCCCTTCCACCCAAAAAACGGGTATATGGTTGACTCTTAATCTTCTCATCCTCCTCCTCCTCTTCCATATGCCCTGGGATATAATTTTTATATAGGGCCAGCTCACCAGCGGGCCCTGTGATATAATTTTTATATAGGGCCAGCTCACCAGCGGGCCCTGTTTGACAATTTTTATATAGGTCAGCTCACCAGCGGGCCTTCTCATATAATGTTTTATTGGGTCAGCTCTCTAGCGGGCCCTCTCATATAATGTTTTATAGCGTCAGCTCACTAGCGGGCCTTCGCATATAATGTTTAGGATGGTCAGCTCTGCAGCAGACCCTCACCCATAATGTTTTAGATGGTCAGCTCAGCGCACGTTTCCCTCTTAATCATGGCCTCAGTTCAATAAAATCAAGGAAATTTTTGGGAGAATTTGCCTCTGCGCACGTTTCCCTCTTAATCATGGCCTCAATTCTGAAAATCAAGGAAATTTTTGGGAGAATTTGCCTCTGCGCACGTTTCCCTCTTAATCATGGCCTCAGTTCTGAAAATCAAGGAAATTTTTGGGAGAATTTGCCTCTGCGCACGTTTCCCTCTTAATCATGGCCTCAGTTCTGAAAATCAAGGAAATTTTTGGGAGAATTTGCCTCTGCGCACGTTTCCCTCTTAATCATGGCCTCAGTTCTGAAAATCAAGGAAATTTTTGGGAGAATTTGCCTCTGCGCACGTTTCCCTCTTAATCATGGCCTCAGTTCTGGAAATCAAGGAAATTTTTGGGATAATTTGCAGATGATATACAAGTAAATATACAGCAAATATTGTTTGGTAACAATTTTTCGCCTAAAGTCGTTTTTATTTTCCTTTTTGTGTGTTTTACGGTCAGTCTGTAAAAATGGCGTACTACGGGCGAAAGATCGTTCCCAGCAGCGATGTTGGAGTCCAAGATGCATCCAGACATCCTCCCTATGCTGTCCCTGAACCATTTCTGTAGTGTTTCCATCTTTTTCTGCCCTTTTCCTATGGACCAGGCACCCTCCCCTCATCAGAGCAGGGGGTGCCTGGTGTAATGCTCGAGTCCTCCCATTGACTTCAATGGGGCTCGGATGCTCGGCCGAGCACTCGAGCCTCAGGGGGTGCTCGGTCAGAGCACCCGAACACCCGAGCATTGGGGTGCTCGCTCATCACTAATTAATATCAAAATGGTGGTATATTGTAACAAAAATAGTCTTGTTAATGCTTACTTGTAGCAGTACTTCTATGTAACAGTTTTCTATATAGTATTTTTCTATTAGCTTAGCTTCTTAACAGTACTATTATCGGGCGCAAGTACCACAATCTGAAGCAATTTTTCTGAAATTGACAGCCAGGCTTCTTGCTTTAGAGCTGTCTGCTTGCCTGCATATCAGTCCTTTCCGGTACCTTAAGTTACCATGCAATGCCTCCTAGAGGAGAGCAGGAAGGACAGTGCAGGCGTGCATATGTCTTTACGCCAAGATGTCGGCGTGCATGCCTGGCTGCCGGTCTCAGAAGAAGAAGGATTACTTCAGAACGCTGTACTTGTGCCCGATAATCAGAGCTGGGAACTCTCAGGGTTTGACCCTGAGACTCAGGGTTTTGACCCAAATCTCAGGGTCTCAGGGTGAAGGTCCAAATTTTCAGGGTGAGAGAGCTCAGTGTTACCTACTATGTGATTTGCCCCAATTAAATGTTTCTTTAGTCTCTAAATTGGTGCCATTGATACCAGGAAGGCAGAGGGAGAAGTCCAGTGTCTTGTGTGTGCTCAAGCAGTGATATATCTAAGCTGTTTCATGTTAATGATTCCGTGATGATTATTGGGGCATCTCTCAATTGGATCACACAAGGACATATCACCAAGAATATATATTATGGGAAACTTTAAGAGCTAATATTTACAAGATCTCAGGGTCAGCTCATTTTGAAAGTTCCCAGGTATGTCAATAATAGCACTGTTAAGAAGCTAAGCGCCATATGCCTAATTAATGTGGGGGGATTTTATATAGGGTGATAGTTCTGGTTTCAGAACTAGATTTTCAACATTTCACAGCAGCTAGTACTCAGTTCAAAAGATCTGTTTCCCTAGCTGCACAGGAAATGGATTTTAGCCAGATTTTGTATATTAAAAACAAATAATTACATGAGAAGAAGAAGTATTAAATATTGAAAAGTATAGAATGCATACCTTTTTAAATGAATAAAATATAAAAAGTGGGTTTTCCTAAAAACAAAACAAGGCTTTTGAGGGCTTTAGTTTTCCAATTGTATTACTTTTTTTCATATAACATTTGATATGCAGATAAATAACCTAGTTAAATAAATTACTGCCTTAGTAAAACATGAATCTGTTTAATGTGATTACCATTAGAAACAGTGATTACATCTGAATGTCATTAAAGCAGATTAATCCTTTCTAAATTAGATTATTGGTTCAGGGTCTGGACTATATTCTAATCCTATTTCAACCTCATGGATTTATCTTCTAATAATCTAAAACAAACAATGAACTAATTGTATTTAAATTCCTTTTTTTTCTTTTTTTTTTTCTGCAGTGATTGAACTCCATCCTAATTTACAAGTCTTCAATATTTTGCACAAACACATTTAAATTAATTTTATACACCTGAAAATTAGAGCAAAATTCTGAATAAGGAGTTTTATTTGTGAAACAATGTAAATAGAATGTTACTGATTTCACAAATCTGTTGTAGTGCTTTTTTACAATTGTTGATGTCTTTCTTTTTGCATGTGATGAAGTTAATGTACTGAGGGGGCTATACAAATATACCAGTGCAACTTATTTTCTACTCTTCAATGTAGGATTATTAAAGAATAAGCAACAACTCCTAATAATAATTCCCAATTACATTATTATTGCTAGCAAATCCCAGTGCCCCCTATGGGTTCTGCCCTTGGGTATTTGTTCAAGAGGTAACCTCTTCAATCAGTGTCGGATGTCATCATGCCCATAGAGGTAACCATGAGAGTTCCTGGCAGTATTGTAAAACTGAAGCTGGAAGTGTGCTTGAACCTACTTAACCCTATAAGCATACCTGGGAACTCTCCGGATTTGCCCCGGAGACTCCGGTTCTGACAGAGCTTTACCGGGTCTCCGGGGCAGAGGCAGATTCCTCCGGATGTGGAGAGGTTCTATTGAAACTCTGCCACATCTGCTTTTTCTCCCGTTGTGCCTCCGTCCCCAGCCTCCTGTGTGACACATTTAACCCTCTGAGTGCCAGAGTGGTACGGAATGCATTGCTTTGCAATGCATTCCGTAGCACTCTGGCACTCAAAGGGTTAAATCCATACCTGGGAACTCTCCGGATTTGCCCCGGAGACTCCGGTTCTGACAGAACTTTACCGGGTCTCCGGGGCAGAGGCTGATTCCTCCTGATGTGGAGAGTTTCTATTGAAACTCTGCCACATCCGCTTTTTCTCCTGCTGATACTCAGTCCCTAGCCCTCTGAGTGCCAGAGTAGTAAGGAATGCATTGCTTTGCAATGCATTCCGTACCACTCGGGCACTCAAAGGGTTAAGCACCCCCCCCCACTCGCGGCAAGCCCCGCCCCTTTTTGACGCAATTAGCGTCATTTTTGTCACCCCCTGGTGAACAGAGGACTACCCTCCGGGTAGCCCTCGACTGGAAGTTCCCAGGTATGGTTAAATCCCCCCCAACACTCGAGTTAAGCCCCGCCCCTTTTTGACGCGATTAGCGTCATTTTTGTTACCCCCTGCTGGACAGAGGACTACCCTCCGGGTAGCCCTCAACTGAAAGTTCCCAGGTATGCCTATAAGGACAAGAGGGGTGCACAATGCATTGAGAAGTCCTTAAAAGGATAGTAATGTTTCACAATAAAAGCAGCTCCAATTAATCTTCATTTAATACTCTTGAATTACAACTCTGACAGTACTGAAATAACACTCTCCATGGCCCAAATACTATGAAGATTAATTGGAGCTGCTGTTTTAGTGAAACATTACTATCTCTTTAAGTGCTAACTGCAGTCAGTTGACTTTTATTCAAACGTGGAGTTGAAACGGTCTACTCCAAATAAGAAATGTATTGCAGCATATGTATAAAGACATTCACTAATTGTGCCAAAAATAAAGGTAGTTTTAGTGGTAAAATCTTAACGCCAGGTATAACCTCTTCTTAAGGGAACTAGATAGCAATACTGTACAAGCTATTTATGTGAAAACATTTTGCGTTAGCAAATTTTCTCAGAATATTCTCAGACATATTTATAAACTTGCAGCGAGCAGCGTGGATCAACTAAAATCCTACTACTGAGAAGATTGGAGGGCTTTTTCATACCTAGTATATATATTTTGTGTTTTATATTATCTTTCCAATATTGATTATATAGTGTAGAGTGTCCATGTGCTATTTCCAGTAGCACTTGTTTTGGTTTTCATTACATTTTAAAGGGATAGTAATACTTGCAAATTACTAATCCCCATATTGTAGCTTTGTTAAAAAGAAACTTATTGCCCCCAGTGTCATCTCTCAAAACTTTATGGTTTGAGAGATGATAGCGCTCAAAGTTCCCCCCTCCCTGACTGAACTCTGACTGCTGAGTGCAAGGGAAGCTGTCGTATGACAGTCTTATGTGCATCAGGTGGCGCTGCAGATGAGCTGAGATCGCGTTTATAAAAAAGAAATCTTTCACTAAAATGGTCAGCAGTCATTATTATATGCAACATAAACACCAATAACACTAATATAAAATGTCTGCCAGCAGTTCCATAGGCCTCTATGCAGACCTTCGTTTCTACAGCTTTCCTGTATTCCTGAGGGAACACAGTGAAATTACAGAATGCTGGACTTTGGTGCATTCACAAGAGCCAGGCACGTGCACACATAGGGGCTTGAGCACCTGCCCTTTTTGTCCAAAGTGCCCTCGTGCCCTTTTAACAAAAATAAATAAAATAATTATGAGAAGTGCCCTTTTTTTCATTTGAGCCCCTGCCCCCCAAAATGTCTGTGCACGTCCCTGTCAAGCGCCAATAGTCACATATGGGAAAGGCACCATATCCCAGTATATAACCATTTACAATGGGCAACATCACCATTGCTGCATTGGTGTTGCCCTTGTTACACTGTGTTATATCTGAACTGGTATGTTAATTTTTTCTACAATTAGCGTACCTATTAGTGCATCAGCCTCATTATTCTCAATCAGCTTTCCAGCATGCACAAAATGTTTCAGACATTGGCGGTAAAGTTATAGCTAACACCTTTTGTCTCATTGTCTATTAGTTCTGGAAAGAAACAGCAAGCTACCTTCTCAGATATGTGCATACCTCTAACACAATCAGTTTGGTGGCACAGTTTAAATGCTAAATAAGGACCAGAGTAGGGGAAGTGGGCAGTCCCACATACACTCATACTCTGGTTGGGAAAACCATTAAAGGTTTGGTTGTTTTTTTTGGTTGTTTTTTTAAATGGAAGCCAGTATGTTAAAGGGATAGCAATACTTAAAATGTAAAAAAATATATGTTGTAGGGTTTATCCCCCTGAGTAAAACAAGGGTACTCCCACTGCTGAGAGATATTTTATTAAAAAATTATAACAGCTCAAACTTTAATTTTTTAGGTGCAATATCACAGTGGCCTGAAAATTTACAGTGGCGCTGTTGCTACACCAGCCTATGGACTGCTCTGGTCTGTAGAGCAAAATTCAAGTTTGAGCTGTTATAATTTTTTAATAAAATATCTTTCAGCAGTGGGAGTACCCTTGTTTTACTCAGAGGGATAAACCCTAAAACATATTTTTTTACATTTTAAGTATTATTATCCCTTTAAGAAAAACCACAGTTACCTTAACTCTCTGAATGCCAGAGAGGAGGGGGTGAAAAACAGAACCACTACGTGCCTGGACCACTGCACTCAAAAACACGTCATTCTCCCACCCACTGATCAGCAGTTCATGTGGCAGGAGGCACTTATACTCCATATCACTTACTCCTTCTGTGTCCCACCTACCTTCCTCTAGAATGTAAGCTCTCATGAGCAGGGCCCTTTCATAAGCTGGCGCTATATAAATAAACAAAGTATTAACTAAAGTGTGCTCCAAAAATGAAACAATATTGAAAAAAGTAAAAATAAGCTGCTATAAAACACTTTTGTCGCCTAAAAAGTGATTTAAAGTATCAAACAAATATGCAAATATATTTATCCTAGCGCTAAAGAAAATGTGATAGAATTACACCCTGTGTATAGAGTAATTAACAAATGTCCAGTTCAAAACAAATATGGTAAAATTAGAAAATGTATTAAAAATATACCATCATGTAAAAGATAATATTATCTCATACAATATTAGTATTTAAATCAAACTCTTTTTAATGTACTAGACTCGATCCCCTCCCCTGTCCACAGCTAGCCGGTCTATACTCTGGTTATCCTGTCCACCGTACTGTGCAAGGTATGAAAGGATACAATGTAGCACCCACCATACACAATAAACAACTATAACAAAAACCAATCAGTCTGCTTGTATAGATTGGGTTAAGTTTCCCTGTTTCTCCACAACTCACTGAATCAGACTATAACTATATCTGATCCTCCGTGATGTGGAAAAAACTTCCAATCCCAATTTGGTTGTCGGTGCAGAACGTGCAGGGTATAATTCTATCACATTTTATTTAGCGCTAAGATAAATATATTTGTATATTTGCTATATAAATAAAGAATAATAATAACAATAATAATAATTTACAATAGTCACGTTGCATAGAACACTGGAGGTTATGACTTCTTGAGCCACTTGAATGATTTTTAAAGGTAATGTTTTCTATAACTGTACACGTAAGCTTCCTAAAAAAGGCACAGAGTAAGTGTACTGTATATATATCAATTTATTCTAGCATTTTTTCAAAATACTAGATAACCGTGAATGTATTTCAAAAAAGCATGTAATGCTATGCTCCAGAGTGTGCTAGACTAACTATTTATCAAAAAAGTGGTAGTAGATTCAAAAGATTCTCTTCAGAGAAGGCAGGAGCTATAAGAGACAGATATTAATACTCAAGAAGAGTAGACAACAGCAGAAAGCAAACAGGTTCACCACTGATATCTGCTGGATAATTGGCCAGTAGACAGGGCTCTAGGTTTTTTGGGGTCCTAAATGAAAAATTCACATGGGTCCCCACTATGCCCACGTGTCAGTATTTCTATTAAGATATTGCCATCTAATTTGCTTACTGCAATGGTGGTACTGTATAAGTGCTGTGGGGCCCTCTGACTAAGTGGAGGCCCTAAGCAACTGCTTAATCTGCTTATTATAGTATAGCGCCATCACTGCCAGTAGATCAGATCCTCACTGGTGTCTTTCCTATAAATGGGCAATTTGCTGGATATTCTATTCTCAGGAGCACAAGTGGACAGGCGATAACGAACTTATGTGACTGGATAAAACAATATAAATGGTGACATGCTGGTCTTCAGGCTTAAAAATGATTTTATTTGCTTATAATACAATGAATGAATACAGAATATAAAAACATTGGCATTTGTATAATCCACCAATCTATAAATCAATGAATGCAGTTCTTTTGAACCCTTATGCACCAGAGGGGTGTGCAACGCACCTCAAAGCAATGCCTTGTGCACTCCTCTGGCAACCAGTGGGTTTAGTCTGAAGACCAGCCTCTGTTTTATCTAATTGTATTTTCTGAATATAATAGTTAAAAATAAATTGTGCTTATTTTAAACAGACATGCAAATAATAAAAGACGTGCATTTAATGCCACTGATATTTATCAAACAGCATTTTGACAAATAGTCTTGATTAAAAATAAAATATTTTAAAAGGTTCTGTGCCTTCAGAATAGTATGTATAATTGTAATCTTTAAAATTGTGGATTCTTCATCTTCCTACTCCAGAGTTTGGATGGGCTTTCGTTGTGCAACACTTGATGCTAAATGGAAGTTTGAGATTGGCCAGTTCTAACATTACTTTACAGCACTCAAATTCATTATACCTTTTCTCAGGTGAAAACAGTGCCTCACTACCATACCTGGGAACTTTTGAAACAGGGCTACCCGGAGGGTAACCCTGTCAGTGCCCAGGGGGAGGAAGATGATGCGAATCTCATCATAAAAGGGGCGTGGCTTGGTCACAGGGGGCGGGACAAAAAAAACACAAACCCCCCCTGCAAAATGGATGTAAGAGGGCGGGGAGTGGGAGGAACCGGGCGGGATGGAGCACAAGTGGGCAGAGTTTCTACTTAAACTCTGCCCACCCGGTGATTCACACATTGCCCCGGAGACCCGGTAATTCACTTTGAAATCCGGAGTCTCCGGGGCAAAACCGGGGAGTTCCCAGGTATGCTCACTACTCAGCACTGAAATTGTAACACCAAGGAATGTAACATAGAGCTATGTAAATCACACCAAATTATGGCATGTCTGAGATATATGAAGGTTTACAGTTCTGGGGCAATGGGTCACGTGGGTAATTGGAAAGATGAGGATAAAGAATGTCAACCAGACAGACTGGCTGTTTTTAAATTGTTTAATACTGCAATTTAAGCTGGAGGATGCTTTATGATCATACCTGGGAACTCTCCGGTTTTGTCCCGGAGACTCCGGATTTCAGACTGAATTACCGGGTCTCCGGGGCAATGTGTGGATCACCGGGTGGGCAGAGTTTAAATAGAAACTCTGCCCACTTGTGCTCCATTCCGTCTGGTTCCTCCCACTCCCCGCCCTCTTAGATACATTTTGCAGGGTTTTTTTTGTTTTTTTTTGTCCCGCCCCCCCTCCGTGACTAAGTCCCGCCCCTTTTATGACGCGAATCGCGTCATTTTTATCCCAGGTTGGCACTGACAGGGTTACCCTCCGGGTAGCCCTGTTTCAAAAGTTCCCAGGTATGTTTATGATATGCATAGGATTGACTAGATCAAGTAGATAATCAACTGACAAACATGAGAGGGACAGAATCATTGAATAGAGGGAGGTCAGATTATTAATTATAGCCATTGTAGTATTGATTGGCCATGATGTCAGAATTATGTAATGATGTTGGTCCCATTAGGTTCGGTAACACCAAAGCACAGGGTGGCTGGGAACTTGCTCACAACACCAGACAAGGTTCAGTAAAACCAAAGCACACGGTGGCTAGGAACTTGATGAAACAAGACTACATACAGCTCATGAGATTTGTCAGTTCCAGCGAATGCCATTGTACAAACCCTTTGCAAAGCAGGGCATGCTCCAAGGACACGTTCATGGTGTAATTAGCATAGTGTTGACTTAAACCATTCAGCATTGCATGCACAATAATCAATATGCAGGTGAGAAAACCATGCCAAGTCCTACCACTACTGCCTTTGAACAGTATCCATCAAACAGGATGGTGCTGTGCAACATAAATGGCAGCAGGAATGGAGATCTATGCTCTTCAATTTCGAATTCTTGTTCTGTCTAGGATGTCATGATGGCCAGATATCATCTTTAGGAACAATAATCAACAACATGTGGAAGTGTTTATCATCCAACACCACAGAGGGCTTGCTTCCGATATGTTTTTATAATGAAATGATATGTTTTTGTAATTATTGTTCTCCCTGTTGTACAATGCTGGAAAAACCTGAAAAACCTGTCAAAGGAGCAGTGTTTTCTTTATACTCACAGAAAGAAGATTGTCCCTTGCTGCAAGCTGTTCAGTCAAGGTGGCTTATACTAGGTAAAAGGGGAGGGAGGGGGATACTTTATCATTCAATTACTCTTGAACTACAACTCGGACAATATTGAAATAACATTCTCCATGGACCAAATACTATGAAGATTAATCAGAGATGCTTTTTTGTGAAACATTACTATCCCTTTAATCTCCTGTAGTTTTCTGGTTTCTGCAACCTTGTCACAGAAAATGGTTAGTATACTCACAATCCAATGTTTACCAGTGGATGCAAAATCTCACTGGGTAGAGCTTGTGGGGTATTTGCCACCTTCCCTTACATGGGTCCAAATACAAAAAGCAAATGAGCAATAATACTAAAAAAAATGTAAAGATTAATAAAATAAACAAAGCCCCAAATACACCTCAACGTACTTCTCAACCTATTTTTTTCCATCAGGAAGAAAAGCAACCAAAAGTACATTTATTTTATTTTTTTTGTGCTGCTTGTAATGAGAGATACCTAAAGTAAGTCAACTCACTGGGATTAATGTCCATCACTCTTCTATTCAGAAAGGATGTTACCTCATCTCAGCACATTTACAGACAATCCAGGTCAATCACCACAAGATTGCTGGGGTAATTGGAGTCAGGGAGCCCTGCAAAAGGCAACAGTGGTTGCTCTCTCAGAGCACATGCGAGACTAGATATTAGGCCTCATAAAACAAACAGAAAAGTTTTACAGCTATTAGTTTTGAGTACAGGGTATTTAACCCTTTGAGTGCCAGAGAGGTATATCTAATGCATTGCAGAGAGACACATTGTATTGTATACCTTTCTGACACTCATTGGGTTAAGTGTATATAACCCGGTACATTTTTAGGTGTTTGTGTTCCTTTAAAATGTTAATAACTTTGTCTTGAATAGAGTACTAAACTTGCTGCCGTGTGTTTGAAGTGTTTTACCATTTTTGGAAGCCTTACCATTACTGTTTGGCTTTGGAAGCTTTTCTGATTGGTCTAAAAATTGTGTTACGAAAACATAACAGAATATTGGCCCATAATGTTGCCATAAGGTATATTTTGTATCATGTGATTGTGATAACAAATGGGAGTATTTCAATATCTCAAGACATTTCTTTGCCTTTACATTAATGCCTCATACATGGCACATTGATAATTTTATTATTATTATGTTTCCCCCCATTCATTGTGGTTTTTAATATACAGCATCAACCAATAGTTATCTCTCATTCAGTGCTGTGTTTCTGATAAACTTTGATAAACATTAGGTCTCTTCCAGTGCCAGATGGATTGCTTGGTACTGACTGAGGAAGTTAGAGCCCCTGATCTCATGTGTAAAGCCCCATTTTTTGTTGCCAGCTTGGGCCATGTAATATTGCTAATCTCCCTACTAGTAATGGACTCCACATTGTATCGATAAAGCATTAAGCTGGCTCATGCTGGTCTCTGGAGCTTAGCAACTCTCCTGCTCACTACAAACAAAATGCTGCTCTTACTTCTGAAAAAAAATCTGTACAATACAAATATATTAAAATATAAATATATTTATAAATATATTTAATATATTCCAATATATTCAGAGCACAAAAATTCAGAATAATTTACTTTCCGTGTGTGAGATTGTACAACATGACCTGAGTTAATAGATGAAATACAAAAACCGAAATTATAGAAACCCCAATTATAATTACACTAGTTGAAGAGCCAGTGTACACTGGCCAGAGTGGCACCCAGCAATGGCCGAGGTGCAGTCATGCACAGTAGAGACCGCCCATGCCGCGGCTGATACAGAGCAGGGTGCTCCGAATTCACACCATAGTCCTCTCTGCAGTAGAGCCCCGCTCCATTATCAGCTGCGACGCGGGCAGTCTGTACCGCGCATGACTGCTGCGCGCAGCCGTCTCTACTGCGCATGATGGCTTCTGACACACACTTAGCGAATTATTATATAGGATGCGCTCCTCTCCCAAGATCATTAAAGGAACACTTTAAAGATGTTACACTATCCCGTACTACATGCTAGTATCTCTAAAAATAATTTGTTTTCTGTGGCCTAAAAATGTAGTCTTACATCTGCTCCATAGGAGCATCCATTGTTGTTCCTTACCCCAATTATAGCTATAAAAACCACAGGAGTGTGTAAACAGCATCTTGAGTCCAAGAGGACTATGGAATTTTTGTACCCTGGAAGCTGGACACATTTTCAGGATTTTTGCTCTCCATCTGCTTAGGTATGATTTACACAGGTAACGATCTAGTTATATATGGAAAACTACTTTTTTCAAAACAAATTCAGCTTTATTATGGTGACACATGTAAAGTAATTTTTGCATTGTGCGACAAGCTATGATTCATAAATACAAAAGTGTAAAAAAAAAATACTATTTTGTTAATATCATACACTATCAAAATAGTCATGCTGGTTGTGAAAGTTTGAATTCTTTTTAAAGGGGAACTTTCACCTTATCTTAAAGGGATAGTAATACTTAAAATGTAAAAAAAAATATGTTGTAGGGTTTATCCCCCTGAGTAAAACAAGGGTACTCCCACTGCTGAAAGATGTTTCATTCAAAAGTTATTAATTTTCAAAGTTGATTTTTTTAGGTGCAATATCACAGTGGCCTGAAATTGTAGAGTGGCGCTGTTGCTACATGATCCTATGGACAGCTCTGGTCAGTTGACCATAAATCTCCATAGGATGGTGTAGCAACAGCGCCACTGTGCAATTTCAGGCCACTGTGATATTGCACCTAAAAAATTCAACTTTGAAAATTAATAACTTTTGAATGAAACACCTTTCAGCAGTGGGAGTGCCCTTGTTTTACTCAGGGGGATAAACTCTACAACATATTTTTTTTTACATTTTAAGTATTACTATCCCTTTAACTTTATTTAATATGTTTACTTGAAGTAAGTTAATTCTTTCTGTAAAATACTGCTCAAAGCTATCCCAAACGCCTGATATTTCTTTGAGAAGAACTCAAGTGACCTCCTCTGTTCATGTCCTGAGGCAATATTCTTGCGGCAAACTGCACTGTATCTGCCTTCCTCTGCGTTGGAGTTCCTACCCCAAGTACGGCCCATCGATCATCATAACAGGAGCAGCATTGGCAGACTGGGAGGATAATGTCACATGAACTAATTTGCATGTGCACCTAAGAGGTGCTCCCTTTAGAGAGGTGGACTGTGGGCAGAGACTCCGAACCTGATTGACAGGGAATGGAGCAGGCATCGCATGCGCACTGTCGAAAACAAAGAAAATGGCTACGGTCTACATCTTCTTGGGGCTACTATTGATGGCAACAATAAAGATTAATTGGAGCATTCACATAGGTTTAATACACACATTAAGGCTCACAGTAAGGATGTCAACTTGGATAACCTAAGCTGATATCCTACAATAGTTCTGCTTTAAATGCCCTGAATCCCCTGAGGACACCAATAATAAATATGAATTGATGTACCTACATGCATGGCCTGCACAGAACTCTTAATTAAGAGGAGAGTAAAATGGTATTTTCACTTTATGAACTAAAAAGCACATTACATTGGTTACATGGTAAAACTATCCTGAAACAGCCCAATAACTACATAAATATACATATTTCCTGAAAGTAGAGTAACTTATGGATCAAAAAATGGATGACAATATTTCCTACACAAACTGATGAAGCAAGGAAAGTTTGTTAAAGGGATAGTAATACTTCGTTTTAACTGTATTTTATTTTGTAGGCATTAAAAAAACATGAAGATTGATATAAGTCTTATCTCTCAAACCTTTATGGTTTAAGAGATATTCATAAGCAAAGTATCCCCCCCCCGTTCAGCTAGATCAGAAGGGAGGTGCTCAGGTAGACTGCAGAGAGGACAATCTTCAATTAAGATAAGGGAAAAACCTGAAAAGCTTGTCAAGGGGGGCAGGGCTTTCATTGTTTTCATAGGAATAAGAGTGTCCCCTTCTGTTATCTGTCTGGTCTATAGACTGCATTCCACATCTGAGAAGAGATGGCTTACACTAGGAAAAAGGGGCGGGGAGGGGAAACTTTGCTTGTGAATATCTCTTAAACCATAAAGGTTTGAGAGATAAGACTTAAATCGTTCTTCATGTTTTTTTAATGCCTACAAAATAAAATAAAGTTAAAACGAAGTATTACTATCCCTTTAAAAGAGGGTTTTCATAAATGTACACAAAAGTCAAAATCTACTGTACAACATCACACGTAAACTTAACATAACAAAAAGGTATGAAATATGAATGCCACATATTTCTGGAGTACACTGATACCTAATATGTATGGGGCTCAATGTAGGTCCTTCACCCAGACCCCATACTGGTAGCAACACATATCAGAATTAAAATTGAAATTTTTACCAAGATAACCAATATGCACTAAAAATAGTCTGACAGCACAATAAACATATAACATTATAATAGCCCCTGAAAATCATACATTTATAGAAATGTAACCCCTTAAGGAGCCACGACGTGCCAGGACCATCATGGGAAACTTCCCTAAAGGACCAGTGACAGTCCTTGCATGTCATAGATTTCAGGGCTCCCCCGCGCGGCTGCATGACATTCGGTGAGCCCTGTATTGGATCGGATACATTTTAAAAAATGCTCCGTGGTCCTTAAAGGGATAGTAATACTTCGTTTTATCTTTATTTTATTTTGTAGGCATTAAAAAAACATGAAGAACGATATAAGTCTTATCTCTCAAACCTTTATGGTTTAAGAGATATTCACAAGCAAAGTATCCCCCCCTGTTCAGCCAAATCAGAAGGGAGGTGCCCAGGTAGACTGCAGAGAGGGACAATCTTCAGTTAAGATAAGGGAAAAAGCTGAAAAACTTGTCAAGGGGGGAAGGGCTTTCATTGTTTTCATACAAAGAAGAGTGTCCCCTTCTGTTATCTGTCTGGTCATACAACCTGATTCACATCTGAGAAGAGATGGCTTACACTAGGAAAAAGGGGCGGGAGGGGAGACTTTGCTTGTGAATATCTCTTAAACCATAAAGGTTTGAGAGATAAGACTTATATCGTTCTTCATGTTTTTTTTAATGCCTACAAAATAAAATAAAGTTAAAACGAAGTATTACTATCCCTTTAAGTGTAAGCCTCCTGTGCACGTGGCTGGTCCTTAAGGGGTTAATATTGCCCTGCATCAACTTGCCTTTCTACACTTACTCTGGTGTACACAAATGTTTCCAGAAGTTGGAGCTAATGAAAATAAGAGGCTTTTTTTTTTAACCTCACCAACCTCTTGACACAGCCTTACTCTACTTTAAAGGGATAGTAACCCCCCCGAACAACTTGACGCCAAAATACAGCAATCATACAAACATACTGAACGCACTTAGTCCCATCTCTCAAACCTTTATGGTTTGAGAGATGTAAGGCAAGACAGTCCTCCGGTCCCTCCCCCTTCTGCCTGACGAGCTGTAAAGCTGTCAGAGGCAGAATCCGGTCGGCCGACTTTTCGGCGGTTCTGCAGGAGCGCTGACATCTAGATATCTCTGTATAATTACTTCATAGGAATGGTCTACAACATGTGCTTTCAAGCCAGGTACATGTTTTAGACCATACCCATGAAGTAATAATAAGGAGATATCTAGATGACAGCGCTCCTGCAGAGCCGCCGTCTGGTGCTGGAAGCTTGATCTCATGACGTCCGCTATACAGCGGACGTATGAGAAGGGGGAGGGAGTGGAGGTCTGTCTTGCCTTACACCTCTCAAACCATAAAGGTTTGAGAAATGGGACTAAGTGTGTTCAGTATGTTAGTATGATTGCTGTATTTTGGCATCAATTTATGGGGGGGTTACTATCCCTTTAAAGGGATACTAATGTTTCCCAATAAAATCAGATCCAATTAATCTTCATAGTATTTGGACAATGGAGAGGGTTATTTCAATACTGTCAGAGTTGTAGTTCAAGAGTAATTGAATGATAAAGTACCTCTCTCCCGCCCCTTTGACTGATGTAACACTGCTCACCTCGGAGCAGCAAGACTGTCTGGATGGATCACAGAGACAATCTTCAGTGAGCATAAGGAAAAACCTGTCAAGAGGGGGCAGCAGGGTTTTCCTTATGCTCACAGTAAGATTGCCACTTGCTGTGACCTGTCTGGTCAAGTGACCAGATTCCACATCTGAGGGGAGGCGGCTTACACTTGCTAAAAGGGGCAGAAGGGGATACTTTATCATTCAATTACTCTTGAACTATAGCTCTAACAGTACTGAAATAACACCCTCCGTGGCCCAAATACTATGAAGATTAATTGGAGCAGCTATTTTTGTGAAACATTTCTATCTCTTTAAGGGATAGTAATGTTTCACAAAAACAGCAGCTCTCCATAGTATTTGGCCATGGAGAGTGTTATTTCAATACTGTCAGGGTTTTAGTTCAATAATCGAATGATAAAGTACCCCCCCCCAGTCCTTTTTACCTAGTGTAAGCCACCTCCCCTCAGATGTGGAATCTGGTTCCTTGATCAGACAGATCACAGCAGGGGACAATCTTCTTACTGTGAACATGAGGAAAACCCTGCCTACTTGACAGGTTTTCCCTTATGCTCACTGTAAATTTTACCTCTCTGTGATTCATCCGGACAGTCTTGCTGCTCTGAGGTGAGCAGTGTTACATCAGTAAAAGGAGAGGGAGGGGGATACTTTATCAATTCAATTACTCTTGAACTACAACTTGTACAGATTTGAAATAACACTCTCCATGGCCCAAATACTACGAAGCTTAATTGGAGCTGCTTTTATTGTGGAACATTATTATCCCTTTAAAGGGATAGTAATACTTAAAATGTAAAAAAAAATATGTTGTAGAGTTTATCCCCCTGAGTAAAACAAGGGCACTCCCACTGCTGAAAGATGTTTCATTCAAAAGTTATTGATTTTCAAAGTTGATTTTTTAGGTGCAATATCACAGTGGCCTGAAATTGTACAGTGGAATGAAACACCTTTCAGCAGTGGGAGTACTCTTGTTTTACTCAGGGGGATAAACCCTACAACATATATTTTTTTACATTTTAAGTATTACTATCCCTTTAAACCACCTGAGGCCTCTATTGCCACTTACATTCTTAAAGGAGCAGTAAACTTTTTCATGAAAAATATATATTGTAGGGATTTTCCTGTTGAGTAAAATAAGGGTATTCCCACTGCCAAGAGATTTATATTTCCAGAGTTATTACAGTTTAAACCCATTTTTTTTTACATTATCAGTGCCCTCTGGTGGTCAAATTATAATTAGTATTTCCTGTTACATTCTAATGGAGAGGAAGGTCAAGAAAGTCAGAGACATCCAGTTCTCCATAGAATGTGAGAGAAACTGTCTGTCACTTTCTGTCAGTTAGAACCATCAGGAAGTAAACATAGTAAATTCACTTCCTGGTTATTTGACAGCAGTGGGAATGACCTTGTTTTATTCAGCAGGAAAGATCTATAAAATATGTGTTTTCATAAAAAACTTTACTGTTCCTTTTAGCCCTCCTTCCTGCCTCTTCACCTTTCCTATCCCCGCTTCCATCTGTTAGCCCTATCAGTGGAACAGAAGCCAGCAACACATTGCTCTGCAATGCTTTCTGACCCCTCTGGCACTGGCAGCATTGCCAGATCAATGCTGAACTGCACTTTATCAAGCCATTTCATGTCACTGTTACTTCTTTCCATGCTTCCTTCTGTAACCATACTGCTAGCCACTTTTGTAAAAAACAAAAAAAGAGTTAGCAATGCTTTCTGAACTCTCTAGTACTTAATGCAGTGGTTCTCAACCAGGGTGCCGTGGCCTTTTGGTGTGTCGCATACTATACACAGGTGCGTATTATACCTGATATTTTACGGTATTTGTACCATTCATTACTAATTGACAGTTGATCTGTAACAGGTTAGGAGTGCTGTGAAAATTCTAGACCGATATTTAGGGGTGCATTGAGCAAAATAAGGTTGAGAACCAGTGACTTAAAGGGTTGCATCTTCTCAGACCCCAAGCCTTGATTTGCCATTTCTTCCCTCCTTCCCATCTCATCACTGCTCATATTCCCATTTTCATCTGTAGAATAACTTTTAACCCTTTCAGTGCCACAGGGATCAGAAGCACATGGCTCTGAAATACCTTCTGACTCTTCTGGTACTAAAAGGGTTGCATTATCATAACTCATCTTCTCTAACATTGAATCATACTCATCCCCCCACTTTGCACAGGCAACCCTGTGTTCTGTTGTTAGTTGCAGATAGATATCTTTAAATGTTGGGAACGATGATACATCATTTGACACACCAGCCTTGATCAATATGTTTGGACTGATGCTGTGTTTACAGCATCAATCCAAAGTTTGGCTGTATATTTATATAGAGAATTATGTTGGCAATTTAAACATCGTCTTGGGTTGTTGGGAATACTCTGTGCATTGCTAGTTTGGTATATATGGGGGAAAAAAGAACAGAAGTTGTCTTTAAATGTATTTTATTTACAGAACTCAACACGGAAAAAAATATACTATTTACAAAGCTCATATTAAACAATCTTTATAAATATGTAAGTAGAGGAGGTATCTGTTTATCTGAAAACATAGGTACAATACAATCTCATATACAAATGTACAACACGTAATTTTAATAGGAAAATATACAATTCTGCTTTTACAACAATATACATAAATACAATGATCTTTACAATTCGTCAATTTTTTTTTTTTTTTAATGGTAGATTTCTACCACCAATATTTTAGGTCCAAATCAAAATTTCATCTTTGGAAAAAAAGCGCTTCTTTAAATATTCAGATAAAGCTCTAATAACATGTGCAGTTGATTTTTATAATTCACTATATATGAAGTGACAAATCTACTAATTATGTTATGTGTTGGTACAATACAATACTAATTTAAAATCCCTTTGTGGGTCTACATATTTGTTTAAAATAAAATTGTAAAAAAAAAAAGACTAAAGCTATTATTTCATATACATTTTTTCACTTGCTATGCATACCATACAAAGCAAAAAAAAAAGTAAAAAACAAAATGGATTCCACAGAACAAATGTAGGTAATGGCAGAAGTAGAATAAGACTTGGGTGGTAGACAGTGACCAATAAGAACAAAAGAGAAGCAATTCTGGGGCTAACCAACTGCACAAAAGACTGCAAATAAAATCTCAACCCAAATTAAATGTGGCTTTAACCTCTTGAAATCTTGAGAGGTTCTAAGCAATGTGTTATAGACCTCTAGCATTTAGAGCTAAATTTCCAGTTTAAAACAATATGAAGTTTTAATTGTCCCTATGAGATAGTGAGTTTGATCCAGAATTGTTCATCTATTCTTCTATGCATAAGGCTCAGTGGAGGACTATGGGACATTTATACATTTAATATATAGTATAATTCTGTTTTCTCTTGTAATATTCCTTAATTTAGGGTCTTATGCAAAAAAGAAAAGAAATGCAATTCTGGGATAAATGCACTGGGTGAGCAAAAATTTCCATTGCATTAGATGGGACGTCAACCTGAGTTTTGGTGAAGTCTACAGTGCTTTGCTTCTCAATGCTTTGGAGACTTCTCTAATGTTAAAAGCCCCACTGTTTATCCAGTAGAGTGCAGAAGGTTTGCCCCAGAATCGCTCCTCTTATGGTAACTTAAGCTTTCAATGAGTTGGAGCTCTTGCTAGCATTATAGGGATTAAAAGGCCCATTTAAATCAATGGGAATGTCTGTAATTTTCATTTGAACCCTATGGTGCAGTTGGTTTGCATACCTGAGTTCTTTAGCTTGATCAATAAGGCCTGTGTTGACCTCTTGATCTTTCATTTTGTAAACCACCCCTTTCATGTAAAAAACAAAAGCTGTCATTTTGACATTGCATGAATTATCCCTAAAATCAGTGAAACATCATAACAGGGCTTTTGTCAGCTGCTAAAAATGTGATATTAAAGTAACAGTAGTGTCCCATAAAAACTGTTCTTGTTTTGCAGAGTTTAAAACAAATAAATTATGTGGCACAAATCCTATCTCTCAAACCTTTATGGTTTGAGAGATATTCACATCTAAAGTTCCCACTCTCCTGAAGTCAGCTGTAAAGCTGGCAGCAGGAGATTCGAGGAGGCCAACTCGAGGAGGCTCTTCAGCAGAGCCGAAAATCACGTTATTTAAAAAGAATTACTTCATTGGAATGGTCTACAAAGTGTGCAAACCAGGCACACTTTTTAGACCTTCCCAATGAAGTAATTATTTTCTAATAACGCAATTTCGGCTCTGCTGCAGAGCCACAGGCTGGTTCCTGGACCGGGATCTCCTGCTATCAGCAGAGCGCTGATGTCAGGAGAAAGGGATGGAGGGGGGAACTTTATATGTGAATATCTCTCAAACCGTAAAGGTTTGAGAGATAGGATTTGTGCCACATTTTTTTTTAACTCTACAAAACAATAAATTTTTTTAATGGGACATTATTGTCCCTTTAAAACCCTTAAGGACCAGGGAGATGGGATACTCGTTGGGGAACAATGCATTTCCCACTCATTCTGGTCCTTATTGGGTTAATGTGTTAATCAGAAATATCAAGCTTCTTCTTTTCTTATTTTTCAGTAAATTGGGTGCAATGTTTTTAAGCTTGGAAACATGACATCTATTTTAATCATTTGCAGAGACGTGTATTGCATTTAGTGCCAAAAGACTTGCATTGTTCTGAAGGCACAGAAAATTAACATCAAGTGCCTTTTTTATTAAAGAAGCTGACCATCTATAGCTCAGTACCACCAATGGCAGTGCTAAATCAAGAAAAAGTCATATTGCAGTTAGTTTATCAGTTGATAAGATATCCACACCTCTGTTGATAAATTTCAACTGGTCACTATTATTTTACATCTGACATTTGCATGTCTTGATAGCAAACACAGAACGTATGTGTCCATTCCTGCTCCTGAATGTGTGTGTCTCATATTCCTGGGGAACACATGCGTTTCCAGAACCTTCTGCCCACACCAAGCAGTGATCTCTATTACGAGAGTCCCTATAAGGATAAAAAACAATTGGATTTCAGTATTATACAATGCAATCCCCAATATTGCAATTATTTTCTTGCTGAACAATACTAGGGTATTCCCACTGCTGGTAGATTTAGCATATAATCATATTTAAAGTACACTCAAAGGTTTAAACATTCTCAGCACTGAGACTGATGCACTAAGCAGAGCTGCAGCAATTCTGAAGCAAACTTAACCACAAGGGAACTATACAAATTCCCAGAATTGTCACTGATTTAAATAGGGCTTCTAGCTCCTTAAGTGCTGGAGAGCTCTCTGGTACTTTGCTTTGCCTTAGAGATCTCTATAACATTTTATTGGTAAAAGCCCAAAAGAAATCAGTGGGGAATTTTATTTGTTCCCAGTGGTACAGATGGTTTGCCTTAGACTCGACCCACATTTTTCTTTGTGCTTATGTATGGCCAAGGAAATTTATCATCCTAGCTTAAAGGAACACATATGCTAAAATACTACTTAATCATTTATTAACATGCATGTTGCAGCAATCACAGATATTTGTGTATAAAATCCTTATCTTGAGAGAACCAAGGACATATGATATTTTGTGTGCTGATTTACAGGAAGGTGAAGGATGGCTCTTTCACACCACAATTTCTGGTGTCTAAGCAGGAAATGGAGAGTGCAGATGAAAAATGCTTCCCTCAGCTTGATGCACACCAGCACATGCTATATCACTTATGCTATGTATTTCACATATGGAAATGGTTATATACTGTATATAGGCTGTGATTGTAAGGGGCATTACTAAGAACTGGCAGAGGGGGCTAAGGCCATGGTCCCGGGTCTAAAGTACTGTAAATATTTTATATGAAAAAAATATATTGCAATTATTTTCCTGCTGAGCAATACAATGGAATTACCACTATTGGCCAATGTATTCAAAGGATCTTACAGCTGGAACATAAACTGCAAATTCTATTGTGGACACCAATTACTATGGTGAGCTGTAGTCAATGACAAGTTGTCCCATAGAGATACATTTCCATATAATAGCCTTACTGCTCTTTCAAGACCTTATTAGTACAAGAGCGGTGACCCTAGCATTGCACAGCATTCCACAAAGGGTTAATTTTTGACTGTTTGCTTTGTCTATCCCAAACATAGCCAGATGTTGTACTCTGTTAGCCTCGGACCATTCATATTATTAGCTATATAAGGTACATATATTAAGTAGGACTGGAGAGATTCTGTGGCAAGCCATCTGCGCAATAGACAAATACAAAGTTACGTTGATGTTAGCCCTTGAATGCTATGTCAACAAACATTTATTCAAGGTGTTAAAAGCCTCAATTAAATTAAAAGGACATTTAATTTTTCATAATTGGTGCAGTTGGCTTGCCACAGTATTGCACAATTTATTTTTATTACATCATCTTCATTCATCATGGGTAAAAACTCCATTCAAATTGATGGAAATGTGGGGAATATTTACTTGTCTCCTATTATAAAATTGGTTTTCCCAGAAATGCTTGAATCCTCCTTAGTAGCTAGTATATCAGCCTCACTGAATTAAAAATGGACTTCAGAGACTTGGGTAGTGGTGTCATATAGAGGTGCCAAAGGAAATCACAAAGTGGGATGGGAGTGTGGAAGCAGCTGTGCTTACCTGAGCAGACAATGGCTTCCTGAAGAACAGCCTCCTAAGCACCGGCCCACATCAATTTCCTGCAGGATTTACAAAACAAAGAAGTTCAAAGACACATCACAAACCCTACTCACAATACACAAGACTTCACAAAAGCCATCTGTTCTAAGATAGACCCATTTGCACATGAACTACTGGGCTTTCTTTCTTTCCTTATTTCTCTGTATCACTCTGCACTCAGAGGAGAGTATAAAGCGAACTGTAGAAAGTAACACGCTTTTTAATAAACAAAGGGACATATTTACATATACAAGGCCATAGATGCAATTCTGGAGGAAAACATTATTATTAGTGCGGGGTATAAATCAGAATTCTCTTTAATTTAAATGGGGTTTTTAATTCCTTGAATGTTTGAAAGGACTTCAACACATTGGAAAGCAATTAAATCAATGGGGACTTTGGAAAAATGTGTTTGTCCCCTATTTTGCAATGGGTTTGCCCCATAATTGCACCTATTTGCTTGCTGAATATGGCCCACCAACTTTACAGGGTGTTCTGGTTTGCGAGATATGCAGTGATAAAAGTGGTGCAACACTGGGGCAAACGAACTACACCATAGGGAAGACATGAAACTCTCCACTGTTTTAGCTTTGTTTATGGTCTCATCAGCCTGATAACATATGTAGCCAAACTGTAGCCACGTTCCACCTTTATTTTGAATTTTTTTTAGATATTTTGCAAAGGTAAAAAAAAAAGGTTACTAGAAATTTATAGTATTTTAAGCCCTTAAGGACACAAGACAGTCCTAGCACGTCATGGATCCAACATGCGATAAGGAACCAGGACGTGCCAGGACCGTCATGGAATTCAGGGCTCCCCATGTGGCTGCACGACATTCAGAGTGCCCTGATTTGTATTTGAAAAAAAAGATGGTTCGTGGTCCTTAAGGGCCAATGGCGTCCTTAAGGGGTTAAAGTACATTAACGCTTTTAATTTTTTACATTTTTTTGCCAGACACAAAGGGCTATATGCTAAAATGAAAAGTGGAGCAATTCAACTACACCTTGAAGAACAATTTAACATTTCCCACCTTTACATTGATTTAAATAGGGCTTTGGAGATGTTAGCATTCAACGGATTAAAAGTTCGGTGTAAATCAGTGGGGATATAATTTGTCCCCTGTAGTGTAGTCTGTTTACCCTATATTGCCCCAATTCTGTATTTATGCATATGGCCCTAAGTGAAGCCACTTTCAAGCATATTACATGAAAAATGTAAAACTGGAACTATTTTAAAGCTAGGTCAACAGCCTTTTCAGCCATTTTCAAGAAGCTAAAGGCATAGCTACCAGGGGCAGGGCATGCAGTTGCATCAGAGCCCAGCATCCTGGGAGCTCCATCTGCCCCCGGGTCTAATAGATTCTACTTATACATCTGTGAAAATACTTGTGTGTTAGGGGAGCCATACGATGTTTGCACCAGTGACCTCAGCCTGTGGTACTAATATCACTGTGAGTTCCACAGTACGTACCACAGAGAGGGTCTGCCCACTGTATAGCTTTTTTTTATTGAGTAATGTACATTTTTTGTAGGATTGATTCAATTTATATATTTTTTTTAAATTGAAAGATATAAATATATATAAAAAACCAACAATACCCAAACAAGCAAATTCTTAACCCTTTAATGTGTCGCTCATTCCACTGGCACTCAAATTAATATTTAAAATGGAAATCTAGGCAAAGTGAATGGATCAGAATTCTAAGTTGTAAGCCTTTCAGTGCCACAGGGGTACGCAACCCATTGCAAAGCAATAGTTTTCATATCCCTCTGGCACTGAAAGGGTTAAGAAACCATAAAAAGTCAAGCAGTGGCTGGGGACAACTCATTGCTGGGTACTGGCTGAGAAAGACTGATGCCCGAGGTCTCATACTTAAAGCTATTATCCCTACTAGTAATGGTGAAATCAGGCTACACAGTGCACAACTAATGCATTGGGTTGGCTCAATCATTTTGTCAATCAAGTATCAAATTTCAAATAACTCTTTGAGTGACCAATGCATTGCAAAATCTTTGATACTCAAAAGGGTTAATTACTGATTGATAGTATTATAGTAACTTTGTGGAAAGCCTGTTCTACATTTTTATCATAATGATGAACAATAGCTACAAACATTCCATTAGATCAGACTTACCTTAAGCCTTTCTTCCTTGATACCATTGGAATTATATACTACTTCATAGTAATACTCCAGGTAGCTGACTCTGTAACAGGTTTCCTTTATTTCACAGCTTTCTACAGTCTGTACTACTTCTGCTCCATTTGGGCTTTCAACAACCACAGTGTCAAACTTAGTTGGAGAACAGTGGAGACCTGTGAAAGGAACATAATAATAAATATGAACTACGGACATTTCATTTAATAGTGAATGAAAACTGTATGCTAGTGTACTAAAAAGAATTAGTAGATACCATAGGGGATGAATACATATTCCTAAAATTTCTATTGGTTTAAATGGGGCTTCTATTCCCTTGAATGATAGATGTTGAAACCTCTCTAGAATTCAAATGGTTAAAAACTCAATTTTAATCAATGAGAATGTTTACTTGTATCTTATGTGGTAGATGATTTACTCTAGAATCGCCCCAGGTCTTTGTACGGAAGCCACGTTTGACCACGTTTACTAAGATTAAACAAATAAACAAACAAGCTGCATCTTTAACTTCTTAACGACCCTTGACGGTCATAGTACATCAAGGGTTGATCTGACTGAACGACCCATGACGTACTATGACCGTCATGGAGTTCTGGGCTCCCCCCGCAGCTGCACGCCGTTCAGGGAGTCCGGAACCGGAAAAAGACAAAAAAAAAAATGTTCCTCGGTCCTTAAGTCGCGGGGCGGCGCCGATTGCCCGGTCGTTAAGGGGTTAAATGTAACCATTTTGCATCCGAGTTTTACAATAATACAACATTTTATTTAACCCTTTGAGTGCCAGAGGGGGCACACAGCGCATTGCATACCCCTCTGGCACTCAAAAGGTTAACAAATGAAGGCAAATTAGTATGCGTAGCTAAGCAACAGTTTTATCGCTATTTGCTACCCTACGTAGATGCAAATGGATTTTCATCTCACATTATATTATTCACCAATATGTGTTCTAAGAATTTTTTGGATTCCCACAACACATTTTTTATCAATAAGATGCAGTTTTGGTCAATAAATATATGCAAGCACTTAAAAGTTTATTGTATGTGTGTAAAAAAACGACCAGGGGCTAGATTCTACTGCAAGGTGCTAAATGGTAACACCCATTTTAGCAAACATTTTCCTATCGAAGTCTATGGGGAAAACTGGAGATAAAAGTGGAGATAAAATTAGCAATGCAATAGAATCCAGCCCTAGATTGGCCTTATTGTGTGGTATCTATTAACTAAAGGGTCCATTTGTTTATTTGTAACAACATAAGTATGGCTTAGTAAAAAATGAATATTCATCCTAAATGTTTATAAATGCAACAAATGTTATGAAATGTCATGAGTTATATTCACTTGTGATTCTATGTTACATCAAAGACTAGACGGCTATAAAATGCCCTGCCCAACAATGTGTTGTGTACTCTTCTAATCCTAGATTGACTTTTTTTATCTATGTGACCAAATTTATCAGCTACACTGGAGATTAACTCCGTAAATGCCATTTCCTTTTTTAAAAGGAAATGCATTTTGTGGCTCTGCTCTGCCAGTGAAATGATTAGTAATTTAAAATAAACACACAGGCCATATGCAGCAGGACAACCAACTACTTAAATGGATGGAAGTAGAAAATCCCAGCATTTTCATTCATTGTATTTGCATTGATTACTTTGCATGGGGATAATAGTTCAATTAATTTTTTCCCATATGGTGCAGCTGCTTTGCCTCAGAATTGCTCCTCTTTCTTTGTGCATATGACTATATGATTCACTTGTGTTAAGGAAAGGTAGAGACTAGTTTAGCTTCTGCCACCTGATGCTCTTTTAGCTCAGGAGTGGGCAACCTGAGGCCCTCCAGCTGTTGCTGCCCTACAGCTCCCAATATTGCCAGACAGCCTACCCCCGCTTTAGCTTCATTGGTAGAGCAGTGGTGGGTCACAAAAAACAAACTGTATTCTGGAGCAAACCAATTGCACCATAGGGGAAAATAAAAATGTAAATTTGTTCAAATGGGACTTTAACCCATTGAATGCTAGCCATCTCTAAAGTTGTTCCAAGGCGTTAAGAGCTCCATTTAAATAAGTCAGTTTATTAAATTAAGAGGCACTTATTAATAGTTTAGTGTTCCCATTTAAGCGGCCATTAAGTCTATTGTTTTCTAGCCTTTCCAAGCCTAGCAAACAATAGGCTGAATGGTGTCAGTTTCCATTGTATGGCAAATCCATTACACAAAGCCGTGTTTAATACCTGAGGTGCTATAAATTCCCTGAAGGAATGTAGCTAAGTGTGTATTGGAGAATGTGTATACCTGTGTTAGCTTTGGGACTGGAACATTTCCCAACATCCACTGTTGATTCAAAAGGTGTGTCTGGAAAAAAAGTCTTCAGAAATGGCATTCGGATGCACTCTTCTGGTGTCGGGCTGCACTGACAGTCCTCTATCACTTCTACTTCTTGTATTCCCTGGAACAGCAGTACCCTCTCTATTCCAACTTTGGTGGGCTGGCAAGTGAACTCCTGGGGACAGGAGGGCTCTGACCCAGATGGAAGAGGTGCTTCTGGCACTCTTTCTCTCATCTGTAAGATAAATCAAATAAGTAAACATAGTGGAAAAATCGTGTAGATCAGCAAAGTCCTACTTCATGGTATAGGGTTGTATATATTATGATGTCAAGTACTTGTGTGGACTATGGACCACACGCGCCTTCCTTTGGTTGTGTTTTAAATGCACAGTACATACTGATGAGTATAGTATTCAACAAACCAAAGGAACATATACTATTAGTCTAGACAGATTGTACATTTTGAGCCCTTTGCATAAAGCAAAACCAGCTGCACCATAAGGGGTTGTGGATAAAAACCCCTGCTGATTTAAATAGGGCTTTTAACATCTTGAATGCTAGACATCTCCAGTGTCCTGCATTGGAGACCTCTATAGCATCCACACTTAAATTGGTGGGAGTTTTAGCAGTTCCTATTCGTGACAGTGAAACAGTGAAAAACAATTTTGCCTTTTGACTTGAATGCCAATTGCTGCACAGACCGTTACTTTATTAATCCCTTATTTGCTAAACATGTCTCCAATGCATAACGCTGTGGAGAAGTCTTGGCATTCAAGGGGTTAAAAAGTACTTTTACATTTTTGAACAGACAGTACAAAGCAACACCTTGCAGATAATTCATGTTGGTAATTGACATTAAATTTACCCTTGACTTCTAGAAATGTCTCCAAAACATTGCTGTGCAATGTGCTGGAGACCTCTTTAGCGTGCAATGGATTAACCCTTTGAGTGCCAGAGGAGGACGCAACGCATTGCTTTGCAAAAGGGTTAAAAGGCCAATTTCTATCAATCAGGATTATTTATCTTATCTATGTTACTGACAGATTGCTGAATTTCTTCTTAGTGCAGAGTCATTTATCAAGCTAAACTGGGGCAATTCTGAGGCAAACTAACTGTAATATATGAGGAAGCTTTTCAAACTCTCTAAATTCTCATTGATTGAAATTAAGTTTTTAACCACTTGAATGCTAGAGTGGTTTCCAACTCATTGCACTGCAATGTGTCAGAGACTTCGCTCTATTCACACAGATGTGGCTTTAGGAATTTTTATCTGTCCCCTATTGTGCAGTTGGTTTACTTACATGAGGAGGCAAGTGGGAAACACTATAAGATAAATATAGGGAGAGCTTGGTTGGAGGATGGAAACTGTATTCTAATGGAAGAAGTGATTATAGTAGAGAAAAGGGTAACAGAAATGCAAATGAACACAAAGAAAATAGTTGGAAATGGGGGCAGATACAGCAGATCACTACTGAGGGAACAAATTCGAGGAAGGCAACATTTGGCACTCCAGCTGTTGGGGACCACAACACACTTCATCCTCCAGCAAGTTGCCTCCTCATGAAAATAGAAAATTGTGTCATGAACTATATAGAAACATTTTCACAAAATGGCCGCTCTTTTGGGCACATTATGGTCATTTTAATACAGTGCATTTTTCAGAGGCTTTCATTATGTCAGTAGATTTGGTATAAACAGTCCATGTAGTTTTTATCTGACAGATTCAGCATGACATGATTGCATCTGGATAAATGCTAAAAAAAACCTCTCATCTACCTTTTTATTTTTCAGTATATCCAGCATTGATGAATGTTTTGAAACTCCAGGGAAGGCAGGATTGAATGCGTTTATTCTTTGGGGCACACCACAATGAGACCTGCATAGTCCAACATCCACACTTACTGGACTGCCAGAGATATCTGTAGAACAATATGAACAGCTTTAGAACATGTTAGTGAAACTAACAAGAGGAACAAGAGGAACAATTCCGGAGCAAACCAACAGCACCATAGGGCACCAATGAAATTCCCCAAATCCTCACTGCTTTTAACCCCTTCAATTCTTGATAGGTCTCCATAGTACTGCTTTGCAATGTGTTGGAGATCTATCTAAAAATCAAGGTGTAAAAATACCCACTTAAACCAGAGGAAATTCCAATTTTTCCCCATGGTTCAGTTGGCCTGCCCCAGAATTGCTCCTCTGAATAAGCCACTGCCAGTTCAATAGTATTATATTATATATATATATATATATATATATATATATATATATGCAAAATAACCGTGCACTCTCCTGAGTTGAAAGTTTCAATAACCTTGGTATCAGGTCCATAAAATATACATACTATTTTGAAGCTGAAGAACCGCACTCGCAGGATTTCCAAATGATGAAAAATGTGCAATATTTATTGTATCAACGTTTCAGCCCCATTTTGGGCCTTTGGAAATCCTGTGAGTGCAGTTCTTCAGCTTCAAAACTGTACATATATATTTTATATATATATATATATATATATATATATATATATATATATATATATATATATATATATATATATGTATATATAGTCTGTCAAATAATTAATAATAAGAGACACATTTGTAAAAACAAATATATTATTAAAATTAAAATTCACTGCGCCTTATTTATAAAAGCAAATTGGAGCAATTTTGGGGAGAACCAACCGCTGCATAGGAGACAAAAATCTAAATAATTTTAATAATAATTTGAATGCCTTGAACGCTAGAGAAGTCTGTAATGGCATGTTTAGCATTCAATGGGTTAACAGTCCCATTTACATTAAAGCGAATGTGGGGAATTTTCATTAGACCTCTACAGTGCAGTTTGTCTGTTCCGGAATTGCTGTACTTTCTTTTCCAGTATACTATACATAAGACCCAATATACGATATTAGTAAGCTTCTACAAACCTTGAACACAATGAACATACTGTCAAACCTTTATGCACATACGCCAACACACACACATGAATGTCCATGCATGTGTGGGCATATGCAAAGCGTTACTAAAGAAACATATTTCAGAGAACACAGTGGTCCTACCCTGCAACAATATCAGTCAAAGTTTATTGGATCTCTGCAGTTATAATGGTAAGAACAGATTTCAGACCTACCTTGTCCAATGTAAACAAAATTGCTTTGTCTTTTACAGCAGCCTCTCTCAGTAAATAGGTTCCTCCTGTCATTCTGCCTGTTTCCCACCCCATCATCTGCAAGACAGAGTAGTTGGGTGAGGTCTCCTTTCACATAATTTTGTATATGCATTTTTAGATCACACTATCAAAATAAATAAATGAAACTACACCATATAGGAACATTAAAATTCCCCAAATTACTATTGATTTTAAATAGCCTATTAACCCATTGAACTCTATAGCATTCAATGGGTTAAAATCCATTTTTAATAACTGGTAATTTTTTTGTCCCCTGTGGTGCAGTTGGTTTACTCCACTGTTGCTCTAATAAAGGTTGAAGCAGTGGTTCACAAAACTTTTTGTCATGAGGAGTTAAAAGTATGAATATGCTTGATGGTACGAATAATTTAACCCTTTAAAGACCAGAAGGGTGTACAATTCATTGCTAAGCAATGCATTAAACGTAGTTTTTAAAGGGTTAAAGTTCAAATGTTAGGATAGAATTCCTCAGGTAACAATTACAGTATGAGGTAACAATGTTTTCTGAGAATGTTCTAGATCTTTGAGTATATGTGAAATGGAATAGAAAACAGTATTGCACTGAGTGAAATGTTTCAGTCTTCCACACATGTCCAATGGTAGTCACAGAACAATGTCTGACAACCCACAACCTTGTTCTTCTGTCTGTCATCCCTTGTACACATATTGAATACATCCTGATACAGTATTTAAAAGTTTTCAAAGTCCAAAAGAAAAGTGAATGACATGATTACCGCTATCAATGATCTTCAACAAATAGGGGTTTGGCCCCAGATAAAATAAGTAACATACTTACAGGCAGAACAAAATAAGTAGAAAAAGCTGCAGAAGTGCAGGATGACCAAGAATGAATGATCCATGTCTGAAGCCTTCTCTTGTTAGTAAGCTACTGGATGGGTTTAGGAATTTCTGACCCAGACTTTTATATCCCAAGGGGGTCAGATCTAACATGTATATTGATGGCAGAGCAACAACAAGAGGCTGCTTAGATTACAATCTTAATACAACACAAAAGCGGTGTCAAAAAAACCCTAAACTAATTGAATTTCCACACATAAATGTCTCAGAGACAGTGGCCAAGGGTCACTTCAAAGAGGTATTTTAAATACCAAATTATCCCCCCCAAGGTAGGGTCATCTTTTGGTTTTATTTACTTGCTCTGCTTGAAGTGTTAGCTTAAACCACTTGTGCCAGCCAAATGAAGCGCTAAGTAGCTTTGAGTCTCCACTAAGTCTTCTCATTTGAAAGAAAACAAAAACACTTTAAAGACATTCACCCAGATCAGTTGTCTTTTATCTGCAGTTAAAAAGCTCTCATGACACTTAAACTTTTAAATGCACAGCAGTTTTTTTTTTTTATAAACTGAAACCTTAGGAGATCTAACATCTTACATTTTGTAATTGAGGCAACTGGGATAATCCCTTGTAGAAATGCATAGTGAAATGTCACTATATAGAATGGCATGTAACAATAAAATAATGCACAATTAAGTATTGCTTGATTTAAAAGATTAGGGCTGATACAAGTATCATCTTTTCTTTTCTTCAAACCCGTGTAATGTAGACATTATTGTTGCTTCTCGGCAATAAAAATGTTGGAGGTTAGCCAATACCTCATTACAATTCGAATATATCAAATAAAGGTAATTGGGGGAATGTACAAATTACACAGTACAGTTCATTTTCTGTGCTTGGGTGTTGGCTTTCTAGTACAGATGCGCTGTAATTCTGGCTATGTATCAGAGCACATGAATGTTTTAGTTCAGGGTTAATCAATTGATGGATTTCTAACTTTTGTGGATATCATCCCCAACCAATGGGATTTGTAGTCCCCATCAGCTAGAGTTCCAAAAATTTATTATTATCCCTGCTGTAGTGCATACTGGATCAAGTGCACAGACACACACATATATACATACATTTTGTACATACATATATGCATGCATGCATATAAACACACACATTCCTTCATTTAATGCAAAAATACAGTTGCAAGAACACAACATGCGCACACACACACAAACACATACACACAAGCATGCACACACATGCTCATACACACAAACACATTCTTTAGAGGGAGCAAGCCCTGAACATGTCCCCCTATATCAGTGGTTCTCAATCTTTTTTTGTTTGGGGCACCCCTAACAAGTAATCTAGAACATTTGGGGCACCCCTGACATATTTAATGTACTTTATCAAGGGCATAAGAAGGGTACAATACATAGATATACTTTTATTATTAGGTCTTTTAATAATAATAACAAAACTAAACATATTGTACATAACAATTTCTATAAATCTGTATTTAAAAATCCATTTTTGTTAGTCTTCATAGAAAACTTGTGGCACCCTAAGTTGATGTCCGTGGCACACCAAAGTGCCACGGCACCCTGGTTGAGAATCACTGCCCTATATCATGCTCTGGAAAATGGAGTAACGATATGCCAGTTGTCTCTGTTCTTTGTTATTATATGGCATTAAGCAAAGTGCAGACACAAGGAATACCCTTGAAAGGTTATACAATACGCCACTGTCCTCCATTTGGCATGCAATGTATAGTGGACAATATCTGGTGAAAGTATCTTAATAAATTGGCATTAGGCAAGCATAGCATTAAAAATAGCTTCCAGCTCTCTTTTTTTTTTAGTGAGGAATCGTATAAGTACACCCCCTACTTTCTGAAGAATATTAGTATGTGGTTATTGTGGGGGATTGTAAAATATATACATTTATTTTCTTTGTGGAAATATTTATCTCCAAAATATCCTGGTACTTATTGGCATATCAACCCTTAAGGAAGGGTAAAACTATTAAGACCCCAAGAAAAGGAATTTATTACATATGTTGTTATACCTTATAAAGGATCACAGGTTGTCTGCAAAGCTCTCTTATGTTAAAGACATTGGAGTAATTCTGGGGTAAATCAATGGCACCATAGGGAAAAAATACTAATTTACAAAAGCCAAACACTCATTTAGACTGTCATGGGGGGAGGATTTATAAAAAGTGTTCTTGTCTGTTTTTGTGAATGGTTTCTTATAATGTCCTTATTCCTTATTATGAGTGTTGGTATTTATAAAGTACTCTAGTTACATCTATAAATGTGGTGACCGTAAATAATAAGAACAGGTCAGACATTGTCTTAAATATGTGGTAAAACTTCTGTTGTTAAATTGTCACAAATAGCGACATTTCTTTATAAGTTTGCTGAACTGCTTTTTACAAACTCCTTACTCCATTTTATAAAAAAAGTACTAGATGAAGTTATGTCCTAAACTACCAGCAACCATCTTACAGCCATTTGAAAGCTTCTTTTCCATTAACTCCACTTTTATAAATCTCCCCCCATGTTCTCAGTTTATGAATGACTGTAGTCTGCTACAATTTCTAATTAGTTTGCCCTATCTATTGGCACTGATATTAGAAAGGTGGGATCTCTGTTAGAGAATATGAACAATGTCTCAAGATGGCACATTGCTGACATCCATTCTCAACATTCCTCTTATGTTGTCCAAAGAGTTTGTGTATCAGATGAGTAATGTAACCTTTATTGTCTGTAGCACTTATAATATGTAAGAAGATAAATTATGTATTCGGAATTATAATTAAGACTCTCTCAAAGTCTTCCCCTGGAGTACTGAATCTAACTTTGGTTTCACACAGACATCCACTGTGTTGTCTGCAGGCCAAATGCTGCCCAGTTGACCTTTGGTTGTGGCCAGCCAGAGATTTTTATTTTTCTAGAATGCACCAGGTTTCTCAACAGCAAGCCCACAAGACCTTAAGTGTGGTCTGCAGAGAAGGGAAAAATAAATGTGGGTCTCTGGGAGAATTTTTCCTGTGTCTGCCGGCTGTACAAATTTGCAGACAGTTGCTCATATTGCCAAATCCCACAGCACAAGAACATAGTGATGGCTGTTTCCTTGGCTAGTGATGCAAGCCACATTATTGGTTAGAGCGGCAGGATGTGCCTTGTTCACAGTACAGGTGGATTAACAACATTACACACTACCTTCTTTCCCAGAATATGTTGTGGCATAGTCTGACAGTCTGTAATGCTGTTAATCTACCTGTACTGTGAAGTATTGCAAATAGGGGATTATTTCACCTCTGCTGTATGCCCTTTTCTGTTTCTTGTTCCTCTTGTTTTCTCCTTTGCCCCACTAGTTCCTTCATGTGTCCCTGTCTTGCTTCCCTATACCCCATTTGCCCATGATTCACTCTTGCTCAACAATACCCCTCTTGCTCCCTTTTGTAACAGTCTTGTTCTTCTTCCTCTACTGTATGACTGTCTTGCTCCTGTTTATCCATTTTACTGTAATGTACCGCTATTTTGCTTCCCTGGTCCCATTTCTTGATCTCATGTGCCCACCTCTTGGTCCTATGTGCCCCTGTAACTGTTCTGTCCACTGTCTTCTCCTCAACATCCCTACTGCTCTCCTTTGTGACAGTCTTATTTCTCTCTGCCTTTCTATTGTTTCCCCGAGTTATGGTCATACTTCCTTAAACTCCACTGTTGTTTTTCTCTGGCTCTTTATTTTCCCATGTCCATCTCTATGAACCTGTACCATTTATTTCCCCTCTGTTTGTTGTTCTCCTGTACTTCTCTTGCCCCCACGCCCATGCCCAAAGTTTGCTAATGCAATCTGTTGTTCCTCTGTGGCAGCATTGTGCACCTCTTGTCTCCCTGTGAACCTCTGGTACCTTCCTGTTCCACTCTGTTAATCCATTTTGTATCCACATTCCTCTCTCCTGTTTCCTTGTGTTATGAAATATAGGCCTGTCGCTTTTATTTAGTACTCCTCATTGGTAAATATATATTGCCCTGCTGTTCTTATTGCATACTCTGCTAGTCTCATGTAATGGAACATTACATTGTTTATCTCATGTAATACTCTCATGATCTCATGTAATGGTAAATGGCCTGTCCAGTTAAAGTGATGTGTATTGCCCTGGTGGTCTGTTTTGTGGCCCATGCTCATATGGATTTTTATAACATGGCCCATTACTGAAAATGCTTGGCTACTACTGGACTTTCTGCTATAAAACAACAGATAAGGCATTTTCCTGTCTGTATCTAAAAAACCCTTCGAGGGATATTAGACATTTTATAATAATTCTGATGTTAATTTTTAAATTTACTGGGTGACGGCCCTCCTATAAATTTAATTGGATTTGTTACCAGCTACATTTTCTGGCAACAAATCGTTCCCTAACATCAGTCAATACTTCTTGAAAATAGCTTCTATTTCTTTATGTGCCACTGAATAATCTGTATAACTTCTAAACTATATGCACTATCTTTCTTCTATCTTGCTTTTGTCTATTATGGGAGAAGTCTAAAGCAGATTCACTTAGTACTCTTGTAGCCTGTTGCTAAGCTTTTTCTACTAGTTGTAGTAAATCATATGTCTGTACCAGGGTGCAGTTATGTATGATCTTTACAAATCGACTGTAGTTGGATATTGCATAGTTATGACTTATTATGGCAACTATGAAAATCGAAGAAATAATTTGTATTAGGAAATGTAGGATATTTTTGGGATCTCCTGCATTTTATCCCATAAATGTTATTAACATGCTTTAGGGCCATTACTGTGTATGTAAAGGAATGACATTTGTGTGCTGTACACCCAGGAAAGTCTCACTCTTCCCTGAATGTCTTACCGTGTGAATGTTTTTGGTTTCCTGGATTGCCTCTGTCAGCAGTATATTTAATTGGTTCCTTGCAGAAAAACTAGCATTGATGGGAACCTGTTCTGAGGCCTCTTGGAAAATAGCTGAAATAGCTTTCCATTAAAGTTGTTAACGTGTAGTTTTCATTTCTATCTTAAACAGCAACTAAACAAAGTAAAAAATATATAACAATATTCAATCTGTCAGATAAAAAATGAACCATCATTTAGAGCAGAGATAAGCAAAACACAGCCTGAGAGAGGGATCACTACTAGATCTGGCCTGTGGGTATTTTAGGAATAAAAAAAAAAGCCTTACTTTAACAGTGAAGACTGAAGGGTCCCCTGAATCCTGATGTGTGTGACAATAAGTGAGAGAATATGTCTGTGTGTAATCTATGAATGAAGTAACGCAAAACAATGGATAGTGGAGACAAAAACAAACTCTCCTCAGCTGCCAAGAATAAGGAATCCTCACATCCAGATTCTGAAAAAATAGAAATAAAATTGCAACACTATTCTGCGCTCGAGTTACAGTTATTGAGCGGACATAAATGAATCATCAGATCTTGGAAAATAATTTATTACCCAATATACCACAATTGAGTAAATGGTTATATCCAGCAAACAATTCTCATTCAGGTATATGATGTAAACATCCCTTCATAAACAAATATTTCTAAAAAAATGATAGGATATATCAAAATATATAACGTCCAATGTATAAATTAACACGAGACGTTACACATAAAAATCCTAATCAATACTATGAATCAGATAGCCATAAATGGCTATATGCCACCCTAGTACAAGGCAATATATACAGAATATAATCCAACCTAGTAGACTATATAAATGAATAAAATAAAACACCCAATATACCACACTATTCCTCCACCTGGAAAACCACCCCATTAAACCAAACGGAACAAGAATGTGGTTAGATGCATATAAAATAACAATAGTATTAAAAAATCCTATCTAAGTCAGCTACAAAGTAGGTGGAAGACAGAATAACCTCCTCCCCCTCCAAAAAAAAAAAGTCCAACCGATTGGTAACTTTAAAAAAAAAAAGAAAAATATGAGCACAATGACTGCTGAAAGTTACTTGAGGTGAACACAGCAACCAAACAACAGACCCCTGCTCCGAATAAGCTAACAAAAAAAAATGGGATAAATTCCACTGGTTAGTATCTAGTATACAGATTGATTTCACAAAATGCTCCTTGATGTAAAAGTGCATGTATCTAAGGGCGAAAGACGATATATATCTAGCACTACTTCATGGTCTCTTTTAAAGGGATTCACCTCATAAACCAATCAAACCGTTATTTATATGTAATATAATGACATGGAACAATCTCACCAGTCGTTCTCATTTCCAACGTCTTGGGTGACCCTTCTGAATATTCCTCACCAGACTATTTCAACACTTTAGTTGTCTTATTTCTTTCTTATCTGTCCTCCCCTCTCTTCACGTGTCTTTTGTCTGCGCTTCCCGTAAGATCAGAGTCCCAGTGAAAATGATGAAGTGTTCCCAGATTCACCAGAGAAATGTCCAAATATTACTTGAAGAGTTTATATTGTATGAGTCAGATCCTCATTGCTGCACACCTAGTACTTCTCCAACGCATTTCAAAGTCATCTGACTTCTTCCTCAGGGAGAAATTAATGAAGGTTACCTGTATCTCCTATATAAATACCTAACTCCTCCCCCAAACATAGTACAGACTCACAATACTTCTATAATTCAAAATGGTATCTCTTGATAGAACATCATATGGTGAACAACCTCAAATAAAAATAAATATAAAAACAAAAATAAAATCAAAATAAAAATACAAAAGAACCAAACATATAGGTTCAACAAATGAATGATGTATAAATAAAAATGATACACATATACATATGACCATACAAAAAGGTATAAGGCTTACCACAGCACCACCCTTAAAGTGCACCCCACAGTACGGTACATTGCCTTTCCATTAGAGCCACCAAACGGATCACACATCTGTGTAGCCCTACTAGCACATTCTCACTGGACGGCATGTACCAAATATAACTGTGCCATTGAACCCTCTGGATGGCATCGTGGCATATCCACTCACCTCCAAATAATAAAAAAACTATAATGCCCTTTAAAAATACCAATCTCCTATCTCATAAAGGACATATATATCCCAAAATAGCAATAATCGACAATTACTAAGACATAGAAACTTAAAATTCCTGAGGGGAAAATGTATGACTGAACACGTGTCTCCCGTATAGCGCAAATACACATGACGACACACATTGTTAGAACTGTGTAGGTGAGTTAAACAGACATTACCTCCATCTCACCTCTCCCTCTTTCATCCCAAAATTAGTTGGAGGGAGATTGGAGACGTCACGGGGTCCCCCGGTGGGCGCATTGGAACAGTTATATTTGGCATATATCATTCTGTGAACAAACAAACAGAAAAGTCCAAGTAACACAGCACCAGACCCACCCCTACAGACAGAGGGCAACAGCTCAAGAGACTGTTGTCAATATTTTCATAGAGCTTAACTTTTATTATAACTAAATCATAAAATAAAAATGAAAACGCTCGGCAAATTGATAAAAACACTTAAAATATACACATAAGAGCATACCTGGGAACTTTTGAAACAGGGCTACCCGGAGGGTAACCCTGTCAGTGCCCAGGGGGAGGAAAATGACGTGAATCGCATCATAAAAGGGGCGGGGCTTAGTCACAGGGGGGCAGGACAAAAAAAAACACAAAACCCCCCTGCAAAATGGATGTAAGAGGACGGGGAGTGGGAGGAACCGGGCGGGATGGAGCACAAGTGGGCAGAGTTTCTACTTAAACTCTGCCCACCCAGTGATCCACACATTGCCTCGGAGACCCTGTAATTCAGTTTGAAATCCGGAGTCTCCGGGGCAAAACCGGAGAGTTCCCAGGTATGCATAAGAGGGAGCTAATCGATATGTATTGAGTCCCTCCTGTTGCCCAATGTGGATTTCAACTCTAATTAACGCTTCCACATAGTAACACATATAGCAAAAAAACCTGAAGTTCTCAGGATACAATGAATCAATTAAATAGTGTCACCTTATAGCAGTCTACTAGTATATTGCGGTCACAGATACAATCCTGTGTGAGCATGATTCAACAGACCAAGTTCCGCAAATACTGCAGCACATCACATGTTGCTAGAGACATAGCCTATTCATAGTTATTAACCCTATATAGGACACTGTAGTAAGTATGATATTCTTTTCTTACACCACTACTGATTCCTTTTACCGTGATTCACATCACTCGTGGCGATCACTTATAATTATTTAATTGTGTGCTCACATTCTACAGCGTATCATAAACTCCAGGACATTAAATATGTGGTTCTATGATTGTCTACTTGTATGTTTCGGCCACACTTCTCAATTATGGTCCTGTGTAGGCATGATTAAACAGCCCCTAAGCTGCATATGCATCAGCACATTGCCTGCTGTCTTATATCCGACACTTCAACTGTTAATTCATACAGTCTCTGCCCTAGCTATATCCGGTATCCGGTAGCTGGAGGCTACTTGGTAACTGGCTGGATAGCTTGAGGTTGTGCTGGCTGTCTGGCCTGGTGGCTGTGCCTGTAGCAAGTACAATGTTTCATATATAAATTTGCAAAAGTATGGTGGCCTGGGGTACTGGGTGGCCTGGGGGGTACTGAATAGCCAGGGGGGGCATAGGCCATCCATTTCCCCCAAGGCCATCCATTACCCATTCAGGCCATCCAGTACCCCCCTAGGCCATTTATTACCCCTAAGGCCATCCAGTACCCCCCTCCAGGCCATCCATTACCACCAAAGCCATCCATCCCCCCCAGGCAATCCAGTACCCCCCTAGGCCATCCATTACCTCATCAGGCCATTCATTACCCCCAAGGCCATCCAGTACCCCCTCAGGCCCTCCGTTCCCCCAAAGTCATCTATTACCCCCCAGGCCATCCAGTACCACCAAGGCCATCCAGTACCCCCCCAGGTCATCCATTACCCCCAAAGCCATCCACTCCCCCCAGGCAATTCAGTACCACCCCAGGTCATCCAGGACCCCCCTAGGCCATCCATTACCCCCAAAGCCATCCATTCCCCCCAGGCAATCCAGTACCCCCCCAGGCCATCCAGTAGCCCCCAGGCCATCCATTACCCCCAAAGCCATCCATTCCCCCCTGGCCATCCAGTACCCCTCCAGGCCATCCAGTACCCCCCCAGGCCATCCATTACCCCCAATGCCATCCAGTGCCCCCAAGGCCATCCATTACCTCCAAAGCTATCCATTCCCCCCCAGGCAATCCAGTACCCCCCCCAGGCCATACAGTACCCCCTAGGCTATACATTACCACCAAGGCCATCCATTACCCCCAAGGCCATACAGGACCCCCATCAAGGCCATACCACCCCAGGACATCCATTACCCCCAAGGTCATCCATTACCCACCAGGCCATCCAGTAACCCCCCTCCAGGCCATTCAGTACCTCCCAAGCCATCCAGTAGCCCCCTCAGCTCTCCCCCAGCCTCAAGCCATCTAGTACCCCCCCCCAGCCATCCAGTACACCCCCAAGCTCCAAGCCACTACTGGCTTAACTGTGCTGTGGACTGTGGAGGATCTCCAGACTGTCTGTCACTGTCACTGCTGCGGATTTCTTTCTCTCTGGATCCTCCTGGTGAGTCTTCAACTCTGACAGATAACCAGTAGTCCTGAGGCTCCTGACTCCTCCTCTGCTGGTCGCGTGTCCTCTTGGCGGGTCTGTCACCTGACCTGATGTCCCACAAACTCCCACTCTGCCCCCCCCTCCTATCATCACGCACCCCTGCGGGCCGTGATGACATCATGCATGCTGCGCAGTCCAAATGGGCGTAGACATGCGCACAAAAGAGGAAGAGGCACAGTCTGCGCTTGCTGCCAGCCCAAGTGAGTGAGTCTCTCTGGACTGAGTCTGGCAGCAAGCGGAGTGGTGCATCTGGAGTTGGACTTAGCTCTTGTGGGACACAGTAGATAGGATTGGACTGCATGGCAACTGGCAAGGCATAGGCTGCTGCTCCCGCTGCATACTCGAGTCGGGACTCGCAGCATTCTATATGGTGGCGGGCTAGTGGCACTGCTGCATCTGAGGCATAATGAAGGGCACTGGGCAGCGTAATTGAAATTAATATGGGCCACCTACTAATGAAGTCAGTGCCTCAGTCACTCACTCTCACAGTCAGACTCTGTCTGGAGTGAGAGAGAGACACTGATGAAGGCTGGCAGTGCGGCACGCTTTAATAGGCGGCGTTGTGGCGGGCCTCTACAGGCAGGCACAGGCAAGGTCATTAAAAGGGACAGACAGACATCAAAATTTTTATTGCTGGTGGTGGTGGGCCCCCCTCGGTCACGGGCCCTTGGTCCGTGACCGAATGCCCGACGGTCAGTCCGCCCCTGTCAGTCACATCTGAATGAGTTCCAGAATGACAAAGAAAAAAACCTAATGGTGCACTTACTCACTAGTTCTCCAACAATGCTGAATTACCTCAAGGAAAATTATAGGGCTTAATTTATCCACCCTCATTACATAACTGGCATGTCAGGCATACATGTCTGGTCTGAGCCAGCACTTTAGAATTACAAAGTCATAATTCTAAAGTGCTGACTCAGACCAGGGTTATATGCCCAACATGCCAGTTATGTAATGAGGGTGAATACATTAAGACATAAGCCATATAATTATCCGTCAGATAATTCAGCACTGATGGAGAACTAGTAGGTAATTGCACCACTAGTTCTTTTTCTTCGTCACTCTGGAACTCACTCAGATGTGACTGAGCATGCCAATGGAAGGGGAAGCTGCTGTTCAAACTTCCAATAATGAGTGAGTGCAGAAGAATCCGCCACACGCCCACCAAACCACTAAGCACCTATGTGAATCAGTAACCTTTAGGACTGGAAGAAAAAAATGACCATTTCTGAAATATGTATCTCCAGTAACTAGAAAGTTTTAAGAACCTATGTGGTTTCGGGAATGTTTACATTGCAATATGATGTAAATGTATGCAATTTTTGTGTGCCTTAATCCCATTATACCATTTGCACATGTAATATCCTAGTGTGGCCACCACGACATGGCTGTGGCCGCAGTGACGGCCACCAGAACATTGTGGTGGCCGCATTGGCGGCCACCAGGAAAAATCCTTTGAGGACCACTGTAGTAGACAGCTATAAGGTGATACTATTTAATTGATTCATTGTATCATGAGAACTTCAGGTTTTTTTGCTATATGTGTTACTATGTGAAAGTGTTAATTAGAATTGAAATCCACGTTGGGCAGCAGGAGGGACTCGATACATATCGATTAGCTCCCTCTTATGAGTATATTTTAAGTGCTTTTATCAATTGACCGGGCTTTTTTGTTTTTATTTTATGATTTGGTTATAGTAAAAGTTAAGTGCTCTGAGAATATTGGCACCAGTCTCTACAGCTGTTGCCCTCTGTCTGTAGGGGTGGGTCTGGTGCTGTGTTACTTGGCCTTTTCTGTTTGTTTGTTTGTTTACAATATTGATACCCAAAATAGCACATTCCCTTTAGTGAATAACACTCCCTTTTCACCCTATATAGGGGTGGTGCACCTATCTCTCTGTGTTCTATATACCATTCTGTGATTTTTGGATGGATGAGTGAGATGGAGTAATGATACCCAAAACAGCACATTCTCTTTAGTGAATAACACACCCTTTTCACCCTATATAGGGGTGGTGCACCTACCTGTCTGTGATCAATATATCATTCTGTGATTTTGGGATGGATGAGTGAGATGGAGGTAATCTCCGTTTATCTCACCTACACAGTTCTGACAGTGTGTGTCATTCTGTGTATTTGAGTTATACGGAAGACATGTGTTCAGTCATACATTTTCCCCTCAGGAATTTTAAGATTCTATGTCTTAGTAAGTGTCAATTATTGCTATTTTGGAATATATATGTCCCTTATGAGTTAGGTGATTGGTATCTTTAAAGGGCATTATAGTTTTTTATTTATTATTTGGAGGTGAATGGATATGCCACGGTGCCATCCGGAGGGTTAAACAGCAGAGTTATATTTGGTACATGTCGTCCAGTGAGAATGTGCTAGTAGGTACATGCCGTCCAGTGAGAATGTGCTAGTAGGGCTACACAGATGTGTGGTCAGTTTGGAATGGTGGCTCTAATGGAAAGGCAATATACCGTACTGTGGGGTGCACTTTAAGGGTGGTGCTGTGGTAAGCCATACACCTTTTCGTATAGTCATATGTATATGTGTATCATTTTTATTTATACATCATTCATTTATTGAACTTATATGTTTGGTTCTTTTGTATTTTTATTTTGATTTTATTTTTGGTTTTATATTTATTTTTATTTGAGGTTGTTCACCATATGATGTTCTATCAAGAGATATCTTTTGGAGGAGGAGTTAGGTATTTATATAGGTGAGACAGGTAGCATTCATTAATATCTCCCTGAGGAAGAAGTCAGATGACTTTGAAACGCATTAGAGAAGTACTATGTGTATAGCAATGAGGATCTGACTCATACAATTTAAACGCTTCAAGTAATATTTGGAAATTTCTCTGGCAAATTTTGGAACACTTCATCATTTGCGTTGGGACGATGATCTGGCGGGAAGCGCAGACAAAAGAAACGCCAAGAGAGCGGAGGACAGATAAGAAAGAGATAAGACAACCAAGTGCTGAAAGTCTGGTGAGGAATATTCAGAAGGGTCATGTAAGAAGTTGGAAACGAGAATGACTGGTGAGATTGTCCCATGTCATTATATCACATATAAATAACGGTGTGATTGGTTTATGAGGTGGATCCCTTTAAAAGAGACCAGTGAAGTAGCACTAGATATATTGTCTTTCGTCCTTAGATACATGCACTTTTACATTAAGGAGCATTTTGTGAAATCAATATGTATACTGGATACTAACCAGTGGAATTGATCACATTTTTCTTTTTTGTTAGACGGTTTATTTGGAGCAGGGGTCTGTTGCTTGGTTGCAATATTGTTGCTGTGTTCATCGGAAGTAACGTTCAGTAGAGTCATTGTGCTAATTTGTTTTTTTGTTTTTTTTTAGTTACAGATCTGTTGGACTCTTTTTTTGGGAGGTTATCCTGTCTTCCTCTTACTTTATAGCCAGCTTAGATAGGGATTTTAGTACTATTTTTATTTAATATTATATGCATCTAACTTGCTCCATTTGGTTTAAAGGGGTGGTTTTCTAGGCGGAGGAATAGTGTGGTATATTGGGTGTTTTATTTTTTTCATTTATATTGTCTACCAGGTTGGATTATATTTTATATATATTGCCTTGTACCAGGGTGGCATATACTGCATACTATGACATAAGCCGAGCACTCCATGCTTAAAAATTCACTATTATTTTATTAAGATACAAAAAAAAAATAAAATGAACTGTCGGCTGCAGTCCGACGTTTCAGTCCTGTATGGGACTTTCTTCAGGGACAACTATACACATACTGTATGTGTATAGTTGTCCCTGAAGAAAGTCCCATACAGGACTGAAACGTCGGACTGCAACCGACAGTTCATTTTATTTTTTTTTTGTATCTTAATAAAATAATAGTGAATTTTTAAGCATGGAGTGCTCGGCTTATGTCATAGTATGCAGTGAATGTAACTTGAAGCCTTGAGCACCCTTTAGATACGTGTGCAGCAGTCATTTATTTGACCAGGGTGGCATATAGCCATTTATGGCAATCTGATTCATAGTATTGATTACAATGTTTATGTGTAACGTCTCGTGTTAATTCATACATTGGACGTTATATATTTTGATATATATAATTTTTTGAGAAATATTTGTTTATGAAGGGATGTTTACATCACATACTTGAATGAGAATTGTTTGCTGGATATAAAGATTTGATCCATTGTGGTATATTAGGTAATAAATTATTTTCCAAGATCTTATGATTCATTTATGTCAGCTCATTAACTACCTAGAGTTCAGAATAGTGTTGCAATTTTTATATGTCTGTGTGTGGTTGCTCACACTGTGCACAAAAGATGACTGCACTGCCCTAGACGTGGTCCTTGGACTAAAATATATGTCCACTCATGACTTAGAGGCAACAACAAGTATGGAAGCAAAAGCCACAGCTGACTAATTTTAACAAACAATTAAGTGGGTTCTAGGCACAAAGAAAAGCGGAGTGATTGGTGGGCACATCAGCTGCACTATAAGGAATAAATACGAATCCTCATTTACTTCAATGGGGATTTTAACCCCTTTAATGCAAGAAGTCTTCAATGTATTGCTTTGCAATGCTTTGAGACCTCAAGCATAAAGGGTTTAAAAGTCCCATTTAAATCAAAGAGAATGTTACATTATTAGTTTCTCCAAATGGGGCAGTTGGTATACCCAAGAACTGCACCACTTTTCCTTGTATATAGCATCATACTGGACATATCTGAGAACAATTTATACAATTGGTCTTCCGCTTTACACTTGGAAATAAAGCACCTACAAAGCTGTAGGTATGTGCTGAGTAGAGCTTGATTTACTGGACTTGTAATGCCAGCATGGAACGTTTAGTAAACACAAACAAAAAGCTCTAAAATTTGAAAACGCAGAACACATATACTCTCTTCCAATGGAAGCGAGACATTCTTCTCTACTACTGCTTGCTGAGTTAAAGGGGTAGTAATACTTTGTTTTATCTTTATTTTATTTTGTAGGCATTAAAAAAACATGAAGAACGATATGTCTTATCTCTCAAACCTTTATGGTTTAAGAGATATTCACAAGCAAAGTTTCCCCTCCCACCCCTTTTACCTAGTGTAAGCAATATCTTCTCAGATGAGGAATGCAGTCCATAGACCAGACAGATAACAGCAGGGGAGAATCTTCTTCCTATGAGAACAATGAAAGCCCTGCCCCCCTTGACAAGTTTTTCAGTTTTTTCCCTTCTCTTAATTGAAGATTGTCCCTCTCTGCAGGCTACCTGAGCACCTCCCTTCTGCTCTGGCTGAGCAGTGTTACATCAGTAAAAGGGGCAGAAGGGGGACACTTTGTCATTGAATTACTCTTGAACTACAACTCTGACAGAATTGAAATAACACTCTCCAAAGTCAAAATACTATGATGATTAATTAGAGCTGCTTTTATTATGAAACATTACTATCCCTTTAAGGCAGTCTGGCAAGATACTTTAGTAAGAACCCTATGGAATTTGGTTATTGCTCTACTTAATTTACTAAAGGTCTGATTAGAAACACACTTCAAAACACCCCGATTTACTGTTTTACCCTTAGGATTACAAGACTATTTATTATTGGATGGTTTTGCTCCACACTCCATTTGCATATATGCAGTCTTCCCACTCTTCCCAACCAACCTGATAAACCAACTGCAAGCAAAATTACCCATCCAGCAGAAGAACTTTTTAACTTAAAGGAGCAGTAAAATTTTTTTATGAAAACACATTTTATAGAGCATTTCCTGCTGAATAAAACAAGGGTACTCCCATCGCTGTCAGATGTTTTAGTCAAAATTTATAGCAGTTTAACCCCTTAGTGACAATGGACTTACCAGGTATGTCATAAAAAATGTCACTTAGTGGCAGACGACTTACCTGGTAAGTCCAAGAAGTTATTCGCTATAATGGGAAAAAACCAAACCCCCGTCATTAAGTGCCGGCCGAGTGCACTCGCGGCCGGTCACTAAGGGGTTAAATAATCAGGAAGTGAATTTACTGTGTTTACTTCCTGATAGTTCTAACTGACAGGAAGTGACAGGCAGTTTCTATCACATTCTATGGAGAACTGTATGTCTCTGACTTTCCTTTCTATTAGAATCTAACAGGAAATCTAATTAGAATTTGACCACTAGAGGGCACTGCTAATGTAAACTGCAATAACTCTGGAAATATAAATCTCTCAGCAGTAGGAGTACCCTTATCTTACTCATTAGGAAAATCCCTACAATGTATATTTTTTCACAAAAAAAGTTTAGTGCTCCTTTAAAGTGATAGTTATAAAATGTAAAAAAACATATGTTGTGGGGTTGATCTCCCTGAGTAAATTAAGGGTACTTCCACTGCTGAAAGTTTTTTCATTCAAATGTTTTTTACAGCTCAAACTTGATTTTTTTAGGTGCAGTATCTGAGCGGCCTGAAGTTGTACAGTGGTACTGTTGCTGCACCATCTTCTGGACAGTTCTGGTCAGTTGACCATAAATTTCCATAGGATGGTGTAGCAACAGCCCCAATGCACCATTTCAGGCCACTGAGATACTGTATCTAAAAAACTGAGCTGTAATAACTTTTCTTTTTTTATAAACTTTATTTTTATAAAACAAATTTCAACAGACACTGCTTCAGTACAGAATTAAGTGAAAACAGTATTGTGACAACATGCACATTAAAGGGATAGTAATGTTTCAAAATAAATGCAGCTCCAATTATTCTTTATAGTTTTTAGGCCATATAGAGCGGTATTATCATTGTCTATGATGTGTATAGTTCCAGAGTCATTGGATCATAGTGTCCCTCTCCTGTCCCTTTTACCAGTTGTAAGCTGCCACTCCTCAGATGTGGAATCCGGTCCCTTGACCAGATAGCTTGCAGCGAGGGACAATCTTCTGGCTGTAAGCATAAGGAAAACCCTGCCCCCCTTGAAGGAGGAAGGCAGGTTTTTCCTTATGCTCATAGAAAATTGTCCCTTGCTGTGATCCATATGGACGGTCTTGCTGTGCAGCTTTACATAGGTAAAAGGGGAGGGGGACACTTTATGAATCAATTACTCTGGAACTACACATCGTAGAGAATGATAATAACTCTCTACATGGCCCAAAACCTATACAGAATAATCGGCGCTGCATTTATTTTGAAACTTTACTATCCCTTTAAAATACACTGGCTCAAAGAACAGGCCAGTTTTTGTGTTTTTTTTTTTAACAAATCTGTGTATTAACAGGTAACATTCACTCCAGACTACACACGTCAAGCGCAACTGGGGGAAAAGCAAGGGAAAAAAAAGGGGGGGGGTAGGCAGGAGGAAGGCAGAAAAGAAGGAAAGAGAGGAGCTTGGTGGGAGAAGGGGGGATATGTTAGGTGGGTGAGAACGGAAGGTTAAATGAAGGGCGGAGAGTAAGATACAACCCCAGGGAGGTGTGGAGCCATGTCCCCTCACAGGGCCCAGAGAACTGGGGTGCATAGTGAAGGAGGTCCCCTACAGTCCTGCCACCACCACAGACTCTCTGTTCATTACGTACATGCTCCAAAGATCATTATGTTGGAGAAGAGATTCATGAAGAATAAAGGTTAATCTTGAGCTGTAAAAACTTTTGAATAAAACACCTTTCAGCAGTGTGAGTAACCTTATTTACTCAGTGGGGATAAACCCTACAAGAAATCCCAGCCAGGGCAGCTTCCTAGGTGGGAAGGCCTTTTACCAGACACTCTTAGTCCAACCCCCCACCATCTGCAGTGGCTCACCTCCTTGTGCCCTTAGTGTTGTCAAAATCTTTTCCCCCTCATGATACACTAGTCACAGAACCAGCAACCTGAACTTTATCAAAACGTTCAGGCATGCCACACCCGACAGCAACTAGGAGACTCAAATTCCACCACCCAAAAAAAGAGGGAACACTCCTTGGGGATCTCTTTTTGTCCATTAACCATGACCTGCAATCCTGGGACAAAACTAGTGATATGGCAGCATTAAATCTATCCAGCTTCTTCTGAGATAAATGTACATCAACTGATCTATAGTTGCTGGCATCCTTGGCCACTAGTTCTCTGTGTTCGTTTTTTGCACTCTAGTGGGGGGTACAGCATCGTTCTTATGGCCCTGCTAACCTTGTGCTTGGATCTGTCAAGCTCTGTGTACGGATAGGGTGCCCCACCAGTTTCACCATGGAATCATGTTAGGCCAGACTATTCGTATCTGAGAAGATATGGATAGAATTTGCATGCAGGTGTCCTGAATATCCAGTATCAACTAAACAGATTTCAGGTATTTAAGGTCATTACCACCTGGTGAAGGATTAAAACATCCAGGTCTCACCATCTGCTCTTATACTCTGTGTACAATTGCTTTATATACTTCCAGCACAGGCCAGCCTACTGAGCCATCTGACCTTCATGCACTCCCGTGGGAACCCCAACCACCTACTAGTGAGGCTGGCCATTGCATGCTCTCCTGCCCAGTAGCTGAAGGAGTGCCCCACTATCTTGTAGTGGAGCCTTCCCTCATTCTAAAACAAAAGAAAGAGTCAGTAAATTATTAATTGGCCTAATGTATTTCCTTTACACTTACGATCACCATATACCAAACTGTTTAATTGCTACTGCAGACAAGCCCTGCCTCAGTGGTTCTGATGCTGCCCCAATCCTAAAGAGTGGGCACCATACAGTGTTGGATCCACTCCCAAGTTAGCAAGCAATATGGTTGTAAATTGATAAATGGACAGAGCTGAGCCATCCTGGTGTTAAAATGATGGCCCTATCCAGGGGTCCTAACGCTCAGAAATTTCTGGACCTCATGCAGTGGGCATACAGGGGGCGTCCCTGCTCCCATAGTCACCCTAATGTCCGTTAGCTGCCTTGGCTGCCCTAGACTTTGCAATAAAGCAGCATATTATGCCCCTAGAGCATTCCACCTTTGAGGCTTACTACAGAGACACTAAAGCCATTTTGCAGGTGCTACCAGCTTCCCTACCTAAATGTGCCATTAAATTCAATAATTTATTCTGCTGAAAAAAAGTTAACCTCATATGCATTCACACACCACATTGGGAGGGAGTTTATTAATGCCTGCAAGCGTTCCTGATTTATTGACCTATGCTTATCCTTGCGTTGCCCATCCTCCCATGCCAAGCTTTTCATAATATACCTGACTGGAAACCTGGCTGTCAAGTCCTCCATTTCCTTAACTCTGACGAAGAAGGACAAATCAGCTAGTTTTGCCACCACGGATGCCTTAACCAAACCCAATGTTTATAGTTGTTTAACGAATGCTAACATCCGGCCCTTTGGGGAAAGCTAATGCCTCCCTGGCTCACCCCAATGTTCCAGGTGCTATGCTACCCAGGTTTGTGGAGCAAGGGATTTCCATATTAGAACATTTATCTCATGGTAACCAATGGCCAGACTTTAGATGGGCAAATAGCCTATTAGGCTTGGCATAAAGGACTAGCTTAAAACTTAGACCATTTCTCCATGAACACCACATCTGCCACCTCATTGCTAAATCCTGAGTTGTGCCTGGCCTTAAATCATACATTAAAATGCAAGAAAATCAATACTATAAATCACAGCAATGCTAGATCAAGTGGTGATGATGATGTAAGGTGAATGATTGCAAACACAATGCCCATGTTACCCATCCAAAACACAATTGCTTGATTTGCTAAATCATCACTCCATAATTCTAATGACACTATGATAGACAAGAGTTCCAAGAAAGTGAACTTACGTGTAAAACCCATTACCTTCCATTCCTCAGGCCATTTGGCTGCATACCATTTGCCTCTCAAAAATGCTCCAAACTCCAAGCCCCCTGCGGTATTTGTATACAACTGAATCTGTTCACTAGGCTGACTCTATCCCTATGGGAATTGCCCTGGATGCAAAATTTAACAATCTTAGCAAAGACTGCAGCTCATGTAATGTAACTTTTTTCTTTGGATACTGTCTGGGCCACCTCGAATCTGACCTTAACCACTTTATCTTTTGAGAACCTGACTACTTTGGAAACTGTGTCAATTTCTGTCCCCAGAAAAGCTAAACAAGTACTTGGCAAAACTGTCTTGTCTTCCTCCCACAGGTACCCCTAAGTCTGAAAACACTGTCTGTGCCCAATGAGACTCACCCAGTGAGGACTGGTCAACAGCTGATCCCCAGACTAGTGTCTGGTATTCTCTGTGATCTGCTGTGAAGTGCTGGATCCTGCAAGAGGCATAATATGACAAAGGTAAGTAGTCTCTAATAAATAGTCTGTAAGGGTAGAGAAAAATTAACAAGTGATAGCATTGTTAAAGGAGCAGTAAATGTTTTTTTTTTTAATACACTTTAAGTGTCTTTTAATGCAGAGTAAAGCAAGGTACTTCCACTGCTGTGAGATTTTTCATTGAAAAACTATTGCAGTTCAAACTTTTTTTATAGATAAAACTACAATTTTCTATTTTGATCAACAGGTGGTGCTGTTCCTATAGACTACTGTTTTCCTTAAAAAAAGCTATCACTCAAGATGTCATATAAAGTGCTTTGTATTACAAAATGCTTTTTGGACACTACTTTGCACTGATACTAACAGTTTGATTGCAAAAATAGTTTGAACTATGATAGTTTTTGAATAAAAAGCTGACACCATCGGGTGTAGCAATGTTTTACTCAGGAACAAAAGCCTATAACAAACATAGAAAAATGTAAACATAAAAATGTTTACTGCTTTTTTATTCTACTTGAGTGTCTGGCACACATGGATTGAAAATCAGTCTGGGTCCCCAGAAGGTTACTGTTAAATATATCAATGCATCACACATTTTCTTCAAGTATTTCTATACTTATTTGTTGAGTTGATGATTGATAAAATTATTGATTTAGAGAAGTATTTTATCTTTATATTATATACATACTTATATGTCTATGATATATAGACCAAAACAGACATTATGCCACAGAAAAGGTATTGTGGCCAAACATTCGTTTTGTGCGTTAATTTCTCAAAACGCCACTAAACAGTGGCAATATAATGAGATCAAAGGAAAAAAGCTAACAATTGGTGCCTGACACACTATCAAGCACCAATTGTTAATTTATCTGTTACACTTACCTTCTTCTTCTACCTTCCTTCTTTTTTCTCTTTTCTTCTCTTCTTTCTCCTCTCTCCTTCTTTCTTCTCTCTTGTATTTTCTCCATATTCTTTCTTTCTTTTTATATGTTCTGTTTATTAAACATGTAAACAAAAAAAAAACAGATAGGCATTAATGTTGCTGAACATAACCCGTACATCTATTCATAGTTAACCCACCTGAGTGCCAGAGGGGTACGCAACGGTATATCTCTAGCACTCAATGGGTTAAAGAATGCTTAGATATGTGGGTGATTTCTTTGAAAAAAAAATGCCTCATTCCATATAAAAATTGTCCCCCTAATTTCTTCTAGACCATAGAGCTGATTAGGATTAGGGAAATGTAGACACTCTTTCCAGAGTTCATTGCTTGTGGACAAAGGTCACTAAGACTGATGGGTCTAAGCTGGGGGAAGATGTGACAAAGTGTATGGGAGGATTGTGGAGGGAAGGTATTTAGGACCCAGAATCCTACATAGCCTCTACCACTAAACCTGTTCCAATTAGCAGGTTCTTGTAAGCCCCAGAAGCCCCAATGGATCTTGTAGAACGGGCCGTTACCCGAAAGGGAACTGGCTTCTCTCTTAGCTCGTAAGCCTTGTGAATAGTGGACTTAATCCAAGATGCAATGGTCACTTTGGATGCAGGTCTCCCTGCCATGGGACCCTCAGAAATGACGAACTGCACATGAGACTGTCAAATTGACTAAGTGCGATGAACATAAAACTTGAGACAACGCACCCAGTCTAACAAGATGAGATCCCTCTCCTTGTCAGAGGTAGGGTCAGAGCAGAAAGAAGGCACCACAATCTGCTAATTAATGTGGAACTCTGAAACCACCTACGGGAGAAACACCTGTGAAGTGTGAAGCACCGCCTTGTCCTTGTGAAACACTAAAAAGTGTGGTCTGCAAGACAGAGCATGCAACTACGTGACACGGTGAACGGACACAATCTCCAGGAGAAAAGCCATTTTCCACGTCAGAAGGAGTAGAGGAATAGTAGCCAAGGACTCAAAGGGAGGGAGCTGAAGGACGCCCAAAACAAAGTTAAGATCCCACTGAGGAGCGGGAGTCTTGTAAACAGGACGAGTATGAGCAACACCCTGGAAGAAAACCTTGACATCAGGAAGAATAGCAATGTGCCTCTGAAAGAAAACAGAGAGCAGAAGTCTGAACCTTAAGGGAACTCAAACTGAGGCCCTTATCCACACCATCCTGCAAGAAGACCAGGACCGTAGGCAGATCAAAATTCTGAGATAGGTTCCTATTAGTGATGAGCGAGCACCCCAATGCTCGGGTGTTCGGGTGCTCTGACCGAGCACCCCCTGAGGCTCGAGTGCTCGGCCGAGCACCCGAGCCCCATTGAAGTCAATGGGAGGACTCGAGCATTACACCAGGCACCCCCTGCTCTGATGAGGGGAGGGTGCCTGGTCCATAGGAAAATGGCAGAAAAGGATGGAAACACCACAGAAATGGTTCAGGGACAGCATAGGGAGGATGTCTGGATGCATCTTGGACTCCAACATCGCTGCTGGGAACGATCTTTCGCCCGTAGTACGCCATTTTTACAGACTGACCGTAAAACACACAAAAAGGAAAATAAAAACGACTTTAGGCGAAAAATTGTTACCAAACAGTATTTGCTGTATATTTACTTGTATATCATCTGCAAATTCTCCCAAAAATTTCCTCGATTTTTCTGAACTGAGGCCATGATTAAGAGGGAAACGTGCGCAGAGGCAAATTCTCCCAAAAATTTCCTTGATTTTCAGAACTGAGGCCATGATTAAGAGGGAAACGTGCACAGAGGCAAATTCTCCCAAAAATTTCCTTGATTTTCAGAACTGAGGCCATGATTAAGAGGGAAACGTGCGCAGAGGCAAATTCTCCCAAAAATTTCCTTGATTTTCAGAACTGAGGCCATGATTAAGAGGGAAACGTGCGCAGAGGCAAATTCTCCCAAAAATTTCCTTGATTTTATTGAACTGAGGCCATGATTAAGAGGGAAACGTGTGCTGAGCTGACCATCTAAAACATTATGGGTAAGGGTCTGCTGCAGAGCTGACCATCCTAAACATTATATGCGAAGGCCCGCTAGTGAGCTGACGCTATAAAACATTATATGAGAGGGCCCGCTAGAGAGCTGACCCAATAAAACATTATATGAGAAGGCCCGCTGGTGAGCTGACCTATATAAAAATTGTCAAACACGGCCCGCTGGTGAGCTGGCCCTATATAAAAATTATATCACAGGGCACGCTGGTGAGCTGGCCCTATATAAAAATTATAGCACAGGGCCCGCTGGTGAGCTGGCCCTATATAAAAATTATATCCCAGGGCATATGGAAGAGGAGGAGGAGGATGAGAAGATTAAGAGTCAACCATATACCCGTTTTTTGGGTGGAAGGGGTGAATGGGAATACAGAGTATTCACATCATTGTAAATAACATATATAAAGTGAGTTTATGTTCCCCCGGGGCTTTCCTCCAGTGGAGTGGAGAAGTCAGGGGAAATCCAGGCCTTGTTCATTTTTATAAGTGTCAACCTATCAGCATTGTCGGTGGAAAGGCGGATACGCTTATCTGTTATGATGCCACCAGCAGCACTAAATACCCGCTCAGACAGAACGCTGGCGGCAGGGCAGGCCAGCACCTCCAAGGCGTAGAGTGCCAGTTCATACCACGTGTCCAGCTTGGACACCCAGTAGTTGTAAGGCACAGAGGGATCATTGAGGACGCTGACACGGTCTGCTACGTACTCCTTCACCATCTTCCAAAACTTTTCCCTCCTTGTGACACTAGGCTGCGCATCAGGGTGAGGGTGCTGGCGGGGTGTCATGAAGGTGTCCCACGCCTTGGAGAGTGTTGCCCTGCCTTTCTCGGAACTGCTGTGTGCTCCCCTTTTCTCCCCTTCTCGGTTGGCCAAGGTAGCACGTACTCTGCCGCCAGCGTTGTCAGATGGAAAATTTTGGAGCAATTTTTCAACAAGAACCTTCTGGTATTGCACCATTTTGCTTGTCCTCTCCACCGGAGGAATGAGAGATGAGAAATTCTCTTTGTAGCGGGGGTCCAGAAGGGTGAACACCCAGTAATCCGTGTTGTTTAAAATGCGTATAACGCGTGGGTCACGGGAAAGGCAGCCTAACATAAAGTCAGCCATGTGTGCCAGAGTACCAACAGTCAAGATTTCGCTGTCCTCACCAGGAGGATGACTCTCAATATCCTCATCCTCTTCCTCCTCTTCTGCCCACCCACGCTGAAGAGATGGAACTAAAGTTCCATGGCTACCCTCTGTAGCGGAGGCAACCGTGTCTTCCTCCTCCTCTTCCTCCTCCAATTGTCGCTGAGAAGACGAAGTGAGGGTGCTCTGGCTATCACCTTGTGTAAGCTCTTCCTCCCCCATTTCCACCTCTTCCACATGCAAAGCGTCGGTTTTAATTGTGAGCAGCGAGCGTTTCAGTAGACACAGAAGTGGGATGGTTACACTGATAATAGCGTTATCGCCGCTCACCATCTGTGTCGATTCCTCAAAATTGCGTAAAACCTCGCAGAGGTCTGACATCCATTCCCACTCCTCACTTCTGATTACAGGAAGTTGAACGGAGAGGCGACGACCGTGTAACAGCTGGTACTCCACTACTGCCCTCTGCTGCTCACAAAGCCGGGCCAACATGTGGAAGGTGGAGTTCCAGCGCGTGCTCACGTCACACAGCAGCCGGTGAGCTGGCAATTGTAAGCGCTGCTGCAGCTTCAACAGGCCGGCCGAAGCTGTAGATGACTTACGGAAATGTGCACACACGCGGCGCACCTTGGTCAAGAGATCATGCACATTGGGGTAGGTTTTTAGAAATCGCTGCACCACTAAATTAAATACATGCGCTAGGCATGGTACGTGTGTGAGCTTGCCGAGCTTCAAAGCCGCCACCAAGTTACGCCCATTATCACACACAACCATGCCTGGTTGCAGGTTGAGTGGCGAGAGCCACTGCTCGGTCTGGTGACTAATCCCCTGCAACAGCTCTGAGGCCGTGTGCTGTTTGTCCCCAAGGCAGATCAGCTTCAGCACGGCCTGTTGACGCTTCCCCACTGCAGTGCTACACTGCTTCCAGCTACTGGCTGATGGGGGAGTGGCGCTGCGTGTAGAGAATTCGGAGGTGGAAACGGAGGAGGAGGAGCCAATAACGTAGGTGCTGGCGGAAACCCTGATGGAGGTAGGGCCCGCAATCCTCGGCGTGGGTAGCACCCGTGCCATCCCAGGGTCCGAGTCGCTCCCAGCCTCCACGACATTCACCCAGTGTGCCGTCAGGGAAATGTAGCGTCCCTGGCCACAAGCACTTGTCCATGTGTCAGTCGTTAAGTGGACCTTCCCAGTAACTGCGTTGGTCAGGGCACGGGTGATGTTACGGGACACATGGTGGTGTAATGCGGGGATGGCACACCGGGAAAAGTAGTGGCGGCTGGGGACCGCGTACCGAGGGACAGCTGCTGCCATCAGGCTGCGGAAGGACTCAGTGTCCACAAGCCTAAATGGCAGCATTTCGATGGCCAGTAATTTTGAAAGGTGTGAGGTTAGTGCTATGGCCTGTGGGTGGGTGGCTGGGTACTTTCTCTTGCGCTCAAATGCCTGGGGTAACGACATTTGGACGCTGTGCTGGGACAGGGAAGTGGATGTGGTCGCTGATGGTGCTTCAGATGGTACAGGTGCAGGGCGGGAGGTATGCGGGCCTGCGCCTTCGACAGGCGATTGGCCGGCACCGAAAACAGGGGAAGAGGAGGCAGTGGTGTGGCCTGCAGACACAGATGGGCGATCCAGGCGTTCCTCCCACTTACTACGGTGCTTGGATGCCATGTGTCGGATCATGCTGGTGGTGGTGAGGTTTCTAGTGTTCATGCCTCGGCTCATTCTGGTGTGGCACAGGTTGCAAACTACAATTCTTTTGTCGTCCGCACTTTCCTTAAAAAAACGCCATACCGCGGAACACCTACCCTTTGGCAAGGTAGATTTACGCAAGGGGGTGCTCCGTGGAACATTTGCGGGCCGGTTTGGTGCGGTCCGCCTTCTTTCTGTAGCCACACCACTGCCTCTTCCAGCCTGTTGCGGTGCTGCAGATGGCTCACCCTCAGGACTGCTGTCATCGCTCGGCTCTACACCTTCCCAGGTGGGGTCAGTCACCTCATCGTCCACCAAGTCCTCCTCCACTTCCTCACTCTGATCATCCTCCTCAAGTCTTGATCCCACCACATACTCAGTCATTGACAACTGTATAACATTCTCCTCAACAAGGTCTTGAGACGGTAATAGTGGTTGATTTAATGACAACTGTGTCTCATCATCATCATCATCATCCACTACTTCCTTTGACCTTAAATGCCGTTCACATCTGTCATCTTCTTGTGATTGGGTACCCTCTAGAGGTTGTGAATCAGGGCACAAGATGTCATGTTCCTCTGCAAGCGTGCTTGGAGAGAGGGTCAAATGAAGGATTGGTGATGAGACGAGCTCCTCACTATATCCCAGTGTGGGATCACTTCTTTGACCAGACCGTGTATGGTGGGAGGAAGGATGATCAGAGTGAGGATTATGTTGACCAGACTCTTGGCTACTGAGAGTGGACTTGGTGGAAGACAGGGTGGTGCTTAACCGACTGGAAGCAGTATCAGCTGTCATCCAACCGACCACCTGTTCGCAGTGGTCGGACCTCGAGAGTGATGTCCTGCGACGCCCTGTAAAATTAGACATGAAGCTAGGTATGGTGGATGTCTTTCTTTCTTGTGCTCTGGCACCAGGCACAGTTTCTCCGCGTCCTGACCCGCGCCCTGAACTATCAGGATCACGTCCACTTCCCCGTCCCTTTTTACCCGCCTTCTTCATCTTACACGGAATATGTGACTTTAATATTTGAGTTTGAAAACTTAACAGTATTTCTTCCTAGTCTGCAACTGTGCAGAGTACACAGAATAGGCTGCTAAACGGCGGTGACACACACTGAATGGAATATGTGACTTTAATATTTGAGTTTGAAAACTTAACAGTATTTCTTCCTAGTCTGCAACTGTGCAGAGTAAACAGAATAGGCTGCTAAACGGCGGTGACACACACTGAATGGAATATGTGACTTTAATATTTGAGTTTGAAAACTTAACAGTATTTCTTCCTAGTCTGCAACTGTGCAGAGTACACAGAATAGGCTGCTAAACGGCGGTGACACACACTGAATGGAATATGTGACTTTAATATTTGAGTTTGAAAACTTAACAGTATTTCTTACTATTCTGCAACTGTGCAGAGTACACAGAATAGGCTGCTAAACGGCGGTGACACACACTGAATGGAATATGTGACTTTAATATTTGAGTTTGAAAACTTAACAGTATTTCTTCCTAGTCTGCAACTGTGCAGAGTACACAGAATAGGCTGCTAAACGGCGGTGACACACACTGAATGGAATATGTGACTTTAATATTTGAGTTTGAAAACTTAACAGTATTTCTTCCTAGTCTGCAACTGTGCAGAGTACACAGAATAGGCTGCTAAACGGCGGTGACACACACTGAATGGAATATGTGACTTTAATATTTGAGTTTGAAAACTTAACAGTATTTCTTACTATTCTGCAACTGTGCAGAGTACACAGAATAGGCTGCTAAACGGCGGTGACACACACTGAATGGAATATGTGACTTTAATATTTGAGTTTGAAAACTTAACAGTATTTCTTACTATTCTGCAACTGTGCAGAGTACACAGAATAGGCTGCTAAACGGCGGTGACACACACTGAATGGAATATGTGACTTTAATATTTGAGTTTGAAAACTTAACAGTATTTCTTCCTAGTCTGCAACTGTGCAGAGTACACAGAATAGGCTGCTAAACGGCGGTGACACACACTGAATGGAATATGTGACTTTAATATTTGAGTTTGAAAACTTAACAGTATTTCTTACTATTCTGCAACTGTGCAGAGTACACAGAATAGGCTGCTAAACGGCGGTGACACACACTGAATGGAATATGTGACTTTAATATTTGAGTTTGAAAACTTAACAGTATTTCTTCCTAGTCTGCAACTGTGCAGAGTACACAGAATAGGCTGCTAAACTGCGGTGACACACACTGAATGGAAAATGTGACTTTAATATTTGAGTTTGAAAACTTAACAGTATTTCTTCCTAGTCTGCAACTGTGCAGAGTACACAGAATAGGCTGCTAAACGGCGGTGACACACACTGAATGGAATATGTGACTTTAATATTTGAGTTTGAAAACTTAACAGTATTTCTTCCTAGTCTGCAACTGTGCAGAGTACACAGAATAGGCTGCTAAACAGCGGTGACACACACTGAATGGAATATGTGACTTTAATATTTGAGTTTGAAGACTTAACAGTATTTCTTCCTATTCTGCAACTCTGCACACTACACAGAATGTGCTGCTAAACTGCGGCGAAGCACACTGAATGGAATATGTGACTTTGATATTTTAGTTTGAAGACTTAACAGTATTTCTTCCTATTCTGCAACTCTGCACAGTACACAGAATGTGCTGCTAAACTGCGGCGAAGCACACTGAATGGAATATGTGACTTTGATATTTTAGTTTGAAGACTTAACAGTATTTCTTCCTATTCTGCAACTCTGCACAGTACACAGAATGTGCTGCTAAACTGCGGCGACGCACACTGAATGGAATATGTGACTTTGATATTTTAGTTTGAAGACTTAACAGAATGTGCTCTAATCTGCAACTTTGCACACTAAACAGAATGTGCTCTAATCTGCAACTTTGCACACTAAACAGAATGTGCTCTAATCTGCAACTTTGCACACTAAACAGAATGTGCTCTAATCTGCAACTGTGCACACTAAACAGAATGTGCTCTAATCTGCAACTTTTCACACTAAACAGAATATTTTTTTTTTTTTTTTTTTTTTTTTTTCCCCCACACAAAATAACCTGCTGCCCCCACACACAGTAGTCCTAAAAAGGACTTTTGGTTCTTTTTTTTCACAATTTTGGTTTTTTTCCTCCCTACACTGCCTTTCCCTTCCTATCCTCAGCTCTCCCTGGCTAAGACTGAGCCGAACTCAATGGTCAGGTGCTATACAGCACCCGACCACGGGTTCTGGCCAGCCAATCAGTGTAATGCCAGCAGCCAACATGGCTGCTGGCATTACACCGATGTCAGAGCCTCCCTGCATGTTTATTGGCTGCGCAGCAGCCACAAAACGTGCGGGGAGGAGACCCGAACATGGCGGGCGAGCACATGCGGTACTCGTACGAGTACCGCCATGTGCCGAGCAGAGCGATGCTCGAGCCGATCCGAGCATCAGCCGAGCATGCTCGCTCAACACTAGTTCCTATCAGCACACCAAGAGAGAAAGGTCGACCAGACATGATGGTAGGTCTTAGAAGAAACAGGTTTGAGGGCACTAAGCATAGTAGCCACCACACCAGAAGAAGAACCCTTCTTCTTCAGTATTGAGGATTCAATTTCCAAGCCGTCAAAGCTAGACGATGAACATCCTCCTTCCACAGGTAACCCTGTAGAAGAAGATCCGGACGGCAGATCCAGAAGCTCCAGAAACCAAGCCTGCTGAGGCCAGTACAGAACAATCATAATGACTGGACAGCACTCTAATCTCAGTTTCCTTATCACCCTGTGCAACATGGGAATGGGAGGAAAGATGTAAGCCAGAGGAAATAACCAAGGAATGGACATGGCATCCACCGCTAGAGCTAGATCATCCCTCCAGCAACAGCAGAACGTCAGAATATTCCGATTGTGTCTTGTCGCCATCAGGTCGATGCATGGAAGACCCCACCTCTGAACAATGAGGTTGAACTCCTCTGGGTGCAGTTCCCAATCTCCGCTATCCACTATGTGGTGGCTGAGGAAGTCTGCCATGACATTGTCTACGCTGGGAATGTGAACTGTGGATATGGCAGGAACATGTTCTTCTGCCCAGGACAAAATAGCCTTGACCTATAACCAAGCTGCGAGACTTCTTGTTCTGCCTTGCTTGTTGATGGAAGCTACTGCCGTGATGTTGTCGGACTGGACCCGGACCTGGCAGTCCTCCAGCTGGCATGTCCAGTGGCAAAGTGCATGAAATATAGCCCGAAGCTCCAACTCGTTGATGGGATGGAGAGATTCCTCCGGAGACCACATCCCTGAGCATTCAGGTGATCCAACATCGCTTCCCAGCCTGATAGGCTGGCATCCGTAATCACTAGTGATGAGCGAGCATGCTCGGCCGAAGCTCGGTTCGGCTCGAGCATCGCTCTGCTCGGCACATGGTGGTACTCGTACGAGTACCGCATGTGCTCGCCCGCCATGTTCGGGTCTCCTCCCCGCACGTTTCGCAGCTGCTGCACAGCCAATAAACGTGCGGGGAGGCTCTGACATCAGTGTAATGCCAGCAGCCATGTTGGCTGCTGGCATTACAGTGATTGGCTGGCCAGAACCCGTGATCGGGTGCTGTATAGCACCCGACGCGCGAGTTCGGCTCATTCTTAGCCAGGGAGAGATGCGCTTAGGCAGGGAAAGTCAGTGTAGGGAGAATAAAATTGTTGGAACTCTTTCAAGACCCAAAAGTCCTTTTTAGGACTGTTGTGTGTGGGGGCAGCATTTATATTTTGTTTGGGGGGGCACAATTTCATATTTTTTGTGGGGGGGGGATATTTATAAGGTGACATATAATACTAGATGCACAGGAAGTCAGTGTAGGGAGAATAAAATTGTTGAAACTCTTTCAAGACCCAAAAGTCCTTTTTAGGACTGTTGTGTGTGGGGGCAGCATTTAATTTTTTTTGGGGGTGGCAGAATTTCATTTTTTTGTGGGGGGGGACATGTTCTAAGGTGACATTGTACTAGGTGCACAGGGACAAATATTTCACAGTGCAGTGACAAGCTGACATATTCTGTTAGGTGCACAGGGCCAATGATTTTACAACGCAGCGACAAAAAGGGCCATTTTAAACGTGTGCCTAGCCATAGATTATTGTCACATTCTGTTTAGTGTGCAAATTCACAAATTAACGTCACGTATTCCGTTCACTGTGCCTAGCCGCAGATTAGCGTCACATTCTGTTTCATGTGCCTAGCCGCAGATTAGCGTCACATATTGTTTAGCGTGCCTAGCCGCAGATTAACGTCACATATTGTTTAGTGTGCCTAGCCGCAGATTAGCGTCACATATTGTTTAGTGTGCCTAGCCGCAGATTAACGTCACATATTGTTTAGTGTGCCTAGCCGCAGATTAGCGTCACATATTGTTTAGTGTGCCTAGCCGCAGATTAGCGTCACATTCTGTTTCGTGTGCCTAGCCGCAGATTACCGGCATATATTCCGTTTAATATGAAGAAGGCGGGTAAAAAGGGACGGGGAAGTGGACGTGATCCTGATAGTTCAAGTAAATATACAGCAAATACTGTTTGGTAACAATTTTTCGCCTAAAATCGTTTTTATCTTCCTTTTTGTGTGTTTTACGGTCAGTCTGTAAAAATGGCGTACTACGGGCGAAACATCGTTCCCAGCAGCGACGTTGGAGTCCAAGATGCATCCAGACATCCTCCCTATGCTGTCCCTGAACCATTTCTGTGGTGTTTCCATCATTTTCTGACCTTTTCCTATGAACCAGGCACCCTCCCCTCATCAGAGCAGGGGGTGCCTGGTGTAATGCTCGAGTCCTCCCATTGACTTCAATGGGGCTCGGGTGCTCGGCCGAGCACTCGAGCCTCCGGGGGCGCTCGGCCACAGCACCCGAACACCCGAGCATCGGGGTGCTCGATCATCACTAGTAATCAACTTGGTCCAGAAGGACAGCAGAAAGGGCTTCCTCTTCAGCAGATTAGAGAGGTTGAACCACCACAACAGACTCAGTTCCACATGAAGAGGGAGGGACATCAACATCTTCAGGAGATCCGGCTAACCCCTGCAAACCTGGATCACAAACCTCTGGAGCTCCCTGGTGTGAGCCATGGCAAACAGAACTGGTTCTATAGTGGAAATTAACTTCCCCACTAGAGAAAACAACTTCCTGGCTGGAACCGGATCGTGAGCCAGAAAAGCAGAAACCCTGTGGGCGATCTGGTGAGCCACCCAGTCCGTGAAAAACACCATACTCTGCTGAGTGTGGAAGAGAAGGCCCAGGAAGACCAGACGCTTGATGGGACAAGATCCAACTTGTCCATGCTGAGGATCCATCCATGATGGGTGAGTGCATGAATGCAATCCTGAACCAGCTGATGAAGTTCCAGAGAAGGGGCTTTCAGAAGCAGGTCATCCATGTATGGAGTGACTCTGATGCCAGTCCGATGAAGGACAGACACTAAGGCTCCCAGGACATGACTGAAGACTTGAGGAGCTGTAGTCAGAACCAAAGGGAAAAGCAGAAAACTGAAAATGCTCTTGGTCGCATGCAAATCTGAGGTACTGCAGGCTCTCTGGATGAATGGTGATGTGCAGATACGCATCCTGAAGATCCAGAGAAGCAAGGAATTCCCCCGGGGACATGGCAGCAATCACTGTCCTTAGGGACTCCTGGTGATAATGAGTCTTGATCACAAAGGCATTGAGATCTTTCAGGTCCAAAATTGGACGACAGCTGCCATCCTTCTTGGAAACCACAAATAGGTTTGAGTAAAAACCCAAACCCCTGTCCTGAACGGGAACTGGTTCCAGAACCTCCTTGTCCAGAATTGCCTGGATAGTGCCATTGAACAGACAGCGTTTCTCTACGTCCTGAGGCATGTAAGAAGAGAAACCGGAAGGAAAGGAGAGAGGTAAAAGGGATTCTGTACCCTTCCACCACCAACTGCAAAGCCCATGGGTCCACCACTGAGTCCTCCCATATGCTGAGGTAATGGGGCAGACGGCCACCCACAGCAGAGTGACTACCTGGGTTCGGCGAGTCATGCCGAAGAAGGCTTGGAATTCTTGGGCTTGTTGGAGGCCTTAGACTTCCATTGTGGTTTGGGTTTGGAGGAGGAACGTGGAGCTGAGGGAACCGCCTGGTTCACCGGACGTGTCTCAGTCTGGAAGGGACGAAAAAGCAGATTATGCTTGATAGGCGTCTTCTTCCTAGAGACCATAGGTAGAAGGATACTCTTGCCCCCTGTGGCCTCTCTAATCAGATCCTTAAGTTCTGCCCCAAACAGAGAAGTGCCCTGAAAGGACAACGAGAGCAAAGCCTTCTTGGAAGCAGTGTCAGCAGACCAGATCTTGAGCCAAAGAGCTCGCCTGGCAACCATAGACATGGGGGAAACCCTTGCCACCAAATGGATGGCATCAAAGAAGGCAGCAGATACGTAGTGCTGGGCCTCAGAAATGTTGGCAAGTAGCCGCAACATATCAGCAGTAGGAGCTCCCTGACTGACAACAAGAGTGAGCTGCCCAGTCCAAACCACAATGGCCCTATTCACCCAGGCCGTAGCAAACGCTGGACATAGGGAAGTACCAGCGGTGGCAAAAATGGACTTGAGGGAGGCCTCAAGTTTCTTGTCAGTCCAGGCTTTAAGAGTGGAAACATCAGCAACTGGCAAGGCAGTGGACATAGAAAGCCTAGAAACAGTGGCATCCACCTTGGGGAGATGAACCCACTGAGCAAGCGCTGCATCAGAAAAGGGGTAAAGCTTGGCAAATTTCTTGGCGACAGAAGCTTTTCTGTCCGGAGACTTCCACTCATCAGATGCTAAACGGTCAAGAGTGGGGTTAGGTGGGAAACAGGTATGGGGCCTCTTAGGCTCCTGAAATACCTCAGAAGGGTCCGAAGAAACCTCTTAAACCAAGGGAATGTTTAGAGTGCTTAAAACGGCCCTGATCAGGCCCTCAGCCGAGGGAATCAGGATCATCCTCAAAGGGGTCCCCAAAGAACTGAGGGGAGCCCACAGCAGAATATTCCTCATTGTCAGAATCTACCAACAGTTCGTCTTCAGAGGATTCTGATACGTCAGGTACTCCCTGCGGTTTCTGCAGGGAAGATATGACAGAAGTAGGGGTCTGCCAGGAGTGGAAGACCCCCTGTAACTGGGATGGAAAGAGTTGTAAGGTAGACCTGAGGTCTCTAGTAGCAGCCTTAAACTCTTGCACCCAAACTGGCTCTAATGCATGGCTGGAGGTTCCTGGGGGGACTCAGGGACAGTAGAACATGCTGGGAATAAATGACCTGAGAATTCTATAGGTAACCCTGACTGACATGAGGAGCAATGCGCAATGGGGGACAGAGACCCCAGCGTCCTTAGTCTTAGGTCTGGCCCCAAGCTCCAGCGGACTAGACATTCTCACAGTGTCAAAACGTTCAGAGTATAAGGTATCACCCAAATACAGTGTGTAGGATTAAAAGTTCACCACAGAAATCGCTAAAATACACTTATCTGGCAGGCAAAGGGCCTGCAGAGGAGAGAAGGAGAGTCCAAGCCCTGTGTAGGATCCTCATTCAGGGTATGCACAAAATGGCTGCTGTGACAGGAGCCAATCAGAAACGAGTGTGCGATGCAAGCGCTCATGGGAAATGTAGTTTTCTCAGAAAAAGTACCCTAACAGTGACTGAAGCCCCCTGAGACCCCAAACACACATCAAACATTGACCAGATAATAGAGCAAGGGCAGACAAATAAAATGAGCCATCTCTGAAGTCGCTACGATGAGCGGTTGCAGAGATATGTCCCAAACTGTACAGTCCCATAGAAGTGAATGGAGCAATGGTGTCTATGCAATAAAAGTGCGCCGGAACACAAATTTTGCAAAGTTGTAACTAAGAAGTAAAAGTTCACCAAACATTACTAAAACATGCCACTAGACCCCATAAACTCTGAACCCAGTAGGGAAAGTGCCAACAACCCCCCAAAAGATGCCAACCAGCAGCTAAAGGGTTACGTTACCACAGAAACTTGCTCCAAAACACCTAACAGACATACAGATAAACCTACTGAGTGCAGGAGTGTGCAACAGGGACTCCAAAGGAAAAACCCCTGTGCGGAGGGGCACTCTGGGACATGTGGACCTCAGCACTCAAAGGGTTGCTCACCTTTCCTGCAGATCTTCTGTCTTCAGATGACCATGTATTAAGAAGAAGCCTCAGTAGGCAACTCCTGAGGAAAGAACTTGTAATCAAGATTTTCCCCCCAGGGCTTAAGGTCTACCAAAGCACCTGGATACTGAGCTAGCCACCTCTAAGAGCATTGTCAGTGATGGTAATCCTCCTAATGGTGGTATTCGAACAGAAAAATAAAAAAAATAGCTAAAACTATAGCAGAACTGTTCTTTTGCCTGTATCTTCATCCAAGGAACAAATCTTACTGGAGCTGATTGGCTAGCTGCAGCCAAGGAGGGAAGGTAGGCTCCACCCCTGCATTCACTTCTAGAATTGTTTCTGCCTACTTATAGGGGCAGATCGCCTACCCAAAGTTACCAGTAACCTATATTGGATGACAGAGAAAACTAGGCCTCTAAGGTAGATTGTGATAATGACCAAGTGTTGGAGGGTGGTGAAAGGGAAGGGGGCAAATGAAATACATCATGAGTAGTGTTGAGCGAGCGTGCTCGGCCGATGCTCGGATCGGCTCGAGCATCGCTCTGCTCGGCACATGGCGGTACTCGTCGAGTACCGCCATGTGCTCGCCCGCCGTGTTCGGGTGGCGGGGATCTGTGCCGGAGGAGGCACAGATCTGAAGACGCTCCGCTGGACCACCAGGGACTGGAGGTACGGGGGCATTGAGGAGATGAAGGGGGCATTGCGGAGATGAAGGGGGACAGTGTGGAGATGAAGGGGGACATTGTGGAAGAGGGGCATAGCGGAGATGAAGGGGGACATTGTGGAAGAGGGGCATAGAGTCTATGCCCCTCTTCCACAATGTCCCCCTTCATCTCCGCTATGCCCCTCTTCCACAATGTCCCCCTTCATCTCCTCTATGCCCCTCTTCCACAATGTCCCCCTTCATCTCCGCTATGCCCCTCTTCCACAATGTCCCCCTTCATCTCCTCTATGCCATAGAGGAGATGAAGGGGGACATTGTGGAAGAGGGGCATAGCGGAGATGAAGGGGGACATTGTGGAAGAGGGGCATAGAGGAGATGAAGGGGGACATTGCGGAGATGAAGGGGGACATTGCGGAGATGAAGGGGGGCATTGACCAGGCACCCTCCCCTCATCAGAGCAGGGGGTGCCTGGTGTAATGCTCGTGTCGCCCAATTCAATTGAATGGGGCTCGGGTGCTCGGCCGAGCACTCGAGCCTCCGGCGGTGCTCGGTCAGAGCACCCGAGCACCCGAGCATCGGGGTGCTCGCTCATCTCTAATCATGAGTGAAAAAGGCTCCAAAATTCCCATTGGTTTAAATTAGGCTTTTGAATGTTAGCGCTCCAGTTAAATCAATGGAACCTTTGATTCCTGTAATGTATATGTTTTGCCCAGCATTTCTCAGATTTGTCATTATACATAAGATAAGATGTATCATAATGTTGCATAGTGTATATTCAACTGTAATTTTCCATACAATAACCCAAAAAAGTCCAAACTTAAGCCACACCATATCAAAAATATTTTTTAGAGAATAATGGTTACAACTATCTTTTAGTAACACATACCCTTCCAATATTTCAACTGGTGAAAGAGGGACACTTTTGTTTCAGATGTTGCTGCTGCAGTGGTGGCTGGTGGGTAGGATATTACCGAAAATGTTTAGGTCACTTCATGACCTACTGATAAGCCTTTAAGTAACTAAATCTGTTAGATAGAACATGTCCAAAGTGTTTTATTTATACAGACTAAATTTATAAACACAGACATAAGTTTACACAAACATTAATATTAGTTGTATTGTGGTTTTGCAACGAACCATGCTTACATATATATTACATATTCTGATCTCGTAAAAATAGGTAAACTAGGGTATAAAAAAAGGGACAGGTGGGTTTGGGTCTCAAAGAGGGATGCTTTGGATATATTAACTCATTATGTTATGTAAGAAATACAGTAGGTTTTAGCTTAGCAATCACCAATGACATGCATGGTTTGACAGTTTGTGTAGGATTTTGTAGCAGACCGACAGCTTGGATGCAGTCCCTCAGACAATGGCTCTCTAGCAGCAGTACACCATTATCACCACACCAAACCTTTTGCTCTGCAATAAGAAAACTTTGGATCACCTTCCCTGTAATTTTCTGACTCTATAAGAGCCAAAGGACACATGTTGCCTTGTAGAGCAAGTCATGTGTACAATGGTACTCAAGGGTTAAAAGTCTCTAGCACAGTGCAACATTGATTGGGAGGATATGTTTTCATTCATACGTGGAAAAATAGAGTGTAACAGCAAAAATAAGTGTACTATTTATTAGATACAAGACATAAAAACCACAGTGTATAAACCCCCTTCTCCCATTGCACTTACATTATGCCCATCTTGGGCTTAAAGCATCTCACGGGTCCCAACCCCTTGTTAACCAGGAAGCTGTGCCCTCTCTCTGTGTCCTAGGTGTGGTGGAAGCGATGCTTCACTGAGGATCCAATCCTGCAATACCCTGTCTTAACAGTGTATCCAAATAGATAACTTCCAATGCTGAAATGATGCAGCTGATGGAAAAGCTGTCTGCAAAGTTACTATAGTCCTGTAGTGGAGATGAAATCCAGGCGGAGCTGAAGGACACTGGAACAGTGTGCAATGAGAAGGGGAGGATGCTGAAACAACTAGTGTGCAATGAGAAGGGGAAGAAAATCGGAACCCAACGAGTATCATGGATTCACAGATTTACTTCATCAGACCAGACTTCTCCAGACAGTAGATGAGAAGGGGAGGAGAATCGGAACCCAACGCGTATCGTGGATTCACAGATCCCCATCATCAGATGATGCGCTTTATTATTCCAGATTTTAATTTTGCTTTGGGGTGTACAAGGACACCCTTCTATTGAGCTGCACCAAGACTGTTTGGGGACTTTGGAGGAATAATTGAGGGCCACCTCTTCCACGTTGTTTAACCCCTTAAGGATCCTTGACATGCCAGGATGGTCATGGGTAAACTTCCCTTAAGCACCAGGGACGGTCCTGGCATGTAATGGAATTCAGGGGTCCTTAACTACCAGTTGTCTTGTTAAGGGGTTTAAAAAAAATATGGGCACTCCTGTACTAAAGATGGTTAGTGAGTTTTAATGCCTGGGTGTCCCTTAACCCCTTAAGGACCGGCCGCGTGCACACGTGGCCAGCACTTAAAGGGATAGTAATGTTTCACAAAAACAGCAGCTCCAATTAATCTTCATAGTATTTGAGCCATAGAGAGTGTTTTCTCAATACTGTCAGAGTTGTGGCTCAAGAGTAATTGAAGGATAAAGTTTCCCCCTCCTGCCCCTTTTACCTAGTGTAAGCCATCTCTTCTCAGATGTGGAATCTGGTTGTAAGTCCAGACAGATAACAGAAGGGAACAATCTTCTTCCTATGAGAACAATGAAAGCCCTGCTCCCCTTTACAAGTTTTTCAGGTTTTTCCCTTATCTTAATTGAAGATTGTCCCTCTCTGCAATCTACCTGGGCACCTCCCTTCTGCTCTGGCTGAGCAGTGTTACATCAGTAAAAGGGGCAGGAGGGGGATACTGTCATTGAATTACTCTTGAACTACAACTCTGACAGAATTGAAATAACACTCTCTAAGGTCCAAATACTATGATGATTAATTAGAGCTGCTTTTACTATGAAACATTACTATCCCTTTAAGAACCACGGACCTTTTTTTTTCTCTCTTTGTTTCCGGGGGGAGCACGGAATTCCATGACGGTCATAGCACGTCATGGGTCGTTAAGTCAGATCTACCCATGACGTGCTATGACCGTCAAGGGTCATTACCGGGTTAAGAATATAAAACAAGAAACTATGAAAAAACATAGCAAATGGGCACTTACAGTACTTTCAAAAGAATGGTGTTTATTTTCAATGTTTTGACCCCCTTAGGGGCCTTCCACAAGTCAACAAGAGAATCCACTAAGTGACCTTATATACACAGCATAATAGTGCAAAAGAGCCACCAAAACACTCCACAGTGAAGCCCAATATGCTGACTGGTTCTCTCCAGATGTAGGACATATCTCCCACCATTCTCAATCAATAAAAAAAAAAGGAAATCAAAGGGAAAAGAAAAACACCAACACTGAAACAGTGAAGAACAGCAGCATCTGCTGTAAAGTAAGAATGCTTTCATAAATAGACATGTTAACAAAATGCATAGTGAGTGAACAGAAGAAAAAATCTAATCAAGATTTGGTGTGACCACCCTTTGCCTTCAAAACAGAATCAATTCTTCTAGGTACACTTGCACACAGTCTTTTTAAGGAGCTCAACAGGAAGATTGTTCCAAACATCCTGGAGAACTAACCACAGTCTTCTGTGGATTTAGTCAGCCTCAGTTGAGTCTCTGTTCATGTAATCCCAGACGGACTTGATGACATCATGGCTATGTGGGGGCCATGCCATCACATCCAGGACTTCTTGTTCTTCTTTATGCTTAAGATAGTTCTTAATGACTTTGGTTGTATGTTTGGGGTCCTCATACTGCAGAATAAATTTGGGGCCAATCAGATGCATACCTGATGGTACTGCATGATGGATAAGTATTTGCCTGTACTTCCCAGCATTGAGGATATAATTCTGACCAAATTCCCAACTGCATTTGCAGAAATGCAGCCCCAAACTTGCAAGGAACCACCACCATGATTACCTGCAGATGCTCATTCTTGTACACCTCTCCAGCCCTTCTGTGAACAAACTGCCTTCTGCTACAGCCAAATATTTCAAGTTTTGACTCATCAGTCCAGAGCACCTGCTGCCATTTTTCTGCACCTCAGTTCCTGTGTTTTCATGCATAGTTGAGTAGCTAGGCCTTGTTTCGAAGTCAGAGGTATGGCTGCCATGAAGACCAGACTTCAGACCGGACTTCTCTGGACAGTAGATGGGTGTACCAGGGTCCCACTATTTTTTGGCAGTTCTCAGCAGATGGCACTACTGGACCCATTCAGATTGCCAAGGGAAGTAAGTATGGTGCATTTCATCTGCTGCACTAAGTTTCCTTGGCCAACCACTACGTCTACAGTATTGTATTGTATATTTTTATTTATACAGCACCAACCAGTGTACTTGGCACTTTACAGTTTACATTTGATATAGAAGGGGTACAATAAGTGCAGTGATTAAGTACTTGTAAAGACAATCATAAGGGGAACAACAGGTGAGTATACATGAGGATGAAAGGTCCCTGCCCCATAGAGCTTACAATCCAAGTACGGTCCTCAATGCTGCCCTTTTCTTTGTGCTTCTTTAAAAGAGCTTGGACAGCAGATCTGGAAACCCCTGTCACCCAGTTTTATTCCTCCTACACAGCTGTTTGTTTCAGTTAATGATTGTGTTTCAAGATAAATATTAAATCATCATTAGCACCTGTTGGTTTAATTGTTTAATCATACGCCTACAAAATATCTGACTTTGTGCAAGTGTACCTAGAAGAACTGATGCTGTTTTGAAGGCAAACAGTAGTCACACCAAATAACACTTAGCCCAAAAGGAAAAGTGTAACAAACCCTTAAAAGTGCTCAATTTGGCAAACGAGAGGTTAAATTACTACAGAAACCCAAGTGCTCCAGAAAGCCAACGGACAAGCATGTAAACCCAATAAGTGCAGGAGTATATAATAGGAACTCTAAAAGAAGACCCCTGTGTGGAGGGGAAGAGTGGGACAAGTGGACCTCAGCACTCAAAGGGTTGTTCACTTTTTTATTTTTTTGCAGGTCTTCTGTCTTCAGACTACCATTGTCAAAGAAGAAGCCTCAATGGGCTTCTTTTAGGGAAAAAAACATGGCATGCAAGATTTTCTCCTCAGGGCTGGAAGGTCCACAAACAGCACCTGGTAATGGAGCAATCCGCCATTGGGAAGTCAGTAATGGTAATCAGCCTAATGGGAGATTTCTACACCCCATATCTAACAGAAAACAATAAATATATCAAAAAACGAAGCAGAACTGTTCTCTTGCCTTTCCTGTTCAAGGAACAAATCTAACTGGTTGGGGATTGGCTGGTGACCAGCTAAGGATAGAAGGAAGGCTCCACCCTGCACTTCTTTTCGAGAATTGTTCCTGCCTACTTAAAGGGGTGGTCGCCTTCCCAGAGTTACCTGTAAGCTATATTTAAGCTATGTTTACTAGTGATGATCGAGCACCCCGATGCTCGGGTGTTCAGGTGCTCTGGCCGAGCGCCCCCGGAGGCTCGAGTGCTCGGCCGAGCACCCGAGCCCCACTGAAGTCAATGGGAGGACTCGAGCATTACACCAGGCACCCCCTGCTCTGATGAGGGGAGGGTGCCTGGTTCATAGGAAAAGGTCAGAAAATGATGGAAACACCACAGAAATGGTTCAGGGACAGCATAGGGAGGATGTCTGGATGCATCTTGGACTCCAACGTCGCTGCTGGGAACAATGTTTCGCCCGTAGTACGCCATTTTTACAGACTGACCGTAAAACACACAAAAAGGAAGATAAAAACGATTTTAGGCGAAAAATTGTTACCAAACAGTATTTGCTGTATATTTACTTGAACTATCAGGATCACGTCCACTTCCCCGTCCCTTTTTACCCGCCTTCTTCATATTAAACGGAATATATGCCGGTAATCTGCGGCTAGGCACACGAAACAGAATGTGACGCTAATCTGCGGCTAGGCACACTAAACAATATGTGACGCTAATCTGCGGCTAGGCACACTAAACAATATGTGACGTTAATCTGCGGCTAGGCACACTAAACAATATGTGACGCTAATCTGCGGCTAGGCACACGAAACAGAATGTGACGCTAATCTGCGGCTAGGCACACGAAACAGAATGTGACGCTAATCTGCGGCTAGGCACAGTGAACGGAATATGTGACGTTAATTTGTGAATTTGAACACTAAACAGAATGTGACAATAATCTATGGCTAGGCACACGTTTAAAATGGCCCTTTTTGTCGCTGCGTTGTAAAATCATTGGCCCTGTGCACCTAACAGAATATGTCAGCTTGTCACTGCACTGTGAAATATTTGTCCCTGTGCACCTAGTACAATGTCACCTTAGAACATGTCCCCCCCCACAAAAAAAATGAAATTCTGCCACCCCCAAAAAAAATTAAATGCTGCCCCCACACACAACAGTCCTAAAAAGGACTTTTGGGTCTTGAAAGAGTTTCAACAATTTTATTCTCCCTACACTGACTTCCTGTGCATCTAGTATTATATGTCACCTTATAAATATCCCCCCCCACAAAAAAAAGGAAATTGTGCCCCCCCAAACAAAATATAAATGCTGCCCCCACACACAACAGTCCTAAAAAGGACTTTTGGGTCTTGAAAGAGTTTCAACAATTTTATTCTCCCTACACTGACTTCCTGTGCATCTAGTATTATATGTCACCTTATAAATATCCCCCCCCACAAAAAAAAGGAAATTGTACCCCCCCAAACAAAATATAAATGCTGCCCCCACACACAACAGTCCTAAAAAGGACTTTTGGGTCTTGAAAGAGTTTCAACAATTTTATTTTCCCTACACTGACTTTCCCTGCCTAAGCGCATCTCTCCCTGGCTAAGAATGAGCCGAACTCGCACGTCGGGTGCTATACAGCACCCGATCACGGGTTCTGGCCAGCCAATCAGTGTAATGCCAGCAGCCAACATGGCTGCTGGCATTACACTGATGTCAGAGCCTCCCCGCACGTTTATTGGCTGCGCAGCAGCTGCGAAACGTGCGGGGAGGAGACCCGAACATGGCGGGCGAGCACATGCGGTACTCGTACGAGTACCGCCATGTGCCGAGCAGAGCGATGCTCGAGCCGAACCGAGCTTCGGCCGAGCATGCTCGCTCATCACTAATGTTTACCTAACTTTAATGTGAACTAAAAACTACCTACATGTAGCAGTTGTAAAATAGATTTAAGAAATTAGCCTCTTGATGCCATAGTGTGGCACTTTCTTCTAAATTTCGTTTTTGTGCTGTGCCAGTATTACTACACACTGCACTAAAAATTAGCCTAGACAAAGTCCAGTAGTCTATACATTTGGATCTTTTCTAATAGCACAGTGAGCAGTAAGTTTGGCCTCAAACAGAACTAATTAATATTGTACAAGCAATAGGCATAGTGCCATACTGTGCCATCAACACAAAGGTACATTTCTCAAAAATAATTTTACACAAAAACAACTAGTACAACATAAGGTATTACATTTCCATGAAACAAATCAAACTTGTCTTAACTCTTTGAGTGTCAGAAGGGTACGGATAGCATTGTTTTGCAATGCGTTTCGTACCCCTGTGGCACTCTGTGGGTTAAGGTGATGTTAAGGATGTCACGGAAACTCAAACAGAGAAGTCCGGGGCTAGGTTCTTAAAGCATGAACTGTGCACCCTGTGCTTTGCATTTCTAATGTTATTAATGCATCTAAAGTCATCAGTGAGGTAAGTGATGTCAATTGTAATGTCATATATGATGTCATCAACAAATCATGGGGGATGGAGTTCACATTTGTGCAACCTTAACCCTGAATTTACTGACTCGTAGGAGCATTAACCTTCATATTACTTTAAAAAGGGTTCACACCTTTTGATTCTTAATGGTTCTTAGATACAAAGGAGTTTCCCTCATGACTCTTTCACATGGGAGACAGTACTGTAGCAGACCCCTGCTACAGTTTTGTCACCTGTGTTGTAAACACACCTTTTTTCTGTGTTCCACTGCTGACCCAGATGCAGGAGGGGTGTGTCTGATGAGGAGCCCATGTGAATGTGTGTACTGTAAATATTATAAGTGGTTGCTCATCTGGGAAGGCCACTCCTTGGAGGTTGCAGTGATTATTTCAACCTTCAACATTGCCCAGGCTGTATTTATGGGGATTTGTGACTACCAGTAGACAAGGAAACAAGGCTGGGGGGGAGGAAGGTGTCAGGCAGTGTACATGGGCAACTGCGGCTACCAGTGGGCAAGTGAACAAGTCTGGGGTCCAGGGAGTGTACATGTGGTACTAGAACTACCAGTGAACAAGGGAACAAGACTGGGCAGCAGCTGGCAGCCACAAATTCCCATGGATGCTGCCTGACCCCGAGCTTTGTTCTCTTGGGAGTGCACAACATGTATGCAATATGATACAGAGCTCAGGGGATGATTGTGAACTGCTTGGTGTACTTTTTTTAATCCTCTGAGTGCCACAGGGGTGCACAATGCACATACATATAGCACTCAAAAGATTAAGGGAGTAATGAGACTCGTGGTATGGAAAGTATCCTCGCTACTTCCCTACTAACCACACCTCAGGATTGTTATACTGCTGGTGATGTTCAACAGAGGGCATCCCTCACACATCAATAGCAGTTTGACAACTTTGTATGCTAATGGGGACATTCTCATTCCCTCTCCTTGCATCCCTAAATTTTAGTGTATATGGAAATATGTGTCTAAATCGAAGCCGAAGTGCTTTGAACACATCAACAAAATCAAATCACCATAGCATTGACCTTTAGTGCATGTCTCCCCTGGGGAGACAAACTGCAACATTGAGGGTGACAGCCAGTCCTGAGAGGTGTTTGCTTTTCACAGAGCAGAAGGTAGCTGTTATAGGAAGTACTGGGTTCTGATAATGTACAAAGAAGGAGTAGGCTCAGTAGGTTTCAGTTTGATGTAGCAAGAAGGGACAGGAATAGGGAGGTCATTGTTATGTTTGCAAATCCTTAAAATTTGCTATATTAAATATCAGCACAGGAACACCCTTGCTGGAGGGGACTGTTCTCTTCAGTAGCCAGGCGGACAGCCCCTTTATATAGGCTGATGGCATGCAGAACATAGGGAGACCTAGACATGTGGTGATGGGAGATTCCATAGCTAGAAATACAGGGTAATCTGTCACCAGAATTGCTACAATCGACCATTGTGCCATCTCGCAGGTGATCGGGTTCAGTATGTAGAACATTGTGTTGATAGATTTTCAGGAGGAGCTGGGCATGACGCCGGCTGTCATGGTACACATGGATACCAGTGAGAGTTATTGGGAGATGGAGAACCATTGAGAACAATTTCAGGGATTTAGGCCATAAACTTTTAGAAACATAGAATTTGACAGCAGATAAAAATTCAGCCCATTTAGTCTTCCCATTTTTCCTACTATAAAATTCACAGAGGGTCTTATGCAAAGATCTTTTAAGGTGGTGTTTTCTGAAATGGTACCTATGCCAAATCCTAAATCAGGAAGACAGCAGTATATAAGGGAGTTACATTTCTGGCTAAAAATGTGGTATAAGTAGGAGGGGTTTGGGTTTCTAGAGAACAGGGATTTCTTTTCTTTTGGGGGCCAATCTTTATAATAGAGATGGACTGAGCCTTAGGGGAAGGGAAGCTACTGTGTTAGCAGGAATTATGGTGAGAGGAGACTTTAAACTAGGGAAGGGGAGGTGTAGAAGAGGAAATAATATTAGAGAAGCGGAATGGGGGTGAGAAGGGGATGGTTTGGTTCATATAATAGGGAGGTCCGTATGGTACAGGTTTATAAAACCAAATAAGTCTTTCAAAACACTTTTAAAAGGCTTCTGTTAGGAAATTGTAATTGGAAATGTTTAACTACAGTGAAAATGATTGTAAACCAATTAACAGGAAACAAGCAGCAAACCAACAGAGCTCTGATCTCAGAAAAAACACAGAGAACATCTATAGGCAACCCACCTGTAAAAGCTAGCTAAATCTGGTTTCTGCCAAAGCATTCACACTGTAATGTTTGACAAATGCATGTAGAAATGACCACATCACTGCCTTACACAATTGCTCAGCAGTGGCCTAATTCTTGTGGGTCCAAGATGCACCACCAACCTGGAAGAATGTGTTGCGACCCAAAAGGGTACCAGTTTTTCCCTGAGGACATACACCTGGAAAACAGTCGCCTTAACACAGGAAACAACAGTAACCTTAGATGCAGTATGGCTTGCACACAGGCTCTCAGGACTGATAAAAAGCAAAATAAGATTTCTGAAAAGTATTCGCAAGACCACCTCGTCTGGGTAACAAAAAAACAAGAAAAAAAAAAAACAGAAAGGGAGCTTACAAAAAAAAAAAAAAAAAAAAAAAGATGGCTAACAGCTGTGTCATGCTACCTCCTGATCAAAAGGTCACTTTTAAAACAGAGCTTAACAGGTGGGGGTAAAGTTGAAGAGAGGAAGGAGTCTCCACCTCAAAGACCCCCTTTTTAAAGTGCCCTGCCCTCCTGGAGGAGGAGGAGACTTTACCCCATAGTTCCTGTTTTCAACACTGAACAACAGTGAAATGTAATTTATTGCATTATATACCCTTCCAATTTGTTGTACGTAGGTAAATCTCTGTCAATTTTTGGGAGAGAGCAGCACAGGAGTACCATTAGTGAAGACCTGGGAGAGGATCCAGCAAGGAAGAAAAACACCAGACTCAACCTGTAACAGCATATTTTGTTGAGAATAAACATCCATTAGCATTTCTTGGGATACATGTCCTCAATCATGTTGCAAATTTACCAAGGGGAGGATATACAGATAGACAGCTTCTCCAAATTTAGTCCTGTTGGATACAAAAGCTTAAAGGGATAGCAATATATCATTTTAATAGCAGCTCAGATCATTCAATAGAACGAATAGTACTGCTGCCTGATACTCTTATTTTTTAGAACTGGTTATGATGCAATTAGATGCTGAAGTTGAAGTCCTTATTGAAGGTTTTTCCTAATACTAGTTGAAGATTGTACCTCGTTGTGACCCGCTATCATGTATCAGACTGAAAGGCTTAGGATCAGTAAAAGGGGTACGAGCTATCAACTTCAACATATAATTACATTGTAACTAAACAATTAGATGCTAATTGAACAGCTGATCAATCAAGTTTTGGTTTCTTTGATTGGGTATTTTATTTCCATTACCCGGCACAGCAGCAGGGCCTTTGGGAGACTTCAATTGTACCTATATACAGGACACAATAATTAATAGAAAAAGGATATTGATATAGTGCTCAAATAAACTCAAGAGTCACTTCACTGCATTTCTTAGTATCTTCTCATAGATTCTGGGTATTATTTATTTTTTAATATTATAAGTCTTGATTAGAAATAAATCAAACACAAAACATAGGATAAAGATGAAAAATAACAGCAAGTGCAATACAGGCAAGTGTATAATCAATTACATTCAGATATCAGCAAGTAGGGAATTCAAGATAAAGGAAAGAAGAATATGCAAGCACATCACTCCGGAAAGAAGTCCAACGTAATTAATAAGAGGTCAGATGAACATCGCATCAGAATGTGACATTAAAGCAATAACGTAACATGGCTGTAACAGTATAAGCATGATAAAGACTAGGAAGGTCAGCAGTTATGATTTGCAGCTAAGACAGTACAGAGCATCACATGTTTTCTAGAATTAAAAAGGATAACAGAGTGTAAGGGTATGTATAGCAAAAGAGAAAAGAGGTGAACCTGAAAATCTGTGGAAGATGTCAGTTGTAGATAGGCTCAGAGTTGGATCACTAGTATATCACGAGGGACAATGTCAGAACAGAATATATAAGGAAGTAGCCAAAGTTAGAGGGGGGGGAAGAGGATGGTAAGCAGTACAAGTAAAGAAAGAATTGAGAGAGAAGAAGGAAGGGAAGGGTAGGTAGGACTGAGGAGAAGGGCAGGGCAGGGACAGGCACCACTGCAAGCAGGAGCATATGCATGTCTGGAAGTACAAAGAGTGGTAGAGGAGAATCAAGAATTCTTCTTCCAACAAAGTCAGACAGTATCCCGAGTTCCAGATATAAGTGGCAACTGCACTGAGCGACAGTACCGGGACAGCTCCCAGGTTGATTCAAATTCATGCCATTTTCTTAGTGGTCCGAGCATGCATTTGCTGCATGGAAAAAGTTGTTCAAAAATTTGTTATCCACATGGCCAGAGTGGGTTTGGCTTCCGATTTCCAGTATAGTGGAATGAGAGATTGAGCTACATTGGTGAAAGTATAAAACATGGGGACGGGGGTTCTTAGCCAGAGAAGGTGGGAGATTGTTCGCAAACAAGGATGATATCAAAGGATCAAAATTAAGAGTGGTGTTCATAATCTTCTCAAGGAGAAGGTGTAAGGGGCGCCAGAATGGGACAATGTTGTTGCAGTTCCACCAAATGCGTAGTAGAGTGCCAAGATCGGAGGAACAGCGCCAACAGATGGAAGATGCCGTGGAAGATAGAGTGTAGGACCTGCAGATACCACCGCCAGAGTGCAAGATAGTAGGAATCTGTACCATTTCCCCAGTGAGTGTTCTATGATCTTCGGGCTAGAGAAGAATAAATCAAAAGTGGAGTCTGACTTCAGGATGCAGGTATCGGGGAGAATCGCATGGAAAAAGTGACTGATTTGTAGATATTGCCAGTAACTAGTCACTGGTAAGTGCAGGTCTGTAGTTTATTGTGAAAAGGATCAAATCTCACCCCCATCAACCAGTCGACCCACAGTGCTCAGATGTAGGTCACACCACATGGAGAAGGACTTCTCCTCTTGTCCTGGAGGAAAAGCAGGGTTACCAAGTATAGGGGTTCGCTGAGAGGGGTAAGCGACCAAGCCAAAGTTCCTGTTGAGCCTTGACCACAAGGAGAGCAAATGACTCAATATAACGTGTTGCGAACAGGATTCTGGGAAGTATCCAGGATCCATCCAGCAGAGATTGTTAAGCACAATGTCGAGGCATTGAGGTTTGGGAGCAAAACACCCATTCCTTGGGGGGTAATCGCTGGAGGTCCATAATCCAGGAATTATAGTAGATTATAATATCAGGGACTCCCAGACCTCCCTTGGGATCTTGACAGAGATGAGTGAGCACAAGTTTCTTGAACCTCCATATAAAGTGGTTCAAAAGACACTGAAGGTGTTTAATTAATACAAGGGGATATGGATAGGGAGTATGTTAATGATATATGGAATTCTTGGTAAAAGAATCATCTTGGACAGTTTAGCCATCTCTTTAAGGAAAAAAAGAGGGTAATACCTACACATTTAATGCCCTTGGAGGGCCACATGAATAGGTTGGAACGCTGAAGGTTCCCCATCAATGTTTGCGGTAGATTGATATTTAGGATCTCAGATTTGCCAAAATTCATCTTGAAATGTGAGAGATGGCTATAGTGTCGAGGAAAGGAACAAGGTGTTGGAGTGACTGCTGTGGTCTGGTGAGAAAGGAAGGAACATTGTCAGCATAACATGCCAGTTTTGTGGGGGAGGTCGAAGTAGGCATGCCATGGATCCAGGGCAACGCACAGATGGATTTCAGCAAGGGCTCTAAAGTCAATATAAGGAGAGCAGAGATATAGGCCTATAGCTGCTACATTGTAATGGATCTTTACCTGGCTTGGCAATAACTGAGATTTGAGCCTGAAGGCTCTTACCATAGTAACATAGTAAATTAGGTTGCAAAAAGACACAAGTCCATCAAGTTCAACCTTCTCCTCATACCCCAGTAATGTTATAGCTTTCCTGCTACCAAATAAGTTAGTCTTTATCAGACCTTCCTGATCTGCCTCTTAATAAACAGTATAACTCTGTATGTTCCCTTTGGAAAGAAATGTATCTAATCTTCTCTTGAATGTATCCATTGTATCTGCCATAACCACCGCCTTGGGCAAAGAATGCCACAATTTAACAGACCTCACCATCAAAAAAACCCTTCCTCTGTTGAAATCTAAACCTCCTTTCCTCTAATCTCAAGGGGTGTCCCCTGGTCATCTGATCAGGCCTTGGAATAAATAGCTCACCGCAGAGATCCTTGCATTGACCTCTCATATATTTGTACAATGTGATAAGGTTTCCTCTTAATTGTCTTTTTTCTACAGTAAATAAACCAAGTTTGTCTAGTCGTTCCTCATACCTCAAGTCCTCCATTCCCTTAATTCATTTTGTTGCTCTTCTCTGTACTCTCTCTAGTCTAGTATATCTTTTTTCAGAACTGGTGCCCAAAACTGCACTGCATACTCAAGGTGAGGTCTTACCAATGATTTGTGCAATGGCAAAATAATGTTATCCACTCTTGCTTCAATACCTCTTTTTATGCAAGACAGTATTTTGTTTGTCTTTGCTACTGCTGTTTGACAATGGTCACTGTTTACAAGTTTGTAGTTGACAAGGATACCGAGGTCTCTCTCTACCAACGAGTCCCCTAAAATGATTCCATTAAGTTTATAAGTAGCAGTGGGATTATTTCCTTTCAAATGCATGACTTTACTCTTCCCCCATTAAACTTCATATCCCATTTGTTTGCCCAATCTGCCATTTTATATAAATCCCTGTGTAGAGAGCAATTATCCTGTTCTGAATTAATTACCCTGCATAATTTAGTGTCTTCCGCAAATATTAAGCATTTGCTTTCTATATCTATTTCTATGTCATTTAAAACATGTTAAAAAGCAGCAGACCTAATACTGAACCCTGACGGTACTCCACTCTCCACTATAACTGTATTGGAGAATTTTCCATTTACAACCACACACTGTTCCCTATCATTCAACCAGTCTTGTATCCAATTTCAAAGGTCATATCCTAGCCCCGATTTCCTTATTTCGATCAGTGGGGACAAAATGGATAACGAAACAGGCAGGCAAAATCACGGGTACCGTGTTTCACGGAGTTGATTGTCAGGAAGGGGTGCGGACCAACAGCAGCAAAAGGAAACAGACAAAGTGAACTCAGACAGCAAAGAAACCAGCACACACACAAGGGAACACCAGTGTATTATACATGTAACATTAACTAGCCATGCACAACAAAACATACAAAGAAACAGAAAAGGACAGGGTCTCTGGGCAAACTAGGCACAGGACCTCTGGCCAAACTACGGACAAAGTCAGCTCTGGAAGTCAAGGGTACAGCCAGCTCAGGAATAAGGGTCTGCAGCCGGGTTCTGGAACTCAAGGGGTATAGCCAGGCACTGGAATACAAGGGGTGCATCAGCCTGCACGGGAAACAGGAACACAGGAGGGCAACTGCCAATTCAGGAACACAGGAGGGCAGCTGGCTCAAGTAAGAGCTGAACTGACCAGTTAAAGTGTATAATCTGGCCCAGAGCAAGGGGAGAGACTGAACTAAATAGGGAGGAGGTGATTGCAAGGTAGTGACAGCTGGGAACAGAATCAGGCCTCTGTAATTAGATTGCAGCAGCCTACAACAGCACCAAGGGAAGGTAGTGGCCCTGTGAGATACTGCACCATACTGTGAAAAGGACAGGATCGTGACAGTACCCCCCCTCCCCCGACTCCTGGCGCTCCTGCAATAAAAAAAAAAAAAAAAAGGACCAGGAGGAATGGTCTGCCCATTCCAGTCAAAGAAAGAAAAAAGGAGGTGGTTCAGGAGGAAGAGAAAGTGGTCTAGACCAAGGAACAAACCAAAGTAACAAAGCGGTTTTGGAGAAAAGATGGGCAGCAGAGAAAACCATGCATAGCAGATCAACAAGCGAGGTTTTATAATTACCCTTACGGAGAAGATGCAGTTTCTCAAACAGCACACAAGTACTATTGGGAACAGACCCCACAAACAGCAATCCTGGGTCAGACAGACACTGGTATGTGTGATCCTCCAGGCAGGAATGGAGATACAGGTGAAGCAAGAACCAATGGATAAGATCTTCAGAAACAAGGGAGGTCTCATCAGAAGGGACAGGTATAACCTCAGCAGTAGGTGGCACAGATACGATGCATAAGTCCATAATGGTTTAAGGCTCCAGAGATACATTTGAAACGAGTGGTTGGAACTCTGCATACCACAGTTGTATCTGGAACGCAAGGATAGCTATAATAGAACTTTCAGGCAAAGGAGAGATGTCATCGGCTGAAAGGACAGATATAATCTCAGCAGTAGGTAGTACAAATGCGGTGCATAAGTCCATCGTCGTTTCAGACTCCAGTAATACATTTGAAGTGACTGGTTCGAATTCCGCATGCCACAGCTGTACCAGGAGCGCAAGGATAGATAGGACAGTGCCTTCAGGAAAATGAGAGGTTGTGTCACTAGAAGAGACAGGAACATCCTCCGATTCACACAGCAGGGGCTTCAACTTGCCCTTCGCTTGTACAGGAGTAAGAGTGAATTCTTCTACAGCAAAATCTTCCTCCAATACTTCTGATGTGGGAAATGCTGTAGAGGCAGGAATTATCACCAGACTTGACACCATGGACAATGCCTCTGGTATAGAAGGCACCCTTGGCATAGATAGAGGCGGCATCACCTTTGACTCTGGCCTTATAGGTGTTGTCTGTAGAGTCTCCTTCACTGCAGGTAGCAAAGGCAAAGAGTGAGACCAGTTCCAGAGTTGGACTCCTAGGGGAGTGAAAGTTTGCTGCAATCTTGGAACAGACTGAGTTTTCAGAGGCCTTCTTTTCTGGTGTTTAATCCCTGAAACCGGAACAAATTCGGTCTTAGCAGAAACTGGTATTTTAACTGTTGGTACTGTAGAAAAAGTTTTGCACATGCGAGACTGTTGTTCAGGTATACAGTATGAACATGAAGTGACCTGGTGTTCAGCCACAATATGTGACTGCAGTAGGGAACACTTCCCCTTTAAATTGAGTCAGCCTGACAAGAACTTTTTGTAGTAACAGATCTCTTACAGGTCTTTTTTCCCAAAAGTCTTATTAGAAACAGTCTTAGGGCCCTTTGGACCATACTGCAGTCGGGGGGGGGGGGGGGGGGTTCTACACATTCCTCCAAGCCGGAGGAGTAAACATCTTGTGACTGAAGCAGGGAGCACTTCCCCTTTAAATTGAGAGGCAGTCTGAAAACATTTTGCAGTAACAGATTTTTTTTTTTTTTTACAGGTCTTTTTACCAAGAGTTATTAGAAACACAGGTCTGGGGACCTTTAGACCATACAGCAGTCTGAAGTCCTATATCTTCCCCAGAGTCTGAGGGGCAATCTTCCAGTGAGGCTAAATACTGAGCACCCTAAAAATCATAGATGTGATCCATTTTGCTGTCCCCAGTGCTATATGCAAATTTATCCTCTGATTCCAATAAATAAAATATACAGATTGCTGGGCATGAGTAACAGGTTCAGAATCCCAATCTGGGCGGTCAGCAAGCCAATCTTCTAAATCAGAGAAGTCTGTGTCAGTCAGGAGAACAGGATGTAACATCAGTAGTGTGAATATTCCCAACAGTATTCAGGACTGAAACAGGACAGAAGTCAGAATGAGCCACAGAAGGGTTAACAGGCACATGGGTGTGGTTCAGGAAGTCTAAGTTTACTGCAGACTCTACATAAGCAAAAGATGAAGGCTTTGAACATAGTGCTACAGTGTAATCGATAAGCTTAATTCTATCTAAAAATACTGCAGCTAAACCAGGCAAGACCAAGTATATACCATTGCACTTAACTAGAATATTTTGCAACTGAGACTTCATGTGAGACACAGAATGTTTAACTAAAATGTCTCTTAAAGGACCAGAAACAAAATTATTCACCTGAAGCAAAGCAGGGAGTCTAGCTAAAAAACATTCAATGGTAGAAAACAGCAAAGGCCAAGCACTACACAACTCCTTATAGGATACTTGCATCACAGAAACTGCCTTAAATATAGAAAGCTTAGGGGTTTTGCAAGCCAACTCCAAAATGCAGATGCACATAGTAAACATTTTGGAAACAACTTTGTAATTTACATACTTGACTATAGCAGGCACAAAGTGTAACACGCTCATTTGTGAGGGTTAAATAAACCAACTGTTAATTGGGATTTTCTCTGGCCTGTGTGATTAAGGGTAATTAGCTAAGGGAAGTCACCTGGCTGCAGTGTTACTATAAATACAGTCCCCCGGCTCTTTGAGACTGCATTTCTTGTGACTACAGACAAGGGAAGAGGAGTTAGAATAGAATCAGGAGTTGGAAATCAGCAGAGCTCTGAGGTGACAATTTCAAGGGAGTTACTGCATTCACATTGAAAGTTGGTTACTTACTTTAGAGTGAGCATTAGAAGACAGTATAAATCTTATTGAATTGTAAAACCAAGCATGAGTGATAGGTTAGACAATCTCACACAATTACTTCATGTCACATGTTTGAACACTTGGAGCAATCTTTCCAGGGGTATATTTTCTTTTTAGAGTCTAAGATATTGGATTTGGAAATAAATATTGCAACATTGCGAGACACTGGAAACCTGGAAAGTTTAGAACTCAGAGCAGGCAGTATGTGGGGTTAGTGGTGAAGAGGGTGGAGTTGTAGATGAGGAGCAACAGGTAGGCAGCTGGGTAACAGTAAGGAGGGGAGGTAGTGTGCAGAGGAAGGCCAGTTCTAAGATGACTCAGTCCAACAGATTTGCAAGATTGTGTGAAGATGTGGATGAGGATAGCTCAGAATTGGCAACACTTGAGAGGGCTAATTCCTCTAGCAGCCAGGGGAACAGTCCTCCTTCCAGGCTAGATGGGATGCAGAGTAGCCAGAAACCAAGGCAAGTGGTGGTAATAGGGGACTTTATTATTAGGAGGTTAGATAGGGTAATCTGCCACCAGGAACGTAAATGCCAAACAGTATGCTGTCTCCCGGGTGCTTGGGTTCGGCATGTTGCGGACAGGGCTGACAGATTGTTGGGAGGGGCTGGAAGTGATCCAGCTGTCTTGGTACATATTGGTACCAATGACAAAGTAGGAGGAAGATGGAGGTCCCTAAAGAATGATTTCAGGGATTTAGAGTGCAAGCTCAAGGCAAGGACCTCTAAGGTAATAATTTCTGAAATACTACCTGTGCCATGCACCAGTGCAGGTAGACAGAGGGAGCTCAGGGAGCTTAATGCATGGCTCAAGCAATGGTGTAGGAAGGAGGAGGTTTTGTGTTTTTAGAACACTGGGCTGACTTTGCTCTTGGGAACAATCTGTATGGAAGTGATTGATTGCACTTAAATGGTACAGGAGCGAATGCTAAGAAGCTTGGAGGAGCTTTTAAACTAGGAAAGGGGGGGGGTATAGATAGCAAAAATTGGGTATATAGAGCAGATAGGAACCGGGACCTAGTAAATGACCAGGGGGTGGAGAAAGGGTGGGGATAAATGTAGAAAATAGGAAGGAGTTCCTAGAAGATGACGATGTAGATAAAAGGCATGTAGGGAATGATATATATCTTCAAAATTATTTGTATTCTAACAAATGCAAGAAGTATGGTAGATAAAATAGGAAAACTAGAATTGCTGCCACTTAATGACCAATTGGACATAACCGGTATAACAAACATTGCGGAGTGATGCACATGACTGGGCTGTAAATATAGAGGGCTATTCCCTGTTTATGAGAGACAGGATTAATAGAAAAGGGGGAGGTGTGTGCTTACATTTAAAACCAGAGTTTATATTAGTGATATTCGTGAGGAAACTGGCCAAACTGGAGTCCTTGTGGGTAGAAATTGAGACTAAATGTGGTGTAAAAGGTAATAATAAAAAATAAATAAATAATAAAATAAAATAAATAAATAATAATAATAATAATGTGTTTGTGGGTATATGCTACAAACCACCAAATATTGATGACCATGTTGAGGCCCAACTGCTACTGCAAATGAGGAAAGCTGCCCAGCTTGGGCATACTATAATTATGGGAAATTTTAATTATGCAGATATTAACTGGAAAAATAAAACCTGTCAGAATGCTAAGGGTAGCAGGTTCGTTAGCATACTTCGTGAAAGCTACACGTCACAAATGGTGGAAGTGCCGACAAGAAATAACATATTGGACCTAGTGATAACGAACAACACAGAATTGTATCCCATATTAAGGTGAACATTTGAGAAACAGTGATCACAACATGGTTATATTTGAGATCAGTTTGTTAAAGAAAAACTGTATAGGTTCAACCAAAACTCGCAATTTTAAAAAGGCTAACTTCATATTATTAAGGGCTTCAATGCAACACGTAGACTGGGATACATTATTTAATGGCAAAAATACTGAGGATAAATGGTCAGAATTCAAATTTAGGTTGCGGAAATGTACCCAACAGTATATACCAATGGGGAACAAATGCAAAAGAAGTAAATCACAGCCAATGTGATGCCATAAGTGCACATATAAAGGAGGAAATGGCAAAGAAAAAAAAAATTCTAACTATTTAAGTCTGCAGGAACTGAACATTCTCTCTTAAAATACAGGAAGTGCAACAAAGATTGCAAAAAGGTAATTAGGGTAGCAAAAATAGAAAATGAAACTTGAATTGCAAGGGAAAGTAAAATTAATCCAAAAAAGTTTTTCAAATATATAAATAGCAAAAAACTTAAGAGGGAGTGCATTGGACCATTAAAAAATGGAGATGGGTGAGTTGATCAGTGAGGATAAGGAAAAGGCCGATGTTCTAAACACTTTGTTTACATCAGTATACACAAGGGTGCAAGGAATAGTAGAAGAGCCTCAAGAAGTAACTAATAAAACAATACAATTATCAGATACTGGGTTAACTCAAGAAGATGTCATGGGTAGACTGAACAAAATTAAGACTGATGGTATACATCCAAGGGTTCTTAAGGAACTCAGCGCAGTGTTGGCAAAACCCCTATATTTACTCTTTAAAGATTCTCTCACCACAGGCTCAGTGCCACAAGATTGGCGAAGAGCCAATGTAGTGCCTCTATTTAAGAAGGGAACTAAAACAGAACCTGGAAACTACAGACCTGTGCGTTTGACCTCTATAGTGGGAAACCTGCTAGAGAGGATAAATAAGGGACTATATTCAGGATTACAAAACAAAAAATAAGATTAGCAGGAATAAACACTGTTTTATGAAGAAAAATAGATTATGCCAAACTAACCTTTTCAGCTTCTATGAGGAAGTAAGCAGCAACCTTGATAATAGCAAGGCAGTTGATGTAGTATATCTAGACTTTGCAAATGCACTTGATACAGTGCCACACAGAAGGCTGGGGTATAAAATAAGGAAATCTGGGGTAGGAGATGACCTTTGCAATTGGATACAAAACTGGTTGAAGTATAGGGAACAGTGTATGGTTGTAAATGGACAATTCTCCAATACAGTTAAAGTGGAGAGTGGCGTACCTCAGGGTTCAGTATTAGGTCCGCTGCTTTTTAACAGGTCTATAAATTACATGGAAATAGATATAGAAAGCAAAATATCAATATTTGCAAATGACAATTATGCAGGGTAATTAATTCAGAACAGGATAATTGCTCTCTACAGAGGGATTTATATAAAATGGCAGATTGGGCAAACAAATGGAATATGAAGTTTAATGTGTAGAAGTGTAAAGTCATGCATTTGGAAGTAAATAATCCCAAGGCTACTTCTAAAGTTAATGGAATCATTTTAGGGGACTCATTGCTAGAGAAAGACCTCATTATCCTTGTCAACTGCAAACTTGAAAACAGTGACCAGTGTCAAACAGCAGTAGCAAAGGCAAACCTGTCTTGCATAAAGAGGTATTGAAGCAAGAGTGGATATTATTTTGCCATTGCACAAATCATTGTTAAAGGGATAGTAATACTTCGTTTAATCGTTATTTTATTGGCAAAAAAAAAAAAAAAAAAAAAAAACCCACACATGACGAATGATATAAGTCTTCTCTCCCAAACCTTTACTGTTTGAGAGAGATTCACAAGCAATGTTTCCCCTCCCTCCCCTTTTACCTAATGTAAGCCATCTCTTCTCAGATATGGAATGCAGTCCATAGACCAGACAGATAACAGAAGGGGACAATCTTCTTCCTATGAGAACAATGAAAGCTCTGCCCCCCTTGACAAGTTTTTCCCTTATCTTAATTGAAGATTGTCCCTCTCTGCAGTCTACCTGGGCACCTCCCTTCTGATCTGGCTGAACAGTGTTACATCAGTAAAAGGGGCGAGAGGGGGATACTTTGTCATTGAATTACTCTAGGACTACAACTGACAGAATTGAAATAACACTCTCCAAAGTCAAAATACTATGATGATTAATTAGAGTTGCTTTTATTACAAAACATTACTATCCCTTTAAGACCTCACCTTCAGTATGCAGTGCATTTTTGGGCACCAGTTCTAAAAAAAGGATATACTAGAACTAGAGAGGGTACAGCAAAGAGCAACAAAATTAATTAAGGGAATGGAGGACTTGACGTATGAGGAATGACTAGACAAACTTGGCTTATTTACTCTAGAGAAAAGACGACTAAGAGGAGACCTTATCACATTGTACAAGTATAGGAGAGGTCAATACAAGGATCTCTGCTGTGAGTTATTTATTCCAAGGCCTGATCAGGTGACCAGGGGACACCCCTTGAGATTAGAGGAAAGGAGGTTTAGACTTCAGCAGAGGAAGTTTTTTTTTTTTTTTTTTTTTTATGGTGAGGGCTGTTAAATTGTGGCAGATACAATGGATACATTTATTTCCAAAGGGAATACACAGTTATACTGTTTTTTAGAAGGCAGATCAGGAAGGTCTGATAAAGACTAACTTATTTGGTAGCAGGAAAGCTATAAAATGACTGGGGTATGAGGAGAAGGTTGAACGTGATGGACTTGTGTCTTTATTCAACCTAATTTACTATGTTGTAATACAGATTCATTATTATCAACAGAACAAGACATTGTGCATTTTCTTTGCGGGCTCAAAGTATGGGCCAGATTATACTATCATGGAGCTGATTGTCAGGAAGGGGTGTGGACCAACAACAGCAAAAGGAAACAGACAAAGCAAACCCAGACAGCAAAGGAACCAGCACACACGCACTTAATAGGAACACCAATGTATTATACCTATGCATACATGGAACATTAACCCCTTCGCATCTGGTGACGTACCCGGACCGTCACACTGGTGCAGCACTTAAAGACCGGTGACAGTCCTGGTACGTCACACTTTTGCTGACCGTGCTCCTGCAGGAACGCGGTAATACCAGGGACTGAAGTTGATCGCTCCAAGACCAGAGCGATCTCTGTCCCTCGTTCTGCGTGCCAGCACACGTGGTCATGTGGGGTGGCACGCTGAAATTCCCTATCGGGTCCTTAAAGGACCACACACCCCAGGACTGCTGGTCCTTAAGGGGTTAAATAGCCCTGCACAACAAAACATACAATGAAACAGAAAAGGACAAGACCTCTGGGCAAACTACGGACAAAGTCAGCTCTGGAAGTCAAGGGGAGCAGCCGGGCTCTGAAACACAGGGGTATAGTCAGGCACTCATGGAGAGCAACTGCCAATTCAGGAACTCATGGAGGGCAACTGCCAATTCAGAGATGCAGCTGGCTCAAGGAACAGAACGGAACTGACCAGTTAAAGTGTATAATCTGGCCCAGAGCAAGAGGAGAGACTGAAATAAATAGGGGAGGTGGTGATTGCAAGGTAGGGACAGCTGGGAACAGAATCAGGCCTTTGTAATTAGATTGCAGCAGCCTATAAACAGCACCAAGGGAAGGTAGTGGCCCTGTGAGGTACTGCACGAGACTGTGGAGAGGACAGGATCGCAGCACCGTGATACTACCCAGCTGGGTAGTATCACGGGCACTGTGATACTACCCAGCTGGAGGGACACAATATCCCACCTGCATGCTGTGGGTAGGGACGCAGAAGAGAAACTTTTTCCTGACCATGCTATCTGTAAAGTGGGAAATACTCTGAACTTGCATTATCAATTTTTGTTCTAGAATCTAAGCACTGGACTAGCCCCCCCCCCCAAAAAAAAAAAACCCAGAAAACAAAAGCCACACGACACACAGAAGTACTTAATTGGAATCATATTTACAGACCATTTAACAGTTAACACCAACAGAATACATCTATAAAAAATATTTATATAAAATACAATAATACAATCAAGCATGTTCCTTGTTCAAAGGCATCATTTCCAAGTTTTCCAATATGGCGTCCAAGCAATTTCAATCTAAAGTACCTGATTGGGGGGGGGGGGGGAGAAGAGAGAGAGAGAGAGAGAAACTTCATTAGGTATCTGTTGTACATACATACATACATACATACATACACACATATTATGGAACTGTTTTGACAAATGATCTGCAATTAAAAATAAAATCTTGAACATGCTTACTCTGCAAAGTGTACTTCACAGCAAATTCTTAGGTCTCTCACACAGGCAACAGAACGGTCACAGCCACCTGCTACATTTTACTCACTCATATTGTAATCCTCCTCCTGCGTTCCACTGCCAACTTGGGCACAGGAGGAATGGGACTGACAACCAGCCTACATGAGCTCCAGGCAAATATTGTCTAGAACCCACTATGTACAGCCAGTCACTGGAAGTTGGGATGAGCATTAAAAAGGATACAACATCCCATATAAAAGGCAAGTCAGTGTGGATGTAATAAAGATGCATTATGCTGGAGTTTGGTGCATTCCCATAAGAAAAACTGCCCAGGTGAAAAGAACCACAGTCCAGTGCCATATTTTTCAAAACAGGCGACAGGGAAGCAGCTCTGTGTTGGTGCTGCACGTATAAGACACAGTTTTAAATGATTAAAACACATGTTCCAGATACCACACATTCTGACTGGAGCCAATAAACAAGATTCAATATAATTTATATTTTTAAATGTCTACTCCCCCCCCCCCACACTTTTCTGTTTAGCATTCCCCCATTTGATAGAATGTGAACAAAGTTTCCTAACAAAGCTTTTTTCTCTAAAAAAAAGTCTGCACAACCCAATAAAATACTCTTAACTCCATTTTAAATAAGCTAGTCTAGTCATGTTCCACAACTTTTAGATTTCTGAAAAAATAAATAAGTTATTGCATCTCAAAAAAATTTTTTTTTTTTTTTGCTTGTTTTTAATGAAATGCCACTGACCATATCATTCCAATGTAGAAAAGTATATAGAACAGTGGTTATCAATCTTTTTTTAGTTTAGGGAACCCCCAACATACAAATCGAGATTCTTCAGGGTACCACTAACATTTTATGTATCATTTGTCAAGGAAGGGTACTAATAAGTAATCTGCAGTTATTCTTAGGTCTCACAAATCAGACTAACCAAATGTACATACAATTTTCCATAAATATACACCAAACTCAACATTAACTTTATGTCAATGTCTTTATTGGAGGAAAAAAAAGTCTGTCTTTGGTGCCCCAAAGTGCTATGGTACCCTGGTTAAGAATCACGGATATAAACAAACATGACTGTAAAATGAAGGACTACAGCAACATACTGCTAAATATGTACTTATTAATAAAGGAAAGGGCGCAAGGCATGTGTGTCTAGAAAGGGAAAGGCAGTTAAGAGGAAAGATTATTTTCTTCCACTAAAGATCCATCCTTTACCTTGTACAAGTGGTTTTTCTGGCCACTTTTATAGCTGTGTGATCTCTGTAAAACATACTCACACATTCTCTGTGCCCTCTAATGCACTGTTATTCCTTTGGAATCATGAGTGAGAAGGGCTATAAATTAATTGCAGATAAAAGGCTGCAGAGACCACCTTGTACTACAAGGTAGTTTGTCACCAACCACAACCATCAGCAGGTCTCTCTGGCACCAAAAATTAGAATTATACAAAATTAAAAGAAAGGGTTGGCTATACTGTAATAACTATGTGAAGGGCACAATGATTCAAAGCCCTCACTTCTGTGACTTAACACAGTAGCATGAATCCATGTATTTTTGCTTGTATCTACATATACTCTTCTCTACATTTATTGGGCAATATTATTGCTACAGACTCCCAAACAGATGGGGAAACACTGGATTAGTGAGCGGAAGAGGTCTTACTCACTGTAGTACTCTAGTTATCTTTGCCCAAAAGTATCTACAGATGACCTCCACACAGTATTTATTTCTCTTTACCCTTAACTAATAAGCTAATGCTCATTGACCCATGAATGACCCATCTCCTATGACATATTTAAATGATAAACACCAGTGACAAAATGACCAAATAAAAACAAAAAAGGATACCAACACAATATTGAAATAAAATATTGCATAGTTTATCCTGCAGAGTTAAACAATGGTATTCCTGCTACTGACAGAAGTTATTGCAGCTCAAACTTACATTTTTTGGGGGGATGCAGTACCTCCATGGCCTAACATTGTATTCTGACACTGTTGATACAGGATCCTGTGGAAGTTCATGGTAAACGGACCATGGCTGTCAATAGACTGATGTAGCAATAGCGCCACCATAAAATTTCAGGCCATGGAAACAATGCAAGTTTGAGCTGCAATAACCTTTGAACAGAACATTGGTGGGAGTGTTCATGTTTTATAGGCTAAAGCCTGCAATACAGAGTAGTACATAAGTATTTGCAGGAGACTGGTAGATTAAAAGTGATACCTAATAAGTGTTTGGACAGTGACAAGTTTTGCTATTTTGGATCTGAGATGAAATCACTTTAATTCAAGCGTATTTACATTCATAAACCTTGAAGGAATTACAGCCCTTTTTACATAGAGTCTCTACATTTTAGGGGACCACAAGTAATTGGACAGTTGTCTGTCGTTTCTGCATTAGTTCCTGCACAAAACTACTAACAAATGGTCTGCTGTGCTTATTATGATGAGCAAAAAAGTGTTAATGCCAGTAAGTCAGGCTATCACGAGGCTGAAAAATCTAAGTTATAAAAAAAAAAAAAAAAAAAAAAAAAAAAAAAAAAAGACAAAATTTAGGTGTGTGTCAAAATTAACTGTATGGTATATTAAGTAGTAAGAACGCAATGGTGAGCTCAGCAATAGCAAATGAGAGATGAGATGAAGAGTAACCTTTTCTAGAGTGATGAAAAAATAAAGTGTGGAGAAACGGACAAATTGACTATCGATATTTTCTTTTCTTCTGTGTCTCTCCATGACCATTAACCTTTATGGGTACTTGTCTCCTCCCCTTCAGCCGGATATAGGACCAAACTAAAAATTACTTAAGATCATTCACTTGCTCTCTTGTCAGTCAACTATTGTCAGCTAAAAATATATAATATGAACAGGTTAGTTAAAGGGTGGGTGCACCATGGAGGGACACAGAAGAAAAAGGAAATATCGATAAGGTAAATTTCTCCATTTCTTCTGTGTCCCATCCATGGCCATTAACCTCTATGGGACACACCAAAGGCTTCCGACAGAGGCCAACGCATAGAATAAATTATCTATATCGCTCCATCTATATCTCTCCATCTATAATTTTTTTTTATTCATATGGAGCTAAACAAAAAAATACAGTGATCAGAAAAAAAATTTACCATCCTGTATTGGCAGTTGCCTTCAGAACTCTCCTTCCAAATTTTGTTGCAGCAGAGGACTGTACATCTAAATCGGTAATGTCTAATGAAAGTTGATATAGATGACTAGATTGCAGCTTTACATAATTCCTCTGCTGTTGCGGAGTTCTTTTCTGCCCAGGATGCTGCCATGGTTCGCGTAGAGTGGGCCTTGATCATTCCTGGAGGATCTTTTCCAGCTTCCATGTATGCTTCCCTGATGCATTGTGTTATCCAGCGAGAAATGGATGGTTTTGATGCTGGATGGCCTTTAAATTTTCCTTGGAAATGTACAAACAAGGAGTCTGATTTGCGAAATAAAGCTGTTCATTTTAAAATATTCTGACACAACCCTTAACAGGTCCAGTTTATGTAAATGCTCTTTGTTCTTTGGATTGGGATAAAATACAGGAAGAATTCTCTCCTGGTTAAGGTGGAAGGAAGATACAACTTCTGTTTTAAAGTTGTTTGTTGTTCTAAGGACTATTTTATCCTTATGGAATCTGAAAGAAGGTTCCTTAGATGAAAGGGCCTGTAACTCACTCACCCTCCTTGCTGAGGTGATGGCTACCAAGAAGGCTGTCTTCAGCGTAAAGAATTTAGTTGATATTTATTTTAATGGCTCAAACTTCCTGGAAGATGTTAACTGATTAAGAACTATATTTAAATCCCATGGAGGTATAACATCCTTGAATCTGGGTCTTATTTTCTCAACCTCTTTCAGATACTTTACCAACTCTTCTTCGGCAACTTGTTTTGCTAAACAGGCTGATATTGCTGAAACCTGTACCCTTATGGATGATTGTCTTAAACCCTGCTCATGACCTTTTTGAAGGAAACTCAGCAGTTGAGCTGTGGAGACTGAAAACCTATCCAAACCCTTTTCTATGCACCATGTGGAAAAAACACTCCAGATCCTACTGTAGACATTGGAAGTAGAGAATGCTTTCTTGCAGACAACATGGTGTTGATTACAGGAACTGTTAAATCCTTGAGCCTTAAGGAGTTCCATTCAACCTCCAGGCTGTCAGTTTCAAAAAAACCAGGATCCTGATGCCAGATTGGTCCCTGGTGTAATAAGTCCGGCCTGACTGGCAGATGCCATGGGCTGTCCATTCGGACCTGGTGAGCATGTCCATACCAAACCCTTCTTGGCCAATTTGAAGCAATGAAAAGGACATCCAGTCTCTCGTATTTTATTTTATTCAGGACTCAGGATCATTGGTATTGGTGTGAACAAGTATGCTAGTTTGAAGTTCCACAGTTGCGTCATTGCATCCATTGCCTGACGTTGATTGATCCTTGCAAAAAACTTTTGGCACACTGAATTCTCGAATGTTGCCATCAAATCGATTACGGGATGACCCCTCCTGAATACAATTTGACTGAAAACTTCCGTGTTCAGGGCCCATTCTCCTGGATCCATTCTGACGCGACTCAAGTAGTCTGCTTGATTGTTCTGACTTCCCGGAATGTGTATCGCTGATAGAGCTACCAGGTTTCTCTCTGCCCGTATTATTCTTCTTGTACCTCCCTGGTTCTTTATATATAGAACAGCTGTCCAACACTATTTGTACTTTGACTTTAATAAATGGTTTGAACTTCTTCAAACACAGGAATATGGCTTTTAGTTCCAGCCTGTTGATATGAGAAGTGCGTTCCTTCTTGGACCATGTTCCCTAAACAAATTTGTCCCTGAAACATCCTCCCCATCCTGTCAGACTTGCATCTGTTATGATCTTCTGCCAATCCGTGATCTCTATTGACAGACCCCTGGAAAGATTTTTCTAATTCGTCCACCAGGCTAGCTCTTTTCTTACTTTTAAAGGTAGTGGAATTTGTGGATTTAGGTTGAGTGAATTCTTGTTCCAATGTCTCAGGAACCATCTTTGGAGAGGCCTCGTGAACTTTTGCCCAAGGAGATACTTGGACTGATGATACCATATGTCCCAGTATTGTTCTGTAATTCTGAGCTCTGTGCTCTCTCAGTTTTGCAAATATTCTTACTTTGCTTGCTATTGATTTGATCCTGTTTGGAGACAGAGGTATTGTATTCCTGATTGTGTCCAGTATTAATCCAATGAATTGTAGTTGCCTGGTTGGAGATAGTGGACTGTTTTTGGAGTTGATAATCCAACCTAGATTCCACAGATTTGAGGTCACCATGATCATTTGCTGATGTGCCTGAATATTGGAGTTCACCATTAACAGTAGATAGTCCAGATAGGGTACAATTTTCACACCCTTCAATCTCAGTGGTTCTAAAGCAGCTGCTAGAATTTTGAAGAAGAAAAAAAAAAAAAAAAAAAAAAAAAAAAAAAAAAATAAATTCTTGGAGCAGAGGGTAGCCCAAATGGCAGCACCTTGAACTGCCAGTGCCGCTCCTTGTAACAGAATCTGAGATACGTCCTGAAATCTTGTGCTATCAGAATGTGATAATAAGCATCTTGTAGGTCTATTGTTAGGAGATAGTATTTTGGAAGAATTGCCTGGATCACTGTGACCACTGTCGCGATTTTGAAGGTTTGATGCTTCATTAAGGCATTCAGCGATTTATGGATAAAGTTGAGGATCTTGCTGCTAGCCTAACAGAATCTAATGAAGCATCACAAGAAAAAGCTATTGCATCTTTAATAGTGGCTACTTCTTTTAAAAGTTGATCTTGACACCGAAGATTCTATGTGTTCTAATTCAGACAACGAAATTCTAGCAGTTCTGGCCATACAGGTTAAAGCGGAGCCAGGTCTTCAGGCAAACAACTGCCCTGGAGGGGACGGTATTAAAATGCGGCCATTCATTGGTAAGCAAATTCATTTAAAAAAAAAAAAAAAACTGTGGTCTTTACAACGCTCCACGGATGCGCTGTGTTCCTTCACCGGCTGTAGGACTAAAAAGACTGATGGGAGAGGAAGTGTATGATCTTAAGTAGTTTTTAGTTTGGTCCTACATCCAGCTGAAGGGGAGGAGACAAGTACCCATAGAGGTTAAAGACAGTAATTATTTTATTTTATTATTTTTTTTTTAAATAGATCTTTTCCTGCTGAATAAAACAAGGGTACTCCCACTGCTGTCAGCTGTTCTACTCAAAATTTATAACAGTTCAAATAGTCATGAAGTGAATTTACGGTGTTTACTACCGGATAGAAATTGCCTGTCAGTTAGAACTATCACATTCTGTGGAGAACTGTATATCACTGACTTTCCTCTCCATTAGAATGTAACAGAAAAAATAATTAGAATTTAACCACTAGAGGGCACTGCTAATGTAAAAAAAACAGGTTTAAACTGTAATAACTCTGGAACTATGAATCTCTTGGCATTGTGAGTACCCTTATTTTACTCAGTAGGAAAATCCCTACAATATATATTTTTTCATAAAAAAAGTTTACTGCTCCTTTAATTGGTGAGATTACTGCTGACTCAGCAGCAAGAGGAGGATAAATTCTGAATGGTACATAAACATCTTGGGCTAGATTCTATAACAGGTGCTAATTTTCTCTCTGCTTTTATCTCCAGTTTTCTCCATAGACTTCAATGGCAAAATGCTTGATAAAACAGGTGTTAACATTTAGCACTGCAATAGAATCTAGCCCCTTATCTGCTCAGATCCAAACAAATGCCTCAAAATTCATTGGAAGGCACTTTACCTTGTAGTACGATAATGACCCCAAAACATACTATAAAAGCAACTTAAGTTTTTCAGGGCCAAAAAGTGGAATGTACTTGACTGACCAAGTCAATCACCTGACCTGAATACAGCAGAGCAAGAGTTTCACTTGCTGAAGACAAGATTATGTAATTTGTCTTGGCCCCTATGAAAAGGGCCAGTAATTCATAAAAGGTCCATGGACATAAACAACCTCAAATTAAAGCAGTCTGCACTTTATACCCTTAGTCATTGTTTCATTTAAATCCAGTGTGTTGGAGTACAGAACAAAAAAAATTATATATAAATAAATGTGTGTATGTATTAATTATCTCTCTCTCTCTCTATATATATATATATATATATATATATATATATATATATATATATATATATATATATATATATATATATAATTATGTGTATATCTATCACAAGTGTACTTAGCTGGGCTATAGTAGAAGAGACAGCACTCCGATATCAAAAAACACGAGAGAGATTTATTCAGACATTGTTTACAACCAAACGTTTTCAGTCCCCATACACCTTACCCTGACTTAAGCATAGGGTACTAGCTTTGTATCAACATTTGGTATTTGTAATTATACCCACTTTTGGGTATGTTCATGCTTTAAAAGAAGAAAAAAAAAAAAAAAAAAAAAAAGAAGTAGTGTCTGGTTTTATATTGCCCACGTCTATTTTTGTATCATATGTATGGTTTGCTTTTTCGCCGCACCGACTGGTGATATCCCACGGGTGTGGACTGACTTTGCAGTATACCCCTTGGGACCCACCACTCGATTTGCCCGCTTGGCAGCACTTGTTTTTAGGTGTTTCCAAAGGTTTAGCTCAGGTAGGGTGGGTAGTCTTGCGGTTGCGTGATGTCTGCTGGTGCTCTGCGATGTGCTGGTCTTTCGGCCATATCTTGCAGGGCGCTACGGTGTTCGCTATCTGTGCGATACCCAGTAGATAGGTGCTATGCTCTCTATTCATCTTTTTGGCGATCGAGTACATTATAGGATTCTGTCAATGACAGATCAGTAGTACTAGCAACTTTGTATTCAGATGGATGCGTTAGTTACTTTGCATCTATGACAGCCCTGCAGGGAGCACCTCCGCTAACAGCAAGGTATGACTAATTGCTGTAATCTTTATTTTCATGTATTCTTTAGGTATGATTCATGTTGCAATTTTATATTCTGAGCTTTTTTTGGTTTCACATATTTTAATTATGAATTAGTGGTTTATTTTGTTTCAACACTATGTCGGGTGTTTATACGCAAGTGACCCATGTCCTCCCGGCGTTGTGACCTCACGCACCGGTTCCTGGTGCTATACGTCCATGCTGGAGGGTGGATGGCGTTTCTGGCGTACACTGTTGGTGGTTTGTTCTTAAGATTCAGGTATTTAAGTGTTCTATCATCTATGTTTCTGGTAACCCCGATGAAGGTCCGTCATAGGACCGAAAACGTTTGGTTGAAAACCATATCTGAATAAATCTCTCACGTTTTTGGATATCAACTGAGTGCTGTCTCTTCTACTATAGCCCAGCTAATTACACTTGTTATATAATATGGGACGTGCACCAATAATCTTGCTTGTTTAACAATTTATAAGAGTGCCACTGCCAACTTTATAACAATAGTGTACACTCCCAAATGAAAATAGTGACTTAGAACAATTGCCCAGTGCTGCCTGTACAAATAAATGTATAGAATATGTTTGGTATGAATACCAGGCAACAAGCACACACTAGGGTCTAGATAAAAACAGATAAAAAAACATTAAGAAGCATCCTTTATTTTTTTATCTAGACCCTAGAGTGCGCTTGTTGTCTGGTATTCATACCAAACATTGTGTGTGTAATATATTATAAGTGTGTTTATTATATATAAAAATAAATGTCACTGTCCAAACACTTATGGACTGCAATCCCATGTTAAGATTTACCATCTCATTAAAAGCAGGACTAGTCAATTGTTTGACTTCCAAAAGTTGTGGGTCTGCAGCTCCCATAATTGAATCTTGTCATTTAAGTTTCTAGAATGAGTTGGTAACATTGTTTCTGTCTCTCACACATTATTGTACGCTCTGTTTTCACAGTTGCACAGGTTCAAAACAATAATAAATAAAGCATAAGCAATTTGACTTTACATATTTGGTAACTACATAATACGTCCAGTCAAAAAGGAGTTTGAAGGTCACTTTAATTTGCAACTTACCCTCCAGGAAAGCAAATTCATCAATGGCATCTATTGCATTATCTGTAAACAAAAAGAGAGTAACTATTTTTAAATCATAACTTTGAGAGTACCAGGGAGGTATGGCACTCTAAGCTGCATGCCTTCACATTGAAATGCAGTCACCCCATAAGAGGGCCATAAAAATAAACACACACACCACAGAGCTGATGCTCCTCCTGATGCCTCAACCAAGCCATTAGTGCTGGGAGATCAATAGAGTTGATGCAGGAAAGCAAAATGGCTCCCCCTGCTTCCACTCCTAACTTCACTTCAGGGAAGGAGTGGGAGGGATCAGGAAAGCCTCCACATCACAGGTGACATGACATGACGGATGTTAGCATGATGTGGAAGGCTTCCCCTGATCCCACCTACTCCTATCCATAATTTTGAGTAGCAGCAAAGCAGGTGAGCCACACTGCTCCACTGTGTTGCCTTTAGTGGTTTCCTAGCCTTAATGTCTAGGAGATCAATAGCTGGGGGGTAGGTTTCATCAGGAGGGATTCTGACATCAATGCTATGGTCTATCTTCCCATACTGAACCAGTCACTTACAGGATTCTGTTATATCACCTCCTCATCTTGATTTTATTTGGTATTCTGGTATCTGCAGCCAGAACTAAACATTGACATGAATACCCTACTTGCTATATAACAAGACAATAAAACATACATGACATTACATATTGAGACACTTCCCCATAAGTTCCTATACAATAGAAATCTGACTGGCGTATTTCAATGCCCAAATTGTATCAACATGGACATTGCCAATGAGGTGTCTGGCCACCCTTAACAAAACATGTGATCATTTTTCCTTACTGAGACTGGCGACACAAAACCCCTTATATGAATCACCAGGTTTTCTGACAGACCCACTTATAAACAAGCACTCTACAAACCATTACAGGGTAACCAATTTAAAAAAGTTAATTTAATTGCAGGTAGGCAACTTAAAGGGATAGCAATGTTTTCTTCTACATACTTTTCTATATTAATCTGTAGTTTTACAATCATAAGTCTGCCGTTTTACTTTTATACTATAGTAAACTTTCGCCCTTCCGGCCCTTTTACTTATGTGAAGCAGCCTCCCCTCAGATCTAGAATCCTGTAATTGGACTGGACAGATGGCAGTGAGGGACAATCTTCTTTCCTTCAGTATACAGAAAACCCTGCCCCCTTGACAAAGGAGGGCAGATTTTTCCTTATGCTAAAAGAAGATTGTTCCTTGTCGCAATCTGTCCAGACCGGCTTGCTGAGGCTGCTTGATGTAAGTAAGAGTAGAAGCCCCCCCAACACACACACTTTTCTCCTCTTACTTACATCAAGCAGCCTCAGCAGGCAGTTTTTAAATGAAGTTTTCAAATACGCAAACTTGTATAAAAGGTGAGAGGTCCTTTTAAAAGTAATGACAGGTATAGATTAGTGCTCACTCCTGGCACATCCTACAGGGTCCCAAGGCACACCAATATATCAGTTGTCACATGCTTGCAATAGGTTTTGAATACATTCGGAAATTCCATGGTTTTCAAATCTCAGTACCTATTAAGTCATGTAAACAAAGCACATTTGTGCAACCAGCCTAGGGGTAGAAGGGCAATTGATGGAGTAGTTTGTTTTCTTCCCAAAATGTTATGCCTTGTCTACCTTTTCTTCTTGTTTAAAGTAGTTAGGAATATTTAAGTATGTTATTAAAAAACACAAACACACACACTACCAGACAGTTGTTTGTCATTCACTTTATTGGAAAACCAATAAATTAAGAAAATGGTGAAGGCTGTGTAGGTTTACAAAACACAAATGATAAGAATTTATTACGTAACTCTAAATTGCAATAGAAGTGGCAGTTGGTGTTGAAAAGGCTTAGCAGCAAAGTGGTTAATTGTGTATCAGATAAGCTCAACAGGGAACAGCATCCTAACTCAACCACCTTCTTTGTTAGAGTTTTCATGTTGTGACACTTGCAGAAGCTCAATTTTTCCCAACAGTGTGTGTAACAGACCCAGCTGTCATTTATTGTACCATTTATTTTGTTTGTATTTCAAGGATTCTGTAAGTTCAGATAGGCATAATGTTTGCACTGTCTATGTTGCATAGGGAAGGAGTTTAGGGGAGGACTTGTAGCAGGAAGTGAAAGTAATAGGATATCCTGAGAGATGCAGCTCACAGCAGTAAGGAAAGAGGGAAACATAGCAATGCTGTGCATCTGTAGAGTTCTTGCATAAGTATAGAATTTACCAGTTTATTAAGCAAACCCTCCCTGGATAAGGCATAAGGTCAGTGTATTAGTTAATTTTTACTGTTTGTGTGAATAATAATGCAGTAGATAGACAGAGTTTATGGATGAGATATTAATGTGTGTATTTCTGTATTTTTGTTCAGCTCTTACGGTGAATTTTTGGAGTTAAAGGAATAGAGTTCAATAAAACTTCATAAACCATCAGTAAAGTTTGGCCATCATTTGGGAAGGGTCTGCTACAGTAAGAGCTTCACCTTCACTGATTCAGATACCTCTGCACATGCTTGCAAGATGGTGATGTAATAACAGTTAATGGACTACAACCCGAGGCCATACTGAGCTGAAACATAGCAAAAGAGTTCACTATGGAGAAAGAAGCTGTAGATCAGGAATTTGAAAGCCTACCTCAAATGGAAACAAAGTACAAAGGAAAATGACTTAAAAGGAGTAGTTAAAGGCAAAGATACAGTTATGTCTGAACTTCAGTATCACGCACCAGACAGGGCAGAACTCCCTCGACGGTCAGAACGTCCACATATACCTACACAAAAAATGCTTGCTTACCAAAGAGATGAATGCTGTAGAAAAGAAAAAAGGTTGACAGTTTTGTATGAACAATGGAAAATAGACGTTTGTAAAGCAAGACAGGACTTAAAATCTAATATATCTGATAAGCAGCTTGCTGAAATTGCTGACACTCTATAGGGTAAAATGAACTGTATTATGACAATCTTCAGTGAAATAAGGGAACATATCACACCTGTCACTGATTTAAGGCGTAAAGTTGATGCATGCGAAGCTGTGACCAATGACATTGTTAAAATTGTGTTAGAAAGACTAGCAACGGTAGATGGCGATTTTGATGCAGAAAAAGAAAAGGGCCGTCTACATGAACTTTCAGCTCATAGTTATGTTCGCTCCATATATGGTTCTGATGCTTCACAAACAAGTGCCAGCAGCTGTGCTAGGTCATCTTGTGCAGCGAGCAAACGAGTAGATGCTGCAGCAGAATTAGCTGCAAAAGAGGCTGAATATAAGATGATGCAAATGGAAAGGCAACAAAGGGAAAAGATAAGAACTTTAGAAGAGCAACTCAAAAGGGAATTGGAAAGTCAAAGGTTTGAATTAGAACGTCTGCAAGTAGAAAAGGATTTAGAAGTTGCACGGGCCAGAGTAAAATCCTATGATAAAGAAGTAAAGCAAGATATGAAAGATCAGTTGATAAAAAATGAACTTGAAAGTCAGATAAATGAAACTACAAAATGTCCGCAGTACAATGTTGTCCAATCAACAACTCTGAATGAAGTGTCTCATCTTGCTCAAGCAGTTCAGGACAGTATAGCCATCAACAGGTTACCTGTAGCTGAGCCTACAGTATTCAGTGGAGACCCAATCCAGTTTGTGGTCTGGAAAGCTTCATTTATGTCACTTATAGACAGAAAGGGCATCTCAGCAGCTGATAAACTTTATTATTTGAGAAAGTATGTGAGCGGTTCAGCACACAGATGTCTTGAAGGCACCTTTTATCGAAATGATGAAGAAACTTATAAAGATGCTTGGAACAAGCTTAACCAAAGATACGGACAGCCCTTCGTTATTCAAAGAGCATTCAGGGAAAAGCTATCAAAATGGCCTAAAATACAGTACAAAGATGCAGAAGGTTTGAGAGCATTTTCGGACTTTTTAAATGCCTGCCTACAAGCCATACCTCATGTTAAAGGCCTGGATATATTGAATGACTGTGAAGAGAACCAAAAGTTGGTACAGAAACTTCCTGACTGGGCAGCTTCCAGGTGGAATCGTCAAGTCTCAACCTCCCTTATGGATGGCAAAGATTTTCCAAGTTTTGAGGATTTTGCAAAGTTTATGTCAAAGGAAGCAGAAATTATGTGTAATCCTATCACTTCCCTTCATGCTTTACATTTACGTGAGTCACCTGTAGAGAGAAGAACCTTAAAGGAAACCAAAAGAAACAAAGCAACTGTTCTTAAAACGCAAGCAACCTTAAACAATAATAAACAGACAACAGTAAAAGGACAGTTAAAATCGCCATGCATCTTGTGTCAAGATGACAATCATCAATTTAGCAAGTGCCCACAACTCATGGAAAAGTCTCTGAAAGATAGAAGATTGTATGTTAAAGACAATAAACTCTGTTATGGATGTCTAAGACCAGGTCACTGTGCTAAAGAGTGTCGCCATCGCCACATATGTGAAGTATGCAAATTGCGACATCCCACATGTCTTCATGATTACAACTATGAGAGTAATGGAGATAGAAAACAACAAATGTCCACAGTAAGCAATATGCATGTACATGAAAGTGAAACTACTAATGCCATGTCACTTAATGTCATAAGCAAAGGTCAGTCAGTCGTTACATCTATGATAGTACCTGTATGGGTATCATCTGTTAAAAATCCTTCCAATGAACAGCTTGTCTATGCTTTGTTAGATACTCAGAGTGACACTACCTTTATTGACGAAGAAATAAGTAATGTTCTGCAAGTAGATACTCACCCAATAAAACTCAAACTTACTACCATGATAGGAGACAATATGATCATCAAAAGTAAAAGAGTATCTGATCTTCGTGTGAGGATACAATTCCTCAGTACATATCAATCTTCCGCCGGTATACACAAAGGAGTGTATTCCTATTAATCATGATCACATACCAACGCAAGAAACAGCAAAAAACTGGGCTCACTTGAAGGTAATCACAGATGAAATGCCACCTCTTCTCAATTGTGAAATAGGCTTATTGATTGGCTACAACTGCCCTAGATTGCTAGCGCCTAGACAAGTCATACTAGGTAAGGAAGACGAACCTTATGCTATCCTGACAGACTTAGGATGGAGTATTGTAGGCTACTCCACACCAAGCATTAACGTATCAACAACAGTCAGTCATTGCCACAGAATAACTACAAAGGAGATACCATCTTTGACACCCATGGAGGCAATCCGTATACTAGAGATGGACTTTAAGGATGTCACAACAGATGACAAGACAATTTCTCAAGAGGATATTATGTTCCTAGAACAACTCAAGAACAATATAAAGAAAAATGCTCAAGGACATTATGAAATGCCCCTTCCATTTAAACAACGTCCATACTTACCTGACAACAGGAAACTTGCTGAAATCAGACTCAATCATTTGAACAAGAAGTTCTATAAAAATGAGACATACAAGACAGACTACATCACTTACATGAAGGACATCATTGAGAGAGGTGATGTAGAAATAGTGAAGGAAGAAGGATCTGATGGTGAAAGGTGGTATATACCCCATCATGGCATCTATCATCCAAAGAAGCCAGACAAACTAAGGGTTGTTTTTGATTGTTCTGCAAAATTTAAAGGCACGAGTCTTAATGAACATCTGTTAACAGGACCAGACATGATAAACAATCTTACAGGTGTTCTTTTGAGGTTCAGAAGACATCCCATAGCTTTAATATGTGATATTGAAAAAATGCTCCACCAGTTCCATGTCAGAGAAAGTGACAGGGATTATCTACGCTTTCTATGGTGGGAAAACGGAGACACAAACTCAGCGTTTCAAGATTACCGAATGAAAGTACATCTTTTCGGTGCAGTATCCTCACCAGGATGTGCAAACTATGGATTAAAATATCTGGCCAATGAGTACAGTCAAACACACTCATTAAGCGCTCAGTTCATCATAAAAGACTTTTATGTTGATGATGGAGTCACAAGTATGGAGACAGTAGAAAAGGCCATTCAATTGACAAGGGAAGCACGAGAGTTATGTGCTAAAGGTGATCTTCGACTTCACAAGTTTATATCAAGTGACAAGGCTGTTCTGCAAAGCATACCAGCATCGCTAAGTGAACAAGAAGATGCAAAATGCTTGATTCTAAAGGGAGTGCAAAAACAAATATATCAAAAAGAAATAGATATTCTGAGTCAGAAGAAACAACTTCCAGGTCATAACAAACTTCATCATCTGGACTCCTTCATAGATACAGATGGTATGATCAAGGTGGGAGGAAGATTAAACCACTCATCATGCACTCACTCATTCAAGCATCCACTGATACTTCCTAAGGATCATCATGTAACAAAACTGATAATCGCATACTGTCATGAAAGTGTAAAGCATCAAGGAAAAGGTTTCACGATTAATGAAATCAGATCTTGCGGGTATTGGATACCTGGAATAAACAGAGCTGTCACATCATTCATTCATCATTGTATAACTTGTAGAAGGCCAGAGGATGAATGATCTCCCCACAGAACGTGTAGAGCCTTCTCCACCGTTTGTGTATTGCGGTATGGATTGTTTTGGTACTTTCTTGACTAAAGAAGGAAGAAAACAGTACAAAAGGTATGGACTGCTTATAACATGTTTTTGTTCAAGAGCCATTCATATAGAAATGTTAGAAGACATGTCTACTGATGCATTTATTAACAGTCTAAGGTGCTTTATTGCTATTCGAGGCACAGTTCGACAGATCAAATGCGATCAAGGTACCAATTTCATAGGTGCAAAGAACGAACTGAAATCAGCATTGCAGGAGCTTGATCCAGAAAGACTCACTGCCTTTCTTGCCAATAAACAGTGCGATTTTGTTATGAATGCCCCTCATTCCAGTCATGCTGGTGGTGTATGGGAGCGCCAAATCAAAACTGTACGGAGTGTTCTTAATGCTAGTCTCCCTTTCATCAGGCATACTTAATGATGCTTCACTACGGACTTTGTTTTATGAAGCCATGGCAATAGTCAATAGTCGGCCCTTAACAGTGGACAACTTGAATGATCCCAAGAGCTTAGAACCACTCACACCTAACCATCTGATCACTATGAAATCCACTACAGCCATGCCACCACCTGGAGAGTTCATAAGAGAAGATGTATATGGGAAAAGGAGATGGAGAAGGGTACAGTATCTTACTGAACAGTTTTGGAGTAGATGGAAAAGGGAATATCTACACAACATCGCTGTTAGGCAATGTTGGCACACTCCCAAGAGAAACTTTAGAATTGGTGACGTAGTCATGGATGCAGATGATACTTTACCAAGAAACGAATGGAGACTAGGAAGAATCATCGACACTGTAACTAGTCCAGATGGATTGGTAAGGAGAGCCACAATAGCACTTGGAGACAAGAAACTAAACAAGAAAGGAGAACGGACAAACAAGACTTCAATAATAGAGAGACCAGCTCAGAAGTTGATATTGTTTTTGGAAGCTGATTAAAAAGGACTTTAACATGCCTTATATGTTTTGACTAAAATCTTTATAAGTTAAAATTATTCATGCTTAAAAAACATGTATAATTTGGTGGGAGTGTAACAGACCCAGCTGTCATTTATTGTACCATTTATTTTGTTTGTATTTCAAGGATTCTGTAAGTTCAGATAGGCATAATGTTTGCACTGTCTATGTTGCATAGGGAAGGAGTTTAGGGGAGGACTTGTAGCAGGAAGTGAAAGTAATAGGATATCCTGAGAGATGCAGCTCACAGCAGTAAGGAAAGAGGGAAACATAGCAATGCTGTGCATCTGTAGAGTTCTTGCATAAGTATAGAATTTACCAGTTTATTAAGCAAACCCTCCCTGGATAAGGCATAAGGTCAGTGTATTAGTTAATTTTTACTGTTTGTGTGAATAATAATGCAGTAGATAGAGTTTATGGATGAGATATTAATGTGTGTATTTCTGTATTTTTGTTCAGCTCTTACGGTGAATTTTTGGAGTTAAAGGAATAGAGTTCAATAAAACTTCATAAACCATCAGTAAAGTTTGGCCATCATTTGGGAAGGGTCTGCTACAGTGTGTATGCTCAAATGCGAGCATGCACGATTTGCGAATGTCAGAAAGGTTACTCTCCATGTTGCCTTCCTGGGCCCTTACTGTGCTACCATCACTTTGTATAGTTTGGATCGTATTCACATCACGCATGTCTAATAGCCTGATGTTCTAAAACGCTCTAATGCAAATGTTCGAATTTGCACTTTATCATGGTTGCTATGATGATTTCTTACTTATTTCTTTTCAGGAACTGACTTTTTGGAGTAGTTCAAGCTGTGTTCCCCCCATTTTCTAATGGTCAACACTGTGGATTGAGGTTATCTGTCACTGTCTGCATTGTTTTGGGGTGTGTGTATGCACACGCGCGCACACACGCACGCACGTACACACACACACACAGACTATTCTGCAAATCATTTCAGTGTGTGTTCAACTGCTGGAATGCGTGATATGTGAACTTTCGGTTTTGCTCCATTTGTAGACCTGCTTCTATTGATGAGACTATGGTGTGCCATTACACTTGTGGACTGGCAATACGTGTACAACTTGCACCCAGATAGTGGTAAGTGAAATTGACTGTACGCTTCCAGTCATGCGACCCTTGAGAATTGAAGAGCATGAAAAGAAACATGTTGCATGTCATATCCCTCCAACACTCCCACATCTGTTGGTGCGGAGTATAGACAGGAAAAATGAATTTGAAAAGAAAACAGGCAATCTGATGTTACATATATGCACTTGCAGAATAGGTTATTTAATTTACAGGTCCCAGAACTCAAATTAGACATGCAGAAAAAGAGTTTACCAAAGAAGTAGGGAACATAAAATACATACCCAAATCCTTCCGTTGGAGTGTTTTTCTCTTCCCTTGCTGAGCATATATATATGCATCTTTCGCAATTGTTTCTATAAATAATTCCTGTACAAAAATAAAATTGTTATATGTAATATCATATGCCTTTACTTCCCTAGTACATATTAAGATATGACAAAACTGCGACTTATGGTTTTAAAACTAGTGCAATTATTTTACCCCCACTTATTTTGCCATGTGTGTCCAATGGCTGCTCATAAAACAAATATATATATTATAGTAAAAGCCTTCTTTCATTTAAGGCCCTTATCTGCCAAATCTCCAACTACACCCATTTTCATCTCTTATACACCAAAGACAACCTATACACAGTTGGTTTTGTGTCTACAGCTCTCTCATATCAAACACTTTCCATTGCCAACTCTTTACCTACCAACTTTTGCAAGAGCATCCTTCTTGACCTCTTCAAGTCTCACTTAAAGGGCTAGTAATGCTTAATATTGAAAAATAAGAGTAAAGCAAAAGTACTCCCACTGCTGAGAGAGGTTTATTCTAGTCATGTTAAACGACTTGTCTCCTAACTTGCAGCTAAGTAAAATGTCCTGAGGCTTGACATGTTCCCTAAGCCTCCTTATCTCAGGTTTTATGGCTTCAGACTTTGTTTCACTTGTCCTAAAACCCAGAGAGAAATCACTTGCAGGCTGCTAGTATGAACTGTAGTCAAGGTATTATGGGAGTGGCTACATAGTACAGAAGCATGCTGACACAACCAATCCGTTATAGGTATGCAGTATGGAGGACGGGAAGGGACACTAAGGGTAGGAATGGATGGTGAAGATGGATTATTTTGGGTTCTTTTGGCCCACATTTATAAGAGAAAACCAACTGCACCATAGGAAACAAATACAAATTCCTATGAACGTGAATAGAGCTTTTAACCCTTTGAATGCTAGAGGTCCCCCGACCTCTCTAGCATTGAAATGGCAAAAATTCCTATTAAAATTTAACTAGGTTTTTAATTTGCCCCCTATAGTGCAGTTGGTTTACTCCAAAATAAATCCAGTTTATCTTTATTAAAAATATGGGCCTTTATTCTCAAATGCTGTGAAACTGGTGCTAGAGTACATCATTATTTGGCTGGTCACTTCATTCCTTGGATAATGTGGTTGTTGTAAAGATGCACATGATGTTATGTTCTGTAATGCCACTGGGACTGACGTACCAGGGAAAAGTTTTGCAAAGCAAAACCACATTTTCATCCCCTACCTAGAGGCCTGCATCTTCTCTAATGCAGGACCCCAGTCTGTATCCTCCTCTAGGGAGGGAACCCTAATAAACATTACAGAGAGGTGGCAGCCAAAAGACATGTTCACCAACCTCCTGCCAAACTACAAATGAGTAAGGTAATAAATAACCCCTGTAAATATAATGTAAACTGAACTGGGTGGGTTCTTATCTCAAATCAATGGTCCCTGCTTATTGCATTATCAAATAGCAGGCTTGATAAAAGGGAATTGCAAAAGAGCGACTTTTACCTTTCATTATGAAAGATTTTAGAACTCACAAAAAAGTGTCTGGGAGTGCATACTATTTTAATGGATTTGAGCTGTGATAATGTGCAAGTGTAGAAAAAAAGAAGTGACAAAATGGCACAGTAAATAAGCCCATGTGCTTTAAATTAATAGGACACTTTGGAATTGTTTGTAGAGTTCCAGCCTTTTGGCTGAGGCAAAAATATATTATATTTCTACTACCAGACCAAAAATCTAGGATAGTGAAGGGAAGAAAATATTCTTGGTCTTACAGAATAAGTGAAGTCAAACTAAATGTTTTCCTAAGCATCTTTCTTACATGCAGCGATATGTAGTTATAAAACAGAAGCGGAGTAAGTTTTGGGCAAGAACAATTCACTATATTAATCCTTTGACTGCTAGAGGTATCCAACGCATTGCGTTGTTTATCGCTCTGGTACTCAAATTGTTAAATAAACCAAATCAATATGAACTGTGATTTGCATTTGATACAAAGTCAATACGGTAGGAACTCTGAGACACAAACTCCACCATAGGCAGAAAAATGCATTTGTTTACACCCTGGAATGTCAAATATCCAAAACACTGCCTTCACAAGTTCTTATGCACAGTACGTCTATACGTAGTGATTATCAGCACCGACTCAATTTGATTAGAAGCAAATATTTGACCAACAACGTTCGCAACACAAGTTAGGAATAACGGCTCATCAGGTAGGAGTAGGACATATGTGCAAATAGCCCATTCAGATAAAGCGCGTAGGACTAGCTACATGTGCATCTGAATGCACTGACCACCAGGTTAGTCCTTAAAGGGGTAACTATACCGCTTCATCGTGATATATGAACGGCTGGAGAGGCACGTGTGTAACACTGCTAACTTAACGTTTCCGTACATAGCTTTTGTGTTGTTATCCAGCCGCAAGTGTATTAAAACTTTGGGTGCTAGAGGGATCACCATCAAACTGCTTCACAGTCCGTTGGGCGCCTCTGAGTTAAAGGGTTAAGCATAAACCAACTGACCCGGGCTCTATATTTGTCAAGCACCTATATGTATCCCACGCTACCATTCTCCCACTTCCTTCCTAGCAAATGAAATAATGTTCGTGGGACTGTCTCACCGTCGCTTTACAGATAACAAACACTGACTCTTGACTGGCCAGCGACACATCTGGGTCAGCTTTCATCAATGCCTTCACGCGAGAAAGCGGGAGCTTTGCCTGTTTCTGTGGCCCTGGAGGTGGGGGTACGGGTGTGTTCTCGGATTCCCCCTCGACCACATTCTCGTTTTCTTCTGCCGCCTGACACTCCTGCACAGCGAGCGCCGCCATGATACCGGAAAGTACGTAGCTGAATGATAGTGATAAAAAGAAAGGCGGGAAATTACCTTAACTGCGCCATGTATAGTTGTAGTCTGTATAGGGAATCTGTATGTCAAATGCATGACACCGTGTATGCATAATGCACTGTATAACCCTCTCGCAACAATAATAATAATAATAATAATAATAAAAAATCGCCTGTTGTTCAACGTTTTCTGCTGGTATTGGTCTGTGTGATGTGAACCACTACTGATACATAACTCCCAAGTGTCCCTTTTTAGGAGGGGCAGTCCCTCTTTTGGACCCAAATCCCTCTGTCCCTCTTTCACACCCTGATGTCCCTCTTTTTAGGAGATTTGATTGCATGGTGTGTATATATAAGTGTATCATATTTGTCTACAGCAATAAAACTCACATTTTTATTTGTTTAAATGTCAGTACATGTATTTATAAATTATTCTGTGTAAATAAAATACTTAGATCTTGTTATAAGTCATTTATTTGTTTACACAAGGAGGTATCAATAGGTCATGAAATAGCCTAAAAATTCTCTGTAAATGTCCCACCCAGCAACACCCCCAAAAACACAAGTGTCCCTCTTTGGCAATTTGAAATGTTGGGAGGTATGCTGATGCTCTACCTGTGGCATACCAGGTTCAAAGTGTCTGTTTTAAAGGGTTCAGAGCACTATATAGATTAAGTTTTTCATTTTTGGTCTCTGTGTTGGTTTTCACAGTCAGTCCATCTCTTGTTTTCTGCAAATGATCCTTGAGTTTGTTTATTAATATTGGTAATACGTAAATTAGGTGACCGCTTTAGGGCACTGCATTTGCACTGTGTAACTTGCAGAAGGCGGCACCGGTACAAATGTGTTTTTTTTTTTGTTTTTTTAATTTTATTGTACATTGTGTTCACACAGACTTCAGTCCCGGAAGAGGGTATTAGCTGGATCCAAAAATCCTAAATGTTATCAACAACCGGTTGGTTGACAGCAAGATCTGGAGTGTAGGAATAGCTAGGTATTGCTCAGAGATTCTTTCATCACACCCTACTGAATACAAGGGACAATGACAACTTCTTACAAATGCTTAGGCTTACTGTGACAGCCTGCTATTGTTGGGATATGTGAGCTGTGCATCCACTAGTATTACATTGGATAAACTTGAGCAGGCACTCATGATGATTCTGCATGTTGGTATAGATTGTAAGAATTAATAATACACCAAACTGTTTAGAATACCCATGATGATGTTATAAATTACACAAGTCGAGTCATCTGTCTTTTCCTGCATGGCATTTTGCCTCTAATATTTTCTTATACTCCTTTTCCCTTCTTCTGCAGATCTCTGTCTCCACTCTCCCTCCTACTTATCTTTCCTCCTTAGTAACTCCCCTCTTTCTCTCATCTGCATCACTTTTTCTCCTCTACACCCCATTCTTTTTACCATTCCATTTCCCCTACCTCTTTTTTCCCCTCCCTTTACATCTCATGCACTCCACCTACCCCTCTACCTTTCCTCCCCTCCAGATTCTTCATCCCCTCCCTCTACATCACATTCCCTCTGCATTTCTCTACTACAGTCCTACTCTCTTCCCCTTTCTAACCCTCTTTACTCTCTTTCGTTATTTCTTCTTTCTTTCTTCTTCCCACATTTCCTTCTCTCCCCTCTACTTCTATCACTCTCCAGCCATTACCTCTACCTCTCTCACTTCTACAACTCTCTCCCGCCTCTATCTCACTGTTTACCTTTCTGAACCCCGTATTTGTATTTCTTCTTCTCCATCACCCACACACTTTTCTGTGTTGGTCTACTGTAATGGTGCATTACTATGCTTGTTTCATGTGCTGATGTATTGCCTTTCTTTCTGTAATTGCATAGTGCCCTGCTGTCCTCATGTAATTGTACATAGTTACAGCAGGGCAGCATGCCAGGGTATACTACTGAAGTTGCCATCTATTTGGCGACCATCAAAAGGGTGAGATCATAATGTCGCCTGCATCAAAAGGGCAACATCAGAATGATGTCAGGATGACATTCTGATGTTGCACGCTTAAGGGTCACCCTGCAATGGTTGCCAAATAGAGGGCGACATTTCAGTTTCGGTCTTCCTCAAATGTTCTCTGCTCCTCCACTTATGGAAATTCCTACCTCCCCAGGATTAAGATGAACCTCCTCTCAGTTTGTGCCAATCACAGAAGTAGAGCCTGTTTCTCCAGTACTCTTCATTGGATAGTGCTGGATCAGACATAAGTAAGTATTAACCCCTAAGCTACAGAAACAAGTTACCAGTAGCCAGGGATACATGGCCAACCTTCTACATGGCCATGCAGAGCAACCCTTAACCCTTTGACTTCCAGAGATCCAATTAATTGGATCCAATGTATTGCATATCTTAATCCTATGGTACCCAAAGTATTAAGCGTGCAACAGCAGACTGTCAGCACCAGCCTTACCATAACCCTTTGAATGCTAGAGGTGCTTTGCAATTCCTTGGACACCTTTCTGATACTTAAAGGGTTAAGGGAGGACTGCTACTAGTGCCACATTTTTTATGCTCTCACACGGTGAGCACATTCTCTCTGCTTCCCCTTGCCACCCCAAAACATAAAAAAACACAGCATTGTAACATATCCAGCATTCAACCAAGTAACACTTGCAACCCTCGAGTCTAGTATAATTGAGACAGAAACAAAAGTAATACATTCAGTCAACATCCATTTCATGAGTGGAAACAAACTGAGAACCAGCCCATCCCCCCAAAAAAGATGGGGTCTCCTCACCACGCACTATTAAAAGGAATCCTCTGCGCTGCCACCTTCCTTGTTCAAGTGCTTGATGCCCATATTTCCATTCTCACTAAACCAGGTACAGACCCTTCTCTTTGCAGTAACTATAGGCCAATTTCACTCCTTAATGCAGATACCAAATTATATGCTAAAATGATTGCTAATACATTAAAGTCACTCCTCTCTAAGTTTATCATTCCCAATCAAGTTGGGTTCGTCCCAGCCAGAGAAGCTAAACATAACCTCGGTAGAGTCCTCAGCCTACTACATTATGCTCAGTGTAATAAAATCCCTACTCTCTTCCTGTCCACTGATGCAGAAAAGGCTTTTGACCGGGTTCAACGGAACTACTTAGAATAAGTCTTAAGGTACATCGGTTTGGGCCCTAACTCTTTGCACACTATTATGTTCTTATACTCTTCCCTGTCTGCCAGAGTATGCATCAATGGATTTCTATCTTCCCCTTTTCCTGTCACTAGTGGTACACGACAGGGATGTCCTTTCTCTCCCTTGATTTTTGTCTTTGCTTTAGAGCCCCTGCTACAACTGATTAGGGAATACCCCCATATTAAAGAAATACAAATTCAATCCGCAGCCCATAAATTAGCAGCCTTTGCTGATGACAATTTATTCTTCTTGACTGATCTGCTATCACAGTCTCCCTTTGAGGAATAAGCGAGCCTGTGCTCTTACCTCTGTATGGCCGCTGGTTGGCATGGCCTCCAGTCACTTCCTCATTGCTATAGTCATGTTTCAGGCACTGGCACGGATGCCTGTTTATGTGCCTATTCTGTTGGGCCTAATTGGGTCCCGCATCCTTCTGCTGCTTTATAAACCTCATTGAGGCTAGGACTTGTTGCCCTTTCATGGTGTTCCTGTGCACATCTAGCTTGTTCCCCTTGCTTGGCTTACGTTGTCTCCTGGTGTTCGATCCTTTGCTTGTCTGACTACTCGTTCTGGTGTAACCTTGGCTGTGACTGAATTTCTGATCCGTGTATGACTCTGGCTTGTACTACTACCCTCTCCGTGCTGGCCTTTGCTGTGGCTGACTACCCAATCCGGTTCCTGACAGTGGCCTGTCAGACTGACGCTCCGTTTGTGCCTCGCTCCTGTCTGACTACCACTAGGCTGATCCAGGGCACGCTCCTTTACCTAGTAGCTCAGCCACCAGCTGGTCGCCTGCAGGTTGCCTCCTCTTGGTGCCTTCCATTTGGCTCCGGGCAGCTAGTGCAACTTAGTCTCTCTCCTGGGCACTCACCTCTTACGCTTACCTGTTGCCTGGCTTAGCACTTGTGGTGCTACCTACGCTCTGTGCCTCCTAGTTACCTTCGGTAAGATAGAGTGCAGCTTGTCTCGCTCCTTGCCTCAGTAGTGCGCTCCTATCTGGCTGCATCTATCTAAGCACCTACTCTGCTGCCTTGAGTGGTGCTACCAGTTACGCTATTGGTATCGGTGGTCTGTTCACTCTGTGCCTCCTCTGGGTACGCTCCTGTACTAGTCTTATTGTTCCTTCTTGTTGTGGTAGAGCCAAATCTGGTTCTAAGACTCCGTACCATAGCCTTACGTTGGTTCAGTGTCAGCTCCTGGGTAGTGGACTAGACACTGTCCTCACGTCTATCTCCCCTCTAACTGAGGAAGTGTTCATTATCACTACTAGTATTCTTATTATCTATTGCTCAATAAACTGGTTTAAATTCACTTGTACTGTTTCGTGTGTTTCTTTACTGAGAGTATGTGACATCTGTTTTGTTCCTTGCCCTCCTTAATCCAAACCTTGGAAGTTTTCAGGTCATTGTCCCTGTTCTCTATCAATTATTCCAAATCAGAAGTGCTCAATATTAACCTTCCAACCCATTTGACTACTGTGCTCCGATCTCAGTTTCCATTATCTTGGGGAGAGCAGTCTGTTAAATACCTTGGAGTGCAGATTCCTGCATCATGGTCAGGTCTTTTATCCTTGAACTTCCTTCCCCTACCTGCCTCATTTCAACAGGTTCTAAACACATGGAATTCTCTCTTTATGTCTTGGCTGGGTAGGATAAATATTCTCAAAATGGTAGTTCTTCCTAAGATATTGTACCTTTTTCCCAAAGAATTCCAATTTGTTTATCAGAGGCTGACTTCATTAAACTCTGATAAAAACTTGTTCCACACTCTCAAATCCTGACTGACCTGAATCAATATCCTCACCTTAAAATGGCCCTTCTTTATACTTACTGTCACCCTTTCCAACTGTCTGTTAAAGGGAAACATTCATATCAGAAAAAGTTTTGCCCATAAACTTAAATTAGCCCAACTACATTAGCCCTGGTATTTTTTAAAATTTTACCTACCCAGTATTTAAGCTACGGAGACCCAAAATTGCCACTTCCGCATTGCACAACGGAGCAGGACTTCCCACCTCCCTCCCAGCTTCCCCAGGGAGCGCCTTCATGCTTCACTTCATAGTTGTATTTATGTGGGCTAATGTTTGCCATGCTACTATGGAGTGGAAACAAAAAAACTTGCAGTGCTATATATTTTTGAATAGTACACACAATTCTAATTTCAGAGAGCGGTCATTTTTTGTTTGTGTCCAAAGTGGACTTCTATGACATGCAGAAGATGGAGGTATAGCACATAAAAGTACTTTCAGTACCTTAAAGGGTACTGAAATGTTTTAAAACCGTGAAATTTCTTATCAGGATAGGTATCTAGACTCCTGATTAAAATGATACCCCATTTGCATTGGTTGCGGTATTGTTGAGGGTGGCAGGAGCACAAAACTTCACCTACAACAATCTCTTTTCTTACAATGCTTGAAATAGGACAAACCTACACTAAAATTATTGTAAAACAAGAAGATAATGTGGGCAACTGGGACCTTCCCCCAGTTAAAATAATTTTAAAGGAGTGGTTGTATTTGTTAGATGGTGCTGAGACTTCTGACAGAGAGTCATAACCCAGAGTATTTAAATAAGGCTATTTTTGCTTTGTCTTCTTCCCTCCTCCAAAAGCCTCTCTAATGCTTAGCAGCAGGTAACCAATGACATTGAAGATCCATCTGGATGTCTGACCCTATATGCCTGTGGCCAAAAGTTCTGCACTGGGGCCATCATTTAGTTGTGGAAGGCTATCCTGGGTTAAAATTACCTTTGATCTTGTAGCTTACAGTTTCTGGTGGCCCACACTTCAGTTCAACGTCATGGAATTTGTGACATCCTGTCTAGCCTGTGCCAGACAAAGACTTCTTGGACTAGACCAGTGGGTTTACTCCAGCCACTTCCAGTACCAACTTGCTTTTGTCCTACCTTACCATGGACATTGTTGTGAAACTTTCCTTTTCCAAAGGCATAACTGTAATCTGAGTCATGGTAGATCAAAACAGGGTGCCACTACCTAAACTGCCAACCTCCGTAAAACTGGCAGATCTCTTTGTCAATTAAGTCTATTGTATGCACAGCATAACAGAACAATCTGTTTCAAATAGAGTATCCCAATGTGTATTCTGATTCTGGAGGGCCTTCTGCAAATGTGTAGGAATCAACCTCCATTTCTGATTTACTTATTGCCCATAATAAAAGTCAAATGGGAGAGGCTTAACCAGAATCTTGAGTCAATTTTTTATCCTCATAAAACTGTTTGCTCCAAGACTTTCTTGGGTACTCCTAGTTTTCCTCTGCCTATAATCCACATAATTTTATCTTTGATTGCCAATTGACTGGAGTACCTGTAGTTTGTGCTCATGCTGCCTACCTGGTTGATCTTTGGCAAGGTTTTCATGCAACTCATCTAAAAAGTGCTTCTGATAAATACCACACACCTTCACCTCTCTGCTCCCAGGCATATGGTTTGGTTCTAATTCAAAAATTTTAAATTATACCAGAGGCAAATATAGTTGTTGATACCTTTATTGGCTAACTAATTAGATTTAGAATGCAAGTTTTCAAGACCTTAGGTCTCATCCTCAGGCATGTTATACAGATAAATATGAAAACCTCTCTCTTATATACAAATACACATTGCATTGTTTAGAATGGAAATGAGATAAGCAATGTGCATTTGTATATAAGAGAGTTTTTCATATTTATTTATGAAGCAGAGACAGGAAGAGACCTAAGGTCTTGAAAGCTTGCATTCTAAATCTAATTAGTTAGCCAATAAAGGTATCAACAACTAAATGTGCCTCCTGTATTTCTACGGCTAACACGGTACCAACACTCATCTGTTAAATTATACCAGGCATCAAATAAACTTGACCTTTGCTATATCATGGCTTATAATGTCCTTCTGTATGTTAACCAACTCTCTTATAGGTTGGAGATAGCTAAAAATCTTAGAATCTCTCCTACCTTCCATGTGTCCTTGTTCAAAACCCAACAGCCAATAGCTTTGTCCACAGTCCACCCACACTCCTTCTGGAGTCACATTTCTTCTGCCTGGTGAGCTGGACGGGTTACAGCCTTCTGGGCTACCTGCTTTGGATGTTCATGCCACCTCCCTGAAGAGGGCATTTCACTGTGAGTTACCTTCTAAGCCTTGTCTTTAACCCACAGTGGGTGTCCATTGAGGGGAATGGTAGTGTGTGAACCTGCTCACAAATATCCTGTTCTGTTGTTACCTGCAGTTCTGTCTCTGCTTCTCTGGACACAACCACTGCATACTCCTGCCCAGGAATTAACAGTGCTTCTGACTGCCTCTCTAGACACACCCCTAAGGCCTACATTGAGCAGCCTTACCAGCACTGTAGTGTGCATGCAAAGCGTTTACACTGTCTAGCATCTCAGAGCCTTGTTTTCAGATTCCAGTGTTCCTGACCTCACTTGTTTACTGTCTGCCCCAACTCCTGCTACAACTAGATTCTGCCTGTCTATTTGGATCCTGCATTTGTGGGCTCTTGTGAGTCTAACTTTTAAACTGCTGGTACATTAGTATTTGTATCCATATTTTGTGGCATACTTACTTTCTTTATGCATCTGGGTACCTTGCTGCCTCCTCCAACACACAAGTTAAACCATCCTAGTTCAGAAATTGGTTTAACTTGTTCAGCCACAGCAGGGTCACACGTTCAGTGAACAACTCTCTCAAGCTATGCACCTCAGCTTTGCACTCTAGCAATTCTCTGCAGCAGCTTTGGGCATTTGTTCTGCCTCCCAACCTATGGCTTCACAGAATCCTGATCTATTACTGGTATGCGAGTTAGTATTTCTCCTCTGCCCTATGGGTTGACCTCCTCTCTGGTCAGTCAGCATGACACCATCCACACCTAGCTAATGTGAGAATTTTCTAAATAGTATGCATATTTGCCAGTTTGCGATTAATTACATACTTCAGGATTACAAAGTTCAGTGATAAATTAATAATTGACATAGTTAAACTCAGAAATTAAGTCAGACCTTTATCATTAAGGTACTGATTGAATATAATTTGCTTAACTATCCTTATTGATCTTCTAAAAGTCCAGAAGATCATGTATGGTGAATGTTCAAAAGTGATTCTGTGCCAGATCAGGAGCTGGAATCTATTTGAAGAGAATATACCTGCCTAATAGCAATTTACTAACATATGACAAGATTCCTCCCCTTAATATTACTAGGTCCAAGGAGAATGTGGCAGCCAATGGGTATTTCTTTCCTCTACACTTGTATTAAGCAAAGCATAGAAGAACTGGAGTGCTATGCTATGGAGCTTGCTGACATTAAAATCCCAGTGCTCATTTATGATGTATCCAGGACTCAAAATTTCCACTAGCCAATGGCGAGTGAAAATGTAGCCCTGGCGAGTAGAAATTCAGCCCTGGTGGGTATGTTTTGGCTTGCGGTGGTGAGTAACTGTTCAGGTCTGGCTAGTAGCAAAGGACTTAAAATTATAAGCCCTGATGTATTAATTTATTAGTCTTCAATTAGTTATTCTGAGCAGGAAATATTAATTACCACTAAGAATAAATTCTATATTGATTAGTTCCTCAAAATGATTCTCTAACTACTAATGGATATCTTGTCCACATATATATAATTCTTAGCAGCAGAACTCAAGGATTCTAAACTCTTTCAGCTGAATTCTTCATAGGAACCACATTTATTTTATTTGATATCTTTCTGTGATATCTTCTTGCATACTAATATTATTTTAAAGATGGCAATGATACAGGCAATAATATTCATATTTTTAAAGTTCAAGCTCATTTTCTTCCTTAACTTTCAGATATTTTTAGATTATCCCCATTAAGGACCACAGGGGTGCTCAATGCATGCAATAATACATAGAAGCTTTTGGATAGGGACCACACAATTAAATTTATTCACAAGTTATATCTTTTAATGAAATACGATTTGAAACATAAAATACTTTAAAAAAGGTTTTTTTTTGTATATTAATAAGCTACAAGTCAATAGACTAACAGGACTTTAAACCCCTTGAATGCTAGAGAGTTCTCTAAGGCTTTGCTGTAGAATTTGTTGGAGACTTCTGTCTAGCATTCAAACGAACTGCAATGCATATTCTAGGTGAGGTCTTATTAATGACTTGTAGAGAGGCAAAATAATGCTGTCCACTTTTTATGCAGCATACATAGTATTATATTTATAATTCACTGTTTGAAACTGATTATTAATGTGGTTGTGCATTTTACAAGTACTCTAAGATCTTTCTACAGCAACAAGTCTTCTAGAATATATGGCCAACCAGTCCAAGTCTTGTAGTTTGCTTTTTATGTTTATTAAACTTTTATATTCCTTGGCGGATGCACATCCTTAGTCTATCCAGGGCTTGATGGTATTATGGCAGCTAAATCTGTAGTTATGGCCAAAATGAGTTCCATTTGCTTTACTCATTGTTACATTCTATTCTATTACTTGACCACCATCCACTGCAAAGAGCGATGGTTGCAAGAACTCATATTGTGGCCTAATGCTCGTCACAGCTTTCTGTTCCCAAAACACATGCTAAAGAGAATGAGCAGTGAGGTATCAGAGGAAACGGGTCAATGCTCTATGTCTGACACAGTGTAAAACATCAACTGTGCCATAGTTACTCAGTCACCCTCCCCCTATTCCTCCACTATACCTAACATTACCAATAAAGTTAAATAAATTCCTAGTTCTATTCTATGGCCCATTCCCACTCCCCACACCTGTAACAATAACACACTTACCTGGAAGTCGGAGGTCCACCAGTGTCTTCTTCACCCTGGTCCTCCTTTGTCTTCACCTGCGTTAAAAATATAAATCCAAAAAAATAAACTCTCCCCATTGTCACCACCTCTGCTGCTGCTGATGCCACCGCCGCCTATAAGAAAGTAAAAAAAAAAAAGAACCCCCTTCTCTGTTCCTGCTTGGGCTGTTGTATGGTCAGTCTTGTTCAGATTGGTTCCCACACTCCATTTGGCTGGGATATGAGGTAACACAGGTCACGGAGCGTACCCTGCAGTAACCTCACCTCCCAGCCAATCTGCATGTAGCTGGAGGGGTCACTAATTAGCATTTCCTCATCCCTCCAGCTATTCAATCATTGGCTAGCTGAAGGGATGATGAAACTCACATTCATGACTTCTCCAGCTAGATGTTGTTTGGCTGGGAGGTGAGGTTACTGCAGGGCACATACAGTGCCCTGCGTAACCCCCACATCCCAGCCAATGGGTGCATGGGACCTAATCTGAACAGAAAATGACCATATAAAAACCAAGCAGGAATGGTAATGGGGTTCTTTTTTTTAACCCCTTAAGGACCCATGACATGCCAGGACCGTCATGGGTAAAATTCCCTTAAGGACCAGTGACGGTCCTGGCACGTCATGGAATTCAAGGGTCCGTGGTTCTTAGCTGCCGGTTACGCACTGCTCGGCATGCTCATTAAGCGGTTAAACATTCTTAGAGGCAGCATCAGTGACATAGGAAGTGGAGGTGGCAACAACAGGGTTTTTTGTTTGTTTTTGGGGATGGAGTTAATATTTTTAATTACAGGAGGATCAGAGTGAAGAAAACACCAGGTAAGTATGTTATTGTTACAGCTGTGGGGAGTGAGAAATGGGCCATAGGATAGTGTCAGGATTTAGGGGGGATTAATCCTTTGAGTGCCAGAGGGGTATGCAATGCTTTGCCCTGGGTTGCATGCCCCTCTGGCAGTCAAAGGGTTATTTATTGTTTTGTTTTAAAGGCATAGTAATACTGAAAATGTAAAAAAATATGTTGTAGGGTTTATCCCCTGAGTAAAAAAGGGTACTCCCACTGCTGAAACTTATTTTTTAGGTGCAATATCACAGTAGCCTGATATTGTACAATGGAGCTGTTGCTACAGCATCCTATGCAAAGTTATGGTCAACTGACCGGAGCAAACCATTGGATGGTGTAGCAACAGCGCCATTGTACAATTTCAGGCCACTATGGTACTGCACCTAAAAATTCAAGTTTGAGTTGCATAAACCCTATAACATATTTCTTTTTATATTTTAACCTCTTAGTGACAACCATGTGCATACGTGGCTGTCACCTTAACGCCCGTGGTACATTCTTTTTTTTTTTTTTTTTCAAACGAGTCCGGAGTCCCCGAGCGGCGTGCAACCGCACGGAGACCCAGACTTCCGGGACTTACCAGGTTCGTCCTCTGTTACTAAGTGACAGTTTCTGCATTACGTACCTGGTAAGTCATTTGTCGTTAAGGGATTATAGATTACAATTTCTTTAGTTATGTTTCTTGTAACTTGGATGCATTGATATGGGGCTCAGGGCCCCATATCAATACATCCGCAGGTCACTAGTGTAGGGATCCCTAGTTGCGCATGCGTGTCTGTTATCCTACTACTTTTCTATTACACGTCAGTGGTTTTTACTATGCGTTAGGGACTCAGTGCATATGATTGTTAGGTGCTAAAACACAGGCAGGAAAGAACCCCTGAATGTGTATAATACCCATTGCATGTAATAGAATGGGACATGGATGTTTTGTCCCATTGATTTCAAAAGGAGCTAATGCTGTGCTTTCCTAACTAGTAATAGAATACCAAAATGTGATTTAAACTACAACCGTTATTTTGGTTGCAAGCGTTGCTTTAATAAAATCAAGTCACCACTCTGATGTGAAGTCGAACAGTTTCAGTCTTCAGTTCCTGCCACCCAGATGTGCCTTTGTTCCTGTAGATAACAGATGAGAGTTGGTACAATGTTAGCTGTAGAAATACAGGAGGCAAATATAGTTGTTGATACCTTTATTGTCTAACTAAGCAGATTTAGGATTCAAGCTTTCAAGACCTTAGGTCTCTTCTTCAGGCATGTATAACAGGAAGAGACCTACGATCTTGAAAGCTTGCATCCTAAATCTGCTTAGTTAGCTAATAAAGGTATCAACAACGATATTTGCCTCCTTTGTTCCTGTATGCAGTCAATTTACTGTAAGTCTTGTTAACCATTTAACCCTGCAGTGATCAGACTAGTGACTTCCACTTATTATATATTGCAAAGCGGGATCTGTACTCCAGATTAGAGGTGGACAAAACATCCACAAGAGTGGAAAATTAACCACTTTTTGAGTGGGAATTACCACACACACAAAACACATATAGTTTCCTCCTTTTTGGTAACACTAATGATTTTCCTGTGAGAATGTTGCTGTTTTTTCTGTCTGTGCTTTCTATGGCAAAGATAGTTCCCCCCACCAAAATATAAAAACATTTAGCTTGGTGGTTGTAGATAAGTAGTAGACACAGGGAGAGGTGACTGAAAAATAGAGAGAAAGTAGCAGGAATATATTCTCTGAGTTTGGAGACTAAGAGAAGATCCTGCTCAGTGCATTCTAACATGTCATATACCAGCTGGTTTCATGAATGTGTTGTTGTTTTGAAAGAAGCAGCAACCATGCTCTTTATTTTTTACAATATTAGTGGAAGCATCTCACGGATTCCTTCACTTGCATGACTAACCAGAAAGGTGGCCTTCTCAAAAGGCTTCAGCAAGTCCCACATTAGCTGCCATTGACCAGGTGACAAATAAGCCCTCTGCAAACCCTTCCAGTTATACCCTGGAAACACGCTAATAGCCTTGTGCTGCTTGTACATGCTGGATCATTTATATGATGTGGAATTTAACCTGGTAAGGGCCTCCATTTTAAGCTGGTGAAGGGGCAGATGGTTGACCTTTTGTGGACAATATTAAGCATTTACCTTTTGGATTTTGAGAGGAATCAAGTAACAAATAGATACAGAACATGTACAAAAGCAGAGTACATGTACCATGTCTGCAGAGTACATGTACCTTGTCTGCTATTCTCAAGGCAGCTATTAAGTTAGAGCCATTGTCAGCAAACACAAAGCCAGCTTGCAAGAAGAGGGTTAGAAGACATTTGTTTGTCATCTGCTGCAGTTTAATTAACACATCTACAGCTTTGTGGTATTTTCTCTCAAAGCTCTGCTGTGCAAAGTAGCATGCCAATGATATGGGCTACCCTGCTGCTGATGGTGACCTGTTGCTTCTGCATATTGCTGCACACTGCTGGTAAAAATGCCCAGTGACAGTCATGCAATCTGTACTCTAGCCACTTGTCCACACATCTTTGGTCAGGTGAAATTTCTTTGCAGTATGCCATTTCCAGCCATTTGTCTACCGCTTTAACAGGGCTGCCATCAAGGGAGGTCAGGAGCTCCTGGCCCAGGTTAGAAGAGAGGCCCAGGTGAGTGTGGACAGTCCCAGAATAATTTAATTCCAGTAAAATCATATATTAGCGTAGCACTCTTCCCATATGTACCTACAGCTATATCAGCTAGCTCTTTCTTTTGGCACTATTAACAGACAGCAGCAAAGATGCCTGGTGTTCAAGTAGAAATATTGTGCATGCTGGGACTTTTCCCTAGGATGCTAGAGTCAACCTTCTCTGTGTCAGTTTCCATTTGAACAATGAAACATATCTGCTTCTGTGTTTTAAATGCTTAGAGACAGAAAGAGGTAGCTTTGAGAGATGCAAAGTAGCGCTTAGACGCTGCTTAAAGTAGCAACATAGAAATATAAATTTTGACAACAGAAAAGAACCATTTGGCCCACTGTCACAGTACCTTGTAGCACCTCCACTTCTGGCGATGCTCACAATGACTCTCCAGCGTCATTTCCATGAACAGTTGGACGCATCAATGCTAAATGTATCATCAGCAGGAGGCGAGGCTTCAGCATGCTGCAGGCCTCTGTTTTATGTGTTTGAGGCCTGTAGTCTCCTCCTACCTACTTCCTCCTTCTGAGCTGCTCCTCTTATCTACTTCCTGAGGAGGGGTTTAAAGGGCAGACTGAGTGCTGACTCAGTTACCCTTACTTTGGTGTTCTGAGCAGTTCATTATATAGTATTCCTGATTCCTGTGTATGATCCAGCTTGTCTGTCCATCCATTCTGGTGTTGATCTGTGGCTCTGTCTGACTACTCTCCTTGTGCTTTCTGATTTGGCTGTGATATCCTTTCTGGTGCAAATAGGTGTCTCTGGCTGACTACCCACTCCGTGTATTATCTAGGCTTGTCTGACTACCCACTCTGGTGTTGACCTGGGGCTCTGTCCACTGCGCATCCAGCATTCCATTGCTTTAGTGGATATCTTATCTGGTGCAAACCTGTGGCTCTGGCTGACTACCCACTCCGTGTATGACATTGGCTCGTCTGACTATCCTATCTGGTGCTTACTAGAAAGCCCTGTCTGTTTGTTCCTTTTGTTGGTTCCGTTATTCAGACATCCTTCCTAGTATTGACCTGGAGTTCTAGCAGACTCCCAGCTACTGACTGCAGGCTGAGTCAGTATCACTCTTGGGCTTTACCTTACCACGAGACTCCAGCAGGCTGAGGCCTAGTCTTGGACAGTGTGGTGGTGATTTGGGAGACTGCTATTCCTGATACAGTACTCGCTTTTTCGATCATCTACTGTATGTATATATTTATATTGCATTGCTGTTATTTTTCTCATAATAAATGTTATATTAACTATACCATCTGACTCCTGGTTTTGCTTGCCCACCGTAACACCCACCCAAATTACCCATTTCTTACCTAACAAAATGCACATTCTTACATACTTCTCAGAATAGACATGTCAGTCCCAGGCATTTTTGAATTTCCTCATAGTATTTGTCCTTAAAACCTGAGCAGAATCATAGATAGGCGTTTGTGCTGTTTGCCAAGACCTATGCCTCCCTCCATGTATGTGATGAAGTCCCACTCTTAAAGGTTTGTTCAGTGGGACCTCCCCCCCATAAAAAAATGGAAGCAAAAAACAAATGAACAAAAAAAACCCCACCAGACCTCACCTTTAACTGGGGACACATAGGAAATAGGCCTATTTCAGGATTGCACTTAAATCAAAGAAGACGTGCAGTATGCATCTTCCATATGTGTCCTAGGTTAAAGGTGAGGTCTGGTCACCCTAAAACACACACACACAGCACATACACACACAAAGACAGGAAGAGCAAAGCGTCCCTAGAAGCTCAGGTAGGTAAACAATATTTAAACTGTGTTGGCTGCCTATCAGACATATTGAAACCCTAGCCCTGCTACCTTCATTTTTTTTTTTGAGAGCTGGCTTATGCTTCCTGACAACAACTCAGTGTGCAGAGAATATGAACCTGTCTGTGCTCAGCATATTAGGATCTCTCCTCTGGACACTCTCCCACTTAGAAATTCATTCAATAAAAGGTATAAAAATGCTTCCATGTTTAAAAACAGGGATGCCCAATTACGCGTTTTGCAGTTATCCCACTGCTTTATTGAGTCAAGGCAAAAAGAAACAAAGGAGGTGGCTTTAGTCACCTCTCAGCCATCATATCTTGTGAGTGTATATTTTTTCACTTATTCACATTTCCTTTGTATGATAAGACACTAATGGTGTCCTCTTTGTTCTTTTCATTATATGGTATATTACCTTTTTCCTTGCTGGATGTGTGGAGAGAAGAAGTCAAGTACAAATAGAGGATCAAAGACTCGATAGATATACTGCAAGTGGAGGGGCGGGGTGTTTAAACAGCCATTCGGCACTATAAGCTAGGTGACACATAAGTGTCCATTCTAGCCACCATCTTTGTGAGTAATAGTCCGTCGTTGGTGGTGTGTGTTGATTGAATATAGAATTTATTGAACTAGCATCACCTCCTTATTCTTTCTTCTTTTTTCATGTTGTCCTTAGTTACAAGAGAGATGTTTATTACATTTCTTTGAATGTGTATATGGTTAACCTGTGACTCTCATACTGTTACTGGACTACAACCCTATCAATGTTTGGAGATGTAGTCCACCAACAGATGCAGAGCCTCAGATTTATTTACCCTGCTCAGCTGTATGAGATCCAAGTGAAAACTTTAATAACTGCAAACAGTAATAGAGTTTCAGTTATAACTGCAGCTTCATATGCTAGACAATGCAACAAAGCGCCACATGTACTAAAGCAGGGAGAGTATCAAGTGTTTGTGTTTATTTACCAAACAAAGTAGCATTTTTTAAATTGAAATTGTGCTACTTGCATCCAAAAATTTTTAAAACCCAAATGGAGAAATGAAAAAGCCTTAGTGTTTTATTTGGATATTTATGAAATAAAAGCTATTTGGGTTTATGTATTGTGGCATATAGCTTTAACCCTTTGAGTGTCAGAAGGGCAATGTGTTGGATTCCTGTTTGGCACTGTGCTTGATTTTGATGTAATCGCTAAAAAAAAGGTTAATCTGCTACTTTGCACAATTTGATCGAATTTACTAGACATAATTTGGTGTAATGGTAAATCTGTGCAAAAGTAGGTCCAAATAATACAACTTTTTTACAGAATGCAGATTTGTTCCCTTTTTGATTGACCCTAATAAAAGTGTCTCTAAGTGTGAACCTTTTTATTACATATTGACAAACAGATTTCCGTACCAACCCCTCCCCATTACTTTGCTTAAATGAAATAATGAATTAATGTAAAGAAAAGCTATGGATTTGGCCATGTAAATGTATTGGTTAAAATGAATTGAAGAATGAGAGAATTTGTGTTGGACTGAATGATGGTGACAGTGAAGCTGACGTATTAAGTAAAAGCTGTTCAATTCTAGTGCAAATCAGCTGCACTTCAGGCAACAAAATCTCCCAAATCCCCATTGATTTCAAAGGGGCTTTTAATCCCCTGAATGCTAGAAAGATCCCCAATGTACTGTGAATGAATGCACTGAAGACCTTTTTCATTCAAGGAGTTAAAAAGTCACATTCAGTTTAATGAAAATATGAATTTGTTTCCTGTGGTGCAGTTTCTTTGCCTCAGAACGAAACCATTTTTCGTAGTATATCAGGCTCCTTGAGAGACTAAGGGACAATTCCTATTGATTTACATGGGGCTTTAAGCCCTTAAAGGGATAGTAATGTTTAAATTTCACTTTATTTAATATTGCAGACATTAAAAAAATAAGTAGATCTATGTAATCCTTATCTCTCAAACCTTTATGGTTTGAGAGATATAACTTGCTAAAGCCCCCCCCCCCCACACCCAGGCTGCTTCACAAAAGTCTGCCATCTAGCTGACATCAGGAGATTCCGGTCCCGGGTTCAGCCTGCAGCTCTTCAACAGAGCTGAAATCACACTATTTTGAAATAAATACTTCATTGGAATGGTCTACAAAGTGTGCTTGCAAACCAGGCACACTTTGTAGACCATTGTAATTAAGTATTTATTACAAAATAGCGCAATTTCAGATCTGATTAAGAGCCGCCATCCGGAATCTGCTGTTGTCCCATAGAAGCTGAAGCATAAAGGTTTGAGAGAGAAAACTTACACAGATCTACTTATTTTTATAATGCCTGCAGTATGAAATAAAGTGAAATTTAAACATTACTATTCATTTAAGTGCTAAAATGTCTTCAACACATTGCTTTTCAATCTCATGGACACCTCTCTAGCACCCAAGTGGTTAAAGTCCCATATGAATCAATAGGAATTTGGGGATACTGAGGATGTGACTGGTTTCTTCCAGAATTGTTCTAAAGTCCATGTGTATTTGGAAGTGTGCATGCATAAGACAGAGGGCAGTAATTCTCCAGTCCTCTGGGTACACAAACAGGCTAGGCTTTCAGGATATCCCCATTTAAGCAAAGGCAGACACATCACATTGACTAATCCACTGATAACTCAGCTGGGATATCTTGAAAAGCAGACTTGTTGGTGTTTCTTGAGGACTTACATTGAGAAACACTGAGAGAGAGAGTGATTTGTTCCCAGCACAGTAATATGCACAATAAACACAAGGTGAATATATATTAATAACGTCATAGTTTATAAAAAACATAAAACCAGCATAGTAATGAAACAATTCACAACACATCATTTACTGTTTAATAATACATTGGAACATATATCTTCCTGCTATAGACTTTAAGTTATATACAGCATTCCTCTTTGTTCTACTGTAGGACAGGATTTATCCATTCCAGTTCTCAGTCACCAGTAACTGCGCAGAGTTTCAGATAATCTTGAATGAATAGATGCACCAGTCAGTGGATGTGATTCACAGTTTGCTTGACTCGGGTATCAAGCTAAGCATCTTCTCTGTTTTGGTTTCTTCATAAAGGGAGTGAGGAACCCCTGGTTTTGCGTGACTGGTCATTGCAAAGTGTTGATTTTTTTTTCTTGGACACTGTTGGCTGGTTTCTTTTGCAGGTGATACATATATATTGCTTAAGTGTATCTAACAAATTCCTTTTGAATTGTATTGAGACAATGAGCTAAAACCAATTATAAATGGATTACTTGCAATAGAATTTGATCTTCTTGTGAGTAGAAAGTTTTTACCCCAGCACACCAAGCTCTTAAAGGGATAGTAATACTTTGTTTTATCTTTATTCTATTTTGTAGGCATTAAAAAAACATGAAGAATGATATGTCTTATCTCTCAAATCTTTATGGTTTGAGAGATATTGACAAGCAAAGTTTCCCCTCCCTCCCCTTTTACCTAGTGTAAGCCATCTCTTCTCAGATGTGGAATGCAGTCCATAGACCAGACAGATAACAGAAGGGGACACTCTTCTTCCTATGAGAACAATGAAAGCCCTGCCCCCCTTGACAAGTTTTTCAGGTTTTTACATTATCTTAACTGAAGATTGTCCCTCTCTGCAGTCTACCTGGGCACCTCCCTTCTGATCTGGCTGAGCAGTGTTACATCAGTAAAAGGGACGGAAGGGGGATACTTTGTCACTGAATTAACATTGAACTACAACTCTGACAGAATTGAAATAACACTCTCCAAAGTCCAAATACTATGACTATTAATTAGAGCTGCTTTTATTATGAAACATTACTATCCCTTTAATCCATTGCAAGTAATCAGAAGGGTCAGTGCCACGTTATGACCCACTGTATAATCAGCAAAAGAAGTATGATATCTGCACACGGAGTTGAAGTTTAAGCTCTACAGAGCAATTTTATTCATCGTCATTTGCACAAGGTTTCGGGAAAACCTTCCCTTCGTCAGGTGCTAAACACGATACACACTCATGTTGTTTAAATCCATAAATGTACCTATCTGATGCCGTGGAGATACGAGGCGCATCAGTTGATGGTACGCTCCGTACCCCTCCGGCACTAGGAGGGTTAAAAATCATGTTTATATGGGTTCTGCTTACTTAGCATTTCTTTGACCCTGATGCCGGGGAGAAGTGGGGCGCATCAATAAGTGGTGCGCTTTGTGCCCTTCCAGCACTTGAAGGGTTAAAACCATGAATTTTATTTGCATGATACTTTATTCATTTTTTTTCTTTCTAGTTTTTATACACAAGCTTATTTAAACAGTGTTTCATAACTTTATTTTTATATAATCGGCTCTCAGATGCGATATAAGAACTCAGTTGCTTTAAAGGGATAGTAATGTTTCATAAAAACAGCAGCTCCAATTAATCTTCATAGTATTTGAGCCATAGAGAGTGTTATTTCAATACTGTCAGAGTTGTGGTTCAAGAGTAATTGAAGGATAAAGTTTCCCCCTCCCGCCCCTTTTATCTAGTGTAAGCCATCACTTCTCAGATGTGGAATCTGGCTGTAAGACCAGACAGATAACAGCAGGGGAGAATCTTCTTCCTATGAGAACAATGAAAGCCCTGCCCCCCTTGACAAGTTTTTCAGGTTTTTCCCTTATCTTAATTGAAGATTGTCCCTCTCTGCAGTCTATCTGGGCACCTCCCTTCTGCTCTGGCTGAACAGTGTTACATCAGTAAAAGGGGCGGGAGGGGGATACTTTGTCATTGAATTACTCTTGAACTACAACTCTGACAGTATTGAAATAACACTCTCCAAGGTCCAAATACTATGATGATTAATTAGAGCTGCTTTTATTATGAAACATTACTATCCCTTTAATAGCCGACATCATGTAAAGTAATTTGTGCTTCTTTAAATCATAAAAATAAAATTTGTAGTGTGTGGGTATTTTGTTTTAAATCATCTATCTTGTATCTAAAGAATAGCTTATGATCATCAATTACAGTTCCTCTATATTGCAATGTTTTAGATTCAACTACTGGTGTTGGGCACTTGATATCTTCACAAGATTAACACTTACAGAGTTATTTAATTTTATTTTGTTTTATCTATTTAAATAAAACAATTTCATTAAAATTGGGCAATTTGAATATTGTCCTAGCCTTTTTTTTGCATCATTATGTATATTTGATTACAATGTAGGTTTTCTTTAAAATGAATTAGGATTTATACCTGTTGATGATAATTGTCATGATGAAAATAATGTGTTAATTAGTTTGACTCATTACTGTGCTGTTACACAGTTAATATTCTCATTATTGTAGATGGGAATTACATAGTTTATTCTTTGATCCATTTACTATGGATTTCTCTATGGTTAGTGATTTCTCTATGGTTAGTGATTTCTCTATGGTTAGTTATTTGCTGCCATCTTGTGGCCTTTTTGTTGGTAATGCACTTATGACACATTTACTTTGTATGTAAACCACACCCCTGCTCTCTAGTGAGGCACTTCCTGTATCATGGTTGCCTGCCACATGTAACAGGGACATATGTATTCTGCATGCTAAGTTAGGAAAGCATCATCTTTTGACCGCATAATACTGAAATCCATTCATTCTGCTGTATTCCATTGTTTGTTGTACAGAATAAACCAGCTTGTGGATGAAAACCGGTATTGGTGAGTTCAGCTATCTGATAAGGATTGTCCGCAGTGGGTATATCTGCTTATTCAGACCAGGCATAGAGGTCTTACAAGGGATAGATCGCTATCACAACAATCTGAGTCAGAATAGTCAAAAGATGCATAGAATTTCTACAGCCTGCTGTTTATATGTGTGTACCTAATCTGCAATCAAGCTCAGTGCTATCCGCCATCTTGTGAAGCATATGATCGCTCAAGCTTACTGCACTTCATGTGAATGTTGAAAACTGTTTCTCTACATTAAACTGTGTTACCTTACCTGTCTAAGCTGCTGTTCATCTTCTTAAAGAGACAGTACCATTTTTCGCAAAATGTCTAGACAAGGCTCTGAACACTCTTTTATGGCCGAATCAACGCAGATACATCATGCCGCCGAACTGGCAGTCGTACAGGGAACAGATCCGGCAGATATTACCGAACAGAGTGTAAGACCCAGACGTACAATAATACCAACACAGAAACTCAGGGAAAACTATGAAGCCACTAGAGATGAGTTCTCCAGTAATCTGTCAGACCTCTGGGACAGAACCTCACACTGCATGTCAGTTTTGTCACACTTTATTGATCAACCAGCTGAATTAAGAGACTCTATAAATCGCCTATTTGCTGCGTATGAACGCTACCAGCGGCTGTCTGTAAAATACTCAGCTTTCTTGCAGGACTCTAATATAGAGGATTCTTCAGCAGAACTGATCAGGACCAATGCACTGAATCAACAAAGGGATCTCGCAGTGCAAAATGCAAAGCTTAAAGCAGAACTCCGCATTATTCAACTGCAGGAGACCAGATCTCACAGATCCACTTCAACCAAGCGCACTGCACTTTCTTCTAGATCATCTCGCTCCAGAAGTTCTACATTAAGCAACAAGCTAATAGAGGCCCGCGCTGATGCCGAATCCAAAAAAGCGCGAAGCTCTTTTGCCAGAAAGCAAGCAGAGGCAGAGTCCCAAATAAAGATTTTGCAAATGGAAGGGGAGGAAGCAGCTTCCCTGGCTAGGCTGAAAGTCCTTGAACAAGCAATGGGACAAAGCACTAATTTGGACTGTCTTATCCCAGTAGAACTGGAAGATCCAGTTGAACGCAGCAGTGAATACGTACTAAAGCATAACATTTGCAAAGACACAGAGTCATCTCCTGTACCTCCTACTAACAACACTGTTCTGACTCTCAACACGGAGACCTCTCAACTCTATATGCCTGAGCCTTGTCAAGTCTACAACACAAGTACTTCTACGCAGAAAACCACATCAACTCCTGCCAACAACAACGTGATTTCCGGTGACAAGCTGCAACTCAAGCCACAGCCAGCACAAGCCTTAGAGACTACACCACAGTTAAACGCTCATGCAACATCATTTTACCCTGGTAAACCTCACCCTACATCACCAGAGAACTTTCACACCCAAGTGGTTCCACAAGTTACTTTGGCACCAAAGAGTGAGAAATCAGATTTGAATGACTTTGCCAGATATATGGTACGCCGTGAGCTCATTAACACTAGCCTCTCAAGGTTTGACGATTGTGCAGAGAGCTACAGGGCCTGGAGATCAACCTTCAAGGCTGCTATTGCTGATCTCAACCTTACTACTAAGGAAGAACTTGATTTGCTCATAAAGTGGCTGGGACCAGAATCTGCAGATCGTGTTAAAAGACTGAGAACAGTACATGTGGACCACCCAGATGCAGGTCTTGTTGCTGCATGGGCAAGACTTGAGCAAGCCTATGGTAGCTCTGAAGCCATAGAAAGCGCTCTATTCAAGAGGCTGCAAAACTTCCCCAAATTAGCAAACAAAGACTATCGCAAGCTGCAAGATCTGAGTGACCTCCTCATGGAGCTAGAGTTGGCAAAGACAGACCCACGTCTACCTGGACTAAGCTTCCTGGACACTGCTCATGGTGTCAACCCAGTGGTGTCTAAACTGCCATATGGCCTGCAAGAGAAATGGGCACAACAGGGCTCAAGGTACAAAAGAGACCATAACGTATCCTTTCCTCCATTCTCATACTTTTGCAGGTTCATTAGTGATCAAGCCTGGATGAGAAACGACCCCAGCTTCAGCTTCAGTGAACCCAACTTGCCTGGTTCATCCTCATCATCATCAAGGTATGATAACACAGTACCTAAACGTAGAGACTTTAATAGAGCAATATCTGTCAAGAGGACAGACATCTCACCCTCAACTACCTCACCTAGTGATCAGGGCGTTGTGGATGACAGAGATAAAGACCCTAATCGTCAGTGTCCTATTCACAAGAAGCCTCACCCTCTTAAGAAATGTCGTGGGCTTAGGGCAAAGACTTTACAAGAGCGCAGGGAGATTCTCCAGAAACTAGGAATTTGCTTCAAGTGCTGTGCTTCTTATAGTCATCTCGCTAAAGACTGTAAAGTCGTCATCAAGTGCACAGAATGCAGTAGCGACAGACATGTTACAGCTATGCATCCTACTCCACTTCCAGACAACCTACAGCCGCTAGCTACCTCCCCCCCTGCCTTAAATCATGGCGGGGAGCAACAAGGTCATGCTCCAGCCAACGATAATGTTTTATCTTCATGCACAGAAGTCTGTGGAGAGGGCTTGGATCACAAATGCTGTGCCAAGGTATGCCTAGTCAAGATATACCCGAAGGACCATCCTGAGAAAGCTGCTAGAATGTATGCCATAATAGATGAACAGAGCAATAGGTCCCTGGTTAAGCCTAAATTTTTTGAGATCTTTGGCATAGAGGGTCAAGCCACACCGTATACTCTCAGAACGTGTTCTGGTCGAGTAGAGACCTTCGGCAGAAGGGTCGATGGGTTCATGGTTTCTCACATCAAGGAGGGAGAGGGCATACCCCTACCAACATTAGTTGAGTGTGACCAGATACCAGGTGAAAGGGAAGAGATTCCCACTCCAGAAGCCGCATATCATCATCCTCACTTAAGGCACCTTGTTGATGAGATTCCTGCAATGGACACGAGTGCTGAAATTTTGGTCCTGCTAGGAAGAGACATTCTCAGAGTACATAAAGTACGCGAACAGTGTGATGGACCTGACGACGCCCCTTATGCACAAAGACTTGACTTAGGCTGGGTAATAGTGGGCGATGTATGCTTGGGCAAGATGCGTACGTCAGCCGAGATCTGCTCCTTCAAAACTTACGTGTTGGGAAATGGACGTGCCTCCCACTTCAAACAATGCCCTCATCATTACGAAGTAAAGGAGAAGCCTCTTGACATCATCCAAGTACGGCATGATACTCCTGTCCTTTGTGATGACAACCTAGGTGCTGCAGTGTTTAGTACTACCAGTGATGACAACAGAGTAGCCTTGTCAGTTGAAGACAGAGAGTTCATAAAAATAATGGATAAAGAATTCTTCCAGGATAAGTCTAACAGCTGGGTTGCGCCATTACCCCTTCAGGCTGCAAGGGCCAAACTCCCAAACAATCGTGAACAGGCTGTATCCAGATTCAACTCACTTCAACGAACACTAAAGAACAGGCCTGAAATGAAGGACCATTTCATCGCCTTTGTGAAAAGGATCTTCGACAATGATCACGCCGAACCAGCGCCACCACTTCAAAGACATGATGAGTGCTGGTACCTACCTTTCTTCGGAGTGTATCACCCACGCAAGCCTAAACAAATCAGGGTAGTATTTGACTCCAGTGCCAAGTATCAAGGCGTATCCCTGAATGATGTTCTTCTTACGGGCCCGAATCTAACCAACAACCTTGTAGGTGTACTTATGAGGTTTAGAAGAGAGCCAGTTGCGATAACTGCCGACATTGAGCAAATGTTTCATTGCTTCATTGTATGCGAAGACCATAGGAACTTCCTAAGATTTCTGTGGCACCGTAACAACAACATGGACAATGAGATCATGGAATACCGCATGAAAGTACATGTTTTCGGGAATAGTCCCTCACCCGCTGTTGCAACATATGGATTACGAAGGACTGCCCTTGATGGAGAAAAGGAGTATGGCGTGGACGCTCGACACTTCGTTGAGAGAGACTTTTATGTTGACGATGGACTTAAGTCCTTACCTACAGATGAAGAAGCCATAGATCTGCTCCAAAGGACACAAGGTATGCTCTCTGAGGCTAACCTCAGACTACACAAGATTGCCTCAAATAGTGTTGCAGTTATGAAAGCCTTTCAACCTGACGATCATGCCACAGGGTTCAAAGACCTAAACCTGGGGATGGACATGCCACCACAGAGAAGTCTGGGCCTATGGTGGGACTTATTAAGGGACACCTTCGGCTTTCAAGTCAGTTCTGCAGACAAGCCATTTACCAAGCGTGGCGTTCTGTCAGTAGTGAACAGCCTATATGACCCAATAGGATTTGTGGCTCCCATCACTATACAAGGCAAATCCTTGCTTAGGCAGTTCTCAGGGGCTATTAAAGATTGGGACACCCCATTGCCAACAGACAAGCTTCCAAAGTGGGAGTCCTGGAAACAATCTCTTCATGCCTTAGATGGAATCCGTATACCACGCTGCTACACTTCAGCTTCTCTTACTACAAGTCAGAGAAAAGAGCTTCACATCTTCTCAGATGCATCTACTGAGGCCATAGCAGCTGTTGCCTACCTCAAGGTAAAAGACTCCTCTAATCAAACCCACATAGGGTTTCTGTTTGGGAAAGCTAAGTTAGCACCTAAGCCAGAGCACACAATCCGTAGGCTTGAACTTTGTGGGGCTGTGCTAGCTGTAGAAATTGCAGATTTCATGCTACATGAGCTGGACATTCTGATAAATGACACCAAATTCTACACAGACAGCAAGGTTGTTCTGGGCTACATATACAACCAGACCAAACGTTTCTATGTGTATGTCAGCAACCGTGTTGAAAGAATCAGGAAATCATCTAAACCTGAACAATGGCATTATGTCCCATCTGAAATTAATCCTGCAGATCATGCCACCAGGCCAGTGTCTACAGATCCAGAGACCCCAACTATCCTTACCCCAGCTACCCTGCTTACTCAGAAGCCAGGGTCCATCCCTATTCCACCTGAAAACTTTAAATCAGGAAATCTGTGCTATGACCTGTGGAGGCGAGTACAACACCTCGCCAACTGCTTCTGGAATTGTTGGAAGATGGAGTATCTTTCTACTCTGCAAGGACGCAGGAAATGGCAGCGCCTGAACCCTAACATAAAAATTGGAGATCTTGTTCTGCTCAAGGATCAACAAGCCGAAAGAATCGATTGGTCCATGGGACTTATTATAAAGAGCATTCCTAGTGATGGCGGTAAGATATGTAAGGTGGAGGTGAAAGTTGCAAGACAAGGGACTGTAAAGACTTTCATTAGACCTATCATGGAACTTATTTTGCTCTTGCCCTTTGGAGAATGAACTTGCATGCGTATGCTGCTGGATCCTACCTGTGACTTCAAGAAGGAAGAGTCTTGAACTTTATTGTTACGACTTGAAGTCTTACATTATAGTTGTTGCATGTTCTCTTTTATGTCTTCCAGGTTTTCAAGACATCAGAGCAAATTGCACTGATGTTTATTTGCAATTGTATAACTACCGTTATGGTGTAAATAGTGACATTTAAAATGCCAGACGGGGAGTGTGCTGTTACACAGTTAATATTCTCATTATTGTAGATGGGAATTACATAGTTTATTCTTTGATCCATTTACTATGGATTTCTCTATGGTTAGTGATTTCTCTATGGTTAGTGATTTCTCTATGGTTAGTTATTTGCTGCCATCTTGTGGCCTTTTTGTTGGTAATGCACTTATGACACATTTACTTTGTATGTAAACCACACCCCTGCTCTCTAGTGAGGCACTTCCTGTATCATGGTTGCCTGCCACATGTAACAGGGACATATGTATTCTGCATGCTAAGTTAGGAAAGCATCATCTTTTGACCGCATAATACTGAAATCCATTCATTCTGCTGTATTCCATTGTTTGTTGTACAGAATAAACCAGCTTGTGGATGAAAACCGGTATTGGTGAGTTCAGCTATCTGATAAGGATTGTCCGCAGTGGGTATATCTGCTTATTCAGACCAGGCATAGAGGTCTTACAAGGGATAGATCGCTATCACAACAATCTGAGTCAGAATAATTACCTAATGTTGTCAATCATGATGGAAAATGTTGGCGCCCATTTATGTATTTAAACAACATGAGTGTGTATCATGTTTAGCACCTGACAAAGGGAAGGTTTCCCCGAAACGTTGTTCAAATGGCGATGAATACATTTGCTCTATAGAGCTTAAACTTCAACTCCGTGTGCAGATATCATCCTTCTTTTGCTGATCTTCTTGTGAGAATATTAATCATGTCTTAATTTTAATTATAGTGAAGTAAATACGTAGAAGAAGTATTTCTTTAAGGTGAAGGGCAAATTGACACTGATGTCCTGTTAACTGCAGGGAGATGAACTTGTGTAAGTTGACCACGTATCCATTTAAATCAGGAAGTTTGTAAAGCTTGAAAAAAAACATGCACTGTAGGGTTGCACTGACTCCTATAGAATTAAGTTTTCATAAGGGTGCTGATTTAAATGGCACTAAGTATGATGCATGGAAGTGAACTTCTCCGGTGAGATACACTCTCCAGTTCCTGTTATTCTGTGAAGCCAGTACACTATTATCTCTGACACTGGAGATACGATAGCAGAGGCAGGAACTGGATAGTTTATCATACTGATGTTATCTCCTCTTTATCAGACTTTTAGTGCATAACCCCCTTGGAATAATGCTGGGGCAAACCGACTGCCCCATTGGAGAGACATAGACATTCCCACGGATTTTAAATGGGCTTTTTAACCATTTACATACTAGAGACTTTTCCATCTCACTGTAAATTAATTAATTGGAAAGTTATCTAGCACTCAAGGGGTTAAAGAATGTTGGGAATATTTATTTGTCCTCTGCGGCTTTGTTGGTTTACTGCATAATTATTCCTGTCTGCACCTCAGCCTCATTTTCCCATATTCACTAAGCAAATAATACAGTTGTGCTGCCATTTTTCTGGCTTTGCTTTTGCCAACATTTTTGTGTTAGATCCTCATTTATCAAAAATCAATGAAGAATTTCTACACATTGGGCCATATGTTGAAAAGAAAAGTGTAGGAATTCTGGGGCAAACCATTTGCACTATTGGGGAGATAAAAATTCCAAAAATTTCCATCAACGAAATGTTTTTTTTATGAGGCAATAGGCACAGTGCCTCCATTGAAGCCGTGCTGAAAAATGTTTGTCACCTCAGGTCTGAATGGGACTGAATGGCTTGCAGAGATGCATGAGTTTTATGTCAAGCATTTGGTTGATCCTTTGAGTGCCAGAGAGGTAACTAACACATTACAATGCAGTGCTCTGGGTATCTCTTTGACACTCAAAGTGTTAACAAATCTTTACTCTGAATGGCAGTTCTCTAGTTGTTGTCATGGTTTTCTCTGTTGAAAGTATGGTTAGTTTGAATGTGCTGTGACTATTGTTACAGGCATCATGGGGGACAAATAAACACTCCCCAAATTTGTATTCATTTAAATGCATCACAATGTGTTGTAGACCTCGTTAGCATTCATGGGGTTAAATTGGGATTTTCCTTCCTGTCCTATAGTGCAGTTGGTTTGATCCAGAATGACTCCAATTTGCTTTTATACATAAGGCCCATTGTTCGTTTCGGGACCTGAAGCAGAATCAAGGAATATCATTAACCCTTTATAGACCAGAGGGGTATGCAATGTAGTCAACAGGTGACTGCCTAAAAGAAAAAGCACTACTCTTGTTTTCATGAAGAACAATAAAATAAGTACACATCAATGGCTCATGCATAATCATAGTTCAGTTTAGTTGGTTCTTGTTCGAGAAGATCAGCACTTCACGGTTTAGCCATGATTCCGTGCCTGAAAACAAAAGAGAATTTGCTTACTAACTTTTAGTGGATTACATTTATTTAACATATAGATAGAGAGAGAGTTGCAAACGTGGAACAACGTTGCTTGTGCCAACACACATACACTAGGTGTTGCTATTGTAAACATGTTTATTGTACAGCAGTGACTTTCATGTTTGAATGTTCAATCTTTTTAATTGGGACTATTCAGTAGCTTTGATAGGGACTGCTCAGTGGTTTTGATGGGGATTGCTCAATGGTACTTACTTTGTCATACAATAATTTACTAAGGTCATCAATTCATTGTTTTGTAGTTTTTAATTTAGACTCTAAGCGAATTATTGTTACATTTTTCCTGTTTAGCATATATGGTATCTACACTGAATTACCATTTGTGTTTTCCTGTATTCTGCTACACTCCTGTTTGATATTTGTGTATCTGATTTATGATTCTTTAGTTGTATGTTCATATAATATAGCTCTTTATTGTTTAAACAGTTTCACCAGATTTTTTATTCCTATGTTACAGTATTTGCAGTTTGATATTTTGTATAGGTGATGTGTATGAATTAATTTGATTATTGTGCTGGTATAATCTAACTCAAGCTGTTTATAAGACATTCATAAGTTTGGATCAGCTGTTCATATTGTCAGTAGTAAAACTTGATGCACCAGAGCCATGACTTCCCCATATGAATAATTTCAAAATCGACTGGTAGTCCTTTATTCCATTGATGTCTGATGGATCGGCTCTCATACTTACCTTAGTATGTGCAGACAGTGTATATGGTAGGCCTTTGTGAGGCGCCAGGCATTACTGAGGTAGGTGTTCATTTGTTGCTGGCAAGTGAGCGGTTTATACATTGCTTATATATTTGCTCAGTATTTCTGCCATAAACAGGCAGGCTGATATAGCTAGCAACACTTAAGACAGTGGATACATTCAGTTTTGCAATGTGCCAGTATAATTGGTTAGCTTTTTAAACCATTAGCAGTGTGACATGCTGCGTAAATAAATATCGCTTTACATGTAATTAGGTGAAAGGGAAAGTGAGAGGGGTAAAGTGGATCTGCACAAGCTAATGAGGGAGCGAGTAAGAGGCAAAGGGATGGAAGGGATGAAGAGTCAAGTGCTGAAGCAGCAAAAGGAAGGGAAGGGTAGCTGAAGCAGTGGAATAGAGGATGGGAAGCAAAGCAGTGCAAAGGAGGGGTATGCAAACAGGAGAAAGAGAGGGTGGAGGGATAAAGAGGCAAATAACTGAAGTGAAGTTGCAAAAGGGAAGGAGGTGAAGTGTTGAGGCAAAGCAGGAAAAGGGAAAATGGAGAGGCAACATGAGTAAAATGAGTGTGGGAGCTGAAAATGAGGAGGAGATTTGGTGGGTGGTAGGCGGAAATGGGAAGGTGAAATGGTGGCGGGGAGGAGAAAATGAGGAGGGGAAGTGATGCGCCGGAGTGGGAAATGGGAAGGTGAAGTAGCAATTAAGGCCCCCATCCAACTCTCTGCAGTCTATCTAACTCCCCTCTAGGGTGTGCCTGCCACCAGTCCAGAAAAGCTTTATTAAAATGCCGGCATTGTCACCCGCATGAAGCATCTATCCTACCGTATAGGTGAACCATGCTAGGAGGGGTATCAGGAGGTGTCCGCATACTTTGCATATTAACCCTTTGAGTACCAGAGGAGTAGCAAAAGCACTGCAAAGCAATATGTTGCTACCTCTCTGGTACTCAAAGGGTTAATCATGCAATACATAAACGAGGGCATGTTGAATAAAATTGGAAAATAAACAATGTCAAATGCGAGCAATATTTGTCGGACTAAAATGGAGAAAGAAGGTCATGGGAGCACTATATGTCAAATTTCAAGGGGGGTTAATATGTCGAAGGGGGCACTCTGTGTCGTATTTCTATAATATTGTATTCTGTGCTGCTTTTGTTCGAACAATGATGGTTTTGAAACCGTCATTGTGGTTTCTACCCCTCAGCTCTGAGGTGCAGGATTCCTGGCAGAAAATGTAACTACAAAACACACAGTAATACTGTCCGTATTTGATAGTATGCTACTTGAGCGTTGTTTTTCATTGTTTCTTATGGGCTTTTTTTTTTACTGGTTTGTGTATAATTACCTCAGGTTTTGTTTTAACAACTTGGGTAATAGGTAAACAAAACCTGACTTAACCCCTTAAGGACCAGCGGTCCTGGGATGTTTCCGTCCCTTAAGGACCGCTTTGATCCTTGCCGATGCGTCGGTACATGTTACCAGTTGCATGTATCTGAGCGGTGCTTTGGGGCCTGAAAGAGATCGCTCCAGTCTTGGAGAGGTCAATTTTAGGCCGCATTTTTACTTACAGATCTCTCGGTGGAACGCTGTAAGTAAAAATAAGTATTTAAGGACCATGACGGTCGTAGTACGTCATCTAGTCCTTAAGGGGTTAAAAAAAAACATTTTTTGTTTTTTTAGCGGGGCTAACAGTATTGAGCCCATGAAGAGGAAAACATCCACAGGGCCCTAAATAAGGTCAAAGGAACCCCACTGGAACACCTCTTAAAGGCAACGACTGATGAATCCTCTTAACAAGATCCCAGTGAAAGGAAAGGAAAGAGATAAAAGAAAGATAGGATGATGGATCCTCATAGTTCTCTGTGTCACAAGATTCAATAGTGTGGGCAAACACATTGAGTGGATCCTTTGTAGACACTGGACAATTTTAATGGGCGACAAACACTTACAACCACTTTTACCCAAAAGACCAGAAATTATATACCATACATGAAAGAATCTTAAGAATATACTGGCACCAATTGATGTGGGAAAAAAGAAAAACTAAAAAGGATGGATTACGAAGCGTGACTGATAGAACTCTAATTCATGCCATTTTAGGTGTGGACATAAACAGTTTACTATACTATGTTCCAATACATCCAACAGAGAACCCAACGGTTCCCCTGCCACTTAACAGGTGAAATTTTTCCACTTAAGGGTCTATTCAATTGCATATCACATTATGTCATCTATGTTTTATAATGAATGTCCTTGCCATCGCCAAGTCATTGAAAGTGCCATAAGACCTTTAAAAGAAAGTTTCTTAGAACATCACAATCACGTCAGTAAGTGCAATCCTAAACATAGTGTCACTAGACACTTTGCCAAACACTATGAACAAGATCCATCAGTAATCTCTTTATATATGATAGATAGAATTCCCCCACAAGAATGTGAGGGAATCCGTTTCTCAAGATTAGCACAACGTGAGACCTTTTGGATTTTTAAATTACAGACTCTGATCCCTAATGGACTCAATGAAGAATTAGACTTATGCTGTGCTGGATAGCACCCAACAAGGAACCGTTATCTGTCGGGTTAACCTAGGACTTCTTTTCAACTACCCATCTTTCTCTTTATTCTAGACCACGGTCCATTCAAGTCCTCCTTTCCGTTATCCCCATGACCTTTTTTTTTAACCATCTTTTATTTGGTATACCAACCATTGGCCCACCTCCTTCAGACTACAGTGGTCTTTTGAGAGGAGCTATACTCAAAAAATGGTTAGTCTTATGGAGAATAGTTCTTTACAGTACATCGGATTGAGTACCTCAAGTTACCTAGTAATTGCTTGCAAGGATCACTATACAGGAGATCTAACCTATGCCTTACTTTGCCAGATCTCTCCGACATGGAAATACCCTAGGATAAACATACAAGATGTGATGTTATATTCATGATAAATCACCTAATTATTCCATATGTTATTCTATTACAAATGTGTCTTTTAAACATTATTTACAAAATGATCCTTGTATATGTAAAAATTCTTCTGCACTTGCCCATTGTATATTGTGAGGTTAAAATGTAACTAATGTTTACTTTATTAATGTCAAATTGAAATGGATCTCAAGAAATCTGTATGTCAGTTTATTCATATCGCAATGGCAAGACTGTCCTCCAACTCCTTATCAACTATTTCTCTCCTTCCTTCCTTCCTTCCATGATTCTGATCATCCTTTGATGGCACCAACATAAGTATAGTGTTTAAAAATCCCTCAAGGGATTATCCACAAGTCCTTTTCATCTATTTTGAGACTGTTTTCCACTCATTCAATCTATCATTAGCATACACAAACTTATTCCACCACACAAGTGATAGCAACACAATATATATATTTTTTCCGTTGAATGTCGACCTCATCATGTACCACGTACCCTTTGATTTATCATGTATCCTTCCCTCTAGTGTGCCATACATGACGATGCGAGCAGTAGTCTCATGAAACGCGTTGGAGTGTTTTACAATTCTTCCTAATAAAAGATTTATGCTTAATAAATATTGAGCCTTTGCCTATATCTCCTATATCTAGATCCATCTCGCACAAAAATGCTCCATAAAGCTGCACATACTACAGTTACCATCTGGTGAGTGCAGGACAGTTGGGCCTGATTGCTGGGGATAATTACTCAAGGTGCTACACTTAGAGGATCTTTCTCTTTAGATCTCTACAGCGCGATACAGATGCAGACTGATGGTGACCTGCTCTAACCCACTCCGCTGAACTGGTCTAGTGTAACATTGGGAGCTCCGGCTGATTGAACCAGTCGGAAGCAATCGTACTGACTGCATACATCCAAAGTACTGCAAGCATGGGGATTCCGATTGACACACGCTGGGTCCTTCTAGACCAGATGTATTGTGAGAGCATTTATTTGTGGCATTCCTACAAGAAACAATTTGATGAGTGCATTGAAGTGCATGGGGATACCAAGTATTTAATTATACAGTGTACATTTAGAGGTTGCTCTTTGTCTTTTCTTCTTTTTCTCTGTCCCTAGAGACCTAATAATTCATTCTGAAAACCGGAGTCTCCATGGTAGATCCAGAGCTTTCCAAGTATGTGCATGATGCAGGTCCCCATTATCCCACTGTATCATGCTTGACAGCCTGACTCAGAGGGACTATGGAGAATAAACAGGAGTTTGTGGCCCAGAGCCACATATTCCCGGGTTGTGTTCAAACTGTCTGCAGATAGGAGCCATTTTTTTTACTATGTTTACTATGTTTTTTCTCACTTAGTAAAATTTGATATTTTGCCTTTAATTCTTCAGATGCTAGAAAGGTCTACAACACACAGAGAACCAATGTCCTGGAGACCTCTTTAACAACTTAGGGGTTAAGAAATGTTGTGCTTGTTTCTTATTATTTAAAGGGATATTAATTATTATATCTTTATTTTATTTTGTAGGCATTAAAAAACACTATGAACAATATAAGTCTTATCTCTCAAACCTTTATGGTTTGAGAGATATTCACAAGCAAAGTTTCCCCTCCTGCCCCTTTTACCTAGTGTAAGCCATCTCTTCTCAGATGTGGAATCCAGTCCATAGACCAGACAGATAACAGAAGGGGACAATCTTCTTCCTATGAGAAAAATGAAAGCCCTGCCCCCCGTGACAAGTTTTTCAGCTTTTTCCCTTATCTTAATTGAAGATTGTCCCTCTCTGCAATCTACCTGGGCACCTCCCTTCTGCTCTGAGCTGATCAGTGTTACATTAGTAAAAGGGGCGGGAGTGGGATACTTTGTTATTGAATTACTCTTGAACTACAATTCTGACAGAATTGAAATAACACTCTCCAAAGTCCAAATACTATGATGATTAATTGGAGCTGCTTTTATTATGAAACATTACTATCCCTTTAAAGGTCTTTTCTATGCTAGGCAACAGTGAAAGGGGCTTAGGGAATGTTCATAGGGGTATTGCCATAAGTAAAGCTAAGGGTGCCTAGGGTGTTTTGCAAGGGGGTCTGAGATGCAAATCCACACCTATTTACATAAATAACATATGATTTGTAAAGTCTCACATGGATGTCAGAAGGAATTTTTGAGGTAAAACCCACAATAACATTTTCTTTCCTGCAATGTAATCCAGTCCTACATTATCTCAGGAGGTCATGCTCTAACACTCCCTTCATATATTGCTTTGACTAGTTTGATTCATGGCAGTGTGTTGTTATGGAAGTGCACTTTTCTTAACATGCCAAAACCTTATTCACAGAAGAAATGAGGAGCAATTGTAGAGGAAAAACATTGCTTCACAATGCGTGGTAAACTCTCTAGCATTCAAGGGAGTTAAAGCCCAATTTAAATCTATAGGACTTTTTAGTTAACCCCTATGGTGCACTTAATTTGGACCAGAAGTTATCCTCATTCCTTCTGTGAATAAGGCCCATATATTTAAAAGAGAGTTTTCTCTGTCGTCCAGTACAGGTTACTGGTAACTTTGGGTAGGTGATCCTCCCCTTTAATTAGGCAGGAACAATTCTAGAAGTGAATGCAAGTGGTGGAGCTTACCTTTCCTCCTTGGCTGCAGCTAGCCAATCAGCCCCAGTAAGATTTGTTCCTTGGTGAAGACAGACAAGAGAACAATTCTGCTATAGTTTTAGCTATTTTTTTATTTTTCTGTTAGATATGGAATACCACCATTAGATGGATTACCATAACTGACAATGCACTTAGATGTGGCTAGCTCAGTATCCAGGTGTTTTTTTGTGGACCTTTAAACCCTGGGGAGGAATCTTGGGTTCAACTTCTGTCACGGTTCCCAGGAATAAACCAGGAGTCAGTACGGTAAAGTAAAACAATATTTTATAAGAATAATACCAGTAATGCACGTAAACAGATAATACACAGAGGGTGATCAAAGAGGCAAGCACTGTATCAGAAATAGCAGTCCGCCAATAGATCCACCACACTGTCTGAGACTAGGCCTCAGTCCACTTGAGCCTCAAGGTAATTCGGAACGCTCAAAGGACTAGCACTGACTCAGCCTGCAGTCAGTCTAGGAGTCTGATAGAGCCCTAGGTCCGCACTAGGATGGGTGTCTGTGGAGCAGGGACCAACACATGGAGGAAACAGACAGAGCCCCCTAGTCAGTACCAGAAAGGATAGTGAGACAAAACGGGTCATACACGGAGCAGGTGGTCAGCCAGAGTCACAAGTTTGCACCAGATAGGATGTCCACTGAAGCGTTGGTATGCTGGAAGCACAGTGGACAGAGCCCCAAGTCAACACCAGAGTGGGTAGTCAGAGAAGCCAGGTCATACACAGAGCGGGTAGTTAGCCAGAGCCACAGGTTTGCACCAGAAAGAATGTCTAAGCCGTATCAGAACACACAAGGAGAATGGTCAGACAGAGCCACAGGTCAACACCAGAATGGATGGACAGACAGGCCGGGTCATACACAGTTCAGGTAGTCAGCCAGAGCCACAGGTCCGCACCATATTGGGTGTCCACTACAAAATGGGAGCAGGCAAAAGAGTAGTCATACAGAGCCACAGGTCATCACCAGAATGGATGATTAGACAAGCCAGGACATACACAGAGCCCAAGGGAAACTGTATTGTACAACAACGCAAGGGCAACTGAGTCTGGACTCAGTCAGCCCTTTAAACCCCTCCTCAGGAAGTAGGTAGGAAGAGCAGCTCAGAGGGAGGAAGTAGGTAGGAGGAGACTACAGGAAGCAAACACATAAAACAGAGGTCTGTTTCATGCTTGAAGCCTTCAGCCTGCAGATGATGCTGAAACCAATGTAAGCTGTAACAAGTTATTTCCTCAGGAGTTACCCACTGAGGCTTCTTCTTAATACATGGTAATCTGAAGACAGAAGATCTGCAGGAAAGGTGAGCAACCCTTTGAGTGCTGCAGGTCCACATGTCCCACAGTGCCCCTCCGCACAGGGGTTTTTCCTTTGGAGTTCCTATTGCACACTCCTGCACTCATTGGGTTTATCTGTATGACTGTTGGGTGTTTTGGAGCAAGTTTCTGTGGTAACTTAACCCTTTAGCTGCTGGTTTTGTTTCTTTTTGGGGATTATTGGCACTTTCCCTATTGAGTTCAGTGTTTTTTGGGTTCTAGTGATGTTTCATGCAATTTTATTTCACAGTTTCAACTTTGCAAAATTTGTGTTGCGCGCTTTACCGCATAGACACCATTGCTCCATTCACTTCTATGGGACTGTACAGTTTGGGACATATCTATCACGGTGCCCCTGCTATTCGGCGACATTCTGTCAGTCTATACTCCTGCTTAACACCTATTAGCTGAACTTTGATTGTCCCTCCCAGCATTGTCCTTAAATACTGGGTTCTGGCACATCTCTGGTGCCCTTTCGTGGTTTTCCAGTACCAGCGCTTGTTCCTGATTATTGTGTGCTCTCAGTGTATCGACCCGGCCTGCCTGACTACTATGCATCTCGTTTCCTGCCTGTGCACTGACCCGGACTGCCTGACCATTCTGCTTCTCATCTCCTGTGTACCGACCCAGCTTGGCTGACGTTCCTGCTCCATGTACCGACCCGGCTTGGCTGACGTTCCTGCTCCGTGTACCGACTTGAATTGGCTGACGTCCCTGCTCCGTGTACCGACTTGGATTGGCTGAGGTTCCTGCTCCTTGTACTGAATTGGATTGTTCTACATTTCTGTTCTGTGTGATTCCGCCCGGTTGGGCTGCTGCCTCCACTGCACGCCCTGACCGGTCTCCGGTTTAGGGTAGTGCTTCACTCTCGCTGTCTGTGGACAGCTGTGCAGTTGGTCTCGGTTGCCTCCGTGTCGCCCCGGCGACATTCCTATTGGTCTGCCTTATGAACTGTTCCAGGTCGAGTGCCTCTCAGGGCGAGTTGCTCAGATTCCGTTACTGATACGGCAGTGCTCAGGCTGCTCAAATCTCCGTTAATGCTATGACAGTATCCAGTTGCCTAGTCTCCGTTATTGCCACGGCAGTGTCCAGTTGCCTAGTCTCCGTTACTGCTACGGCAGTGCTCAAGTGGCTCAGTCTCCGCTACTGCTACAGCAGTGCCCCTATTGCTCAGTCTCCGTTACTGCCATGGCAGCTCCTCAGTTGCCTAGTCTCCGTTAATGCTATGGCAGTATCCAGTTCCCTAGTCTCCGCTACTGCTACGGCAGCACTCACGTGGCTCAGTCTCCGTTACTGCTATGGCAGTGCTTAAGTTGCCTGGTCTCCGTTACCGCTATGGCAGTGTCTATGTCACTCAGGCTCAGTTACTGCTACGGCAGTGTTCACGTTGTCTAGTCTCCGTTATTGCTACGGCAGTGCTCAAGTTGCTTAGCCTCCGTTACTGCTAAGGCAGTCCACAATTGTCTGGTATACATATTCTTGGGCGTTACTCGTACTAAAGCTCTCACCTCTATTTGAGCTCCTTAAAAGGCTTTACCACACATGGGCCTGTCAACATTCTCTGTCTGCTATTAACCCATGCAGCACCAATATACTGGGACTCCCTCAAGATCTGCCTGACCTGTGTCAGTACAATATTTTATGGACTCTTACTTATACTGGACCTGTGTGGGCTTACCTCTGTATAACCTGTCTAGTGGCTGTACTATATTAAGTATATATTACAGGACCTGTGAGGGTTATTGTGATCTTAATTGTTTAATAAAACTGTGTTATATCCAAACCTACTGTGTCTGTGTGTCAAACAAACCGTTACAATATCTCTGCAACCGCTCAACGTAGCGACTTTAGAGATGGTTCATTTTAATTGTCTGCCCTAGCTCTGTCATACGGTTAATGTTTTATGAGTGTTGGGGGGCTCAGGGGGCTTCAGGCACTGTTGGGGTACTTTTTCTGGGAAAACTACATTTCCCATGAGTGCTTGCCTCACGCACTCGTTTCTGAGTGGCTCTTGCCACAGCAGCCATTTTGTGCCTTTTCCTGAACGAGTATCCTATGTAGGACTTGGACTCTCCTTCTCTCCTCTGCAGATTAACCCTTCACCTGCCAGTTAAGTGCATTTTAGCAGTTTTTGGGGTGAAATTTTAATCTCGCACACTGTATTTGGGTGATTCCTTATACTTTAAACGTTTTGACACTGTGAGAATGTCTACTCCGTTAGAGCTTGGGGCCAGGCCTAAGACTAAGGACGCTGGGGTCTCTGTGTCCCCTATTACGCATTGCTCCTCATGTCATTCAGGGTTACCTAGAGAATTTTCAGGTCATTTATGCCCAGCATGTTCTGATGTCCCTGAGTCTCTCCCAGGGACCTCCAGCCATGCATTAGAACCAGCTTGGGTGCAGGAGTTCAAGGCTGCTACTAGAGCCTACTAGAGTCTACATTGCAACTCTTTCCATCCCAGTTACAGGGGGTCTTCCACTCCTGGCAGACCCCTTCCTCCGTCAGATCTTCCCTGCCGAAACCGCAAGGAGTACCTGACATATCAGATTCCTCTGAGGAGGAACTGTTGGTGGATTCGGATGTTGAGGAATGTTCTGCTGTGGGCTCCTCTCAGTTTTTTGGGGACCCCTTTGAGGCTGATCCTTATCCCTCCGCTGAGGGCTTGATCAGAACTGTCTTAACCACCCTAAACATTCCCTTAGGTCAGCAGGTTTCTTCGGAACTCTCTGATGTATTTCAGGAGCCTCAGAGGCCCCATACTTGTTTTCCACCTGACCCCCACTCTTAACAACGTTGTGTCTGATGAGTGGAAGTCTCCGGACAGGAAACCTTCTGTTTCCAAGAAATTTGCCAAGTTTTACCCCTTCTCTGAGGTGGTACTTGCTCAGAGGGTTCATCCCCCCAAAGTGGATGCTCCTGTCTCCAGGTTATCTAAGTCCACTGTCTTGCCAGTTGCTGATGCATCCACTCTGAAAGACTGGACTGACAAGAAACTTGAGGTCTCCCTCAAGTCCATTTTTGCCACTGCCGGTACTGCCATGCGTCCAGCGTTCGCTGCAGCATGGGTGAACCGGGCAATTGCGGTCTGGACAGAACAGCTCACCCTGGCTGCCCGTCAGGGTGCTCCTACTTCAGATATGTTGCGGCTTCTTGACAACATTTCTAAGGCCCAGCACTATGTTTCTACTGCCTTATTTAATGCCATCCATTTGGTGGCACGGGTTTCCATCATGTCTGTGGTTGCCAGACGAGCTCTTTGGCTCAAGATCTGGTCTGCTGACACTGCTTCCAAGAAAATTTTGCTCTGATTGCCTTTTCAAGGCACCTCTTTGTTTGGGCCAGATCTTAAGGATCTTATTAGTGAGGCCACAGGGGGCAAGAGCACCCTTCTGCCTATGGTCCCCAGGAAGAAGACGCCTCTCAAGTGTAATCGGCTTTTTCATTCCTTCGGTTCCCTCAGCTCCGCATTCCTCCTCTAAGCCCAAACAGCAATGGAAGCCTAAGGCTGCCAATCCTTCTTCAGCATGACTCGCCGAAACCAAGTCCCCACTCGGTTGTGCGTGGCCCTCTGCGTCACTACACAGCATCTGGGAGGATTCAGTGGCAGACCCATGGATTTTATAGGTGGTATCAGAAGGGTACAGGATCCTTTTTGTCTCTCTTCCTCCCTTTCGGTTTTTCCCCTCTCATACGCCCCAGAGTGCAGAGAAACGTTGTTTGTTCAATGGCACTATCCAGGCCCTTCTGGACAAGGATGTTCTGGAACCTGTTCCAGTTCAGGACAGAGGTATGGGTTTTTATTCAAACCTCTTTGTGGTCTCCAAGAAGGACGGCGGCTGTCATCCCATTTTGGATTTGAAGGATCTCAATTCCTTTGTGATCAAGACTCATTATCACCAGGAGTCCCCAAGGACGGTGATTGCTGCTATGTCCCTGGGGAATTCCTTTCCTCTCTGGATCTTTAGGACGCGTATCTACACATTGCCATTCATCCAGAGAGTCGGCAGTATCTCAGATTTGCCTGTGACCAAGGGCACTTTCAGTTTTCAGCTCTTCCCTTTGGTCTGACTACAGCTCCTCAAGTCTTCAACCGTGTCCTGGGAGCTTTAGTATCAGTCCTCCATCGGGATGGCATCAGAGTTACTCCTTACATGGACGACCTGCTTCTGAAAGCCCCTTCTGCGGAACTTCTTTATCAGCAGGTTCAGGACTGCATTTATGCTCTCACCCATCACGGGTGGATCATCAACATGGACAAGTCAGATCTTCTTCCATCCCAGCATCTGGTCTTCCTGGGACTTCTCTTTGACACTCAGCAGGGCATGGTGTTTCTCACGGATGATGTGGCTCACCAGATCACCCACAGGGTTTCTGCTGGTTTGGCTCACGATCCAGTTCCAGCCAAGAAGCTGTCCTCTCTAGTGGTGAAATTCATCTCCACCATAGAATTGGTTCCATTTGCCATGGCTCACACCAGGGAACACCAGAGGTTTGTGATCCAGGTGTGCAAGGGTCAGCTGGACCTTCTTAAGATGTCCGTATCCCTCCCTTTTCATGTGGCACTGAGTTTGTCATGGTGGCTCGACCTCTCCAATCTGCTGAAAGGTAAGTCCTTCCTGGTATCCTTCTGGACTATGGTGACAACGGACGCCAGCTTCTCCGGCTGGGGAGCGGTCCTGGGTCGCCTCAGTGCTCAGGGTCGGTGGTCTTCAGAGGAATCTCTCCTTCCCTTCAACGGCTTTGGGCGATATTTCATGCCCTTCACCATTGGACACCACAGCTGGAAGAATGCCCAGTCCGGGTCCAGTCCGACAACACCACGGACGTGGCTTACGTCAACAAGCAGGGCGGAACAAGAAGTCTCGCCGCTTGGTTTGAGGTCACGGCTATTTTGTCCTGGGCAGAAGAACATGTTTCTGCCATATCCGCAGTCCACATTCCTGGCGTAGACAACATTGTGGCTGACTTCCTCAGTCAACACACGGTGGACAGAGGAGAGTGGGAACTGCACCCAGAGGTGTTCTCCCTCATTGTTCAGAAATGAGGTCTTCCTGGCATTGACCTGATGGCGACAAGACACAACCGGAGGGTTCCAACGTTCTGCTCTCGTTGGAGGGGTCCTTTAGCTCTAGCAGTGGATGCCATTTTTGCCGTCCAAATCTCCTTCTACAGGGTTACCTGTGGAAGGAGGATGTTCATCGTCTTGCTTTGATGGCTTGGAAGTACTGAAGAAGAAAGGTTTTTCTTCTGTTGTGATGGCTACTATGCGTAGTGCCCGCAAACCTGTTTCTTCTAAGGCCTACCATTGTGTCTGGTCGACCTTTCTATCTTGGTGTGCTGATAGGGACCTTTCTCAGGAATTTGATCTGCCTACGGTCCTGGCTTTCTTGCAGGACAGTGTGGATAAGGGACTCAGTTTGAATTCCCTTAATGTTCAGACTTCTGCTCTCTCTGTTTTCTTTCAGAGGCACATTGCTATTCTTCCTGATGTCAAGATTTTCTTCCAGGGTGTTGCTCATACTCTTCCTGTGTTCAAGACTCATGCTCCTCAGTGGGATCTTAACTTGGTTTTGGGCGTTCTTCAGCTCCCTCCCTTTGAGTCCTTGGCTACTATTCCTCTGCGCCTGCTGACGTGGAAAATGGACTTTCTCCTGGCGATTATGTCTGTTCCCGTGTTGCGGAGTTACATGCTCTGTCTTGTAGACTACCCTTTTTGGTGTTTCACAAAGACAAGGCGGTGCTTCGCACTTCGCAGGAGTTTCTCCTGAAGGTGGTCTCTGAGTTCCACATTAATCAGGAGATTGTGGTGCCTTCTTTCTGCCCTGACCCTACATCTGACAAGGAGAGGGATCTTCACTTGTTAGATGTGGTGCATTGTCTCAAGTTTTATGTACATTGCACTGAGTCCATTAGACAGTCTGACATGCTGTTCGTCATTCCTGAGGGCCCCAAGGCAGCGAGACCTGCATCCAAAGTGAGTATTGAGTTTTGGATTAAGTACACTATTCGTAAGGCCTACGAGCTAAGGAAGAAGCCTGTTCCCTTTCGGGTCATGTCTCATTCTACTAGATCCATTGGAGCTTCTTGTGCTTACAAGAATCAGGCCTCCACTGATCAGTTGTGCAAGGCTGCCACTTTGTCAACTGTGCACACCTTTTCGAAGCATTACCGTGTTGATGTGCTAGCATCGTCTGACGCCAGTTTTGGGAGGAAGATCCTGAAGGCAGTCTTGCCTGTCTAGGATCTTCTTCAGTTCTTTGGTGCTTCCTTCACTTTTGTGCCCTGTTGGCTCTAGTTCAGTGTGCTGTGTAACAGTTCCTGGTGTGTTGTTACCCCTGTTCAGTGTCCGTTGACACTTCATTTGTTTTTGTTGGGCTGTCTCATATCTTCTCTGGTGACTTTGGGGGCCTTGTGCCTGGTTCTTGCCTTCCCGCCTCTGGGAAACTCAATGGTTGGACATCCCAAAGTTACCAGTAACCTGTATTGGACGACAGAGAATAGAGGATTTTAGTCTTACCTGTTAAATACTTTTCTCTTATTCCATACTGGTCTCCCACCCTGTCAAGGGACCATGCTTGATCTCCTGTGGCAGACCGTGGGGGTCCTTTGGGGTCATGCTCACAGGAGTCTTCTTTCCCTTCTACTATCTAATCAATAGTTAGAGTCTCAAATCTTACTGGAGCTGATTGGCTAGCTGCAGCCAAGGGGGGAAGGTAGGCTTCACCCCCTGCATTCACTTCTAGAATTGTTCCTGCCTAATTAAAGGGGTGGATCACCTACCCAAAGTTAACAGTAACCTGTATGGACTAAGAGAAAAGGATTTAACAGGTAAGACTAAAATCCTTTAATTCTGGAGTAAGCAAACTGCACCACAGAGGACAAATATAAATTTCTAATTTCTCATGCACTTGAATAGAGCTTTTTATCCCTTTGACTGCTAGAGAGGTCTCCAATGCATTGCTTCGCTTCTTCTGGAAACATTTGTGCACACCAGGCTAGGGGTAGAAAAGCAAGTGACCCCTCATTTGATGCGGTGGGGAATCTACTTTCAGGAACAATAGTTATAGAATTATATATACTTTAGTTGTGCTAAGGAGGGTTCAGGGCTTTTGAAAATAATTTAAATTTCACTATCAACATAAATATTTTCATATATAATTTATGACGGTGGCAAAATATGTATTTTCTTTACATTTGTTTGTGGTTTTTGACATCGCAGCTTGTCACTTGATGCAAAATTTAGTGTTTGTAAGATGTCATTAATAAAGCTGTATTCGTTATGAAACAAACCCTGATATATAGTTTCCATATGTAAGTAGAATGTTACCAGCAGAAAGCATGCCTATACAGATGGGTATCAGAAATACCGAAAATGTGTCCAGCAGGGTTTAAAAAATTTCCCAAGCCTCTGGCACTTAAAGGGATAGGAATGTTTCATAAAAACAGCATATCCAAATAATCTTCATAGTATTTGGGCCATGGAGAGTGCTCTTTCAATACTGTCAGAGTTGTAGATCAAGAGTAATTGAATGTAAACTTCCCCCCTCCCGCCCTTTTACCTAGTGTAAGCCATCTCCCCTCAGATGTGGAATCTGGTCAAAGCTAGGGACAATCTGCTTGTTGTGAGCATAAGGAAAACCCTGCCCTCCTTGACAAGTTTTTCCTTATGCTCACTGAAGATTGTCTCTCTCTGTGATCCATCTGGACAGTTGTGGTGCTCTGAGGTGAGCAGTGTTACATCAGTAAAAGGGGTGGGAGGGAGATCCTTTATCATTCAATTACTCTTGAACTACATCTCTGACAGTACTGAAATAACACTCTCCGTGGCCCAAATACTATGAAGATTAATTGGAGCTGCTTTTATTGTGAAACCTTACAATCCCTTTAAGGGGTTAACAGGAATTTTTAACTGTCCCCTAAGGCGCAGTTGGTTTACTCCAGAATAACTCCAGTTTGCTTTTATATATCTACTAGTAGAAGAGCCCGTGTACACGGGCCCAAGTGGCAGGCGGTCGCGGTGCAGTCATGCCCAGTAGAGAGTGCCCGCGCTGCGGCTGGTATAGAGCTGGACTCTCCGAAGTCAGACCTCTGGTCTGACTTCAAGCGCCCAGCTCTGTATCAGCCTCGTCACGGGCAGTCTCTACTGCCCATGACTGCAGCAAGTGCAGCAGTCTCTACTGGGCATGACTGCGTCGTTACAAACTTTGTAGCGAATTATTAAATAGGATATGGGGCACATCTTCTCCTTTCCTAACTCTTACCTTGTAGTGCTCCATGTAGTTGCTGTGTTTTGAAAACATCTTGTCAACATGTTTTATTAAAAAGCGCACCCATTCTTCTTCTGGATTACCACAAATGATTTGATTTCTTTTTTTCAAATAAAATCTGCAATAACGGAAAAAGTCATTCATTTTTTTCATAATACTTTAAACATGTCTATTGTATTTAGGATCTAAGGTCTTATTCATCGAGTTAAAGAGGTGTATTTCTGGAGAAAACTAACCACACCAGAGAAGGCAAATGTAAAGTCTGACATTCTCATTCATTTAGGTGGAGATTTTAACCCCATGAATGCTAGATATGTCTCCAGTGTATGGAGGTCTCTAGTATTCAAGGAATTAAAAGGCCCGTTTAGACTTTAGTGCCCCCTCCCCCATGGAGCAGTTGGTTTGCAACCCCTTAGCTTATTGAATATGGCCTTATTCATCAAGCTAAGGAAGAGCAGACCAACTGCACTGTAGGTATACCTGGGAACTCGGAAAAGACAAAAAACAGCGTACCAGTAATCTAAGTGTAGTAAATGATAATATAAATTAGGAATAAATGCGTATGTGCAAATCTACACATATATTGAGAAGAGTATAAGACAAAAGGAATATGAAATATGTGTTTATTAAATATAATATAAAGAGATCTGGGTAATAGTAGACAATCACTGTATAAAAAATTCTTTAAAATAAAATAATTCTAAAATCCAAATGACATAAGCTCAATAGGAGTATAGAGGAGTAATAGTGATGGATATGTAATATCCAAAGAGTCCACAATCTGTTAGGAAGCAGACTTGAGCTGTGCTAGGAGTGTATATATATATATATATATATATATATATATATATATATATATATATATATATATATTAATATATACAAATAGTCAAAGTGTAACAGTTCTATCTGTTCACCAGAAGTTTAAATAATCACACGACTTGCACAGATAAGATTGTCTGCTCACCAGATTTCCTCTTGGGGACGTGTATATCAAGCAACAGAGAATCACTACACGCTTTTCCGCTGGTTGTTCCAGGCTCCCATCCTTCTCAAGATCCCACTAGTGCAGTCTGAGTCCTGCAGTTTGTGGCTGTGCTGATCGGTATCTGTTGCTGTTCTATTGGAGATTCCTCTTTCAGATCGGCTGTTGTCACTTATTAATACATTTTCTCAACGCGTTTCTGGGCCAATAGCCCCTTCCTCAGGATAATTTGGAAATATCTTACTAGGCTTAAACCGCCAAATGGCTCGAGATGGTCAATTTAAACCCTAATTGGCCAAACAATGAACAGAACTATCGGCGAGAGTTCAAAGTGTCATATCTAAATGCAAAAAAGTTTTTAAAATTTTTGGAACAATAGCAACATGGAAAAGGAAAAAACATATAATGTATTGCCAATGTACGTATACATACTTTAAAACAATAGTATTCTATGAACAAGTGATACATTTATAGAATTATGTATAATATATTGTTGCTATATATTAATTACGAATAATGACGTTTATGTGAAAGTTGAATGAAGTCAGAGAAGAGTGTTCTAGTTTCTAATGTATTGTAAAAAACAAAAATCTCAAAAATATGTTACTGTAACAGTAAGGGATATGATACGTAAATGCTGTGCAATGTGAGGGAGACCCGGCAGACTGCTTTCTCATTTATCGCGAGCAGTGCCTTATTCTTAATAACAAAGATTAGCAAAAACTTTGGTGGGAAATAGTGGTGATAATCGCACTCAGTAGCCACTAGATAGGGTCACTGAATGTGGTGTTGAGTGAAGATATGAAACAGGGTACTAAAAAGGTAGAAGATAATCAGAGTCATATTAATAGTGTGCCACTAGGTTAACACTATAATTAAAATTTCTAAACAATATGATAGCGGTTTAATATATCAAGAAATAAGTATTGTAGACTATGTAACGATAGATGCTCAATATGATAGGAACTATATATGTCCAGAGATAAATATTCTAGATTATACGAGGATGGATGCTCAGTATATCTGAGACTCGCTGTAGCACTTGTTCATTGTTAAATAATCTAATATACTTAGAGATGGAAGTAGTGTGAGACAGGTGTTTGATGGATAAGTAGGCTAACGACTTCTTACTAAGTAACCTGTTAAACCCACTAAATGTAGCTGTCTCAAAGAGTGTTTAAAAAAATAAATAAAGGTTTCATTCATCTCTGTCACTGATTGTTCTAGAGTCGTACTGTGTAATATAACGAGCATCTGGTAATTATGGAAGAATCAGAAAGTTAGTGGAAAGATATTAGTATTCATTAGGTGAAATACTGAAAATTAAATAAAGATATGTATACCACATATCTACGAGGGGTGGAGTGATGGCAGCCACACTCACAGGGAACTTTGGGTGTAAAAATAAGGCCTAATCTCAATATTAAGGTGAGGATGATCATAACTAAAATAAAGAGAGATGACTAAATTATTTCATTGGTTATTTCCAATATAGGTTAGAGACACCATAAGTCCATCTCCTCGTTAAGCCCGTCTGGTTGTAATGTATGTAATTTAAAAATCCAGTAGCTCTCTCGTTTAGCCAATGATTTAAACCTATCTCCTCCTCTCTTAGTTGGGTCAATGTGTTCTATGCCCAAAACTTTAATGTCTTCTATATTTTTGATAGAGGGACAGTCATTACAGTGTTTGGACACTGAGTGTTTTCTATTGTTTCTGAGAATGTTATTGCGGTGTTCTAGGAAACGTTTCTTGAGGGGTCTAATGGTCCACCCCACATACTGTATCCCACACACACATTCCAGTAGATAGACCACATAGTTGGTGTTACAATTAATGAATTGTTTCAGTGCAAAGTTTTCTTTAGTGGCATGAGAAGAAAAAGCTTTAGTTTTATTTCTGATGAATTGACATGTAATGCATTGTAGTTGTCCACATTTATAATTCCCCACCCCACATAGTTCTTTAGTCTGGTCTCTTGACACTTGTTTGCTACATCTTAATGCTGATGGTGCTAATTTGGTTTTTAGGTCTGCTGCCTTCCTATATATAAATTTAGGTTTCTTGGGTATTATCTTCATCAGAGTCTTATCTCCCTCCAAGATCCTCCAGTTTTTCTTAATAATTTTTTCCACTTAACTTGAAGTGGAGGAATATTTGCTAATGAATGGAATGCTTGTTTTTTTCAAATTAGCTTCAACATCCCCAACATCTTTTACTTTGATCTTCTTTCTTTCTAGTAATTTTTCACGTGGTACCTTTCTTGTCTTCTCCAAGGCTGGTTCTATTATTTTTTTCTTATAGCCTTTTTCCAAAAACCCTTTTTCTAGGGAAGCTGCTTGTTTCTCAAAATCCTTATCATCAGTACAATTTCTTTTAATCTTTAGGAACTGGCTGTAAGGCACACTATTAAGCCATTTCGGATGATGGCCGCTGCTGGCTTCGCTGCATCCGTTCACTTCTATTGGCTTATGATGGGTGCAGGTCTGAATGCGTCCATCTGTTCCACTGGTTATTTCTAAATCCAGAAATACTACTGAAGTTCTGCTTGTTGTATATGTAAATTGGAGACCCAAATTATTTTGGTTAATTGATATTAGGAATTCATTTAGTTTTGTCTCTCCACTTTTCCAGATAATTAATAGGTCATCTATGTACCTGGCTTAGAATGCTAAATCCTGTTGATGGTTCTTCCAAATCTGAGTTGCCTCCCATACCCCCATAAACAGATTTGCATACGATGGGGCAAAATGCGTCCCCATTGTTGTGCCTCATATCTGGCAATAGTAGGTGTGGTTAAACATAAAATAGTTGTGTTGTAATATAAATGTAATACTGTCAAGGATGAATTGAATTTGTTCTTCTCTGAGATTTTTATCATCTTTCAGGATTTTTTCTACTGCTTGGGTACCTGCATGGTGTTCAATAATAGTATATAGTGAGGTGACATCACAACTGAGCCAAATGTATTCTTGTGGCCATGAGAGATTATTCAGTTTCCGTAATATATCAGTGGAATCCTGTATATATGACTGAAGCTGTTGTACATAAGATTGTAGAAAATTATCAATATATTGAGAAAGATTGCTGGTTATGGAATTGATACCAGAAATGATTGGTCGTCCTGGGGGATTGGCTAGATTTTTGTGGATTTTTGGAAGGTGATAAAATATAGGGGTTACTGGATGTTGTATGCTAAGATATTGAAATTCTCCCTTGTTGAGGATTCCATCTTTATACGCCTTAGTTATAAGTTTGTGATATTCTTCCTGAAACTTCAGTGTAGGATTGGTAGATAAAATTTCATAAAAGGAATGATCCTTCAAGATTCTGTCCGCCTCCCGGATATAATCAGACTTTTTGCTTTTTTCACACACTGATAGTATGCGAGTCCTTTTGGGGACTGTCTCCTATATATCAGGCTTCTGAAGAAATAATTCTATTTAGCTACCAGTCATCTCTTACTAAACGTTTATAGTTATATTTCCATTCAAATATGTTAAGTTGTCTAAATAGAACAAAGAGGAGGGAAGGGTTGGAAGTATCACGGTGCCCGTGATTGCTGCATTTCCTTGTCTGTCACCAGTAGGGGGCTTCTATTGGCTGTCTGCATATAGCCCGCCTCATATTGCCTATTTAAACCTGGATTGGGCACCCTTTGAGTGCCCTTTCGTGTTGTTTCTGACCTTTTTGCTATCACTATGTCCAGTGATAGCTGGGCCTCTGTTCCTGTGTTCCTGAGTTCCTGATTGTTACTGTTCCAGTGTCTCCTGCATGCTGAATTGTTCCAGTCCTGGTTCCGGCCTAGTCTCTGGTGATGCAGTTCCTGCTGAACTTCTTCTCTGCTGTTTCCTGACCTGACTGATCGTTGCTGGTTCCTGTCATCTCATCGCCTGTCTCCTGTATCCTGGCGACCTTCTGCCTGGTCGCGTCGGCGACATTGCTTGTTAGTCCCAGCGTGCGGACGCTGGTTTGCTCCAAAGCCTCGCGGCTATACAATTCGCTTGTTACTCCAGTGTGCGGACACTGGTTTGCTCCAAAGCCTATTGGCTATACGATTCAGTGTTGGTCCCAGCGTGCGGACGCTGGTTTGCTCCAAAGCCTTGCGGCTATACAATTCGCTTGTCACTCCAGTGTGCGGACACTGGTTTGCTCCTAAGTCTATCGGCTATACGATTCAGTGTTGGTCCCAGCGTGGGGACGCTGGTTTGCTCCAAAGCCTATCGGCTATACGATTCAGTGTTGGTCCCAGCGTGCAGACGCTGGTTTGCTCCAAAGCCTATCGGCTATACGATTCATTCTTGGTCCCAGCGTGCGGAAGCTGGTTTGCTCCAAAGCCTATTGGCTATACGATTCAGTGTTGGTCCCAGCGTGCGGACGCTGGTTTGCTCCAAAGCCTTGCGGCTATATGTTTTACTTGTTACCCCAGTGTGCGGACACTGGTTTGCTCCAAAGCCTATCGGCTATACGATTCAGTGTTAGTCCCAGCGTGCGGACGCTGGTTTGCTCCAAAGCCTTGCGGCTATACAATTCACTTGTTACTCCAGTGTGCAGATACTGGTTTGCTCCAAAGCCTATTGGCTATACGATTCAGTGTTAGTCCCAGAGTGCGGACGCTGGTTTGCTCCAAAGCCTTGCGGCTTTACGATTCACTTGTTACTCCTGTGTGAGGACATTGGTTTGCTCCTAAGCCTCGCGGCTATACGATTCCTCTGTTGGTCTCAGTGTGCGTACACTGGGTTGCTTACGATCCTGTCAATTTGCCGTTATCATCTGACTGCTGCTACTATCTCTGGGCTGCCCTGCCCGGTATTGGTAAGGCCGGTAGAACCTTTTGCCACATTCCATCTGAGGTTGCCTTACCCGGTATTGGCAGGGCCGGTAGAGCCTACACTGTGTACTTATTGGGGCTGCCTTGCCCGGTAATTTGGTAAGGCCGGTAGAACCGTTATGCTATCCCATCTGCAGGTTGCCTTACCCGGTATTGGCAAGGCCGGTAGAGCCTAATATTCTATTACCTCAGACTGTCCTGTCCGGTATATTGACAGGACCGGTAGAGTCTGCCTTCTGTCTTTGCTATTATTCATGATATATATATGTATGTGATTGTCATCCTAAGTTATCAATTTATTATTTCAATAAAATTGATTTTTACCTAAAACTTGTGTCTGAGAGTCATAATAAACCGTGACAGGAAGCTACACATTTTGGGAACAAAATAATTAATATAAATGAGAAAGAAGTAATCCCTAAAAAAAAAAAACTCAGATAAGGCAATCAAAAAATTGTTTCTAGAATTAGAAAAATGACTCAAAACTGAAATGTCCCAGTGGTGGGAAATGATTACTCTACAAAGATATATAGGCATTAGACAGATTCCCAGAGGACTACGTATCATCAAAGAGCCCACCTTCGGACAAAAAGAACTTGACTTTTATAATGAATGGAACCAAACATTGGATAAATGTTCTTACGAATTAATGCATCACAAATCACCAAGATTTCACCATATTAAATAAACAGATTAACGAAAGAGTAGAGAAATTTGAACATACATTGACTGAACGTAAGAATAAGAAATTTCTAAGACATGAAAAAGATTATACTACAGGTCATATACGAAAATGGAAAAGAGCCCTTAGAAATTTGGGACCTAACACCACAAATTATGGACAACAACAAGGACGACATCATATGGAAACCAATCCCCCTCAAAAGTACCTGAGATCTCCCAAACAATATAAGGAATCATCCACCATCACTGAAGGTCCTAAGCAAAGGGTGGATCCAACTAAAAATAGGAATTTTGTTTTGTCTAATACAACTAACTTTAGGAGAAATCAACCAAGATCCAACTATTACTGTTTATGTTTTGTTTTTCTGGCATTATATATACCAGTACATATACATACTGTTTTATCTGGTATAGCATATACACTGTATTTACAATATTCATTATCTGTCATTTTCATCATTCCCTTTTGTTGCATGATACTAATATAGCCATTCCTGATACATTAGTGAGCGCTCCCTATATATATTTAAAACTGGGAACTCTACACATTTGTCCAGGAGACTCCAGTTTTTGTAGTGAATTACAGGGTCTTCTGGGAGAGAGGCTGATTCCCCGGTGGTGGGGAGTTTCCTCTGAAACTCTGCCCACTTATTGTGCCTCCTAGCTTGTTCCTATCACTTCCCCACTTCCCTCCCACTTCATTAGACAGCCCCACCTCCACCCATGATTAAGCCACACCCCTTTGTGACACAAATCATGTCATTCATATCCTCCCACCGGCACCACATGATTCCTCTCTGGGGACTCTAAAAGAAAAAGTTCCCAGGTATGACTGTAGGGTTCAGACAAAAGTTTGTGTTGGTGCCCTCTCTAGCATTCAACAGGTTAAAAGACACATTTAAATAAAAGGCAAGTTTCATTTCACTCCTTTGGTGCAGTTGGTTTCTCCAGAAATTCACTTCTTTAACTTAAGGAAAAATGCGAAAGAAGGTACATGACCCTTGAATTTACGAGAACAATTCTTCACATGTATTTTAGCACAAGACTGGTTTTGTATAACCACTGTAGCCTGCTGAAAGAAGATTTATATAAGGGTCAGGTCTCTGTTATAATCTTGATAATTTCTCAGTAGCAGTAATTACTGTATTAAGAGAAGGATACTTACAAAACAGCTCTCATATTACAACTTTCACTGATTTCTTGTCGTTGGTAGAATTTGATGTGTTTAATTAAACCTGTATGATGTTTCACCTTGGCATAGGAAAGGCAGCAGTTTTCAAATTGGCCTGCAGAAAATGTATTATAATTAATTTCATGTTATCAAATGCAAAAACATAAACAGTACAGTATTCTCTTTATTGGTTGGTGTTTTTTTAGGATTTCCCCAAGATCTGGTTTAAAGAGAAATGTGTACCCAAAATTTTGTTTTTCTTTGTTCATGAAAAAATTATGTATAGTCTCACCTTTAATATTTTTTTCATTTCATCTTTGTTTTGCAGGATTTAATTATTTTGTTTTAATTTGTGATCTGGGCACAATTTTATGTGTAAAGGCTAAGATCCCATTCAAATTGGTGACATCAATGCATCAATACTGCTTTGGTTTTGTTGTCGATTGTAAAATGACCTATGCTGTGCTATGGCACGTTTCACATGTATCAAAAGTGAATGCATCAAAGTCCAGCATATTGCATCTTTACTGGGTTTTGTCATATTCGTTCTCTATTGTGGTATGTTACAAAGGAGTTGGTCTGTTGCAGTCTGGACTCCCTGACCAAGGAGTTTTCTGGCTAGCTATCCGCTTGTTCAATGCCTACATCCAACAGTCAATAAAAATATCCACAAGCTACAATGTAACAGTTAATCATATGATGAAAGCTTGGGTGGGCTCTTTACAAGTATCCAATAGTCACCTACAACATGAGGCAGCTGGAATGATTTTCTTTACGAGCAGAGTTATCCTGTAATGCTTGTGTGTGCTTTGTCAAACATGCTTGCTACTACATGTAATAGAGAAGGAAAAAGATCTCCCGTGGCGCAGTTGGTTTTCAGTAGAATTGTTCTAGTTTAGCAGAAGCTGAAGGGCATCCTTTTTTGCTCATTCCTTCTCTAGTCCTTCTCCACTTCATTGTATTTCAATATTTTCTTTCTATGCACTGTTTTCTATAATTTCAATTTCGATCTGTAGTTGAGATTTCTACAGTCTTTGCTAATGAGGCCAATTTGTTTGACTTCCTTACAATGCCCTTCAATCTTCACAATGCCCCTATCTCCCACCTCCCTGGAGCTCCCGCACGGGCCTATTAGTAATGCAGAGCACTGGAAGATTATGTCATCTCCCAGCGCTCTGCATTACTAGAGCACCAGAGGGAGATTGCCGGCGCCAGGCGGAGGGGTCGGAGTGACGGGCCCAGTCGCAGGTGTGACCCCTATAGTTACGGCACTGAATGGAGGACTGGATACTAGACCGCAGATATGGTGAAGACCGCCAGGGGAGAGAGAGAGGCAGAAAGTGACTGGCGGAGTGGAGAGGAGACTAAAGATGTGGCCAGGACCACCAGGTGAGAGAGAGGCTGAAGGCAGAGGTAAGAACGCTACTAAGACTGCCAGAGAGGGAGAGAGAAGGAAGGGGGAAGACGGAGATCGGATGAGGGACTTCAGGGCACAGCTCAGCACAAGACTACTGAGTCAGGAGCTGAGTGACAGCAGTCACGAGGGAAGGTCAAACACAATCAGCAAGTGAATGTAAACGATGATCAGGAAAACAAGGAACACAGCTTGTAGAATGGGCAAATGAGCAGGAGAGGAAATTAATTTTAAATAGGCCAGTCATCTTCTTCCCAAGCTCTTTGTATTTCTTTCTTTCACATCTCTCTGCTGTTATGTTGTTGCCCTCCTGTATCGTATTTTCTCAAGTATAAAAAAAAAATACATACAAAAATTAAAAATAGGCCAGTCATCCAATTAAAAACTGAAGGGAGGAACAGGAGTTTGGCAGGTTAACAAAACTCATAATTATGACAATCTCCTACTCAAATTCACACACAGTTCAGGACTAAGCTCTGTGTGTGAATGGAACCTTACAACCGAAGACAGGCTGCCTGTCAGACACACAGAGTGTTCAGTACATTGCATGTCTAAATACTAGTAATATAGTAAGCTAGTGAAGTGGGACCCCAGTAGACTGTCGATCTTGGAGTCCTCTTGCAATACCATATGTGAATTGCATACATCGATGTCCAGATTTTCTGGTGAGTCCTACCAACCTAATCACGGCTCCTGTTTATTACTAATATTTAGATGTGGCAATTCACAGAATGTGATACATGTTTGACAGGTAGCCTTTCTGGGGGCTGCAAAGCCACATTCACTCACTCTTGGAGTATAAGAGTGAGCAGAGGATTATCTCCAAACATCATTTGTACTGTAGCACTACTGGACACTGGAGCTCACTGATTCTATGTGTATGTGTTGGTCTTTAGTACAGATTCAAACACAGATCATCTTTCATTTGACATGTTTCAGTGCTGACTATCAGGAAATCACAGTTGTACATTCATATCATTGCACTCAGATAATTATTAGTTTATTTATGTTTTGTTTTAAATACAGAACTATTTAGTTGAGCCATTTTTGGGTTGATGACTTCAAAACAGGTAACAACATTTTTTAAGGTGGTGGTGGGGGGTATTTTCTTTAAACTGTGTATCTTAGCCTCCTTCTGTGTAGAAGAATAGAAGGGTCCATTGGATCAATCTTTGGAAAAAATACTGCTCCTTAAAGGGATAGTAATGTTTCAAAATAAAAGCGGCTCCAATTAATCTTCATAGTATTTGGCCCGTGGTGAGTGTTATTTCAATACTGTCAGAGTTGTAGTTCAAGAGTAATTGAATGATAAAGTATCCCCCTCACTGCTCACATTAGAACAGAAAGGTGGTGTCCAGATGGCTTGCAGAAAGGGACAATCTTCAATTAGCATAATGGAAAAACTTGTCAAGGGTGACAGGAATTTCATTGTTCTCACAGTAAGAAGATTCCCCCTTGCTGTGAGCTGTCTGGTCCCAGGGCCAGATTCCACATCTCTGACAGCACTGAAATAACACTCTCCATGGCCAAATACTATGAAGATTAATTGGAGCTGCTTTTATTTTGAAACATTACTATCCCTTTAAAGGAGTATTGGGATCTTAAGTTCAGCAATAGGCAAATCAATTAGATTTGGGGTTAAGAGACACTACAAACATTTAATATTCCTTAGTGCACAACCTAGGAAGTTATGGGTAGAAGGGGTAGGGTCTGAGGACCACTGTTAGCTATAATTCCACCCACACACACACACACACATTGTCCAGTGGTGTGGTTCAGTTGTTCTCACAATTATTATGTTCTTATTTCCCAACCATGTTGACATAGTCAGAGAGTAACAGGAAGTATGGTAGGGAAGTTTTGGGGTCCGCTTCCCAGGGGAAGGGGGGCAATATCACAGCTAATTGAGTACGGCCCATATTTAGGAAGGAATGATAATTAAACTTTCAGTGGGAAAAATTGTAGATGTTTAACACTTCAGTATAAGTAATGCAGTCTTGTTTTTTCTGCAAACTATTACATACCATTTGTGCTGTATATACAGAAACAGGTAAAAATGACCAAAGTCAGGAGTCGCAGGTGCATTTTTAATCAGACACACTTCCTTCCACTAAAAAATAAAGACAGAAATTAGTTCCTTATTTATTATAATAATAATAACTAGTATTTATATAGCACCTTTCTCCCAGTGGGACTCAAAGCACTTTCAGCACAAGCTCTTGGAATTAACCAAATCGGCAGCTGAAATAATAGATGTTATTATTACCCAATCAATGGTACTCATTTATCGACCTCGGAAGGATGAAGGGCTGAGTTGACCCTGCTGGGAATTGAATGTTATGCTAACTACCAGTGAATATAACCAGTTTTGTATGTTTTTTCTTCAGTTAGGTTGCTAACTATATAAATAAAACATCTGCAAATCAAAGGGGAAGTGACTTACAAAATAACATGCATTAAGCATTGGGGGTCTTATCCCTGACACTCACTCTACACACCATAAAATAGACAGTTTTTATATGGGGAACAGTCACATACAGAAAACTTTTGAGCATTTGTTAATCACATAAGAAACATTAGGAAAGGTGATCTCTCTTTTTTTTTTTTTTTACTTAATTATGAAGATATTACACTTCATTCTCCTCCTACCTCAGTATAATACTAATCGCCTCTTCCTGTAACGCTACGAGCCGTTCACACCACACCGAAGTGAATCGTGAACGCACTCCCGGGGGCAGCTGGGAGGGGGGTGGGAGGAGAATGACAGGCTGCTGGGAAGTCCTGAGAGCCGTGCCGCAGCTACAGTATGCGGAAGTTGAGAACTTTGAAGTGTAATCCTATATAATAATTCGCTAAATCGTGTGTAACACCGCAACATGCGCAGTACACACTGCTGCGCGTGCTGCAGTCATGCGCAGTAGAGACTGCCCGCGCCGTGGCTGATACAGAGCTGGGAGCTCCGAAGGAGCGTCCAGCTCTGTATCAGCCGTGGTGCGGGCAGTCTCTACTGTGTGTGACTGCCCCACAACTGGGTGGCAGTGGCACTGTGGCCTGTGTAACGGGCTGTTCAACTAGAATCTTAATAATTAAGTTAAAAAAAAGAGAGCACCTTTCCTAATGTTTCTTATGCAATTAAACAAATGCTCAAAAGTTTTCTGTATGTGAATGTTCCCCTTTAACTTTTTCTCAATTTTTAATGCCTGATGAATTCAACAGGCCTTCTGCTCCCTCTTCATCTAAACCTTGCTCTAAATCAAAGGCTGGGAGGTCAAGTTAAAATCACCATGAGAGAAAAAAATTGAGATTAAGTACTCCTTCTGTTCAACATAAACTAAATGGAATATGTTAAAAAACAAGCTCAATGCATTGCTAGATCTGCTGGCCTTTTTATCAGGAGTGAAATCTGAACCTGATGAAAATGCAAGCAGACATAGAAATGCTTTGAGCTTGTTTTTTATATATTCAGTTCAGTAGATTATGTAAAACAAATGTACATTTTGATGGAAATAATAAGTAGGTAATGCATCTTTTCTGTTAATGTTTGACATAACACTCTCCAACATGAATAGATACCACCCCTATTGCTGTTTCTGAATGCCTTCTTTATTGCTAAATGGGTGTTTCAGTTTTACATTTTGTTTGCTGTTTTACCCAATCAACTAGCAGGACATCAGTAATTTGAGGTCAAAGATAAAAAAATAAAAGAATGCAGGTTCTCTTACCTTTAGTTGTCAATCACAACAGAGCCATGCATATAGTTACTTGTCTTAGAATGGTAGAAATAGTTTTTTGATACATTACAACATTCTAGTCTGGTTTTCTTGATATCTTTCTTGTTTGTACCTGCTCTCAAACCAGCATTCTCTCTTGCACTTTGCCCCCTGAAGTGCTGTCACAAACGATCACATATACTTACCTTTATCATATTTTGGAAAGAATTTCACTTCCTAGCTTATTTAACCCACTAGCCATGCAGAGTGTTGCAGCACACAGCAGTGATTTACCTCACGTGTGTTAAAGTTTAAAAAAAATTGCAAAAAAACAGAGAAAAAATTGATACAGACATGCAGAAAGTACTCTTCAGAAAACAGCAGACTTGAACAAACTCATAGTGGATGATTAGAGGAATATGTATCAACATGTTGCTAATTCGATAGTAGGTTATGTACAAATGTAGCATGTACGTGAAATATATAGAAAGTTTTAGGCATACAAAGATTTACCTCATAAAAATTAACGACAACATGCTATAATAATCTATTAAATATTGACTTTTTAGCAACATATTGATTATATGCTTCTATATAGTTTGCAAAAGCAAATTAGTTTTATTTGCAAATTGTGACTAGTTATTATATTTATTTACTAGTGTAAAAGCCTGTGTACATGGGCCAAGGTCCAGAACCCTTTGAGTGCCAGAGGGGTACACAACGCACTGCTTTGCAATGCATTGCGTACCCCTCTGACACTCAAAGGGTTAAGCTGCCGCTACCTCACTGCTCCACGCGATGCAGTCTTGCGTCGCCTCACTCACGCAATGCAATCATGCGCACTAGAGACTGCCCAATGCGCACAGTCTCTACTGAGCATGACGGCTTCTGACAAACTTCCTAGTGAATTATTATATAGAATAGGAATGATACAAATGGCTCCACCTAGAAACAGAAGGAAGGTCATTTGGGAGCTCTCCTTATTGATCGATATTCTCATTCTATACAACTTTGAAATATCTGCCATTTTTAAGATTCAAAGCTGTTCAAACAGCTACAGGAGGATCTCATGTCCCCATTCTGCTTCAAACTCACCTTGGTCTACCCCCTGTCTTAGATCATTTCTACCCAAAAATTGTGCCGCTATACATAATAATTCAAATTTGAGATGACCTACTCAGATTAACCTCATTAATTCAAAATGTGGAGTTTAAGCCAGGAACCACTGATAACTCATATCTAAACTGGAAGAGAGATAGCAAACTTGAAATGTTACATCCAATATAGTAAGATCTACTCTTCAAGAGAATATAGGTCAAGGCTTGGCTGAGTTTTGGAGCTATAGACATGATAATACATTTTTAACTAAACACATTTACAAAATAGACCTTATCAGATTGCCTCAACCCTTTAACCAAGCATACCTACAGTGAAACCAAAAATTATAATCCTCTACCATTTCCAATATTCTCTTAACTTCTTGAGATTCCAGTGACAACGATCTGGGCCAAGCTTTCTCAGACAGTGGAAAAATAGTGCTTACTATCCTTAAGTCTCCTCACTGCTCTTGTACTTTAAACTACAGACTGGTGAAATTAGCCATATATATTGGGACTGAATCTTAATTAAAATTTTGGGATCATTTTCAATGTAGTTGCTATTTGTCCCATATCCTGACATTCCTAGAAAGACTGAGCTTGTACAAACAGTATTAATGCAGCTAAAATCTACTACCCCCACTATGGAAACAATTTCTTCTACCTTAATTCTGGACTATTAGAATAACAAACTTTCTAACTCTGGAGAGACTGACTTCTGTGAAGGATTATGAATAACTATCCTTTCTAGATATTTGGCAACCAAGGCTTTCATACTGGGATGCTTCATAGAGTCTGTAGTAGACTGTTCAGATAGGTGCAATTGATCTGAATTCTTAAATTAAGTTTCTTCTGTCAGTTTCATTGTGACATGAATTAATTACTTATATTTTAAGGATCGGTAATCTACCTTGACTTTCTCCATGTTTTCTGTATTTTATTCTATTTGAATATCTCCCCTTGTTCTCCTTTCAATCCAATCTCAGTTTCACCCTCCTTCTTTTCTTTCCACCTTGTTTTTTTAGACTTTAGTGTGTGCATTGTGTAAATGTTCCAGATTATGTGCTCATATGTATTGAACTGATGGGCAAAAGATTGTATACATCCCAGAGCGGAACATTGGCCACTGCTGTTACCACTTCCTTTTTTTCATTATATCCCCCACCCTTTCTTTTTGTACCACTTTCTTCTTTCAATAGAAGTATATGTATATAATATATAAATATCTATATATGTAATGATTCATATAGATTTGTCATAGTAACGAATAAGGCCTTTTTAGCTTAATAATTTGCAAGCTTCCAGTGACATGTTGAAACATATGCCTCATAGACATAGAATATAAAAATATATTTTCTAATTAACAATTCATTTTTTACATGTAACAGTATCCACTTCTTAGTGCCTTGAGCCTAACGTTCGTGATAGCAGACTATATATATAAAAGTAACTGGAACACTGACAGCTGTATGCAGAGGAAAACCAGACCTATGTTCTTAGTTCATAGGGAACAGGATATCCATTCTTGTCTTGGTTTCCCAAACATTTTAATCTAGCATTAAATGTGAATTAAAATGTGTTTATTGATATATCTTTAAAAGCACAGTATACCCTCTTTGCATTCTTTTTGGGTTACGATTTGGATGACATTGGGAGGTGTATCATCTTAAGGAAGATCAGCTACAGACTCGTACATGAGCTCTTTCACTTCTACACGTGATAGTGGCCATAATCAAAGGTGAGTGTACATTTTGTGGACATTTATTTGATGATATATCACAATCCAGAAATGTATGTTTCTCATTATTATTGTTTACCTTTTACAAATGCTGTGTTTATCTGAAGTGGTTAATGTACCAAACCTGCCTGAATGTAGGAAGGTCCATAGAAGGTGGAGGTGTGTGGGGGTCTCATGGCACACTGGGATCTGCTGTTGTTCCTATGTTTAGAAAGCATACATAGTAAACTTGGTTTACTATCAAAGTGTCGCATGTAAAGTTTCAAGTCATAAAATGTTGCATGCCTTTGGCCGCGTCAATTGAAGTGTCGCAATTCAAGTTTTGCATCTTAAAGTGTCGCAAATTCTACAAATGGCGCATTCGTCATATCATGCATTAACATGTAGCAGCATTAAGGACGCAATTTGGGTGCAATATGGATGCAATAAGGATGCATTAAGGACGCAATATGGGTGCAATATATTTTATTTAGAAAATGTTTTACCAGGAAGAATACATTGAGATTTCTCTCGTTTTCAAGTATGTCCTGGATAGTTTTCAGTAAAAGGTTACATATTTACACTAATTGTGAGACATTATATACAAACATACAGAAATATACATACTTATTAAATAATGGGATTATTTGCAGTTACACACTGTTTGTAGATATAAAGAAACATTTGCTTTTAAGGATTTTAGACTGGGTGCAGATGTGATTTTTTCCGGCAGATTGTTCCAGATTTTTGGAGCTCTGAAGGAGAAGGCAGATCTTCCTGCTTCTTTCTTGTATTGTGGTATACGCAGTGAGTTGTTAGTAGTGGAGCGGAGGTTATAGTTAGTATGGAGAGCTGGGGTGAGCATACTGCTTAGGTATTGTGGTAGTTTTCCAGAGAAGTGATTGTGTACTAAGCAAGAAAGATGAAGGTCACGTCTAGATTTGAGTGTTAGCCAATTTAGTTCTTTTAGCATGTCACAATGATGGGTAGTGTAGTCACACTGGAGGATAAAGCGGCATAATGAATTATATAGAGTGTCAAGTTTACTGAGGTGGATTTCTGGCGCTGGAGCATATACTACGTCACCATAGTCTATGACTGGGAGCAGCATCTGTTGTACAATACGTTTTCTCACCTGGGTACTTAGACATAATTTGTTTCTATAAAGTGTACTTATTTTGGGATAAAGTTTAGAGGTTAATTTGTCAATGTGGTGACCAAAATTGAGGTTAGGGTCAAGCCACATACCAAGATATTTGTAGGAGTCTACTGGGGCCAATTTACGATTAGACTCTGTCACAATGGATAGGTGGATATTGTCGAGATTACGCAGTTTGTGCTTTGTGCCAAATATCATTGTGACTGTTTTATCTGTGTTTAAGAAAAGTTTGCTCTGTGTTATCCATCTTTCCACTTTGTAGAAATCATGTTGTAATTCGGTTTCAAGTTGTGATATGCTAGAGTTTTTAGCATAGATTATGGTGTCATCTGCATACATGTGTACGGAAGATGATTTGCAAACCTTGGGCAGATCATTTATAAAAAGAGAAAATAGAAGAGGGCCAAGAATGGAGCCTTGGGGAACTCCACTTGTTATTTTGAGCGGACGGGAGTCAGTGTTTGCAGCTGACACATACTGCATTCTGTCTGATAAATAGGATTGGAACCATTGTAGAGAATTATTACCCAATCCTGAGTTATGGAGTTTGCTGATAAGAATGTTATGGTCTACTGTGTCAAAGGCCTTAGCGAAATCAAGGAAAATAGCTCCAGTGAGTTCACCATTTTCCATGCCAGTCTGGATATCATTGGTTACTTTTAGAAGAGATGTGACTGTTGAGTGGTTTGGTCTAAACCCTGATTGAAGAGGGGTGAAGAAACTGGTCTGTTGGTAATATTTATGTAGTTGCACATGTACACATTTCTCTATGATTTTAGATAAAGTGGGGAGGAGAGATATCGGTCTGTAATTTGATACTACATTTTTATCCCCACTTTTGTGTATAGGTACAACTCTTGCCACTTTCCAGGATTTGGGCATATACCCTGATGTCAAAGAGGCATTAATTAGAGTTGCTATCGGTTGGGCTGTGACCATAGCACTGAGCTTTAATAAAATTGCTGGTAGTTGGTCAGGGCTCGATTGAGATTTCAGTTTTGGGTTGAGGAGGTGATCATATACTTCACTTTCATTTACTGGCCTGAAATTGAATTCATTTGCACTGTTGGACCAGGCAGCAGGTGCCAGTGACTGTTCTGAACTTGGTGGGACTTCAGAGTGGCCTTTGTTTTGTTTAATCAGTGTGGTGGCACATCCAACAAAGTAGCTGTTGAAAGCATTGGCTATGGCTGGGGGGCATTGTATGGTTTCATTGTCTATTGTTATATTTGATGGGTGAGAATGGTTAGGTGGATTGTAGATGTTTTTTATAACCTTCCAAAAGTTGGCTGGCTTTGAAATGTTATTGTCCAAGTTGTTATTAAAATATTGTGCTTTTGCTAGTTTTGTTTGTTTTGTACATGTATTCCGTACTTGCCTATATATAGTGTGATCATGAGGGGAGCCAGTTTGTTTAAATTTTGTCCATAATGAATCTCTGAAACTGAATAATTGAATCAAGTCAGCTGAGACCCATGGTAGATGTGCCCCCCTGACCCTGACCTTTCTTAGTGGGGCATGGGTATTACAGACCTGTAGGAATTCTGAGTTAAAAAAGTCAATCGCTGAATCAAGGTCAGGTATTAGATGTAATCTATGCCATGAGCAATTTTTTAAATCATTTAGGAAGGACTGAAGGTTAAATTTTCTAAATGATCTCGTGAGTATGACTTTGAAATTTGATTTGACTGGTTTTATTTTGCGGACACAGTAAACTATGGAGTGATCACTAAACACGTTTGCTAGAACACCTGAATCTTGGATTCTGCTTGCGCAGGATGAGAGGATCCAGTCTAGCAGGGTATGGTTCGATGTTTTAAGATTTATGTGAGTAGGGGAAGATATTTGTTGTGATAAGTTCAGTGCTTTAAACAATGAACAATATTTTTCATTCCTGGAATCAAGCCAATTAATATTAAAGTCTCCAAGAACCATCAACTCGCTTTTCTTGTTTTGTGTGGCAATCACCTTTAGGTGTTGAGCTATGTCAGATACGGTGTGTGCTGAGGTATTTGGCGGTCTGTAGATGCCTACAATTATGATTTGTTTTGAGTATGGAAGACAAATTTTACTAGCTATGTATTCATAAGAATCAGTGTTGTGAGAGTCCTTTAGAAGTGTAAAGTTTATTGGCTCCTGTATGTAAATGATTACACCTCCTCCTCGCTTTGCACGGTCTTTTCTAAAGCATGAGTATCCATCTATGGCAACAGCAGTGTCTGGAATTTTTGGGGATAACCAGGATTCAGTAAGAATAAGAATTTTTGGTTTGTATGCATAACACCATGCTTTTAGTTTGTCCATTTTGGGCAGTATACTGCGTATGTTGCAGTGCACTAATGACAGACCCTTTTTAAAGGGGAGGTTTCCATTTATTTCTATTTTAGGGCCAGGGTTAGTTTCTATATCATTTGCTAAGGCAAGTAACAATATGCATAAAAATTTAGTGAGTTGTTTGCGGTGAACATATAGTGAGAGGGTGCGTTTGTTGCTATAATTGCTGGGGCTGGGTGGGCTTGATTTTAGTACTCTCCACCAGCATTCAGTTGATATATGGATGCAATATGGGTGCAATATTGGTGCAATAAGGACACATTAAGGACGCAATATGGGTGCAATATTGGTGCAATAAGGACACAATAAGGACGCAATATGGGTGCAATATTGGTGCAATAAGGACACATTAAGGATGCAATATGGGTGCAATATTGGTGCAATAAGGATGCATTAACCCCTTAAGGATGTTTACATTCACATTGTGCCATTCTTACAGTTAATGGAATGAAGCCCATTAATGGGGCAGTGAGGATGATAAATACAGTCTTGAGGAGCTTGCCCCTGACACTCCTAAGTGGCCCTACAAACCTTAAAAATGTTAGTTTTTGATATTTCTTCTGCTCCTTTAAAGGGATAGTAATACTTAAAATGTAAAAAAAAATATGTTGTAGGGTTTATCCCCCTGAGTAAAACAATGGTACTCCCACTGCTGAAAGGTGTTTCATTCAAAAGTTATTAATTTTCAAAGTTGAATTTTTTAGGTGCAATATCACAGTGGCCTGAAATTGTACAGTGGCGCTGTTGCTACACGATCCTATGGACAGCTCTGGTCAGTTGACCATAAATCTCCATAGGATGGTGTAGCAACAGCGCCACTGTACAATTTCAGGCCACTGTGATATTGCACCTAAAAAATTCAACTTTGAAAATTAATAACTTTTGAATGAAACACCTTTCAGCAGTGGGAGTACCATTGTTTTACTCAGGGGGATAAACCCTACAACATATATTTTTTTACATTTTAAGTATTACTATCCCTTTAAGCTACTCCCCTCTTTCTTCTTCTACATTTCCCACTAATGATCAAAAGCCACCCACTGAAGGACATTTGAAGGAACAGCATAAACTGAGAGAATTGGGTGGGATTTGAGCAATTGAAATTAGAGAAGAAGAAATTGAGAGCAATGCCTTTTCCCATTACCATGGCAACAAAACAAGTTTTTTAATCCCTTGAGAATGAGTGACGTGCCAGGACTGTCACAGAAATCCATCCTTTGAGGAGAGATGATGGTCCTGGCATGTCATGAGTTATGATTGCAGCACGCCTCAGGGCACACCGCGATCATTGCTGGAGGGCTGTAACTGACTGTTTCAGGACCAGAGCAGTTAGTTTCTGCCATTTCTCAGTGTCACGGTAACCCAGATAACTCAGGAGTCAGAACATATAGTATAAAACAACCTTTATTCAAGACACAGAAAAAGGTATAACAGCGGACAAATAGGAATATTCAGTAGGTCAACAGATAAGCTAGCACTACTATCAGGAATAGTAGGCCGCCTAGGATAGACCTTACTGCTGAGACTAGGCCGAAGCCACTGGTAGTCTCTGCTGGAACTTGGAATGGAACAGGAACCAGATCAGCCAATGATGATCCGTAGAACACGAACTGGAACTGGAACAGGTTAACTTCGACCAGGAACACAAGTAGGTACTGACTCACACATGCAGTCAGTCTAGCAGGAAGGGATAACTGACTCACACCTGCAGTCAGTCTAGCAGGAAGGGATAACTGACTCACACCTGCAATCAGTACAGATGATAGTCTACCAGAGCCCCAGGTCTGCTCCAGATGGGTGTCCGCGGGATAGGAGCTACTCAAAGGACAAGCCGGACAACACCAGATGGGATGGTCAGACAAGCCAGGACATACACAAAGCAAATAGTCAGCCAGAGCCGCAGGTCTGCACCAGATTGTTTATCGGACAAGCCTAGGGTCATACACGGAGCGGGTACTCAGAAAGAGCCACAGGTCAGCACCAGATCTGGTAGTCAGACAAGCCGGGTAATACACGGAGTGGATAGTCAGCCAGAGCCACAGGTCTGATCCAGACTGGTTGATGGACAAGCCTAGGGTCATACACAGAGTGGGTAGTCAGACAGAGCCACAGGTCAGCACCAGATCGGTTAGTCAGACAAGCCAGGTAATACACAGAGTCCAAACAACAACTGCACTGGAACACTACGAAAGGGCAACTGAAGTGGCATCCAGGCAGTTTAAATACTGGAACACAAAAGGGTACTGTGCCTTTAAAAGAGCTGGGTCCAACTCTTCAAATGCGGCAGGAGCCGCCAGGGGGAGCAGTATGGAGACAGGTTGCCCAAATGAGTACCAGGGCACACCGGTTCTCCCAGCAAAGCAGAACGCGGCAACCCCACGAGATCCATACTAGAGACCGGCCGCTGACCGGGTATCTGCGGCCGGCTCTAGAACAGGTAAGCGGAGAGCTTACAGTGGCATAGCGCATTTGATTGCTTCTACATGACAAAGGAAATGTATGTAAACATACATTTCTCTACTGTTCTCTACTCCTCACTGTGATCATAAGGAAGAGAGAAGCAGAGAACAGAGCTCCGGTGCCTCAAATGACCAAAGAGAGGGCCCTTTTGAGAGCAGGACTGGTGGAGTAATCTTACATGTAAAGAAAAAAGTACATTACGTATTGACCCCTCATTGTGTAACTGAATATATGATTTAGATAAAGTCTAAAGTATTTTATTTACACAGAATAATTTATAAACATATAAACTGAAGTTTAAACAAACATAGTTGATGAGGCTGTAAAAAGACATGCGTCCATCAAGTCCAGCCCATGCTTAAACTCCCCTGTTGATCCAGATGAAGGAAAAAAAACAATTGAAGCCATTTACAATTTAGCCCCACGTGGGTTAAAAATTCCTTCCTGACTCCAAATGGTTGTTGGATAATTCCCTGAACTATCTGTATTGAAGCCATCTGTCATAATTCTCAATATTGTTTGTGCAAGATAGGTGTCCATTTTTTTTTTTTTTTTTTAAGCAGTTACAGTATTTGCAAGCACAACATCCCGAGGCAAAGAATTCCATAGTTTTACCGCCCTTTCTGTAAAAAATCTCTGCCTTTGTTTAAGTCAAAAGCACCTTTCCTCTAGTCTTAATGGATGACCTCTCTTTCTTAGCTCAGCTCTATGATAAATAATTCACATATATACACCTAAAGTCTGATCACCTAAAAGTGGGACAATAGGTTGGGAAAGAGGGACAAAGGGATTTTTATCTCAGAGGGACAGTATCCTCCCCCCCCAAAAAAAAGGGACACATGGAAGGTATGACAAATGCTCATAACTTTTATCCAGTTCCTATTAAAAAAGCACTAACTGAGCACAAATAATCAATTCACTAGCATTTCTTACGTTTTGGAGATCTTAGTGCATAGGCTCCATAGAATAACATACGAACTGGAGAAGTGATATCACTGGAGAAGTCACCTCCATTTCATCACCTCTTTATCATGCCTTAGTGAATAACCCCTCCTGGACTCCAAACTGCTCCATCTGCACACTTTCTTCCCAGACCTTTGTGGGGAGAGCTTTGGGAATTGGAGACTTGAAAGAGAAATGATATGCATAATATTCAGAAGTAATTATAGATTAACTCTTTGAGTGCCAGAGCCACCCCCCCCCCCCCCCACACACACACACACACACTGGCATTCAAAGGGTTAATACTGGAGAAACAACAGAGAATGTAATAAATTCCTACTCGTTGTTTTGGATTTCCTGCCCAAATTAAGAAAAGTAAGGGTTAATTACCAGGTTTTAGTGTTCTTTTAAACTAATATTTGATTGCCCATGCCACAGTAAATCATAACAAAAATAAAGAATTGTGTATAATGATATTTCATTGGTTAGTATTATGTCAATGCAACTATGTCTAATTTTAAAAATTAAGACTTCAGTAACATTTAGGCAACTGTATAAAGGTAAAATAAATGTTTCATATTTAAAAAACAAAATGTAAATACATTTTAATTTGATCAATATAGGGGGCCTGTTTACTAATGTTCAAAAAATCCTTTACTTGTGACAGAGGGCTTGAGCAAATCAATTCTTGCCCAAACACTGTATCAATAAATTCAAGAAGATATAATTCACGGTTTATTAGTTACTAGTTGAACAGCCCGTGCACATGGGCCACAGTGCCAGGCAGCAACGGCCACAGTGCAGTCATCCACAGTAGAGACTGCCCTCTCCGCGGCTGATAATGCGCAGGGAGGAGTACAGTCTGAATTCAGAGCACCCAGCTCCATTATCAGCCGTAGTGCGGGCAGTCTGTACTGCGCATGACTGCAGTGTGCACAGCAGTCTGTACTGTGCATGACAGCTTCTGACAAACATACATTAGCGAATTTTTATATAGGATAAGATTTTATGTCTGTTTATGTCTGATATGTTAAGAAGTATTGGATCAATTCTGGAGAAAAACAAATGCACCACAGGGGACAAATATTTCACAAATTCCATTAGACTGAAATGGGGTTTTTAATCTATCTTCAAAACATTGAAGACCTCTCTAGCATTCAAAGGGTTGAAAGTCCCATTTAAATTAAAGTGGATCTATCACATATAGAAAAGTAATGCTCATTAGTTAGAGCGTTTAGCGAAAAAGTTAAACATGTTAGTCATTTTTTTTTAAAAAAAACCTGTTATCTGCGCAAAAATTCAAGTTTAAAAGGTGCCCAGCAACCTACTTCTGCTTGCCGCTGCGGCAAGCTGCATGCCGCACAGAGGCTGCTCCTGTCTCACTACCCAGCATCCTCCAATGACGGAGGATGTCTGTCTCTAAGCTGGAGCGATCTCACTGGCTAGATATCGATCTCTGCCAATGAGATCTCTCCAGCTTAGAGAAAGAAAGCCTCCGTCATCAGAGGATACTGGGTAGTGGGAAGGGAGCACAGGCAGTGCTGCAAGCAGGAAGTAGGCTGCTGGGCACCTTTTAAACTTGAATTTTTGTGCAGATAACGTTTTTTTTTCAAAAATGACTAACATGTTTAACTTTTTCGCTAAATGCTCTAACTAATGAACATTACTTTTCTATATGTGGTAGATCCACTTTAATGGGGAGTTTCTGTTTGTCCCCTATGGTGCAGTTGGTTTGCCACAGAATTGCTCCTGTTTTTAGTACATCATTCTCAATCTGTCTGAAACTGACCATTGACTATTTTGAATGCATAGAAAATGATTTTAGATGCAGGGGTATCCTTGATTTGTACCAAACGAGCCAGGCAAGATGGGGAGAACAAGATATCTTAGTGGCAATGATGTTTCATACTTTAAATTGATCTGCCTTTTCCTGGATATTCAGGGTACCTGCATTCAAATTGTGTTCCTTTCCCTGAGGTAACATGTCTACTGCAACATTGTTTTATTTGATTTTAAATAATTTATTTAGAAAGTTTTTACAAAAATTAATACTTTAACCCCTTAAGGACCGGCCGCGTACGCATGTTGCGGTCACTTAAGGACCACGGACTTTTTTTTTTTTTTTTCCGCATCCGATTCCAGACTCCCCGAAAGGTGTGCAGCCGTGCGGGGAGCCTGGAATTCTATGACTGTCATGGGTCCTTAAGTTGTTAAGATTTCTCTTGATTTCACTCATGTCCTGGAGAGCTTTCACAGTACATAGTTCCCAGAAGAAGTTGGTGAGGTGCCATGTCCACCCCAGTGATTGAAAAGTCAAAGAGGAAGGTCAATCTGGCAACTGACAAGTTCATGCATTCTTGCGAATGGTACACATTTGAGCATAGGGACCTAGATTGTTAAGGATGTTTTCCTGCATGTGATTCATGGAGTACAGATATCAGAAAAGGGGCTTGATAATTTTATTAAGTCCTGTAAACTAGTTTTTGTCCCAGTTGGTGGGGTCAGGGTAGATGGGCTAAAAGAGGTCACCCATAGTGTTTGCTCTTTTTTGGGTGGTGTCATATGGCACTGCTGGACACTGTGTCAATGTGGCATTCTAGATGGTCCTACCTCAGACTAGAATGCTCTGCAGGGCAAGGGATTTTTGCCAGTCACAAGTATGCAAAAAGTGGTGAGCCTCTATGGAAGGTGGGGGGTTGGACTGGGTGTGTCTAGTAGAAGGCCCTAACAAATGTAGATGCCAGGGCTGGGATTTTGCAGGCTGTGCTGCCCCCTGACTTAAGGAGTTCCACATTATGTGGGACGGTTCCAAGGGATTTAAATAGTTAAACAAGTTACAGTGACCTTCAATTTTTCCACCTTAAAATTGTGTTGTGTATTTATTTTTCTGGTTGTGTGCATTTTTTTTATTCTTTGCATCTGAGCTACAATATTCCAAGATAGTTTATAAAATGATAACCTTTCAGGACCAGTGCAATAAATCCTACAATAGAGATGAATACGTATGAGGACAAAATTGGAATAATTCTGAAGTAAAACCAGCGCCCCATGGGATGTCTGTATGAATATTTTAGCATAGCTCATTTTCTACTCCCATATGTTGGCTTTAAAGGGTTAGTAATGTCCAATAATACATTTATGTTGTATTGTAGATTTTTAAAAAATAAATTATGTGTAGCAAATCCCATCTCTCAAACCTTTATGGTCTGAGAGATATTCACATCTAAATTCCCCTTCCCTCCCCTTCTCCTGATGTCAGCTGTAAAGATGACAGAAGGAGATCCATGTTGGCCGACACAAGGCGACTCTTCAGCAGAGCAGAAATCGCGTTATTTAAAAAGAACTACTTCATTGGAACGGTCTACAAAGTGTGCTTGCAAACCAGGCACACTTTGTAGACTGTTCCAGTGATGTAATTCTTTTCAAATATCGCTATTTCAGTTCTGCTGAAGAGCCTCTGACTGGTCCCTGGACCGGGATCTCCTGCTGTCAGTAGAGTGCTGACGTCAGGAGAAGGAGAGGGAGGGGGAGCTTTAGATGTGAATATCTCTCAGACCATAAATGTTTGAGAGATGGGATTTGCTCCACATAATTTATATTTTTATAAATCTACAATACAACATAAATGTATTATTGGACATTACTAACCCTTTAAAATCCAGCTCCTTTTCCTCTAGGTTTGTACAATCAGTTTAGTGCCTACTGGTGCACATAGTCCTCTTTATCAATTTAAGGGCCACAGGATCATTAAAAGGTTAATGCGAGCAAGCCCAAATGCCACCCCTATAACATCCACAGGAAAAAGGAAGAATTTTATACATATTTCCTCTTGTTAGTACATGGAGAAAAACAAGGTGCCAATTGGAAAGCCCAAAAATGCTTATACACTCCCACTCTGCATTCCCCTTGTTGCAAGCAGACTGAAGAGGGGAATTTTCCTCATAAATAGCTTGGTCCACAGTTGTTAGGCAAGCACAGTGCACAACAAAAATAGGTTCACAAAGCTATTGTAGAACAGAAATACCTTCTTACCTCTTTTATGTATAACAGAAACATCCTAATTGATCATTTAGGTTTGACCCAAGAATGTCATTGATTTTAACCCCTTAACAACCGGGGAATGCGGTTTTTTTATTGCTCATTTGCGTTCCGGACTCCCCGAACGGTGTGAAGCCGCGGGGGGAGCCCGGAAATCGATGACGGTCATAGTACGTCATCGGTCGTTAAGTCAAATCGACCCTTGACGTACTATGACCGTCAAGGGTCGTTGAGGGGTTAACCTCATACATGTGAGACAGAGCCATATGTATAAAGAAAAAGTTGTGCAATTTTGGGGCAAGCCAACAATAACAGAAAAATAGAAAGTGATTTATAAATGGATCATTTAACCTTTTGAATGTTAGACAGGTCTCCAGCACATTGCAAAGTAATGATGAGTGTTGATTTGTACTCTATAGTGCAGTTGGTTTACTCCATAATTGTACCACTTTTGCTTTTATACATATGGTAGGTTGACCAGACCTCACACTTAATCAGGAAAACATAGGAATAATACATTCTGTAGGGCTGCTTTGATTACAGTGCAACCCTGAAATATTCATGTTTCCAATGTAACGCCTGTTAAATAATATTTGTTCCCTGTGATGCTGTTGGTGTGCCCCAGAATTACTCCACTTTTTACATATGCCCACTGAGATTAACCCCTTAACGACCGGGGAATCAGGAAGCGGAAGTGACTTAACGACCATGGATCAATTTTTTTTTATTGCTCCGTTGCATTCCGGACTCCCCAAACGGCGTGCAGCCGCGGGGGGAGCCCGGAACTCGATGACGGTCATAGCACGTCATCGGTCGTTAAGTCAAATTGACCCTTGACGTACTATGACCGTCAAGGGTCGTTAAGGGGTTAATGTACTAAGGCTGGAGGAATTTTGGGGCAAACCATCTGTACCGTGTGTGTGTGAGGGGAAATTGTATTGATTTAAATAGGGCTATCCCAATGGATGCTAAAGAGGTTTACAGTGCATTGCACATCCTATAGCATTCAACAGGATAAAATGCCCATTTAAATCAACAGGAGTTTGAGGAATTTCTGGTTGTCCTCTAGGTTGCAAGGGATTTGGTCCATAATTGCTTCCAGTTCTTAGAATGTCAGCCTCACTGACGTTGATGTACTGATAAGAACAGGAGTAATTCTGGAGCAAACCAATGACACCATAGGGGGCAATTAAAGCTCTCCAAATTACCATCATGTTACATGGGAATTTTAACCCCTTAAATGCTAGAGGTCACTAGCACAATGATTCGCAATGAGTTGGAGACCTGTAGCATGAAAGAGGTTAAAAGTCACATTTACATCAATGGAACATTTTATATGTCCCCTAGGGCATTTGGTTTCCGCAGCATTGCTCCATTACAGCATCATTAAGATTAAGAGTGTAGAAACTGCAACATATGCACCTGATTCACACATTGAGGCTAATTTACTGAGGAACTGGCACACACTGCACCATAGGGGACTAATAAGAATTGCCAGAGTTCTCTTTGATTTATATGGGACTTATAACATTTTGAATGCAATGCACTGGAGACCTGTCTACCATTCAAGTGATGAAAATCCGCATTTAAATCAATAGTAATTCTAATTTCCCCACTATGGTGAAGTTGATTTCCTGAACTTATCCTCTTAGCTTGACTAATAATACCTATCGATGTAAGGCAGGAACTCAGAATGAGCAATTGTAAGTGGCTAAATGCATGCCCAAAACTCCTCCAGCATAATAACGATAAACAGTTAACAAAGGTATTCCAAAGTGCAGAAATATATATATATATATATATTGTTACATTGGTATCTATGTGCAAAGGTAGAGTATTTCTTTTAATCCTTTGAGTGCCAGAGGGGTACGCAACACATTGCTTTGCAATGCGTTGCGTACCCCTCTGGCACTCAAAGGGTTAATACATAAGCATAATGGTAAATAGAAAAAAATATAATACTTGGTATATTACACCACATTTATACATATCACTTTTTGTGTATGTTTTAACCCTTTGGATAAAAAATTGACACTTAAATGGATATGCATACCTACATCAGGGCTTATAATTTAAGTCCTTTGTTACTAGCCAGACCTGAAAAGTTACTCGCCACTGCAAGCCATAACATACCTACCAGGACTGAATTTCTACTCACCAGGGCTAAATTCTTACTCGCCATTGGCTAGTGGCGAGTGGAAATTTTGAGCCCTGCCTACATTATGGAGCAATGCATTGCACAGCCCTCTGGCACTCAACAGGTTAATCAGGTAAGGCTACCAGAAAGAATACCAAGACTAAGGCTGATGCTCTAAGATGAACTGGTGTAAACTAATTGCACTATAGGGGACAAATAGAAATGTACTAAATCCCCTTTGATTTAACAGGGGCTTTTAAAAAATCTATGGTATGATTCTTTTGTTCCATTTTTACAGATAGAACAAATTGGTAAGAAGTACCACAGTTTGTTTATTTGTAGTTTTAAGGAAATATTAAACTGAATAGTACTTACATTCTTCTAGTACTGCCTTATGAGGATTGCTCTTCCTAACTTCTTTTCTCAGCTTGGTTGTTTGAACTCCAAGAAGCTGCCTCACCGTTTTTATATTGTAGCCCCACCTGTCAGCTCTTTGAACTGGAAAGCATATCAGTTTCATTTTGTCAGCTTGAAAAAAGAATGCTTTTAGCAGCAACGTTTTGATTAATGACGTGACCCCAAAGTTTGAGCTTTAATAACAAGAAAGCAAAGATAGACATGATAATGTGCAAAGCATATTTTGCTTCTGAATGGTCAATTTTCTGTATGGTTTATTTTGGGATTTCCTGGTCAAATGGGCTAGATTCCTCCTTTTGGTGGTCCTTCCTGCTGGGAGGAATTACCTGAGAAACTTACCTTCAGAAGATGAAAAACCTTCTTTTGAGGTGTTCCTGCTCGGGCTTCCACTTTCCCATGCTGACTTTCAATTGCTCTGTGATATGGAAGCTAAGGGTCTATGAGGACTTCAGTCTTGCAGTTCACCTCCTCTCATGGGGCCACAACAGAGCCTCAGAGGTCTCTTATTAGACCCCTGTTCTGCTTCCTCATTGGTCTTCTGGGGCTCACAATGCCACGTGTTCATCAGCATGTCTGTTCCCACCTGCGAATGATAGTTGCCTTTTATGGGTTTCTTTGTTGATTATAAAGAAAATAAAGTTCTAAGACATTCTTTAGGATGTCATCAGGCAACCTTTAAAAATGAAATAGTCAGGAGATTAGGTCAATGAAGAGATCCATCTCTCCACATCTGGTAGCAGTTCCATCATGTAATTTATTGTGAATATTTCTAGTAATCCAAGTTTCACACGTTATTTTGTTTCTCTATGATCTAGCCACTAAATTAGTTAATTAATCTTTTTAAGAAAGCTATCTGCTTTTCTAGAGCATATGTAAGCAGGAATGATTTTCAAAAATGAAAGGTATTCCTTATTCTGTATAGTGTATTGCATAAGTAAGCCTTCAGTTTCATGTTATGGCGTAATTAAGCCTTCTAACTGTTTAGTGCATTTCATTTACCTCCTAAAAAAATTACATTAGTAAATTAATTTATGTATCATTACAAGTTTGGGTACCCAGGGATATACATACATTTGTATGCTTAGACATATTGAGGATCTGTGTGCTCAAGAGATACAGTAAGTGCCATTCATATTCCATTTGTTTGTTACACAAAGCATGTTTCAGATGTTGTACAGTAACATTCAATTTAAAATAACTATCTAAAGCATTTATTAAAACCCCTGTATTTAATAACATTTATATAGATACATAGTTATGTATTAAATTAGGTTGGAAAAAGACATAACTCTATCAAATTCAACCTTTGCCACAGTATAGCCCAAAAAATAAGAACTACATACCTTTTTCCCCAACCCCAAGATTGGTGTTAATAGATTAACCAGGAAGTTCTGGTATAGACTAACACGTAATATAACCCTATATATGCCCTTCTGCTAGAAACGTATCACATTTTCATTTAAATACTGTGGTAGAATATTCACTAATTGATGATAAGACATGAAAAAGTGGAGATGTTCTCTTCCAGTTTATCACTTTTCCAATTCCTGTGTTATTCTCTGGAGCCTATGCACTAAGATTTCTTCAGCTTTGGAGATCTTAGTGTAAAGGCTCTATAGAATAACATAGGGACTGAAGAAGTGATAAATTGGAGAAGTCATCTCCACTTTATCACCTCTTAGTGAATCCCCCCCATTATGTGTTATCATCACCACATACCTAATCAAGTAATTCCATAATAATTCTGCTGAGCTTGAAAACTCCTTTCCTCTAATCTTAAGGGATGGCCCCTAGTGATTTGAGCAGGTCTTTGAATGATAATGTAACTTGAGAAATCTGTGAATTGACCTCTCATATACATGTACATTGTAAAAATGTGATAAAGTGGAGATGGCTTTTCCAATTTATCACTTATCCAGTTCCCATGTTATTCTATAGAGCCTACACACTAAGATCTCCAGAGCTTCAGAAATCTTAGTCCATAGGCTCTTTTCTTTAGAGAAAATAACCTATGTTTGTCTAGGTTCTTCATACTTTAATTCCTCCATTCCCTAACACTTCTCTGCTCTTATCTCTTTTGCTGTGTATCCCTGAATATAATAACCTTATTATCCCTTGAGCAATTTCTCTACTACAGAGATCAGACTCACAAGTCTATAATTCCCAGGATCTATTTAGTTCCTTATATTAGCTTTATACTAGTCTTGTGGAACTAAGCCTGTGGAGATTGAGTCTTTAACCCTTTAAGCACTTGTTTGGTGTGTTTGCAATGTGTTGCGCACCCCTCTGATCCTTAGGGAATTAAAGATTCAAAGGAGTTGTCTTACTAACACTGTACTATGTTCCAGAAGAACCATCAGGGCCAGGTGCTTTGTGTTAACCCCATAACTGATCATGGTATGTTTGTACTTATTTTGCTGAGGCTTCTCTACCATTGGTTGTTCCATATTATAAACAACTAATTAACTTAATATTGTCATTTGTTAAAGGCCCAGTACTCTTATTCTTAAGTTTTTGCATTTTATGTACCTGAAACACTCTCTGGGATTTGCTTTTTTTTGCTATTCACGAATAATTTTCTTTTCTTTTATTTCTAACCTATTTGCCTTTTTGCAATCTTTGTTGTATTCCTTTTATTTCAAGAAGGAATAATCTGTTCCCTCAAACTCAAATAATCTCAGTTACTTTTTTCTTGCTAGTTCATTATTTACATTCATCTCTAACAACATTAGTTATGATCTACTTCTTTGAAATGTGCTCCCCAAGAGTATACTTTTTACCTCTAAATGTGTTGGTTCAGTACATTTTGCCAGTTTTGATCCCAATTTATTAAGTACAGTAATTTAATCTATAATACCCCACAAACAATTACAGCAACAGATCTATTCCACAGTTTTTTACACTATGCAAGGGGACAAGACAATGATTTCCCATTTCTCTACTGTTATTTAATCTTGTTGGTTTTCCTCATTGGAAAAAAGTCCTTATTTCCTTTGTTGGAAAAAATAAATATTTTAAAGATGGTTACTGTGATGGAACTATGGCGACTATGGGAGATATTGGTGTGCTAGAGATATGGGATCTCATGTCTTCAGACTATTTCTACCCAAAAAACTAACAACCATAGACTGCTGGCTTGCTTCCAAGGAAATGGGCCGTAAGGGTTAATTATTTGAACTTAGCAAATGTTACTTTCAATGTAGGTTTTGGTGTGGTGTTATAATATACAGTCTGACAGGATGTGGTAACTGGAAGCTAGAAGGCAGAGATAGTGGGGGTTGGGCATTGCTTTCAATATACTCCAGGTCTGTGCTAAGGAACGTTAATTGATTCCTGCTGTGCTTCCTTGACCAATCAGAGGAGGTTATTTATGAGCCAGTTAAGAATGTCTATTTTTCAAGTCCTAATCTGCATACTTATCTTGATAAGGGTGCTGGTGACTGATTGGTGAAACATAGAAACACTGTCCCAAGTCCTTGTTTGCATGCTGATCTTGATAAGAGTCTCTGTAGTGTATATAAGCTGTGTGTTTGATTCAGTAAAAGAGAGTTCTTCCCTTCATAAAGTCTCGGCTGATGTTTGGGAACAGGAAGTTCGGTATACTACTGGGGTGTTATTCTGAGGGAGAAAGGAACTGTAATGGAGGTATCCATCTTATGATACAAGGCGTCACATTACAGTTACTTTTCCTGGATGTTTTATATCTACTGCAAATGTTTCTTATATAGATGCACATGCTATCACTAAAAAGTTCTAATATTTTATATGGAATTTGAAAAGACCCAAAATTTGATTGGCCACCTTACAACAACAAAAAACACACGGTGGCTTTGATCTTCCAAACCTAAATCTGTATAATATAGCCAGCTTTTTAAGATAAGGGACTGGATAAACAAGTCCAATGTCTACAATGGCTGGGAGAGGCACCAGAACGTAATTCCTCAGTTGAATATGTGATATATTTTTCAGACACATAAATCTGGTATTCCCACACACTGCCAATCCAATCCACTGATAGGGAATACAATAAAAGCCTGGCAATTTGTCAATCAAAGGCTAAGTACAAACAAGCATGTTTCTGTTTTACTACCACTCATAGGAAGTTTGCAGTTTCAACACAGCTAATCTTCAATTCCAGTAGTGGAAGGATAGAGGTATTGAAAAGTGGAGCATTTTAATCCATCCAATCACTATTGAAAGTCTATATAAAATTACATAAAAAGCTTTTCTCATATCTCCAGGAAAAGACACGATGTCCACCAAATGCTCTCGTCTATAAGACCACAACTGGAGAACAAACAGCTAGACTGTTATTTTAAAGGTATAGTAATACTTCGTTTTACCTTTATTTTATTTTGTAGGCATTAAAAAACATGAAGAATGATATAAGTCTTATCTCTCAAACCTTTATGGTTTGAGAGATATTCACAAGCAAAGTTTTCCCTCCCGCCCCTTTTACCTAGTGTAAGCCATCTCTTCTCAGATGTGGATTGCAGTCCATAGACCAGACAGATAACAGCAAGGGACAATATTCTTCCTATCAGCCCTGACCCCCTTGACAAGTTTTTCAGCTTTTTCCCTTATCTTAATTGAAGATTGTCCCTCTCTGCAATCTACCTGGGCACCTCCCTTCTGCTCTGGCTGAGCAGTGTTACATCAGTAAAAGGGGTGGGAGGGGGATACTTTGTCATTGAATTACTCTTGAACTACAACTCTGACAGAATTGAAATAACACTCTCCAAGGTCCAAATACTATGACGATTAATTAGAGCTGCTTTTATTATGAAACATTACTATCCCTTTAAAAATCACAGCTACAGTTAAATTCAGCATATCACAGATTTATAAAATATTTTCCCCCGCTCTTATACTGAACTGGATTCATGGAAACCAAGGGGTGACACCACAATCTTTATTGCCCAATTTTACCAGGGGATTAAAAAGTTCACCATCTAGTTACTTTTATGAGTTATGCGACAGACTCCTTCATAGGTCATATATGTCAAATACAATAGCACACATGGTTTAGCCCCATCTGATCAATAACCTAAATGCTTAGCATCACAAACTACATTCTTGAATTGTATTTAGTTATATCATGAAATAGAAGCTTAAAGGAGCAGTAAACTTTTTTTATGAAAACATGTATTTTATAGAGCTGTTCCTGCTGAATAAAACAAGGTCACTCCCACTGCTGTCAGATGTTTTATTCAAAATTTACAGCACTTCAAATAACCAGAAAGTGAATTTACTGTGTTTACTTCCTGATGGTTCTAAGTGACAGGAAGTGACAGGCAGTTTCTATCACATTCTATGGAGAACTGTATGTCTCTGACTTTTCTGACTTTCCTTTCCATTAGAATCTAACAGGAAATCTAATTAGAATTTGACCACTAGAGGGCACTGCTAATGTAAAAAAACATGGGTTTAAACTGTAATAACCCTGGAAATATAAATCTCTCCGCAGTGGGAGTACCCTTATTTTACTCAGTAGGAAAATCCCTACAATATATATGTTTTCATAAAACAAGTTTACTGCTCCTTTAATTTAATTTCTTATCTTGCAACTTGTATAGTCCCATAAGTGATCTCATTTTCATTCTAGGCATTTATCTGAATGGTGACCTCAAAGAAAAAAATATGAGAACTCTGGCAGACAACCTGATTATGATTGTTTTCAAAACTATAGTAACACTACAAGTGAAAGCGTTAGATTGTACCCCTTCATTGCAACCCTCTCCAAAACCCTTCAAGAGGAATTTTACACATGCTTTAGATACACTTTGTGGATGTGTATAAATAATTATAGATCAAACAGCTCCCTTGATTAGAACCCCCAGTCATTTTAGTATGAGATATGTGACATGGCATGCAATGGCGGTACTGTGGTGGTTTGGAAGTCCCTGGATCTTGAAACTTATAGGTCACATTTGGCTTAACCCTTTGAGTGCCAGAGAGGTATTTTATGCTTTGCTTCACAATGCATGGAATGCTCCTCTGGCACTCAAAGGGTTAAACAACATACAAATTCCGCAGGATTGTTGTTTGGTTTCTTTCTTTCTTTCTTCTCTTTGTTTCTTTTTTTGTATCATTCTTGTACGCATCTCAGATATTTTACTTTACTCTGAAACCATTACTGCATCATCCCTTCAAGAATACCCAAATCTAATTGATTACTTCATTCCACAGCTTGTGCATTGCTCATATTCACAAACTGTTACCCAGGGCCAGAGAACAGGCCTTATTTTGATACTACAGTATCTATGTTTTTATGTTATGTAACCATTGTTGTTTAACTCCAGTTTCCTAGTTTTATGCATACGGATGTCTACATACGAAATGTTTGCTATTGTAAATGAAGCATTAACCCTTTTCCAAAACCACTCCCCTTGAAATTAACTGCTGCACAGAGATTGAGATGAGATTTCCAACCCCCCTTTCAGTGCAAACACATTGTTCTTTAAAGGGATCGTAATACTTAAAGGGATAGTAATACTTCGTTTTAACTTTATTTTATTTTCTAGGCATTAAAAAAACATGAAGAATGATATGTCTTATCTCTCAAACCTTTATGGTTTATGAGATATTCACAAGCAAAGTTTCCCCCTCCCGCCCCTTTTACCTACTGTAAACAATCTCTTCTCAGATGTGGAATGCAGTCCATAGACTGGACAGATAACAGAAGGGGACACTCTTATTCCTATGAAAACAATGAAATCCCTGCCCCCCTTGACAAGCTTTTCAGGTTTTTTCCCTTATCTTAATTGAAGATTGTCCCTCTCTGCAGTCTACCTGGGCACCTCCCTTCTGCTCAAGCTGAACAGTGTGACATCAGTAAAGGGGGAGGGAGGGGGACACTTTGGGCCATATGTTCAAAGAAGTAGCAAAATAGCTTTTGTCGTTTGTAACGACTTTTCAAAGTACAGTGTAGTTGGGATCATTAATATTTTCAAAGAGTGTCTGTTGTGATTGGAAATATGTCGTTTGTCCTGACTGAAATTGTCATATGGAACAACAAAAATGTCTTAACTAACAACAAAAATGTCTTTAAAAATGTCTTAACTAATGAAAAAAAAGTCTTTAAAAATGTCTTAACTAAAGACAAAAATTCTCACATTCAGAACACATTCCCTCCACTTTTTTCTTAACGTACAAAGTTTGTCTTTTGAAAGACATTTTTATGTTGTTAGATACGACACATTTTCTTTACCTCTATACGACACTGGAGAATAGTTTAGCCCCGCCCTTGCCCCGCCCCTTTGCCCGTCAATTCTGGAGTTGTGTCGTACACAACGGACATTACTAGTTTTTTGTCGTATACGCTATAGAAAATATGTCGTTCATGCATAAAATGACTTATTTTTGTCTTTCATACGACAATTTTTTGTCGTTATCCCTTTGAACATACGGCCCTTTGTCATTGAATTACTCTGGAACTACAACTCTGACAGAATTGAAATAACACTCTCCAAAGTCCAAATACTATGATGATTAATTAGAGCTGTTTTTATTATGAAACATTACTATCCCTTTAAAATTTTACTCCCATTGCTGAGAGATATTTTATTAAAAAATTATAACAGCTCAAACTTGAATTTTTTAGGTGCAATATCACAGTGGCCTGAAAATTTACAGTGGCGCTATTGCTACAACATCCTATGGAGATTTATGTTCTACAGACCAGAGCAGTCCATAGGATGGTGTAGCAACAGTGCCACTGTAAATTTTCAGGCCACTGTGATATTGCACCTAAAAAAATTCAAGTTTGAGCTGTTATAATTTTTTAATAAAATATCTCTCAGCAATGGGAGTACCCTTGTTTTACTCAGGGGGATAAACCCTACAACATATATTTTTTTACATTTAAAGTATTACTATCCCTTTAAAATTCCACTTCCTTTATGTCACGTCTATGCTAAGTACTTATATAGTAAAATAAATCACATGTGCAAACCCGTTTCAACCAATCCCAGTTACAAACAGGAGAAAAATGGAGTAAAAGTAAACAAAAACCTTTAAATCTTATTTTAACTCTTCAGCTACCCAATCACATAAGCAGTGAATACACCTTTACCTGGTTCTAAAACTCCACTTAAAGGGATAGTAATGTTTCACAATAAAAGCAGCTCCAATTCATCTTCATGGTATTTGGGCCATGGAGAATGTTATTTCAATACTGTCAAAGTTGTAGTTCAAGAGTAATTGAATGATAACTTATCCCCCTTACTGATATAAGTCTGCCCAGATGGATTGCAGCTAGTGACAATCTTCAGTGAGCATAAGGAAAAACCTGTCAAAGGGACAGGGTTTTCCTTATGTTCACAGTAAGAAGATTGTCCCTTTCTGTGAGCTGTCTGGTCAAGTGACCAGATTCCACATCTGAGGGGAGGTGGCTTACACTAGGTACTCTTGAACTACATCTCTGGCAGTATTGAAATAACACTCTCCATGGCCCAAATACTATGAAGATTAATTGGAGCTGCTTTTTTGTGAAACATTACTATTCCTTTGACTTAAAGGGATAGTAATGTTTCATAATAAAAGCAGCTCCAATTAATCTTCATAGTATTTGGGTCATGGAGAGTAGTATTTCAATACTGTTAGAGTTGTAGTTCAAGAGTAATTGAATGATAAAGTATCCCCTCCCACCCCTTTTACTGATGTAACACTGCTCAACTCAGAGCAGCAGGGTGGTGTCGAGATGGCTTGCAGAGAGGGACAATCTTCAATTAGCATAATGGAAAAACCTGTCAAGGGGGGCAGGGTTTTCAATGTTCTCACAGTAAGAAGATTGTCCCTTGCTGTGATCTGTCTGGTCTTAAGGCCAGATTCCACATCTGAGGGGAGATGGCTTACACTAGGTAAAAGGGGTGGGGGTGAGGGGATACTTTATTTGACAGTATTGAAATAACACTCTCTATGGTACAAATACTATGAAGATTAATTGGAGCTGCTGTTTTAGTGAAACATTACTATCTCTTTAAAGGGATAGTAATGTTTCATAATAAAAGAGGCTCTAATTAATCATCATAGTATTTGAACTTTGGAGAGTGTTATATCAATGCTGTCAGACTTGTAGTTCGAGAGTAATTCAATGACAAAGTATCCCCCTCCTGCCCCTTTTAGTGATGTAACACTGTTCAGCCAGATCAGAAGGGAGGTGCCCAGGTAGATTGCAGAGAGGGACAATCTTCAATTAAGATAAGGGAAAAACCTGAAAAGCTTGTCAAGGGGGTTAGAGCTTTCATTGTTCTCATAGGAATAAGAGTGTCCCCTGCTGTTATCTGTCTGGTCTATGGACTGCATTCCACATCTGAGAAGAGATGGCTTACACTAGGTAAAAGGGGCGAGAGGGGATACTTTGCTTGTGAATATCTCATAAACCATAAAGGTTTGAGAGATAAGACTTATATCGTTCTTCATGTTTTTTTAATGCCTACAAAATAAAATAAAGATAAAATGAAGTATTACTAACCCTTTAAACAACTTCCTTGTATACCAGTCATTAACTCTCACAGTGAGCTAAATACTTACTTATATAGTAGAATACATTACAAGTGCAAACTCTTTCAAACAGTCCTGACTACATACAGGAGAAAAAGAGGTGGAGAAAAAAATAACACACATTTTTAACCCTTTAGCTACTTAAGCACAGCCATCATCCAAAACTATAATACACCTTTATCTGATTCTTTAAAACTCCATTTAAGCCTCTTCTCTGAAAACCAGTGAGCAGCTTGCTGGATAATCTTGTGCAGGAATAAAATACAGGCATTTACTGATACATTAGCTTGCCTACTTTCAGGAAATAAACACTATTTAAAGGGACAGTAATGTCCCATAAAGAATTATTCTCGTTTTGTAGTTGAAAAAAAATACCGCTATGGTTTGAGAGATATAGGCATTGAAAATTTCCCACGCCCTCCCCTTTTCCTGATGTCAGCTGTAAAGCTGACAGCAGGAGATCTGAGTCGGCTGACTCAAGGAGGCTCTTCAGCAGAGCCGAAATCTCCTTATTTAAAAATAATTACTTCATTGAAATGGTCTACAAAGTGTGCTTGCAAACCAGTAATTCTATTTAAATAACGTGATTTTGGCTCTGCTGCAGAGCCTCCTGCTGGTCCTCGGACCGGGATCTCCTGCTGTCAGAACAGCACTGTTATGTTTCCGGCTGTTATGTTTCTAGAGGTCTAGCGTTCCAAGTGTGAGGGCACTGGTTCTCTCCACAGCTCCGGCTGTTCCACGTATATGTATAGCACTTTCTGTACAAGGTACTAACTCGCTCAATAGCCACCCGGCTGTCATTATATATAAGATTTGCGTTCCACGTGTGGGGGTACTGGTTCGCTCCACAGCCATCCGGCTGTTATCACGTTTTTGTATGCACTCTCGGTACCAGGTACCTGTTGCCTTAGCCTCATTGTCATTCCTGTGACTGCTGCTGCCACCTTCCAGTCACTGAGTCTTAGTGGTACCAATCTCCCCTCACCAGGCTGCCTTGCCCGGTATATTGGTAAGGCCGGTAGAACCTATCCTACTACATCTTGGGTTGCCTTACCCGGTATTGACAAGGCCGGTAGAGCCTGTATTTGCCTCCTGTTTATTGGCTGCCTTGCCCGGTATATTGGTAAGGCCGGTAGAACCTATCCTGCTCATCTTGGGTTGCCTTACCCGGTATTGGCAAGGCCGGTACAGCCTTTAGTAGTCTCCTGTCCCTTGGCCGCCTTGCCCGGTATATTGGCAGGGTCTGTAGAGCCTTTTTCTCCTGAGTACCTACGTCCTGGCTGCCTTGCCCGGTATATTGGCAAGGCTGGTAGAGCCTGCATTGCTATTATTATTGTTGCTCTCTTGTTAATAAAGATATATGTGTGAATGTGTTTCACCCTATGGGGTTGCCTTTAACTTTTCAATAAAGTTGTGTTTTTAGCAGGCAGGAGAGAAGTCAGAATCCAAGCTGGGTCATACACGGAATAGACAGGAACATAGACAGGAACTGCTGGCAGAAGAGGAGTCTGGAACTAGCCGGGTCATACACAGGAAATCTGGGGGGCACAGAAAGCAAGAAACAAGCAGGAGTCAGATGGTTCAGTCTGAGTCATACACAGAACCAGGGACACATAAAGCAATGGACAGACTGGGCAGTACAAAGCTGAGCAGAGCAAAGCAAAGCAGAGCAGAGCACAAGCAACAGCACTGAGACGCTATACAAATGCGTCCCAGTGCTGAACTCACCCCAAATAAGAGGAAGAAGGACCGGAAAAGGCAGGGCTGGAAGGGCAGGCAAAATGAGAGGCGCGCATGCGCCCTAGCAAGGGAAAGAGAGAAGCCCGGGCAGAGAGGACGGCGCGTCATAACAACGCGCTGCACGAGCCGCAGAGACCCGGAAGAAGCGGGCACCAGACGGAGGTACGACACTATGCCCTTTAGAACTCCTTTAATTAATTGTGTATATTTGAGTTGGTTTAATTATATTACGTAATTTATAGCAGTGAAAACAAATATTATAATTGATTTAACTGCAAGGACATAAAGCAGAAAAACAGCACTTGGAAATCCTCACAGAAGGAAGGAAGTGCTGTGTTTCATATGTTTCGTATTTGAGATGCAAATGTTTGCCCATCCCTAGATTTGACTACTGTAACATTATCTAGCGATGAGAGAATTACTGCTTCCAGATTCATGGCCTCTACATGCATACAACTGGGGGGTATGTTTTCTTCCAAAATAGTTGAATTAAAGATGTTATCGTATTAAGCATATGGAGAAGTAAAGAGTGTTTATATTCTTTCAAAATAATTTTGGTGTGTTGCAGGATAACTAACAATGGATTGTGTGGGACATGTTAATAAGATACAGGTGCAATGACTTCCATGATTTTATGCCAATATGAATTTGACCACCAAATGTGTGTTACTGTGCGTACGTCGGCATTACACCTGCAACAAAGATTAGATACGTTAGAGTAAATCCTATATAATAGTTCCTGGATTTCTATACCACCTAGATGAAAGTTTAACATTTGATTCTTGTGTTTCAGAGCTGATAAAGAAAACATGGGGGGAGATTCCCTAAGCAGTGATAAAGAGTTGATAGAGTGGAGGTGACTCCTTCAGTTTATCACTTCTCCAATTCCTATGTTATTCTATGGAGCCTATGCATTAAGATTTCTTCAGCTTTGGAGATCTTAGTGAATAGGCTTTATAGAATAACAGGAACTGGAGAAGTCATCTACACTTTATCACGGCATAGTGACTCTCCACCACGGTGTGTAAGCATGAAGATTTTCGTCCTTTGTTGGGCAGAAAGGGACATGTTAAGTTTAGATTCCCAATGCTGTTGTATATTTGGGGAGCTGAGAGGATGTGGAGACATTATGAAATCCATAGATTTAGGACACCACTCTCATGAGCACTGAGAGAGAGAGAGAGGCATATTTTTTAAAGGGTGTAGTGTAGTGTTGAGCGAGCATGCTCGGCCGATGCTCGGATCGGCTCGAGCATCGCTCTGCTCGGCACATGGCGGTACTCGTACGACTACCGCATGTGCTCGCCCGCCATGTTCGGGTCTCCTCCCCGCACGTTTTGCGGCTGCTGCGCAGCCAATAAACGTGCAGGGAGGCTCTGACATCAGTGTAATGCCAGCAGCCATGTTGGCTGCTGGCATTACACTGATTGGCTGGCCAGAACCCGTGGTCGGGTGCTGTATAGCACCTGACCAGCGACTTCGGCTCAGTCTTAGCCAGGGAGAGATGAGGATAGGAAGGGAAAGTCAGTGTAGGGAGAAAAAAAGCAAATTTGTGAAAAAAAAAGAACCAAAAGTCCTTTTTAGGACTACTGTGTGTGGGGGCAGCAGGTTATTTTGTGTGGGGGGAAAAAAACAAAAAAAAAAAATTTCATATATTCTGTTTAGTGTGCAAAGTTGCAGATTAGAGCACATTCTGTTTAGTGTGCAAAGTTGCAGATTAGAGCACATTCTGTTTAGTGTGCAAAGTTGCAGATTAGAGCACATTCTGTTTAGTGTGCAAAGTTGCAGATTAGAGCACATTCTGTTTAGTGTGCAAAGTTGCAGATTAGAGCACATTCTGTTAAGTCTTCAAACTAAAATATCAAAGTCACATATTCCATTCAGTGTGCTTCGCCGCAGTTTAGCAGCACATTCTGTGTACTGTGCAGAGTTGCAGAATAGGAAGAAATACTGTTAAGTCTTCAAACTAAAATATCAAAGTCACATATTCCATTCAGTGTGCTTCGCCGCAGTTTAGCAGCACATTCTGTGTACTGTGCAGAGTTGCAGAATAGGAAGAAATACTGTTAAGTCTTCAAACTAAAATATCAAAGTCACATATTCCATTCAGTGTGCTTCGCCGCAGTTTAGCAGCCTATTCTGTGTACTCTGCACAGTTGCAGAATAGGAAGAAATACTGTTAAGTCTTCAAACTCAAATATCAAAGTCACATATTCCATTCAGTGTGCTTCGCCGCAGTTTAGCAGCCTATTCTGTGTACTCTGCACAGTTGCAGAATAGGAAGAAATACTGTTAAGTCTTCAAACTCAAATATCAAAGTCACATATTCCATTCAGTGTGCTTCGCCGCAGTTTAGCAGCCTATTCTGTGTACTCTGCACAGTTGCAGAATAGGAAGAAATACTGTTAAGTCTTCAAACTCAAATATCAAAGTCACATATTCCATTCAGTGTGCGTCACCGCAGTTTAGCAGCCTATTCTGTGTACTCTGCACAGTTGCAGAATAGGAAGAAATACTGTTAAGTCTTCAAACTAAAATATCAAAGTCACATATTCCATTCAGTGTGCTTCGCCGCAGTTTAGCAGCCTATTCTGTGTACTCTGCACAGTTGCAGAATAGGAAGAAATACTGTTAAGTCTTCAAACTCAAATATCAAAGTCACATATTCCGTGTAAGATGAAGAAGGCGGGTAAAAAGGGACGGGGAAGTGGACGTGATCCTGATAGTTCAGGGCGCGGGTCAGGACGCGGAGAAACTGTGCCTGGTGCCAGAGCACAAGAAAGAAAGACATCCACCATACCTAGCTTCATGTCTAATTTTACAGGGCGTCGCAGGACATCACTCTCGAGGTCCGACCACTGCGAACAGGTGGTCGGTTGGATGTCAGCTGATACTGCTTCCAGTCGGTTAAGCACCACCCTGTCTTCCACCAAGTCCACTCTCAGTAGCCAAGAGTCTGGTCAACATAATCCTCACTCTGATCATCCTTCCTCCCACCATAGACGGTCTGGTCAAAGAAGTGATCCCACACTGGGATATAGTGATGAGCTCGTTTCATCACCAATCCTTCATTTGACCCTCTCTCCAAGCACGCTTGCAGAGGAACATGACATCTTATGCCCTGATTCACAACCTCTAGAGGGTACCCAATCACAAGAAGATGACAGATGTGAACGGCATTTAAGGTCAAAGGAAGTAGTGGATGATGATGATGATGAGACACAGTTGCCATTAAATCAACCACTATTACTGTCTCAAGACCTTGTTGAGGAGGATGTTATACAGTTGTCAATGACTGAGTATGTGGTGGGATCAAGACATGAGGAGGATGATCAGAGTGAGGAAGTGGAGGAGGACTTGGTGGACGATGAGGTGACTGACCCCACCTGGGAAGGTGTAGAGCCGAGCGATGACAGCAGTCCTGAGGGTGAGCCATCTGCAGCACCGCAACAGGCTGGAAGAGGCAGTGGTGTGGCTACAGAAAGAAGGCGGACCGCACCAAACCGGCCCGCAAATGTTCCACGGAGCACCCCCTTGCGTAAATCTCCCTTGCCAAGGGGTAGGTGTTCCGCGGTATGGCGTTTTTTTAAGGAAAGTGCGGACGACAAAAGAATTGTAGTTTGCAACCTGTGCCACAAAAGAATGAGCCGAGGCATGAACACTAGTAACCTCACCACCACCAGCATGATCCGCCACATGGCATCCAAGCACCGTAATAAGTGGGGGGAACGCCTGGATCGCCCATCTGTGTCTGCAGGCCACACCACTGCCTCCTCTTCCCCTGTTTTCGGTGCCGGCCAATCGCCTGTCGAAGGCGCAGGCCCGCATACCTCCCGCCCTGCACCTGTACCATCTGAAGCACCATCAGCGACCACATCCACTTCCCTGTCCCAGCACAGCGTCCAAATGTCGTTACCCCAGGCATTTGAGCGCAAGCGAAAATACCCAGCCACCCACCCACAGGCCATAGCACTAACCTCACACCTTTCCAAATTACTGGCCATCGAAATGCTGCCATTTAGGCTTGTGGACACTGAGTCCTTCCGCAGCCTGATGGCAGCAGCTGTCCCTCGGTACGCGGTCCCCAGCCGCCACTACTTTTCCCGGTGTGCCATCCCCGCATTACACCACCATGTGTCCCGTAACATCACCCGTGCCCTGACCAACGCAGTTACTGGGAAGGTCCACTTAACGACTGACACATGGACAAGTGCTTGTGGCCAGGGACGCTACATTTCCCTGACGGCACACTGGGTGAATGTCGTGGAGGCTGGGAGCGACTCGGACCCTGGGATGGCACGGGTGCTACCCACGCCGAGGATTGCGGGCCCTACCTCCATCAGGGTTTCCGCCAGCACCTACGTTATTGGCTCCTCCTCCTCCGTTTCCACCTCCGAATTCTCTACACGCAGCGCCACTCCCCCATCAGCCAGTAGCTGGAAGCAGTGTAGCACTGCAGTGGGGAAGCGTCAACAGGCCGTGCTGAAGCTGATCTGCCTTGGGGACAAACAGCACACGGCCTCAGAGCTGTTGCAGGGGATTAGTCACCAGACCGAGCAGTGGCTCTCGCCACTCAACCTGCAACCAGGCATGGTTGTGTGTGATAATGGGCGTAACTTGGTGGTGGCTTTGGAGCTCGGCAAGCTCACACACGTACCATGCCTAGCGCATGTATTTAATTTAGTGGTTCAGCGATTTCTAAAAACCTACCCCAATGTGCATGATCTCTTGACCAAGGTGCGCCGCGTGTGTGCACATTTCCGTAAGTCATCTACAGCTTCAGCCGGCCTGTTGAAGCTGCAGCAGCGCTTACAATTGCCAGCTCACCGGCTGCTGTGTGATGTGAGCACGCGCTGGAACTCCACCTTCCACATGTTGGCCCGGCTTTGTGAGCAGCAGAGGGCAGTAGTGGAGTACCAGCTGTTACACGGTCGTCGCCTCTCCGTTCAACTTCCTGTAATCAGAAGTGAGGAGTGGGAATGGATGTCAGACCTCTGTGAGGTTTTACGCAATTTTGAGGAATCGACACAGATGGTGAGCGGCGATAACGCTATTATCAGTGTAACCATCCCACTTCTGTGTCTACTGAAACGCTCGCTGCTCACAATTAAAACTGACGCTTTGCATGTGGAAGAGGTGGAAATGCGGGAGGAAGAGCTTACACAAGGTGATAGCCAGAGCACCCTCACTTCGTCTTCTCAGCGACAATTGGAGGAGGCGGAGGAGGAGGAGGAGGAAGACACGGTTGCCTCCGCTACAGAGGGTAGCCATGGAACTTTAGTTCCATCTCTTCAGCGTGGGTGGGCAGAAGAGGAGGAAGAGGATGAGGAGATTGAGAGTCATCCTCCTGGTGAGGACAGCGAAATCTTGACTGTTGGTACTCTGGCACACATGGCTGACTTTATGTTAGGCTGCCTTTCCCGTGACCCACGCGTCATACGCATTTTAGACAACACGGATTACTGGGTGTTCACCCTTCTGGACCCCCGCTACAAAGAGAATTTCTCATCTCTCATTCCTCCGGTGGAGAGGACAAGCAAAATGGTGCAATACCAGAAGGTTCTTGTTGAAAAATTGCTCCAAAATTTTCCATCTGACAACGCTGGCGGCAGAGTACGTGCTACCTTGGCCAACCGAGAAGGGGAGAAAAGGGGAGCACACAGCAGTTCCGACAAATGCAGGGCAACACTCTCCAAGGCGTGGGACACCTTCATGACACCCCGCCAGCACCCTCACCCTGATGCGCAGCCTAGTGTCACAAGGAGGGAAAAGTTTTGGAAGATGGTGAAGGAGTACGTAGCAGACCGTGTCAGCGTCCTCAATGATCCCTCTGTGCCTTACAACTACTGGGTGTCCAAGCTGGACACGTGGTATGAACTGGCACTCTACGCCTTGGAGGTGCTGGCCTGCCCTGCCGCCAGCGTTCTGTCTGAGCATGTATTTAGTGCTGCTGGTGGCATCATAACAGATAAGCGTATCCGCCTTTCCACCGACAATGCTGATAGGTTGACACTTATAAAAATGAACAAGGCCTGGATTTCCCCTGACTTCTCCACTCCACTGGAGGAAAGCCCTGGGGGAACATAAACTCACTTTATATATGTTATTTACAATGATGGGAATACTCTGTTTTCCCATTCACCCCTTCCACCCAAAAAACGGGTATATGGTTGACTCTTAATCTTCTCATCCTCCTCCTCCTCTTCCATATGCCCTGTGCTATAATTTTTATATAGGGCCAGCTCACCAGCGGGCCCTGTGATATAATTTTTATATAGGGCCAGCTCACCAGCGGGCCCTGTTTGACAACTTTTGGTATAGGTCAGCTCACCAGCGGGCCTTCTTATATAATGTTTTATTGGGTCAGCTCTCTAGCGGGCCCTCTCATATAATGTTTTATAGCGTCAGCTCACTAGCGGGCCTTCGCATATAATGTTTAGGATGGTCAGCTCCGCAGCAGACCCTCACCCATAATGTTTTAGATGGTCGGCTCAGCGCACGTTTCCCTCTTAATCATGGCCCCAGTTCAGAAAAATCGAGGAAATTTTTGGGAGAATTTGCTTTTGCGCACGTTTCCCTCTTAATCATGGCCTCAGTTTAATAAAATCAAGGAAATTTTTGGGAGAATTTGCCTCTGCGCACGTTTCCCTCTTAATCATGGCCTCAGTTCAGAAAAATCAAGGAAATTGTTGGGAGAATTTGCCTCTGCGCACGTTTCCCTCTTAATCATGGCCTCAGTTCAGAAAAATCGAGGAAATTTTTGGGAGAATTTGCAGATGATATACAAGTAAATATACAGCAAATACTGTTTGGTAACAATTTTTCGCCTAAAGTCGTTTTTATTTTCCTTTTTGTGTGTTTTACGGTCAGTCTGTAAAAATGGCGTACTACGGGAGAAAGATCGTTCCCAGCAGCAATGTTGGAGTCCAAGATGCATCCAGACATCCTCCCTATGCTGTCCCTGAACCATTTCTGTGGTGTTTCCATCATTTTCTTCCCTTTTCCTATGGACCAGGCACCCTCCCCTCATCAGAGCAGGGGGTGCCTGGTGTAATGCTCGAGTCCTCCCATTGACTTCATTGGGGCTCGGGTGCTCGGCCGAGCACTCGAGCCTCCGGGGGTGCTCGGTCAGAGCACCCGAACACCCGAGCATTGGGGTGCTCGCTCATCACTAGTGTAGTGTTATGGAAGGACAATTATTTGTTGCCAAATTGGATTTATGTTTTTAGTGAATTAGCAGAAGCAAATGCTTACTTATTAAGCAGGATTTGATGCCATGTTACTAGTTATCTTTAATAATGTGGACTCTCATTAACTGAACATTATCGATCTATTGTCTAAAATAATTTATACGATAGCTTGTAGGGGATGGTGAATATCTCTCACTGGAGTCACTGGACCAAGTGTTGTGGACAGTATGTTCTTTTGGCATAATGCTGACAAGCATAATTTTGGGATAATTTTTCATTTGTGAGATGGAAGGGAGATTAGTTAAGCCGGTAGGTTGGCAAGTTGATTTTGGGTGATATTTTGTTCAGTCCTGACTCATAATTTAGTTTATTACTTATATACTGAAACCAATCCACTATTTGAGTGGCCAAGGTAGCTTGGTAGTACTTTTCAAGGTTTGGGATACTTTAGCCACCATCATGTTTATGCTTTGAGAAAGTGCCAAATGGGATTCTGGGGTGTTTATTGGTCTATGCAAATTTAAGATAAAATGGTTCTAACAATGGTAATTTTTTATGTATAATTTTAGCAAAGAGTTATAGGACAGATTATACAGAACATAACATTCATGTAGTATTGTTTATCTTACTAAACCAGATTAACTGGGGCAACCTCATTGTGTAGACTGAATTTCACTTATATGAGGTGTAAGAACTTAATTGAATAGATTATCTCATGGGATCAGGGGATGAAAATTCCCAAGTATTTTTTTAAACTGGTGGTACTACTTAAAGGGGAAGGTCTGCATGCCATTGGTTAAAGTGATGTTGTGGGCTTCAGATTTAGATAATGAATTATGAAGTTTGCAAGGTCACTAAATGTGTTCAGTTCTTTGATGGGTGCAGGAATTGTTTCTAGGGGAGAGGATATGTTTAGGAGTAAATCATCTGTGAATTCTGCCACTTGATTCATGTGGCTCTGGATCTGGACATCCTTTCTATCCGGATTAAACAAAACACACTGGATCAAGACCTCCAAGTCAATGATAAAAATCAAAGGATATAGCGGCAGCCTTGTGGTATATCATTATGAATTGAGAATACAGAAGACAAGAAAAAATTTACCTTTACCCAGCAGAAGGGCCATGGTATAATGAGATCATTTTATTAAAGAAACTGCCTTTAAATCCAGTGTGGTTCGGAGCCATCTCCACAAAAGTCCAGTCTATATAAAACATAGGTTTTGAGTTCAGATAAGAACTTTTCAGCCCATCTAGTTTGCCCATTTCCCTACTGTTAAAAACCTCAAACGTTATTTGGTCCTTGGTCTTGTCTTATGTTCAAGGCATCCTTATGCCTGTCACATGCATGTTTAAATTCTGTCACTGTATTAACTTCTACCACTTCTGTAAGTGGTAGAAGTTAATACTACCCTCTCAGTTAAGTAAAACTTTCTTACATTACATCTAAACCTCTGTCCCTCTAGTTTTAGACTATGGCTTCTTGTCCTAACATTTTTACTCCTTTGAAATGTACTTCCCTCCTGCACTTTGTTGAATTCCTTCATGTATTTGAATGTTTTTTTTTCTGTTTTTTTTATTACATTTTATTGAAGACTCTTCCACAACAAGGTAAAGGACATCAAGGTACATCATTAGTAAAGGACATATTACATAGCGGCAATTGTACATAAATTATAGAACAGGTGTTAGGGCACATCAATAAACTGCAGAACAGAACACTGCTACGTCCCCCAGCAATACAGGGGCATAAAGCTAAATAAGATGTGAACCTATCTTCCACCACCTTCAGTTTCCATTTTCAAACCCAACCCAACTTCGAGAGGGAGAGAAAAAAAAGGGGGTATTCCATCTGCCCCCGACTCGGCTGGAGGATCCCCGACCAAGTGAGGTCTCATCACCCACCAGTTAGGAAGCAGAAATGGGTCCCAAGCAGCAAGACAGAGCCAGGAGGGATCGCGGATACTCCCTCAGGTCCTGTTATACAAATCATACCACGGGCCCCAAATTTAATCAGACTTTTGTGGGTGGCCCCTGTGAACATAAATAAGACAGAAGTGGGGCATGTTCGATTTGATAGCGTTAATCCAGTGGGAGGGAGAGGGTGGAGTAGCCGACATCCACTCTGCAGCGACAACTTTACTTGCCACCACCAACGATTCCTGCAACAGACTACCTGTGTGGCCCATAGCAAAGTCATCAAGAATAATCGACAAAATACCTAATTTAGGGGTACAAGGAATTCCCCTATCCAGTACAGTGGAGAGAGTGTCAAAGACCACTGTCCAGAACTGAAAACCAACGGGCAGTCCCATATCATATGTAAAAAGCCAGCATCTGGCATACTGCACTTGGGGCAAGCCCCAGTCCCTTCCCCACCCATGAGCCTCAGTCGTGTATTTCAATGTTTCTAACACAGTGGTTCTCAACCCGTTCCCTCAGTGGTTACTAACAGGCCAGGATTTGAGAATTTCCTCTTAAGAGCACAGGTGAGCTAACCAATATGACCGAGCCTCTGATCAACACACTTGTGTTCCAACAGGGACATTCCTAAGTCCTGGCTTGTTAGTGGCCACTGAGGACATGGGTTGAGAACTTCTGCTCTAACATATCCCTTGCTATTCTGTCATCCAAGCTATACATGTTCAGATCCTTTAGCCTATCCTGATATTTTTTCCTGTAAACCATTCACTGTTTTAGTAGCCCTTCTCTGAATTATGTCTAGAGTATCTCTATCCTTCTGGAGATGGGGTAACCAGTACTGTACACAACACTCTAGGTGTGGTGTAACCAGAGATCTGTAGAGTGGCATGACCACTTCATTTTTTCTGCTACTAATGCCCCTAACTATACAACCCAGCACCCTGCTTGCATTCCCTCCACTTTGTTACATTGCCTGCCTACCTTTAAGTAATTTCTCTGGATAAATACATTCTCCGTGTCAGTGGGCAACAACATTAAATGGAATTTGTACAGGTATTCGAACTGCATTATATTTAACATTTTCATGGGATTATTCCTATCCTATTCCTATATGTGAAGTAAACCCAACTTGGTCTGGGTGTATCAGATAGTACAGGTAACAAGTCTGTTGGCCAGTATCTGTGCATGAAGGATAAAATGAAACAGGGATATGGGTCGGTTACTTGAACAGGCTAGTGGATCTTTACCAGGCTTATGAGTGATGGAAGCATGAGCTTCAAGGGCTTGGTTTGGAAAATTAGAATTTTATGATAAGGAATTAAGGCCCTTTTGTATCAAGGAAGCAAAGAGCACCTTATACATTTTATAACATACTGTACAGAAGCCATCTGGGCCTGAGCTTTCCCCTGAGAATAGTTGTTTAATCATCAGTCAAAATAGAGCTCCAAAGAGTCAGCTGACTAAATTGGGATTGTTTAAGTTCTGAAAGTATGTAAAAAGGAAAGGAGATTAACAGTCAGCACCCCTGTATATATCCGTCAAATCAACACTGGACAACCACCAACAACCTATCAGAGCACACTCACAATTAAATTGGTTGATCGATGACTTATGCTAAGACCAACAGAAAGACTTCTGGGGTTAATTACTGCCCCCAGTTATAGGATTTCTCACTGGATATCAAGACTTCCCAAGGGCTGCTCTCTCTCCAAAATCATGCTCCCCCCAAGTAGCAAAAATATCTCCAGAATACAGAAAAAAAAGAAAGCTCCCAATAGTGTAACAATGTTACAAAATTAAAACATATATAAGTTAATAAATTAATACTTACACATTTAAAAGTTTAAGCTGCTGCTACCAGTCGACTAACAAACAAGCATACGGAGATCATTAACTGTTTCATTTCAGGTTTTCCTTCACTGGTTGGCATTCTCAAGTGGATATATGCAATGCACGTAGGTGGAGGCTCTTCTCTTATAAAATAATATCAATTTATCTAAAATGTATAAATGGCTTAACAGACATACTTTCGCTGTTTACCACCGCTTTTTCAAAGCTTACAAGCCAAACAATAAAAGCTACACAAGAAAGATCACCTCTGCCCCAGGTAATCAACTTAAAATAACTTCCTATCCCAACCTCATTGGTACACTGCTTTTTTTGAGTCTATCTCCCCATATTTTTTATGCTCATAGCACTTTAAAGATGATAATTGTCACTCCCTTTAAGGTTGATGTGTCCAATAGGGAGATAGACTCAAAAAAAAAAAAACTTCCCTAGAAGTTTTGAAAGTCTTGATTTTCTCTTGGCACCTATTGTTACACTTGCTGTCTGCTCTGTCCCCGTATTTCTGCTCTCTGGGCTTGCTTGTGTCTTTGCCTTGGTGCATTCCGGCTCTTCCCCAGTATGTCGTTTAGCCTTCTTAAGACATAGCCATGCTACATCTGATGCACTATCAAAGCATTCCTTGTGACTGCCGGCTGTTGTTTGGTTCCTGGTTCTGACCTCTGCCTCATTGACTCTGCCTTGCCTAGCGATTCTGTATCATTCTGCCTACCTGTTGCTGACTTCTGTCTGCCTGGATCTTATCTCTGCCTAGCATCACTGTACCTTGCTGCCTTGTCTGTTTCTGACCTCTGCTTTGCTGACCCTTCTCTTTCATTTTGTTATAGCCTTCTGGTTGGGTGCTAGCCTGTTGTCCTGTGCTCTATTGCAGGCTTTATCCTGGCTCCAGCTACCTTGTATTTTTCTGTCTCTCCTGCGCTGCTGTTCCTGCTCAGCTCAAATCTTCAGCTCCAGCTCTGCAGTTCCAGCTTTCCTGCCTGTCACTGGTAGGTGTCCTGTCTTATTTTGGGTTCCTGTGGAGGTTTCCAGTTTCTCCCTGGGGTAAGTAGGGTATAAACTACCCATGGTTGTGTATCCTGAGTCACCTTTGGCTAGACTGAAGGGTGCCATGTAGCTTTGTGGCTAGCATGAAGGGGGTCATCTAGCTTTGTGGCTAGCATGTTTACATGGCCTAGTCTTCTGCACATACAGCCACAGTTGGCCTATGTATCCCAGCTATGTTCCCCAACTTCGCTCGTTAGCTTCTCTCCCTACTAACCCTTGCTGGAGGAGTCTACTATTCATGTTTATGGTATTGTCATTCTGGTTACCCAGGTATCTGTTTGTGACACCTGTCAATTGCTGATGGATGGTTAGAAGATGTTGTAGAGAGATAATATTTATGTAACTAAACAACCATGTCTTCAGACAGATTTTTTTTATTTCCAGTAGAATATGTAATATATTGGATGCAGTTTTTTTATAGCAAAGGACCCTAATCAGGAGCCTCCCCCTCTTCTTGTCGAATCCTTTAATCTTGCCTAATTTGCAACATTTTACTTACACACTTTAATATATCTATATATTTGGGTACCATAAGGTAAGCTCAGGTAAAACTTTTGTGAATAATTTGCTTATGGAGTTGCGCAAAGCCAGCAGTTTGTGAGGGCAGTGATGTGACTTTGCAGTTTCTTTATTTTTTTCTTTCTGGACTCTACTTAAATGAGATGCCCTCAAATTATACTTTTATGTGCCTCCCACATAATGTATCGGGCTGGGTCCATGTCTGCATGAATAATATTCTAATTTTGCATATTGGTTTGTCCTTGTGAAGAACTTAAATTGTTTTTTCAAAGTATCGTTAGGATGTCAAGTCCAGGCTTTAGGTATTAGGATGGTAGTTTAAAGGGATAGTATTACTTCAAAATTACTATCCCTCATATTGTAGCCCTTAATAAACTGAGTTAAATGACACCAGCGGCATCTCTCAGACCTTTATGGTTTAAGAGATAGCCTCTTTCAAAGTTTCCTCTCCCCTGCTGTCAGCATTCTGCTGCCAGCAGGGGAATCCGGTCCCGGGACAGGCGAAGGCTCTTAAACAGAGCCGATATCTCGTTATGGAAGGAAAAATTATTCATTGAAACAGTCTTCTACGTGTGCTTGGTTACCAAGCACACTTAGAAGACTGTTTCAATTCATCATTTTTCCTTCCATAACGAGATATTGGCTCTGCTGAAGAGCCTCCTCTTGATTCAGAGACCTGATTCTCCTGCTGGCAGCAGAACGCTGACAGCAGGGGAGAGGAAACTTTGAAAGAGGCTATCTCTTAAACCATAAAGGTCTGAGAGATGCCGCTGGTGTCATTTAACTCAGTTTATTAAGGGCTACAATATGAGGGATAGTAATTTTGAAGTAATACTATCCCTTTAAGAGTCACTTTTAAGAGGGCATGGTCATACCATGTGATGGAGCGTATACAGGAGTATGATAGGGGACCAAGCTGTTGGGCAAGAATAGTTAGTTAATTGTAATATATTGTGTGTTATATGAGGATAATATGTATAGTCTTTTGATAAGGAATGTTGCACTCTCCAGGAGTCAATCAGGTGGTTGCATGGAGGGCCTTTTTAATATGATTTAGAGAGTAGACTGTGTACGTTCTGGCTCTTCCCCAGTTTATGAGGATAAATGACATACTGGGAAAGAGCCAGCTCTTCCCCAGTACGTCGTTTATGAGGATAATATGTATAGTCTTTTGATGTGGAATGTTGCACACTCCAGGAGTCAATCAGGTGGTTGCATGGAGGGCCTTTTTAATATGATTTAGAGAGTAGGCTATGTGTGATGTGCCTGAAGAGGTTCTAAAAGAATGTTAATGTATCTCCCTTAACAAGGATCTCTTCCTGAAAAGACAACAAGTAGTAAAGTATATTTTTCAATGCGGACAAATTGTTCTTATTGGGGCGATAGACTTTTGCAAAGGTATAAATGCGGTTGTATATTTTGCCTTTGACAAACAAAAAGCATCCTTCATAATCCTGGCAGGTATCAAGTAAGGTAAAGGTAACATTATTATAAAATAATATAGTCACTCCTTGTCACTGTTTTATTGAGCACTCAGACAATTGTGTAGGATAAAATAGGAAAGCTTTATTAGACAGTATAAAGTGCACAAGGCCCCTCACGGGTCCAAACTCTATAAAGCAGCAGTAATAAAGTTTGACACAAGACAGGGCATACAAGATAACATACAATAGTGAGGCTCTACCGGCCTTACCAAATACCAGGTAAGGCAGCCTAATATCTGGTGCAACAAGTAACTGAGGAGGCTCTACCAGCCTTACCGAATACCGGGTAAGGCAGCCTAGTATCTGGTGCAACAAGGAACTGAGGAGGCTTTACCGGCCTTACCGAATACCGGGTAAGGCAGCCTAATATCTGGTGCAACAAGGAACTGAGGAGGCTCTACCAGCCTTACCGAATACCGGGTAAGGCAGCCTAATATCTGGTGCAAAAAGGAACTGAGGAGGCTCTACCGGCCTTACCGCTAGTGACTGGGTAGCACTTACTGGAAGTGCTTAACGGAGGCAACCAATAGTACAGGCTGAGCGATATAGGAAGGCAACCGTAACCTCTAGTGACCGCATAGCACTGACTGGAAGTGCTTAACGGAGGCAACCAATAGTGCAGGCTGAGCGATATAGGAAGGCATCCGTAACCGCTAGTGACCGGATAGCACTGACTGGAAGTGCTTAACGGAGGCAACCAATAGTACAGGCTGAGCGATATAGGAAGACAATCGTAACCGCTAGTGACCGGATAGCACTGACAGGAAGTGCTTAACGGAGGCCACTGATAGCAACCAGCTGAGCGAAATAGGGAGGCAACAGTTAACTGCTTAGTGACTAGGTAGCACTGACTGGAAGTGCTTAATGGAGGCAACCAATAGTACAGGCTGAGCGATATAGGAAGGCAACCGTTACCGCTAGTGACCGGATAGCATTGACTGGAAGTGCTTAACGGAGGCAACAGATAGTATAGGCTGAGCAATATAGGAAGGCAACAGTAACCGCTAGTGACCAGATAGCACTGACTGCAATAGCGAGGGCAACAGGATAGCGTAGTCAGTCGTGCCTAGATCAACACACGGAGAGCGGAAGTCAGCCACAGCCTGGTAGGTACACAGAGAGCGGTAGTAAGCTAAAGCCTGGGTCGGTACACAGAGAGCGGTAGTCAGCCACAGCCAGGGTCGGTACACAGAGAGCAGTAGTCAGCCAAGCCAGGATTGGTACACAGAGAGCGGTAGTCAGCCAAGCCAGGATCGGTACAGAGAGAGCGGTAGTCAGCCAAGCCAGGATCGGTACATAGGAGCGGTAGTCAGCCAGAAACCGGATCAATACAGAACAGGAGCACTGAGTCACGAATATCAGAAACACCATGAAAGGGCACCTGCTTGGTGACAGGAGGGCGTATATAAAGGCTAGCCCTGGGAGGGGATAGCTAGCAAGCACCAATAAAAGACAGCAAGGCACAAACCCGGAAGTCAGAATGTCTCACAAGAATCACGGGCACAGTGATACTCCTATAGACTTGACCAAAATAAATTTACTAGAAAAGGAGATTGTGTGTAATATTTCTTAGGCCATTTGAGGAGCAAACGCTCTTTGAAATGAATATCCTGAATAAATGGTATGTCTACTTTCTCTTTTCTGCTTATTAATTAATTGGGACCTCTTTTGGGGAATAATGGAATAACAATACCTTTTATATTAAATAAAGGAACGGTCAATGAGTCAGTGTTGTACTATTACACTTTGAGTGCATGGCAAGTAGCTAAGGGAGCGAAGTATAGGTGTAAAAATTTGCTGGGAGTTGAACAGTGAAGCCTATAAATGGTCTACTGTTCTAGAGACAACCAAGGGGCAGTGGTGTGGATTGGAGAGAGGGAAGAAGGTACAGATGGATAATAGACCAGCAAGAGAAAAACACATAACTACAGATGACAGTATCTACCTGCAGTTTATGGACAGAACCCCAAATTGATTTATGGAAGAATGACAGGAAAGGGTCTAAAAAGGAGATTGAAAGCAGTACAAAATGGAGGACCCTATAACTGCCAAAGCATTATAGTGGTAATAATAAAATGCACATACTCTTCCAGAAACCTTTGGAGGAACAAAAACTGTTGAATTAGCATGTTAGAGTAAAGAAATTATCAATAACTGAAATTATGTCACTGGTCTCATTGACTGTATACAGCTTATCTTAAAGCTCAGCTATAAAACTTATATGATAGGGCAACTATAGCACACTCCAAGGGGGTAATATCCCTAGCAATAAGCAAAACAGGCAGAAGTTAAAAACTAAGCTGTATGATCTTCGGGTTCCCAAGGGAAGCATAGCCCCATATGGGAGACCTAGCTTTTATTGGAAAAAACATAGCAATAAAAAAAATTATATCCCTCCAGCTACATAGAGTATGTGAAATACACAGGGAGTTGATATTATTTTTAACAGGATGGAAAGGCATAATAGTGCCTTTCAACAATGCAGAGGTAAATTCATAAAGTAAGGCACCACATAAGATCTAAATTGTAGGGATAATGGATCATACCAGCTATGTATCGGTGGAATTGCTACATGTACATATTAACAGCTTTTGGTTTTCAAAATTATTTCAATCTATAAAACGTTTGTGAAGTTTCCTCTTCACAGTATAATGTGGGTGGGGGTATACAGAGGTACAGGATTATTGAATAAGTTGCAGTTAATGTAGTAAATACCATAACTGAGTGATATAGAGCTGCCAGAAATGTCTTTGCACTGGGGTACACACATTCAGTGACAAAATTTAACCAAAGTAGCAACATACTTTCATTGTACCATGTTAACAGCATAACACTGTAAATACTTATTCGTTATGGAGTACAGAAATATACTTCGTAACTCTGTAAATGCATCATATAACACAGTTATGATCTACACAAAAGTGTCTCACAGAACCACCACAATGCAAGTCACTCATAGAGACAACACACTAAAGTAAGGTCTGAGACTGAGGCACCATCCAGTGATGTCAGTAATCTGAGTCCTGGAGCAAATTAGAAGCCACATTGCATAGGATTGAGTCATATAAAGTACTGGAGCAAATGTACATCGCAATCGTAACAATGATTGATGCTTCTGTTCCTGGAAATAAACACTTATTCACCAGTCTCAGTGATGCTTGAGGGGGCTTTTCCTCTGATAAGAGAAAGAAAAGCCTTGATCTTCATAAACCAATTTAGTGATGGCTTTATCCATAGATTCACTCACTGTTAAAATGAGACTAGAAAGTGATTGGGCATTGTTGTAAGGAATGTCCCTGCATGGTAGATTAGAGAGCCAGAGAAATAGGGGGTCAGTGACAGAAATGTTGATCCAAAATTCATTAACATCGGGTTCTAACAAGACCTACAGAAAATCTATTAGGAAGTGTAAAGTATTTCTCACATATAGTGGCAGGATAATGTAGAGTGATAAGTCACTCTGGTGATTCTAGAAATATGGAAAGAATCCTATTTCCCATTGTGGGATGAGAGACTTGTTTTCAAGCAGGTTCTGGATCCCCAGGAGAAATGGGCCTCTTGTGTCTGCATTTCACCTGCAAATTCCATCAAGAGCTTTGAAGGAGACCTCCTTGTGGGGATGCTGAACACAATCTTTAGGTATTTCAGGTTCCTACAGAATGCAGCTACACCAGAGCTTGATGAATTGGTTCAACACTAATCAGCCTGTAAGGCATGTGATCTAGGATGTTGTTAAATAATTTCCTCATAATAAGGTGTTAGGTCATAGGCCATAGTACTCCAGTAATCCCTTATATTTTGGTGCCATGTGTGTCTGACATTGTTGAGGTATTGGTGCAATTCAAACATATATCTAATTTTAGCATTCCGTATACTTTGGATGGTTCTCAGGGTGGCAATAGAAACATAGGATTCATCTTCAACCTTAGAGAGTCTGGAAGTAAACTGGGTAAGTTTGCTTTAAATCTCTGAAATGTCCTGTTTTGAGATGGTTTTACCTGAGAGATCAGGTACTTAAAGTCATCTTTAGTAGGACATTAGCTAGGTATTATTTAGACTTATCAGTTGTAGTGAACAGCAGAGTAGTGTCCATATGTTCCTCAAGGGGCGAGTTCACTCCATTTTGTGAAGAAGCTGGAGGAGACTGCATAGTGAAGAAAGGTTCCACTGGGGTAACGTCCATCTATCTGATGATCGACCTGTCCAATTTTGGCTTAGAAGTTCTAGGAATCTTTTCTTGTTTTCAACTCTCTTTTTGGAACCTTTTTGTCTTGCTCCATGAGGCTGGGAGAGAAGTTAAGGAATACATATTATATATATTTTATTGTTTTTATATAATTATTATTATTGCTATTTATATATTATTCATGGATACTCTATTGCTTCACCTAATATGGAGACTTTAAAGGGATAGTAATACCTGAAAATAAGTTTATTTTATATTGTAGCCCTTAAAAAACCATGAAAAATGATATAAGTCTTATCTCCCAAACCTTTATGGTTTGGGAGATATTCAGAAGTAAAGTTTCCCCTGGAGTAATGTCATTGCTCCACCCTTCAGATCTGGAATCCGGTCACCCAACCAGCAGTGCCTCTCCAGAAGTGCTGAGATCATGATCTTTAAAAATAATTTCTTAATTGGAATGGTCTACAAAATGTGCTTTCAAGCCAGGCACACTTTGTACATAGTTCCAATGAAGGAGTTCTTTTCAAAGATCGTGATAGCGGCACTGCTAAAGAGCTGCCGGTTGCTATGTGGACCGAATTCCAAATCTGTCCACTAGATGGCAGACTTGGCTGAAACAGCAAGGAAAAGTGAACTATACTATATTTTACATATGAATATCTCCCAAACCATAAAGGTTTGGGAGATAAGACTTATATCATCTTTCATGTTTTTTTAAGGGCTACAATATAAAATAAACTTATTTTCAGGTATTACTATCCCTTTAACCTGGAGAAAATTTGGACCCTGTTGATGGCCATACTTGACATATTACATTGTTTTGTACCCATCTTCTCTTTCCTTTAAAGGGATAGTAATACTTCGTTTTAACTTTATTTTATTTTGCAGGCATTAAAAAACATGAACAATGATATAAGTCTTATCTCTCAAACCTTTATGGTTTAAGAGATATTCACAAGCAAAGTTTCCCCTTCCCGCCCCTTTTTCCTAGTGTAAGCCATCTCTTCTCAGATGTGAATCTGGTTGTAAGACCAGACAGATAACAGAAGGGGACAATCTTCTTTGTATAAAAACAATGAAAGCCCTTCCCCCCTTGACAAGTTTTTCAGCTTTTTCCCTTATCTTAATTGAAGATTGTCCCTCTCTGCAGTCTACCTGGGCACCTCCCTTCTGATCTAGCTGAACAGGAGGGGATACTTTGCTTGTGAATATCTCTTAAACCATAAAGGTTTGAGAGATAAGACTTATATCGTTCTTCATGTTTTTTTAATGCCTACATAATAAAATAAAGATAAAACGAAGTATTACTATCCCTTTAAGGAATAAAACTAGTGAGGCATACAGAAGACCTACAATTTAAGCTTCCATCATGCACACTACCAAGCTACTCCCCCTACTCTACAATGCTTTGAGCTCTTGCTCTAAAAATTTGTAGCACTGATCTTATGTTCTAACATTTTTAGCACTATCTTCTTATTCTTACATTTTCACTGAAATATGGTTTCCCTCCTGTACTTTCTTGAATTCCCACAAGTATGTGAAAATGAACGAAGTACATACTGAAAAAGAAATATTAGTATGTCTCTTACTGAAATCACTGAACTTTATCAGTATGTGTACAGTTTTGTGAAAGGGGTACGATTTCCTTCATACCTGCTTTTCAAGTACAGATGTTATAAACTTTTACAATGCAGATTTTTTATCTTTATGACAAGGTGGATGAAAGCAATGCAACTTAATCTGTCAATTTTTAAACTCTGTAACTGATATCAAAATTGTCATAAAGATGAGCATCTCTTTATCAAAACTGGAAAATACCAAACTTTCAAGACAGAAATTTTCTATACAGCACAAGTATCTTAGGAATTAAATGTCACTATTATTCAGTGAACCTGATGTACGTAGGAAAAGCAGTGCAATTCTGGAGCTCACCGACTGTACCAGTGGTTTAATTTCTGATTGAAGGGCAATAATAAATAATCTAAATACACACTAAAAATCTGAGTGCAAATTCCATTACAGAATTGTATTAACACTTTGAGTGCCAGAAAGGTGTGCACTACATTAATTTGCAATGCATTGTACATTCCTAACTCAAATGTATTAATATAGGTAAAAAGTGGTGCCATATTAGCCATAGAAAAAGCAGGAGACTGGTAGAGTTGCATTTATTGACTGAGTAGTTTCAAGATAAATTATGATTCTCAGCTGGTGAGATTGCTCAGTTGGTTAAGGCACTAGCTGTAGAATTTGTTCAAACCGCAAGGTCACAGGTTCTAGTCCCAGCAGGGTCGACTCAGCCTTTCATCTTTCTGAGGTAGATAAAATGAGTACCATTGAATTGGGTAATAATATCTATACCCCCAGGACATCCTTAAAAACAAGAGACAATATCAATGTATCCTTCCTGGTAAAATACTTTGATATTATTATTCTTGCATATTTAGAATGAAGGCTGAAAAGTTATACGTTCATTCTAAATTTAAATTCCACTCTTAACACCCTCTTAATACCATTATCTGTGTAAATTATTCCTTACACTCCAGTAGAGTGTAGTTGGCCAGGTGGTACAAGATTTATTTTCCTTTTCATGTGTGAATCGGTCCAGTAAATATAGTGTGTAGAGAGTTTGTGATTACAGCCAATGATGGCTAAGTATATGAAATGCTTGGGTTAACCCTGTGCACAACACATTTCTTACAATGCATTACTCACCCTTCTGGAACCCAAAGGGCCCCAAATATGTTTATTGTGTGGAATTATTAATGTGACATAAATTCCTTGTCACGGTTCAGGCCACAGTTTAGAGTGTTTAAATGTGGTCATCAATGTATACTCCCAGATCTTTCTGTCTCTTTTCTCTGAAAATTTCCAGTGAGATCTTTAACACTGTGACCAGTTTTGCAAAAATGTTGGCCCACTGGGGTGTCTCTTTTCTTGTCCACACTGAGCCTATGAGAATTCATCTATTTTCTTAGATTTTGTCCAGTCTTACCTACATATAATCCTGTGTTGAGGCATTTCCCACACATGATGAGGTGGGCAACATTAGCTGATCTACAGAACTTACCCTTGATGTTGTGGCTTTGATGGGAATGTGGTATGGGCATCTTATCAGTGCCACATACAGTTAGGGAAAAAATTATTTGATCCCCTGCTGATTTTGTATGATTGCCCACTGACAAAGAAATGATCAGTCTTATTAGTAGATCTATTTGAACAGTGAGAGACAAAATAACAACAAATAAATCCTGAAAAATGCATTTCAAAAAAGTTATAAATTGATTTGCATTTTACTGAGTGAAATAAGTAACTGACCCCTTCGCAAAACATGACTTAGTACTTGGTGGCAAAACCCTTGTTGGCAATCACAGAGGTCAGACGTTTCTTGTAGATGGCCACCAGGTTTGCACATATCTCAGGAGGGATTTTGTCCCACTCCTCTTTGCAGATCCTCTCCATGTCATTAAGATCTTGAGGCTGACGTTTGGTAACTCGAACCTTCAGCTCCCTCCACAGATTTTCTATGGGATTAAGGTCTGGAGACTGGCTAGGCCACTTCAGGACCTTAATGTGCTTCTTCTTGAGCCACGCCTTGGCCATGTGTTTTGGGTCATTGTCATGCTGGAATACACATCCACGACCCATTTTCAATGCCCTGGCTAAGGGAAAGAGGTTCTCACCCAAGATTTGACGGTACATGGCCCCATCCATCGTTCCTTTAATGCGGTGAAGTTGTCTTGTCCCCTTAGCAGAAAAACACCCCCAAAGCATAATTTTTCCACCTCCATGTTTGACGGTGGGAATGGTGTTCTTGAGGTCATAGGCAGTATTCTTCCTCCTCCAAACAAGTGAGCTGAGTTGATGCCAAAGAGCTCGATTTTGGTCTCATCTGACCATAACACTTTCACCCAGTTTTCCTTTGAATCATTCAGATGTTCATTGACAAACTTCAGATGGGCCTGTACATGTGCTTTGTTGAGCAGGGAGACCTTGCGGGCGCTGCAGGTTTTCAGTCCTTCACGGTGTAGTGTGTTACCAATTGTTTTCTTAGAGACTATGGTCCCAGCTGCCTTGAGATCATTGACGAGATCCTCCTGTGTAGTTCTGGGCTGATTCCTCATTTCAGAGCATATGTGGTTATACCTTTGGGCCTGTTTATAATGAATAGAGTTTTTGTGTGTCTGGGATGGAAACAGTCATTTCTGAGATAATTAGTCCTGTCTGTTGCTTTGTGGTACAGAGACTTCTGGATGGAGTTGTTTCTAATACTGATTGTTATATTTGTAAAGGTAATTTGTGTGGGTGATGGTGAATGGCTGAGTTAGAAGTTACTGTTAAGATGGAAAGCATTGTAATTCTCATGGAATTACAAAAGTTAATCTTCGCTGGCAATCCATATCATCTATGTAGCATAGGTAGACCAGAGGTTTAATTTGGCATGTGGACAAGAACTCCTCCAATTTTGACATAAATATCTTGGCATATTGTGGAGCCATTCACATTCCCATGGCAATTCCCATCTTTTGTATGTATAGGTCTTGCCCAAAAGTGAAATAATTATGCATTAGGATAAAGTGCATTAGCTGAATTACAGGTTCCGTGGGTAAGCCCTCTTGCTCTAGGAATGCTTTGCAGGGTGCAATACCATTTTCATGTGGATTGTGATTTTGGAGTGATTCCATATCTATAGTGGTTAGAATGTTTTCCCTTGGGATGTAGCCAGGCTCAGACAGTTTGTTTAAGAGAGTGGTTGTGTCCTGTATGTAATTGTGTGTTTTTATGACCAATAGTTTCAGAATACTCTCCCCTCCATCCAGAGATATTGTCTGTGACTGTGCCAGTTCTAGATATTATTAGTTTTCTGTGAATTCCTTCCTTGTGTATATTATGAAGTATTCAAGACTGAGGGCCTCTAGGTGGTTTGAAGAGAGCCCTTTCATGATTTTTTTTTGTCTAGTCAGATGTGGGATCGTTTAGTAGTTTGCTGTAGTATCTTTCATGGATAAGATGCCTGTGTGTCTCTTCTATATAGTCAGCTGTGTTTATAATCACTGCCATGTCACATTTTACTGCCTCTTTAATGATTTTTTTTTTTGGTTCTTTAACCCCTGAAGGGCTGGTGACGTGCCAGGAAAGTCACGCCGGTCTGGACATTAAGGACCGGCGACGTCCTTGCACGTCATGGAATTCTGAGATGGCAGCGCGGCTGCATGCCACTCTGCCATCCCAGAATTCATTGCAATAGAAAAAAAGAGCCGCTGCTGGATTGGGTGGTCGTTGAAAGGTTAATGATTGCTTTTTGTCCCTTGGTAGTTAGGTTGAGTGCCAGTTTGTTTTGTTTGTCAAGTATAGTTAATGTGACTCTCTTTCTGAAGCTTGGGGTTGCTTCCTGGTGATGGGGTCCATGTGGATTGTTGTTATGATTTAGTTCTGTGGTTTGGGATGATTCCTAGTTATCTTTGTCATGAAAGAATATCTTGTGCCTAAGCTTTCTGAAGAATTCCTTCATATTGCTACAGAGTTCTATTTTATCCATAGGTTAAGCTGGTCAGAAGGAAAGTCCTTTTGAAAGTGTGTTCTGAGAGGTTGACAAAATAAATCTTTTTTTCTGCACCTTTTGTTGGTTCATTTAAATGCCCTGCCATTTACATTGCTCTGCATAGTTTCTTGGTTTTATTTCTTTATAAGAAGTATTTGTAGTTTCCTGAAGTATAGCAGCAGTTTGCCATGCCCTCTGTGTCTGTTTCCATACATGGTTTGAGGGTCAACATCTCTGCTATTGTAAAATATCACAATAGGATTAAATATATTAAGAATCAGTAATGTCTGTTTTAATTTATTAGTAGATTAATCTCTGAACTCTGGTAAAGGGGTATAATGTGTCATTTTTTTATACCCAGTGAGAGGGGGCATTGAAGCATTAAAATAGACAAGGGAGGGAGGGGCCAGGGGGAAATACCTTTCTCCTTGTGTGTCTTCTATGTGTAGAAGTGCAGTCAGATCAACAGTCATTGCTGATTTCTGCTTCCAGCAGTGAGAATTGATTGGACTGCACTTCTACTCACAAAAGAAATGTAAGGAGGATTAATCTATTACATCTGGGCCTAGATGCACTAAAGTTCGATGTGGTGTCGGTATGATATTGTTGATGTATTCAAATCATTCCGACCATTCTATTTGCACACACATGGACATATTCACCAAACTTAGAGATGTACCAGGGGGAGTGGTCCACTTGTCGGTGTGGCTTATTAATATGAGCTCTGTCTGAGTTGTGTCAGAGTCCTTCTCCATAGGATTGCCTGAATAACTGGTCCCTCTGCACTGCAAGGAACATTTTGATGTGATGCCAATGTTCACATTAATTTGTACCTAGATCACATTTTTCTATTTACTTGGATCAGATGTGTCAGATATTTCATTGTATCCCCATCAAAGATTTCATATAGATACTTGAGTGTAACAACTTTGTTGTGTACTTAGTCCTTGGCAAGCTGAATGATGTCCCAGCAACACTTACATTAGGGTACAGATGTCACATTTTTGCTTTTTTTAATAACGTCTCCTGTCCCCTTTTAAGTTCACTAATAAAAGTTAGGTTCACTACCTTTGTTATATGTAAATCACGTGTGATTAATCTGGATGCTATAAGCTTACTAAGTTCAGCAGGGAAATATTATTCTTCCACATACAATCTACTATTACTCTGTAAGCACCTTATAATTGTCCCGAGTAATATCTAGCTACTACAGATAGGGTATGCATACAGAAAAAGATCCATCCCAAAAACAGACAGGGGACTATGCCAGTCTGTGTAGGTCAGTTACCTCTACTCCAGCATGGGTTGCCTGTCACATTCTACATGACATGTGGTCAAACATCAAGGAGTTCTAAATGTGGGCCAACTGCAGTCGAATGCGGGAAACTGGAATGTGCGATGCTATCTCAATATCCAATAGAAGTCGAGGAAGATACAACGTGACTTTGCAAACTAAGCATCTACAGTCCATGCCTGTCACATTCCACGTAGCATGTGGTCGAACATCGACAGTCTATGTCTGTCACATTCCACTTAGCATATGGTCGAACATCGACAATTCATGCCTGTCACATTCCACTTAGCATGTGGTCAAACATCACCCAACCCATGTCTGTCACATCCTACACTGCATAGTTTGTCGAATACAAATAAAATTCGAACATCACCCAACCCATGTGTGTCCACGCCGGTTTACTTTTAAATGGTCGTTCACAAAAGAGCGTGTGACCATATGAAGCAGTTAACATAGTGCCATTGATATGACAGCTCATATAGAATAGTAAAAGATCGCATGCTGCCCCAAGTTCCTTGCAATTATTGCTGTTGATAAACTAATGAAAGGCACACATGCAATATTTATCCAATTATAGCATAGCTTTGTTCTAGCTTTGGTATAGTTTAGACAGTAATGTCATTGTGAGATCATGATAAAGGAGCAAAGAAATGGAGACTGAGCGCTACTCAGGATTCCTCAACACATTAATCAGAAGAGAATTAATGTGCCAGTAAATGCGTCATAGTGCAACCTGAAAATATTGGTCTTTCATGCAGTGAGAGATTTTTGGGTCACCAGCGTGCGACCCTTTAAAAGGATACCCCGCATAGTTTGTTGAATATAACCAACCCGTATGTCTCTGCCTACCCTACATAATGTGTCGAATACGAATTAAGTCAAACATCACCAACCCATGTCTCCACTTCCTGCCCCTGCTTAGTTTGCGACATCACATTGTATCTCCTCGACTTCTATTGGATATTGAGTTAGCATAGCCCATTCCAGTTCTGCTTTAAACTAAAGAGGTATTGACACTCACTTGTGTTCAAGTGACAACATGGACTGTTGGGATGGTTAGAGGACATGATTGCATCCTAGACAACAGGACCATTGCTGAGAATCACCCCTCTAAATGCATGAAACATCTGTGTGCCAGAGAGGTGCTTATTGCATTGCATTTCTTCTTTCCCCACAGCTTCATCTGATGAAGAGCAGCAGCCCCATTCCAGCCAGGAGCACGCAGAGACCCTGAACGCCCTAGCTGGAATCTTAGCTGAAATCAGGGGCTTAAGGCGTCAGCTGGTATATAACATGCGCTGTCAGGGAGCTGTGTTCCGACAGATAGCGGAGCACAATAGGCTAATGCTGGACCTTCTGATTGTGCATGTCGTGCATTCAGGGCCAGCCCCCACCTCCAGCAGCTCCTCATTGGACAGCAGCCTGGCATCATCTGCTGCCCTGCCTGCTGCACGTGGTGGTGGGCACCACTTACGCAGATGGGGGCCTTGCACAAAGGGAGGAAGGTGGCTCCCCCACTGACTCCATTCCCAGCAGAGGGGGATTTTTGTTATATTATTATTATTTTTGTTTTTGTTATTATCATTAGTTATATAAAATGTATATTTTTAAATTTCAGCATAGTTGTCGTTCATTTATTTCATACACAAACTGGGGGGAGATACATCTAGCCAGTGAACCAAGACTTAAGTTCTTAGTGCATTGGCACCATGGAATAAAACAGGAATTGGAGAGTTTAGCACACTGGAGAAGTTCTCTACACCATTTGAAAACACCTTAGTTAGGCTGCCCAGATCTCACCTTTACCTGGGGGCACACAGGAAATATCCATTTTGCAGTACTTCACTGAAATTGATGCAGTCCTGCAGTATGCATTTCTCCTATGCGCCCCAGGTTAATGGTGAGGTCTGGTCAGCCTAAACTTAGTGCATAACCCTACTGCTGACCCACTCTCTGTGTGTGTCTCCAGTCCTTGTCTGTCTCCCTTAGAGATTGAAAAAGGGAAGGACACAGACACAGATTTGCATGAAGGGAAGCTGACAGAGGAGGAGGGTGGCAGAGGGACAGAGAGAGAGGGAGGGAGACAGAGTGAATGGATGTTAAGCAGTGAAAGTGTGAGGTGTAGACTGATAGTCTCCTTCCATCTCTCTTCCTGTAAGTGTCTTCTCTCCTTTGCTCCGCCAGTCTCTTCCTTCTCTCTCTCTCACAACATCTGTCAGTGTTACTGGTCTTACTAAGCTTACAGGTGCAATGGCTAGCATCCTGACTAAGTTGTCCAGACCTTCCCTTTACCTAGGGACACATAGGAAATAGCCATTTTTCAGTACTTCACTGAAATCGATGCAGTCCTGCAGTATGCATTTCTCCTATGCATCCCAGGTTAAAGGTGAGGTCTGGTCAGTCTACTCTGGAAGTCCAAGGTTTAATCTTTGTATGCCAGCTAGGTCTCCCAAGCATTGTTAACCAATATGGTTGAGCCTCATCTAGCATTCAGTGCGTATAAAAATCACATTGAAAGCAAGGTACATTTGGTGATACTTTATTTGTTTGCTCTAGAATTGCTTCATGTTCATGGGTACATCCGCCCCCATTTAGTACAGTATTAACAGATACCTTAGGTTAATGTTGTTCATTTGTGTAATAAAGAAACTTGAACCTGTTCCCCAGGGGTTAACCTTAACCAAACATCCAGGACTTTACTGGTATTCAACACAGGTGAGTAGGGAGGCATTAACCCTTCCCAAGGAGTGGCCAGGAAGTGTCCTCAAGACAGCAAGATAACAAGCATTTATGTAGGCAAAAAGTGAAAAGCATCATTTCATTCAGACGATTGTCTAAGGGAAAACACCTAAATACTTTTCTGTGGAGATTGTCTTGGGCTCATACACTATGCTGTGAGGAATCTAAACCAATTTGTACCAGATTTGCTAGATCCCTTGTTTAAGGATATGATATTTTAACCCTTTGAGTGCCAGAGGAGTGCATTGCAAAGCAAGGCATTGTCTATCTCCTAACACTCAAGGGGTCAATAAGGGGGAACATCTTTGGTATATGAAAGCATTTCTCTGCTAAGGTTCTGAGATCACAACAGGTCAGGTGTCATGAATAGTCTATGGTCACATACACGGAGGATGCGCACTATAACTTGCAATGTACAGGGTATAATAGGGTGACCAGACCTCACCTTAACCAGGGACGCATATGAAAAATGCATACCGCAGGGCTGCTTTGACTTTGGTACACTTTTAAAGCCTGTCACACACCATTGATCTCCACCCTATGATGTAACATGTACAGGGTACTCTTACTGAAATGTCAAACTCTAAAATTGCTGTGGGGATGCTGAAGACAGGCAGCTTGTGTGCATCGGTGTGCTGCATACAAAAGGAAAAGTATTATGTATGCAGCACACAGAGGCACTCCAGCTGCCTCTTTTCAGCATTCCCAGAGCATTTTTAGAGTTTGACATTTATTGTTTCATAAGTTATGATATTTCAGTAATAGTACCCTGTATATGTTTATTAGACTTATACCCCGTACATCGTGTGGCAGAGGGTGGAAATCAGTGGTGTGTGACAGAGGTCAGTAATATTAGTGACCATAGACTATGCGACATGACAGTCTTGTGCTTTCATGCACTGTGAGATTGTCATGTCGCTGTTTTAAACCAGGCAACATGGTGAATGACGTAAATGGTTGCACGCTCTTTCACATGCCACCTTTTAAAAGTAAACCACAAAAACTATGCCAAGCATCATCTGCCAATGTCAGGGATAATGAATCCCAGTATGAGTAGCATTCTTGGTGTAATTAACTGAGGTGAGTCACACTCCTGGGTTTTCAAAGGGTTTGAGTATGGGACTCAGGTGTTTAACCCAAATCCCAGGCTGAGGGGGTCAAATTCACACAGCAGGGGCATGCTGGCATGGGAGGTAATTATCCCCTGGGCTGTGGGCCAGTCACTGAGTTGGGCCACTGGTGCCTTAAGGCTGGTGGTGCCACTGTGCACTACCGTTATGTGCATATGCATACAATACTTTGCAGTGTGTAGCAGCAGAGCTGAGCTTGTGCCATGGCGCTCCTCTGGTCCAAACAATGTTACTGCTTATAGCCAGATGTGTGCACATTAGGGTGCAAGGCGCACATATCTCTAGTTGCCACATGCTGTAGAATTTTAGATCCAATGAAAAACTGTCTGCCGCCTCTGGGCCAGCATCTCATTGTTCCATTAGATATGCTCACGTCACGTGCAGCAACACAGAGACAGAGGGAGTGGAGTGCACAGCAGATAACTTGCGTGTAGCCGCACAGTAGTGGTGAGCTCGCACAACTACTTACTTGGACTGGTAACCAAGCAGAACTTTAATATGGCCACTCCAGACAACTTTCAATTATTGATATATTATTATGGCCACATCAAGTATGGGGCAAATTTCTTCACAAATGTTATGCACCGTCTCTTATACCACTGTTGCCACACTCTATGCCAAGGTTGGACAACAGAGGGGGAAGAAAGAATCAATGTATTTGTTTGCAGGAGTTGTGGGGATTGATTGCTTCTGTGATCCACCTCTGATGCCCCACTTCGACATATATTGTGGCATGTTACAGTTTAAATAATGTTTGCTGTGGCAGACGGACACTGAATCTACCTATAATACCACTGGTTGGGCATAGACAATAATGCGGGTGCTACTGACTGCTACCCTAATGCCGAAAACATGCCCTAATATGTGCACATGTGGGATAACAGAGGGCTAAATCTGTCAGTAGTGTGTCACTTTGGGCAGCAAATCTGCCACTATGATGTCCCTCTCTTTCTTTAAGTTCTCTGTCATAAGAGAGTCAAGTGATTTCCACTTCATGATCTGCAGTAATAAACTTGTATTTTAACTTTTTGAGTGCCATATGGGTCTGGAGCACATTTCCCTACAATGTGTTGCACACCCATGTGTCACTCACAGGGTTAACTTGATGTATGTTACTTGCCATTGAAAATAAATTCTGATACACATCATCACATAACTGACTGATACTTGCATTACTTCAGAACATTAATGCCTGTTAGGAAATTAACAAAAGGGTTGTGCTGGGATGGTGGGTTGGGGCAATAGCACAAATGGGCCACATAATTGCACAAATGTTGCCAGCCCTCTCCTGTTCCTGGGTGAGAGAGTGACCACATATTCCTTAAAATCAATGTCAATCATGATAACATCAGGCTACAGACTTGTACAGAAATCAATGCAACCCTACAGTGTGCGTATTTTATAAGCTTCTCTGAAGAGATTTGTGGTCGACATTTGCATATTGCTGCAATATCTTCAAAGAGACAGAAGGACAAGACCTGCTTATTCATTAGTGTTTAGGACTTTGAGTGTCAGGGGGGTATTCATTGTATTGCATTTTAATGCTTTGGATAACTCTTGCACCCAAAGAGTTAGGCAATGATCTGTCCACATTAGAGGCTGTTAAATGTTGTTTATGAATAGATTGGATTGCCTCTGTGTTACAAGTTGAGACATATTGTTCAGGATATACATCTTTTGGTATGGTAAGGGTTAAGATCTCATGATCAGCCCACCAGTCAGTTTCGCAAGTATGATTAATCAGGCATCAGATGTGGAGAAATTCCTTTCTAATTTCCAATCTTATTTAAGCACCACTCTGGGGCTCTTCCTCCTCCATACTGTTGTATGGGAACTTTGCAGACCAGAATTTGTGAGGAGAGTCCAACTTCATATCTATGCACGTTGTTACTTTTCGGTATCCATTTGAAGTGTTGCATGTAAAGTTTTGCGTCATAAAATGAAGCATGTGTTTTGACACGTCATTTGAAGTGTCGCATTTAAAGTTTTGCGTCATAAAGTGACACACATTCTACATTTTGCGTCGCTCCGAATGGCGCATTCATCATTTTGTGCATTAACGTGTCGCAATATGGGTGCAATAATGATGCAATATGGGTGCAATATTGACGCAATAGGGGTGCAATACTGGTGCAATAATGACGCAAATTGGGTGCAATATTGACGCAATAATGACGCAAATTGGGTGCGATATGGGTGCAATAATGTCGAAACAATCTCCTGCATCTTCTTCATCAGCATCAGGCTGAGTATCAAGTCCTTCATCGTGTTCCACTGGAGGATCTACAGGCAGATTGTGCTGCAATGCAATATTATGCAAAATGGCACATACTAATACTATATCAACTACTTTGGTGGGTTGATATTTCAGCTCCTCACCTGTCTTATCAAGGCAGCAGAAACGGCTTTTCAGGATGCCAAATGTCCTCTCTATGAAGCATTGTGTTCGTTTGTGGGCCTCATTGTATGCGTGTTCTGCTCTATTATAAAGATTGCTTACTGGTGTCATGAGCCAGTGCCTACAGGTATACCCAGAATCACCTTGGGAGATAATTATACAGACATTAGTCCAGCAACAAATATTCACAGATACAAACACATTCATATACATATCTGTGTCAAGAACACTTTTGATCCCTCTGCAATCCACAGATATGAGTTTTAGTACTCCTAACCCTTAGGTGCCAGGGAAGCTTCAATACATTGTGTTGTCCACCACTCTCGCAATCAATAGCTTGGAACAGTGGTTCTAGTGTTTTGGGGGCCACAAGATACCTAACACACAATGGAATTTTCAGGGCACCCACAGCTTTTCATGGTTCTTTCTCTCAGATTTCGTGGAAGGAATGTAGATATGTATACTTGTTCTCAGTTCCCCAGTAGGTGATGAAATGACCATATGATGTCTAACAATTTCAACATATATACATCGTTAACTAAACAATTCCATTTTAACAAAATTGTTCCTATGAAACAGGCACCCCGAACTGATTTCAGGGGCACACCATTGTGCCACAGCACCCTTGAAAGGAAACACTGCATTAAACTGAAACATGACAATTGTTTGAGGCAGGAATTTGGGATAAAATATATTTTGGAATAATGTTATGCATCTCTGAACAGGCAACTGTGATTGTGAAAATTTGGGGGGGGGGGGGGGACTTACCAACAAGCCAACCACCAGAAAGTGCACCAGACTCAAATCCATCATAAATGGTAGAGAGTTTCAAAATATATGAATCATGTGTACTCCCCATGATCTTACAGTTTCTGTTGCATATCATCTGCAAATTTACAGAATAGGTCCCTTTACGGTTTCTCCTCATCCTCATGGGGGAGGTGTAACGGTTTTCAGTACACTCAGAGGCAGGCAATTTGGTAAAACACAGTTTTATTGAAACCAAACAGAATAAAGTAACCCTCGCGGGTCCAGCAATAGTTAACAAACAGTACTGACACAGGACAGGTTACTAAATAACATTAACCCACATGGGTCCAGTATACATATATCAGTGAGCAATACATATACTGACACAGGTCAGGAACAGTTCGTGTGATATAGTGAGACACTGATGGTAAACGCTATTAGGCCAGGAGGCTGGGAGGCCCTAATAGCGAGGCCCAAGAAGCTCTCTCTGGGGTTGAGTGCCAAAATAGCGAATAGGCCCAGGAAGGGTGAGTGAGACCCAGATGGATCACGACTACCAGTAGTACTGCAACCGAAGGAACAACGGAATGCCCAGGAATACACACAGACTGCAACCCAAGGTAACCATACTGGACAATAGATGTAATAACGCTAGGCTCGATGGCAACTGACGGGTGACAGTGCTGACTGAGGCACCCCAGAAACCAACCTCAATAATGGAGTAGTGATTAGCCAGCGTATAATGTGCCAAAGAATAGCTCCTACCCGAATGAGTACCGGACAGCCCTGGTAACGGGCGCTTGGCTTGTTGGAGACTGACAAGAGCAGAGACTAACTGCGGCTCCCAGGAGACCAACCACAGTGGTAACAATAACAAGCCAAACGTATAATGAGCAAGCGAGATCAGCGTCAGCCCTGGGTAAGGAGGAAGGAAGCAGCAAGGCACAAATGGGTCGCAGTCACGGAACGGTAATGCAGTACTCGAGGCAACCAACTGGGCCAGCACGCTCAAGACAGCGCACAGGAGATACTCTCTACCAGATGCGGTAGTGCACTGGACTGGAGGCACAGAACAGGAACGTCGGCCAGGCCAGGTCGGTACACGCAGCAGGAACATCAGCCAATTCAAGTCGATACACAGAGCAGGAACGTCAGCCAGACCGGGTCGGTACACGGAGCAGGAACGCCAGCCAATCCAAGTCAGTACACGGAGCAGGAACGTCAGCCAGACCGGGCCGGTACACGGAGCAGGAACGTCAGCCAATCCAAGTCGGTACACGGAGCAGGAACGTCAGCCAGACCGGGTCGGTACACGGAGCAGGAACGTCAGCCAGTCCAGGTCGGAGCAGGAACAGGATCAGAGAGAGTAGTCAGGCAGTCCAGGTCATACACAGGATATTGCACTTTAACGGCAGCAAGCTCTAAGCAACGGGAACTCCACGAAAGGGCCCTGTATGAGTGACAGGGCACAGTACTTAAAGGCTACCACTGGGTGGAGTAATCACACACTAGCCAATAAGAAAGCATCAGAAATAATGTGTCAAAATGTCACCAGCAATACAATGGCACCGTGATAGGGGGGCAAATCAGCACATGGGTGCAATCAATGGCTCCTAGTACATTGGGTAGGCCAGCAAATCCATAAAGCCAACCTTGACTGCCCATCAGCCAGCTCTGTCCTCTGGAAAACACACAAATGTGTGCAGATGCCTTTTTATGGCTGACATTACAGGCACGAGGAAACAGGAAAATGTGGGCTGTGAAACCCCCCGATGGTGCTGAGGGTAATCTGGAATGACCCAGTCGCAAAAAAATGGAGGCAGTCAAGTAGTTTCACCAACCCAGGGACGGCATGGCTGCGAGACTGTGTCTATAACGTTAAATGATTTCATCCTCATGCATACCATCCAGCATGGTCCTCCTGGGGAAGACCCTTGGTCTGTGTGCTCTTCTGGCTACAGGAGCTGTACAAGCAGCATGGACTGCCTCCTCAGGTACAGCTGCAGGAATGTGCCTTTGTGTTTTTGATCATGTCGCTGCCGCTGCCACTCCTACGTCAACACCTAGTATACAAACGTGGGCAGGTGAATGGGCAAGATCAGCAGCTCTATTTATCTCACCAGTGTACTCCAGCGTGATTAGTCGAAGGAAATTAGCTTGCACTATGGCAGAGTTCATATTTGAAACTTGCTTTATGAAGGCTGTGGAACACATGCGCTTATAGGAAACAAATGTCTCTCATCATATTAACTGTTTAACCTTATCCTCACCAGCTAATACTTGTAGAGATGTATAGGAAACAACACCTACTGCACCTAGACGAAGTGGATCTAAACTCATCCCCTGATAGTGGTGTACATCGGCACTTAGTGCATAAGTCGAAGAGACATATTAACATATGACCCCTCCTTCATGAATACGTTAATGATTCATTATCCTGTATTTCCATATGGAACTAAGCAATTTTCAATGTAATGCGTAAAAATTCGTAAACCAGTTGAAAAAAATTAGGATTGATGTCAATTTTGGCATTTTTTGTGGATGCCATGTCGATGTGATGTTGTAGAGAGGTGAATACTTCGGATGTGCCTATGATACTGCTCCAACAGACCATCAATATTTGTAGCCCTCTTTGACCTTCAGTGCATCTAGGCCCTGATCTAATACCTCCAAAGTGAAAAGAAAAAAAGGTTTTGGGTGTTTGCCTGTCACAGTTTGGCATTCTATTATCTGCACTTCAAACAACACACATGTTGAACTGATAAAGCTTTTGCTAGAATTTCTCCTATAAAAATCAATGGAAAAGCCTAACTTTTGGTATTCTATTGTATGCTGCAAGTGTGTATGCTGCATGTTAGGCTCAAATATTTTCTGCCATTAGTTCTGCACTGACAAAACCCACTCATAGAACCTCCAACATGTATTAAAGGTATAGTAATGACTCTTGATAAATTAAGCTTCGATCTTTCATCATATTTTGTCAACAATGGAGAGCTTTATTACAAATCTGTAATTGGCCTAGTTCATGTGTAATTATATTATAAAGTACCCCCCTCCCAACAAAGCTCCTTTTTCAAAAAACCTGGGACCATGATTCTGGTCAAAAGAAGGAGACTCGCAGTTGATGTTTGACTAGTAGTCAGAGGCAGGAGTCGGAGGTCATGCTGGGACACTAGACGTCGGCTTGAGAGTCTCAATGCGTGAGCTGGGGTATGTTGAAACAAACTGCAAATATTAACAGAAGGATGGGTTCGATCCTACTTGCCATCGAGGAACAGCTTGGCCCAACCTACAGGTGACAAATGGCTGTGCTCAATCCAACAGGCTGTCAGTGAAAACAAGACCCTGTTGGAAATCAACCTGCAATAAGTGGGTGGTCAGGATTGATCCAACAGGCTGTCAGATGTATTTCACGGCCCTGTTGGAGATCAGCGTGCTGTAGCAAGAAGTTCCTTTGGACTACAAGCAGCAGTAGAGTACGGGTCTAGCTGGAGGATCAAACAGAGGTAGACGTCAAGCTGGGTCAGAGTCGGAGAATCAAGGCAGGTCACAACGGGAATTTGATCAACACAAAGGAGCAGACAAGAGCGGAGGTCGGGAGCAAGTCATGGTCAAACAGGTTAAAACACTGGAAAAACACTATAGAATGTAGGTAGATCTCGAAGATAGTACCAACAAGGTTTTAAAGACCCAGCCACCAATCAGGAGTGAAAATGGTGGAAATGTCACTCAGATGGCATGACAGTGCCCCCACCTAAATGGGAGCCCTCAGGGCAACCAGGTTTCCCTGGGAACCTACAATGGAAGGCTCTAACAAGAGCAGGACCATGAACTTTGGAGGCCGGTGTCCAGGATTTTTCCTATGGACCATAGCCTTTACAGTCCAGAAGATATTGGAGATTGCCCTGAACCAGGGTTGAATTAAGGATTGTCTTAACCTCAAACTCTTGATGCTCGTCAATCTGGCCCAGAGATGGCAGACAGAAAACTTAAAAACAGGAAGGAGATATTCTGACCACATGGAATGGTGGGCATCAATATAGTGGCAGAGATATAGATCCAGAGACTGACTGGTACGCTCAGTCTGCCCATTGGTTTGAGGGTGATAGGCAGACGAGAGGTGCAGCTCAATTTCCAGATGAAAACAAAGGCTCCCCCAGAATCTGGAAATGAACTTAGGATCTAGAACTAGCACAATGTGGAAAGAAAGACCATGAAGTCAGAACACATCTTATATAATGATGGGGTTCTGCTGGAAGAGCCTGCAATAGAGTGAAGTGAACCTGCCACAAGAATTGATCCACAACCATTCAAAATACGGTGAACTTGTTGGAGGATAACAGGTCAACAATGGAGTCCATTGCCATGGACTCTGGGGAATTTGAAGAGGGACCAGGAGACCAGAGGGTCTCTGTTGAGGAGATTTGTTCTTGGAGCAGGAATCACTGGCTTGCACAAAGTCTTTCATATCTTGTGAAAATGTAAGCCACCAGAACTGCCTTTCTAATAGCTCAGACAACACCTGGATGGCCCGAAGCAACTGATGAGTGAGTCCAAGTGTGAACTTCCACCAAAAATCTCAGTGGAACAAACAGGACATTGGGCCTGGTGGTAGATGCAGGGAGTGAGGTCTGAGTTGCTGGATCTTAGATAAAGTCTTAGAGGAGGCAGGATAGGTTAAGGATGAGGACCAGATGCTGAGGAAATCTGGTGTGATAATGCATCCACCTTGATGTTCTTTGACTCAGGTGGTGTATGGTATGGTATATGGTATGGTATATGATCACAAAGTTGAATCAGGTGGAGAAAAGAGCCCACAAAGCTTGTTGTGGCTTCAAACACTGGGCAGTGGGTTTTTTTTGTGATCAGTGAGCAGATGTCACCATTCATCAAGTGCAAGCTTTATGGGTATCAGTTCCCTGTTGTCAACGTCATAATTTCTTTTGGTGTAAGAGAACTGATGAGAAAAGTAAGAACAGGGGTGGAGCTTACCCGAGCTAGCATTCATTTGCACTCATTTGAGACATCGAGGTCTACTACAAATGGCTGGTTAGGACCTGGATATCGGACCATTGGAGCAGTGATGAAAGCCTCCTTTACGTTTTCAGATGTTGCAAGAGTGTCAGAGGACCACTGGGCTGGATTGGTATTCTTTCAAGTCAGAGCAGTGATGGGCCCGACAACTTTAGAGAAGTTGTGGATGAAGTGCCTGTACTAGTTCGCAAAGCTGAGAAATCTCTGCACTACCCACTGGGTAGTTGGATTGGGCCAGTTACAAACCGCTGAAAGTTTCTTTGGATCCATTTCTAAACCCTTAGATGATGAAAGGTAGTTGATTTTTTTCACGCTTAGACATCTCTACTTTTGTATATGTATAGGTTATTCTCACATAGGCTCTGAAACACTGCTCTCACATGGTTTTGATGTGAAACGAGGTCCTTGGAATAAATTAAAATATCATCCAGATAGACAAGGACGTGAGATATAATCATGTCATGAAATATGTAATTCATGAGAGCCTAGAAGACTGATGGGGCGTAACACAGGCCGAAATTTATAACTAGGAACTCATAGTGTCTGTAACACATGTTGAAGGCAGTCCTCCACTTGTCGCCCTCTTTAATCCAGACTAAGCTGTACACCCCTGGGAGGTCAAGCTTATTAAAGATTGTAGCACCCGTGTTCAAACAACTTGGAGATCAGGGGAAAGGGGTACCTATTCTTGATGGTTACTTTTTTAGCCCTTGATAGACGACACAAAGCCTGAGACCCCATCCTTCTTGGCCTCAAAGAAAAATCTGTCTCATGCCGGGGAACTTGATGGGTGAATTAACCCCTTTTCCAAAAATATAGAATATGACGGCAGATAAGAACTATTTGGCCCATCTAGTCTGCCCATTTTCCTACAGTAAAAACCTCAAACCTTCTTTGGTCCTTTTCTTATGTTCAGGACAGCCTTATGCCTATCCCATGCATGTTTAAATTCTGTTACTGAATTAACATCTACCACTTCTGTTGGTAAGCTATTCCACTTATCTACTACCCTCTCAGTGAAGTAAGACTTTCTTACATTACGTCTAAACCTGTGTCCCTCTAGTTTTAGACTATGGCCTCTTGTCCTAACATTGAATTCCTTCATGTATTTGCATGTTTCTATCATATCCCCTCTCTCAATTCTCTCCTCCAAGCTATACATGTTCAGATCCTTTAGTTCTCCTGGATGTAAGCTGCCAGGGCAGCATTTTATGGGCCAGAGCATAAGAAGGTTCTTCCCTGTGGTAGAATTGCCCCAGGGTAAAGATCAATAGGGTAGTCATATGATCTGTGAGGAGGCAGAACATTGGCCAGCTTCTTGGAGAACACATCCGCAAACTCATGGTATGCTGTGGGTACCTCTGACGGAGTCTCAGAGATTGTGGCTAACGAACAAAGTTTCTGGACCTTGGCAAGACAGGAGTCATAGCATGAGACTCCCAATCGTTTACTTCAACAGAGGACCAATTAAAGGCCGGATTGTGTAACTTGAGCCGCGCAAATCTCAGATTCACGGGAACAGACAGGAACTGAATTAAATCAAATTTGATGACCTCAGAATACAATTGACCCACCATTGCTTGTACTGGTTCCAACTTGAGAATTACTTTCCCCAAAAGTTGTTCATCATCAGTGGTAAACTTTGAAGGGCTGATCTTTGCACAGCGGTAGAGCAAATTCTGAGGCCCAAAGCTGATCAGTGAAGACACCAGCAAAGGCTTGCGTGGAGACCGAACTTCCTTACCTAGAGAGGTTTATAGGTAACAGAAGATGAGTAGGGCTACCCAGGAGGCAAGAGTCTAAGCTTAGGTGGTGGTCTCCACTGTCCTCTAAACCCGGTCATTTTCCGGATGAACTGGGCAGGAGCGTAGCATATGGCCCTTTTGGTCGCAATATATACAGAATCCCAATGTTCTTCTCCTATGCTTTTCAGTCTCTGACAGTTTAGAGAGGAAGTTTACGTCCATAGGCTCAGCTTCAGCAGAGGAACTATTGCTGGTAGACTGCTGAATGGGAGGTAGGGACCATCTGTAGCTTTTGAGATCTCTCTCTCCTGTTGTCTTTCCTGCATCCGATGGTCAAGATCATGACAGAGAAATATGCATGCCAGGGTGTCTTTCAGGTGCTCTTTGAGCCCCCTGCAAAAAGCTGCATGTAGAGTGCCTGGATTTCAGCCTGCCTCATGAACCAGAGTCCTGAATTCAGCAGAATACTCAGTGAGAGAATGAAGACCCTGTCAGAGATCTAGAATGGTAGGTTCAGCTGAGGCACACCACCCAGGGAAATCGAAGACTGACTGAAATGCTGTGAGGAATCCTACAGAGGAGTGGACTTTTTCTCCACCCGTAGCAAAGCCCAGGCTAAGGCATTTTGTTTAAGCAGGGAAATTATAAATGCTATCCTGGAGGAATGTGTGATGAATACATGAGGGAGGGTGTGAAAGTGCAGGAGGCATTGGTTGAGGAAACCCACCCCCCACACACACTCAGACAGTAAGCCAGCATACTTCTCAGCCAGAGGAATCTTATGGGGCTTCCCCACTGGAAAATCCGCTGAGGTACCAAGAACAGAGGGAGCCAGATGGAAGGCTGGATCACTGGGTGATGCTAGTGAGGCTACAGTAGTGGAGCACAGCAAGACCAAAACAGCATCAAGCTTTTGATCCAAGGTGACTAGCTGAGACGCTTTTGTTGGTCTTGCTGGGACAAAAGTCTAGAGAGGTCCATATGTATGGCCCGATCTTCCTGTAATGAGGCATGGAAGATGAACTCCCTAGACGCTAGGAAGTGGTGCTGGTTAGTGATGCTGGAGGTCGTAGTGAAGTACTGAGGATCCTTGCTGGATCTGAGAAGTTGAAGACCTGATGAAACATGTAGTCTTGTTGTAAGATGTCAAACTTGAATGCAAGGAATGGGTAGCTAGTCTAGTCTCGACTACCAGTTGAGGTAAAGATTCTGGTTGAAGGGAAGGACACTCACAGTTGAGGTTTGATTAGCAATCGGAATAAGGCTCTGGTCGAAGGTAGAAGACTCACAGACTAGGATTGACTAGCAGTTGGATGTCAGGAGTCTGAGGTCACTCTGGGACAGCAGATGTCGGCTCGAAAGTCTCAACACGGGAGCCAGAGGGGGTTGAAGCAAACTGCAAATATCAGCAAAAGGCTGGGATTGATCTCACTGGCTGCAATATATGGCTGGGATCAATCCAATAGGATGCTGGTGGTAGCAAGGCCCTGTCAGATATCAAGCTGCTGCAGACAGGTGTCTGGCGTGGATCCAACAGGCTATTGGATGTATATCAGGGCCCTGTTGGAGATCAACCTGCCATAGAAGTAGTTCCTCTGGAAGACGAGCAGCAGCAGTGTAGTCGTAGTTTGAAAGAGGTAGACATCAAACAGGGTCGAGTCTGAGAATCAAGCCGGGCCACAACAGGATTTCAAAAAGGACAAATGAGCAGGCAAGAGTGGAGGTCGGGAATAGGCCATGGACAAACAGGATCAGTATCAAAAGCTGGAGAAGTACTATAGAACATAGGTAGAGCTCGAAGATCGGACACAGGTAGCCAGGAAGATAAGGTTTTAAAGGCCCAGCCACCAATCAGTAGTGTAATGGGCAGAAAAATCACTTGGATGGAGTGACAATGAGAGAGTGAGTGTGTGAGTGGGTTTGTGTGAGTGTAGATACAGATATGCATATATATGTATAAAATACCTCACTGGCATGCTTCACGTGGGCCTTTTCATTTTACTTCTCTGGTGGCCCATTATGCTTTTGTCTGACTCTGCCTACAAAGTTGGTACATAGATGTTGATCATTTTTGTAGAATGAGGAACAGAACAAAATAATACGTTATCCTGTTAAACATGTATACAAGCCAAAATGGTATTTTCATTTTGTTTAAATATTTAAATTTATTGTGTTGGTCATGAGCAGTACATTGTTATACAGTTTATAATTCATGAGCAGAGCTGATTGACGCTCGCTGTTCAAATTCTAATATAATACAATATATTCCATTAAATGCTAAGTGCTAAGACTGGGAACCTTACAGCTCTCAGACACTCAAAGCATAATGGGGTGGATCAAATATAGTGTAATACATGATTCAACAAACCACAGGTGCCAGGTCACCATGGTGACTAGGAAACTTGACCTGGCTCCTAAACACTGAAAGCAGGCCCTTTAACCCTTTGAGTGCCGGAGTGGTATGCAACACATTGCAGAGCAATGAACCTGTAACCCAACTAATACACTTCAAACTTACACACAATTATTTCACATCTGGGCAAGAACTATACATACAAAAGACTGGAACTGCCATGGAAATGCAAATAGCACCACAATACGCCAGCCTATTCATGGCAAAATTGGAGGAGGAGTTCTTGTCCACTTGCCGATTAAAGGTTCTGATTTACCTCCGCTATATAGATGATATGCTAATCAGGTAGGAACTTGGATCTCCTGACTGCCTGACTCTTGCTATCACTTGCCAGTCTATTTTTTTAAACTTCCCCTTTCTTCTGTCACAATCCCCCAAAACAGAGAACAACTTGGCTACCAGCAAGACTCCTAATAATCAGCTCCACTCTACTGCTTAACAGAGAACAATGCGCATTGTACAACATGCGAGCCAGGCAGCCAGGCACAATGGCAACGCGAGAGGAGAGGTATCGGAGGAAGCAGGCAGCAAATACAAGCCTACCACCCGCTTCCTCCTATGTCTCTCTCCCCTCCTCCCGCTTCCTGCAATGCCTCTCTAGTCCCCAGGCTTTTCTTATCCTGCGGGCTTCACAGCCACCCGCAGCAAAGGCAGTTTTTATGAATGAAGATGAAGGAAGCGCTGCAGTCACAGTGCAGCCTGCTCCCTCAGTTGTATTTTAACTTAGATCTCATCCATTTATAATGTTCTGCCTCCTGTGTCCCATTACTATTAGTACTTTTGCTCCACTCTCCGTTTGAAGGAGAGTGGAGCAAAAGTACTAATAGCAATGGGACACAGGAGGTAGGGCATTAAAAATGAATGAGATCTAATTTAAACTAATGTGTAATAATAGTATTTTAATAAAAAAAAAGTTTAAAACACACACACACACACATATATACTGTCAAGGTATGTAGTCCATACCTTGCCTATTAACCCTTTGGGTACCAGAGGGGTAGGAAACATGCTAAGCAATGCTTTCCTACCTCTCTGGTACTCAAAGGGTTAATTGTGGAATAAAAGACAGATTTGTCCACTACATGGAAGTCCATGAGGTGGATGTGGATGGGGTTAGTATGTCCAAAATATGCAATATATGTGACATACTAAGGGGGGAGTGTGGAAGGGGGCATTGTGTAGTGCTTGGTGTACTAGTTTTATTGATTGTAACCCTTTTAATGCCACAGGGGTGAGCAGTGCACATCCCTATGGCATTTAAAGCTGTCCATGGTGCTGAAAGCCATCTCTGTGTTCCCCTAGTGGCTGGGTAGGGAAAAGCACAGAGAATGCTGTTCAGAACTGTTGAAGTGGATTTTTTACTCTGCCTGTGCTGTTCTCTAAAAAAAATAGGCGTTAGATTTCTGGAGAGAAATGTTGCAATTTAACTCGCATTAGCCCTAACTCCAACATTTGAATAGCTTTTGGCGTCGCTTGTACATTATCCTCTATGGGTGAGATCTTGCTGTTCTGGCGACGTGTGTTTCAGAACTGGCGTTGCTTCTTACTAGTGGAACATTTGCATTGCTCAGTTGACGTTAAAACCAGCGTCGCCAGTTTTTCCTGCCAACGCCAACATTTGAATCGAGCCCGAAGAGAGCAGACTGGTTCACACAGTTGACATTCTAATATATCGAACAAATCTCAGGTGTTCATAGAGTTTATGTATTCGATCCCTTGTAAAGTGAACCTCCACAGGAGAAGTACTGGTACAAATGCTGTCAAGTTCCTGATCGATTGCATGGTATGATATATTCTGATCACATGTCTGATCAATCAAGACCAGTCATTTTCATTCCAAGTTGTGCAAGGGCTTCTATAGGTTTTGATCAACGATGTTCAATGACTGTTTCATTTCATTTACAATTATCATCAGGTGTTAACAGGTGGCAGATAAATGTAATAAGTTCAAGAGCTTCTTCAATTGTGATATATAGCTCATTTGATTGGTTCCATGCAAATAATGATCAGCTTCAGTAAGATAAATCAAGTAAATATTAAATCATTTAAAAATGTCAGATGCTCTTTATTTGATTGATCAAATGCTTATGTATTTAATAAAAACATTTATCTGGCCCAAAAAAGCTCAAGTGTTTAAACTGTAACTTTACCACAATCATGCAGAGATATAGAAATCTATCTATACATATAAATAGAATACCAAGTACCACTGATTTGAGATGGCAGTTTAACAGTGTACAGCAGTTTTACACTATGTGAAAAACAGTGGCGTAACAATAGGGGTCGCACCTGCGACCGGGCCTGTCACTGCAGCCACTGTGTACCAGCGACTGGCGCTCTAGTAACATAGAGCGCTGGGAGATTACATCATCTCTCAGTGCTCTGCATTACTGAGAACCACGTGGGAGCTTCAGCTTTGCGCCGAAGGAGGCACAGATCATTCTCATGATACCATGCCGCTAGACCACCAGGGACTTGAGGTAGGGGAATTGTGAAAATATGTATGGGGGCAATGTGGAATGGACATTGTGAAGATATGGGGGCAATATGGAGATTTAGGGGCAATGTGGAGATGGGGACAATGTGAAGATATGGGGGAAATGTGGAGATTGAGGGGCATTGTGGAAGGGATATTGTGAAGATATGGGGGCAATGTGGAGATTGAGGGGCATTGTGGAAGGGATATTGTGAAGATATGGGGGCAATGTGCAGAAATGGAGGAAATGTGGAGATTGAGGGGCATTGTGGAAGGGATATTTTGAAGATATGGGGGCAATGTGGAGATGGAGGGGCATTGTGGAAGGGATATTGTGAAGATATGGGGGCAATGTGGAGATGGAGGGGCATTGTGGAAGGGATATTGTGAAGATATGGGGGCAATGTGGAGATTGAGGGGCATTGTGGAAGGGATATTGTGAAGATATGGGGGTAATGTGGAGATTGAGGGGCAATGTGAAGGTTGAGGGGCAATGTGGAGATATGGGAGCATTGTGGAGATTGAGGGGCATTGTGGAAGGGATATTGTGAAGATATGCAGGGACAATGTGGAGATATGCAGGGACAATGTGGAGATATGGGGGCAATGTGGAGATATGGGGGCAATGTGAAGATATGGGGGCAATGTGGAGATATGGGGAGTAATGTGGAGATTGAGGGGCAATGTGGAGATTGAGGGGCATTGTGGAAGGGATATTGTGAAGATATGGGGACAATGTGGAGATATTCAGTGGCAATGTGGAGATATGGGGGCAATGTGAAGGTTGAGGGGCAATGTGAAGATATGGGGGCAATGTGGAGCTATGGGGGTAATGTGGAGATTGAAGGGCAATGTGGAAATATGGGGGCAATGTGGAGATTGGGGGCATTGTGGAAGGGGCAATGTGGAGATGGGAGCCAATGTGGTCGGGGGGGGGGCCATGGCAATTCTTGCACTAGGGCCCGGTGGCTTCTAGTTACGCCTCTGGTGAAAAAGGCACTGTAGCTCCTGTTTTAGACTCACGAAGCAAGTCTTGGTTCCTTTGCTAGTGATTAGAACTATATGAGCACAAAATGTTAGTGAGAATTGCATTACCTGCACCTATGGTGTTGGTAAATGTAAAAAGATGGAAATTTAAAAGGTAAAACACTTTTGTTAAACCTTTTTTATTACACAAATATATAGGGTATTTCCTGTAGCATATTTGCACTGTATATTAGCCCTGCCCTATGCTGTGCAATGTCCAGTGTCCCACCCTGCTGTCTGACTCCCACAATGACTCAGAGGAAGGATCAATCCTTCGGAGTGGCAACAATTTGGCTGCCTTTTTTGACTATAATGAGGTTTGAGAGACACTGATAATTGTAGTTTGGATTTTAAATGAAATTAGAGAAGTAATACCTTTTCAAGAAATCCTCTCCCAGCTGTTGTAATACTCTTGTTTTAGTAAGCAAGAAAATTACTTCAACATATATTATGCCATTAAAAAGGGTTACTGTGCCTCAAAACAAAAAAAAAGCTTGGAAATTCAGGGTTAGTTTTTGGGAACATCAGCTCTGTGTTACGTCTATTCTCTACAAATAACATTTAATTTGTATTGTCAGATATTTCAAATGTTATGTCATGTGTGATCTCATCATCAAAATACAGAGGTTGTATGGCATAATGTTTGTCAAGCCATATCTCCAAGTTTCCCAGCTTTTGTTAATTAGAGTGAAACTTTAATCCCGAATTCCCCAGCATTTGTTTCAATGAGAACTTGGATTTTGGCTTTAATGAGGTTTTTTTTGTACTTTTTTGCTGTTTTGTTTGTATAAGTACTAAGGTCGTTTTATTGTCTCATGAAAGTTATGCTGTTTGTGTCTTCTTGGTAGATAATTAGTAAGTTTTATTGCTGACATTCATTGTCATTTTCTATATACCTTTTGTGCATAGACTGCATTCTGGAGTGCTTTCATGTTCAATGTTGTAATTTTCTTACCTCTATTTATAGAGTATATAAAGATCATAGCATGGTATCAAATAGTTCATAAATAATAAACCTGTTTACTAAATTTACAGTATAAAACTTATTCTTCATGCAAACACGCAGCTATCTTGTGATGCTTCACTAACAGTCACTTTAGATCCGAGCAGCCTCATATTTGTATTAGGCTCCAGATGCATACAGCTTCTCCTTTCTGCCTAATTCCATGAACTATTATTATTGTTTCTCTATGCTATTAATAAAGTACCTATTTATTTTTGTCACTAGTTCTAAGACTTTAATAAAATTCTTTAAGATGGCCTCTTTTTGGGGCACTAAACATTTTAGGTAATGAATTAAACAATAATGACATAGAATAAGCCAGCATTGCAAAAGAGAATTTATAACAAAATGGACAGTTTACAATTGCAGTTAAATGCGATTTTAATTGAGAAACATTTTTAAGAGTGCATAAATTATTTTCATAATGTGTACCATTTTAGAATGAAAAATATCTTACTGAACAATAGCACATTTCTAATACATTTCTAGTACATTTGTGCTTATGACAACAGTAACAGCATTGAACCTGAAAGCTACAGTTTAATGTTTCCTTTGCATAGTCATTAATCACTTGTTGCTTATCAGCAAGGCTAAGATGACAATGGTCAGTGGTCATTTTAAAGCCTCAAGCTTTGTGCAAAGTCAATGGACTGTGGAAGAACAAACACTTATGCTTCAGAATATCAATTAGATGTAAAATGAACCACCTTTCTGAACTAGATCTGTCTGTAACTGAATGAGCTATATCCTTGTAAATAAACTGGACTCTGTAGCTGTCAGCTAATTATGGTCATTTTAACAGAAAAACACTGTTGGGACATGTGTGAACTGTTAGTAGTGATGACTATAACAACATGTGTATGGGGCCTAAGCCATCCGACATAAATAGTGGAGTCACCTTCCTGAACCCATGCACAAATCCCTATTTGGCTCCAGGAACTCTCTTCTCCTACCTCCCCTCTTCTCCGTCTGGTTTCTGTGGTGCCTGGAATACAGTGTTAACTGAAAAAACAATGAGGCTGGTGTACTCAGAAGAACAGGACTAATTCTGGAACAAGCCAACTGCACAATAGGGGGGTACATTACCAAACTACCGTTGAGTTAAATGGGGTTTTGATTTAAAAGCATTGTGCTGGAGACATCACTAGAATTAAAAGCATTAAAAGCCCATTTTAAATCAATAGAGTTGATTGAGGGGGCATATTTTAGAGCTAGGAATATGGAACATTCTTCCCTTTTACAACATAAAAAATGTGAGGACTTTTCCAATACCTCTGGCTGGTAGTATTCATTACTCAGTTGAATAGTACACATGGATAAATTGAAGATATTTTAAATAAACATTGGTCATTGTTGTCGTTAGACCCTATATTGAAGAAAATTATGCATAGTAAACCCAGGATAGTATTTAGGCGAGCACAAACTGTTAAAAATAAGATTGCACCTAGCAAACTGAAACACTCTGTGAATAACAATTTGAGGACAACATTGTTAATCAATTGTAAAGGCATTTATAGATGTGGGGTAAGTAGATGCCTCACTTGTAGTGTTATTATTCATTCCACTAAGACGAGCAAATCTTGAATTTATTTTTTATCATCACTTAAAATCACTGATAATCAATAAATTATAGTATTAATGTCAGCACATTGATTTATACACATATTCGTCATTAATTATGGTCATATATATCATTATCATTACTTTAAAACATGATATGTAACCACAACTTTTTAAAACTGTTTTAATATTTTTATTAATTACACATTAATATATAGTATTAATTTAATTTAAATATCACACATTTCATTCACATAATATATATTTTCAAATATTATTCAAGTCATCACATCTTCAAAGAACTGGGTGATGTGATTCATAGTGTCCCGTCTGGAAAAAGCCTGGGACCGGACAGGTTTACTTCTATGTGTTACAAAAAATTTTCAACCCTACTAATACCCCACATGACGAGATTAATCTTTTTATTCAGTTCAAATTCAAATTATCTCCCCATATCTTTTCTTAACAATGATGTCAAGCTTATTGCCGAACGTCTGAAACCTTGTGTGACCCAAGTAATTCACCTTAATCAGTTGGGCTTTGTTCCCGGTAGGGAGGCCAGAGACAACATGACTAAAGCCCTGTCCTTGATATATACTGCACTCTCAAAAGACATCCCTGCCCTATTGCTCACTATCGATGCTGAGAAAACTTTTGTTAGGGTACACTGGGTATATATTGAGGAGCTTCTCTTGTTCCTAGGGCAAGGGGAGCACAGTAGACATGGTATTATGAGTTTATACACATCACCGTCCTCTAGGCTGAAGATTAATGGTTCTCTTTCGGATCCCTTCCCCATAACAAACGGTACCTGCCAAGGTTATCCCCCCTCTCCCCCCCTCATCTTTATTCTATCCCTAGAGCCCCTACTGAATCTTATTCGCTCTCAATCAGATATTCATGGTCTTCCCTGTGATGGAGGTGTTACTAAATTATCAGGCTTTGCAGACAATATTCTTCTGCTTCTTTCCTGCCCTGATATCTCATTAATAGCAGTGACAGATCTACTACAGGAGTATGGGTAGCTCTGTAACATCAAAATGAATACCCCTAATTCTATAATCCTGAGTATTAAACTATCTGAATCTATTCAAAGATTCCTGAAGGACAAATTTCCATTCCGTTGGCCCTCCGACAAGATACAGTATCTGGGAATTCAGTTATCCCCAAACCTGAATCAGGTAGTTAATATTAATTTTAAGGCTCTCCTCCAAACTATTGTTGATGACCTCCAGAGGTGGAATAGATTATATGTATCCTGGTTCGGCAGTGTATATTTGGTAAAAATGATGATGTTACCCAAAATTTTATATACACTTAAAACCATTCCATTGTACTTCCCTCTTGCATACATTGCTAAATTTCAATCGGCTATCAATGCGTTTGTGTGGCCCTACAAAAAACCTAGACTTTCCACAGCCCGTTTATATCTCCCAGTAACACAGGGAGGTTTAGCCCTGCCTTATATATAAGTACTATTCCGCTATGGCTGTCTCTTTCCTTTTGGATTTGGTGATGTTCCTCCACAAAGTTTGGGTGCGTTCAGGGTGCCTCCATATCCCTCCAGACACTTTGGAAAATGTCCTCTGGTTATGACCCAAGGACAGACCCGCCTATTTTTGTTCTCATCCAGTACTCTCTCATCTTGCGTGTCTTTGGGACTCCTTTAACTCTACAAACTGTGCGGTTCCCTTTCCCTCCCCACTACTCTTGATATATGGCAACCCAGGCTTCCCTCCAGGTATACAGGGGAATCCTTTCAAGCTTTGGAAGGACAAAAACATTCATACCCTACAGACTTTGTTGATGACCACAGGATTTCTGTCTTTCGTGGCACATTGTTAAGCTCCACCCCACTCGCAAGTAAGCCTCGCACCCTTTTTTATGCAATTCTCTTAATTTTTTTACCCCCCAGTGGCACCATAGGAGTCCCGTCTGGGCACTCCAGGAGACAAACTTCCCAGGTATGGATATTTATCACACACCTCTCACAGTCAGTCCATATGTCAATTATGTAACCCTTTCAGTGCCAGTGAGGTATCTAATGTATTGTGCTGGGTACCTCCTTGGCACTCAAATGGTTCATACACACATGACATCCTGCATACTGAGTGAAGTCCATAACATGAATACTCTTTTACTGTTATTCCACATAAATCACTTCTAAAATGATCTGCACCCAAACAAAATACAGCCCATACAAATGCGGCTACTGCACACAATCACAGGACAGTACTACTGAGTATGCTTGTCACTCTCACTAGGAGGGGCATTATTTGAATGCATTTACTCTCTCTTGGCCTGTACTTTCTTCATCTCACCCCTGCTCTGAAATGGAGAACAGTAACACGACTGAGGTGGATGCAAACTGAATTAGTCACATCAAACACAAGGGCTGTGATAAAGAGCAGCAGGGTTCTGTCAAACTGAGAGATGGTATCACGGTGCCTGTGATCCTAGCTGCAGGGCGACATTGCTACTTCCAGGTTTCACCTTGCACGGTTCTTATTGGCCATTGGGTTCTGGCTCTGCCCAGGGCTAGCCTTTTTATACCGGGTCCTGTCATTCTTTCAGCGCCCTTTCGTGGTGTACCTGTACCTAGAGTTTGAGTTGCTGCATGTCCCAGCTTGCCTGACTTTGCTTCTGTCGCTCCTGTGTTATTGCTTTCCGTTGCTGACTAGGACTGGCTGACTACCTCCGTGTGTACTGAACTGGCTTTGGCTGAAAACCCGCTTCCATTGCTGACTAGGACTGGCTGACTACCTCCGCGTGTACCGAACTGGCTTTGGCTGAGAACAGCTACCGTTGCTGACTGGGCCTGGCTGACTCACTCCGTGTGTACCGATCTGGCATTCTGGCTTCTGACCTTCTGTGTGCGCACCTTGAGCTCCATTACTCTTGATCTCTTTACTCAGTGACTTCCGGTACAGTGCCTGCTTGGCCTGTCACTCCCTAGGATACCTGGGAGACTGAGTTGCGAGTAGCTACATTTACTGTTATTCCCTAGGGTACTAGGGATCTGGTCACTTGCCAGTATCTGGTCAGGGTGTTGCCGCTGTCCCTAGCGTTCTAGGGATCCAGTCACTTGCCAGTGTCCTATCTGTGTTGCCTCTGCTATCCTTAGCGTTCTAGGGACCCGGTCACTTGCCAGTGTCCTATCTGTGTTACCTCCGCTATCCCTAACGTTCTAGGGACTCGGTCACTTGCCAGTGTCCTATCTGTGTTGCCTCCACTATCCCTAGCATTCTAGGGGCTCGGTCACGTGCCAGTGTCCTTTCTGTGTAGCCTCCGCTATCCCTAGCATTCTAAGGATCCGGTCACTTGCCAGTATCCTATCTGTGAGTTGCCTACCATACTCCCCAGAGTTCTAGGGATCAGGTCACTTGCCAGTGTCCTATCTGTGTGTTGCCTACCATACTCCCTAGAGTTCTAGGGATCCGGTCACTTGCCAGTATTCTAATTGTGAGTTGATTCCATACTCTCTAGCATTCTAGGGATTTGCCCTGCAGTTACCTGCCTCTATTCTCAGTGTGCCTTTCCACGGTTTTGGTACTGTTGTGGTTTACTCTGTGCCAGTATCCAGTCTACGGATCAAGCCTACTTAGTTCCTGTTGTATTGTTTTTCATTGCATATTATTTCTGTTCATCCTGACCTGTGACAGATTTGGGAAGTACCACGGTACTGTCCTTATCTGGGCCTGAGTAGGGTGATCTTTCCTTGCTGATTATTTATTTTCAATAAAGCTGATCTTAACCTTACCTAATTTGCCTCAGTGTTCTTACAAAACTGTGACAGTACGAAAGGGCCATGAACTCAGACAATACAGGTAGCTGAAGGTAGCTCTCAAAATATCCATTGGAGAATGGATTCACATGAGCAATGCTTGGATCAGTTGTCGCTGGCCATGCAGACGATTCTGGAGCGTACCGCACATCTTGACAAACCAGTGCAAGCATCAGTGGCCACCCCAGTTTTGGCACAGATGGCACAAGCACAGGCACTCAGTAATCCATGTAGAGGGTTGTCCACAACCACTCCACTCCCACTGAGATATGATGGGGAACCTAATTTATACTGTGGTTTCCTGAACAAGCAAGACATTTTTATCACAGTGCCTGTGATCTAGCTGTCACTCTCTGCTATGTACAAGGGTGATTTGTTCACTTAGTTTGGCCCGCCCCTTGGTTTCCTTTTTATACCTGGCAATTCCATCTGTCAGGCGCCCTTTCGTGGTGTTTCTGAGCCAGTTGTTCTGTTGCTACGTTTCTGATTCCTGTGTACCGATTTGGCTAGCCCTGACCATTCTCCAGTGTTCCTGCTTGTGTATGACCCGGCTCGTCTGACTATCTCCTCCGGATCTCGACTCTGCTTGGCTGACGTTCCTGCTTGTGTATGACCCGGCTCGTCTGACTATCTCCTCCGGATCTCGACTCTGCTTGGCTGACGTTCCTGCTTGTGTATGACCCGGCTGGTACGACTACCTCCTACGTGCTCCGATCCGGCCTTGCTGACTTCTTCCCGCAAGATCACCTCCAGCGTGTTCCAGAAGACCCACGTTCCGGTTTGTCGCCGTCGCGACATTATCATCCACTGTTCCAGTACTTGTGTGGCTGTCTTGCCTGGTGTTACTTCGTGCAGTGCAGTGTTACTATCGTGCAGAGTTGTGTGCGCCTCCCTCAGACCGCAGTGCTGTGCTACTGCAGAAAAGCCTTGTGTAAACGTGCCTTTTAACCCTACCAGTGCTGTCTCGGTCCCACTCTCCCTACTCCAGTGTGAGCCTAGTTCATAGTGAAACTCTTGCTGAGTTGGCCGCTCTCCGTCGGCAACTCGATACCATCCCAGTAGAGTGTTCACTTCCTATTAGGCCAGTTGGGCGCTTTGGCTCTCTATCTCTCTCGTTGTATACACTGGGTGATTCCGTTATACCGAGTGGTGACGGGCACAGGCTTTAGCACTAGCATTCCGGTACTACTTCTGTTGGGCTTTGGGCCCCGTCTCATTATACTCAGTCCGGTAGAGTCTGAAGAGGCTTGGGAGCTCTTGCACTGCAGGCCGGTTCGATACACGCCCGTGGGGCTAAGATCACTTGCACCAGCAGTAGCCATTCCTGTAGGTACGCTTGTGGGGGGGCTATTGGGCTCTGCTAGACTACACACCGTGGCGAGACAGTCCCTATCCACTTGCTGGTGAACATTTCTTCAGCACAGCTTATCTACACCTTGGGCGTGCCAAGCATCCATTTAAGAGACTGTTCATAATCAAGGACTTAACCCTTTGTGGTTACCTTAAGCGTAACCTACTCATACCCAGGGCGTGCCAAACAGTTCCTTTGAAACTAATATTTATAAAGGACTTAACCCTCCGGGGTTGTACCCCTTCCTTGGTGGTATATGTGTACTTGCTTTCCGTTTGTGCATGTAACTTTGTATTTTCCAGTCACTATCATTTATGTACACCCCATCGCCACTAGAGGGCGACCTTATGTGTTATTATTGCTAAATAAAACTGTGTTTTATTTTACATACTGGTCTGAGAGTCTTTAAAAAAACCGTGACAGTACGAAAGGGCCAATGACCTCAGACAGTAAGGGCGAAGGTAACACTCAAAACATCCACTGGAGAATGGATGCCCAAGAGCAGCGCTTAGATCAATTGGCACTGGCTCTACAAACCCTGCTGGAGTGTACGATACACCTAGACAAGCCTAATCCGAGTCCGGTGGTCTCCTCAGTCTTGACACCGGACAATCCGCCTCTAGCTCCTCGTACGGGCGTCAGGGGCTTAACGGCTACGGCGCCGTTACCGTTGAGATATGATGGCGAGCCTTCCCTATGCAGGGGCTTCATTAACCAGTTAGAGATCTATCTGGAATTAACGCCTCAGGCTTTTCCTAACGACCGAAGCAGGGTCGGTTTCATGATATCGCTACTAACTGGCAAGGCTTTGGCTTGGGCGAACCCCTTGTGGGAAGGTGCCAGACCTTGCACGCTGAACTTTAACGAATTTGTAAGAAAGTTACGCCGTGTGTTTGAGGTGCCTGGTAGAGTGGCCTCCGCTGCCAAAAAGGTAATGGAAATACAGCAGGGCGAACGTTCCTTGGGCAGTTATGCGATAGAATTTCGGACCCTGGCTGCGGAGGTGGGCTGGAACGATGAGGCATTATTGGCAGCCTTCGCTAAGGGGCTCTCCGAGACAATTAAAGATGAAATTGCTGCTCGGGATGTACCTGATAACCTAGATGAATTCATTGACTATGTAATGATCATTGACTCCCGTATCAGGGAGAGAAGGTTGGCACGAAAGGCAACCTCCAGTAAGCATGGGGTGAACTGTTTCTTTGACCCACCCTCTCCACCCTTTTCTCCTGAACGCAAGGGAGAGGCAGCAGAGCCAATGCAACTGGGTTTCACGAGACTCTCCAACGAGGAGAGGTCTTTTCGTAAAAAGCATGGTCTCTGTCTTTATTGTGGCAAACAGGGGCACCTTTTGCGCAATTGTCCAGTAAGGCCGGGAAACGCACGCAGCTAGGGTACCTTGGGGGACAGGCCCTAGGTGGTGTACAACAGTCCCCAGATCCTAACATTGCTAAACCCACCATCCAGGTGACGTTCTTTTGGGCAGATAAGGGCGCAGACACCTTGGCACTAGTGGACTCTGGTGCAGCCGGATACTTTATGGACCAGTCTTTCGCAGACTTGCACAACATTCCTCTATGCAAGAAGGAGTGTCCGTTGGCAGTAGAGGCCATTGATGGCAGACCATTGGAGCCAGCCTTTATTACTATGGAAACTATTCCTATCTCTATGTCAGTTGGGGCTCTCCACAAAGAGGAGGTTCAGTTTCAGATTATCCGCTCTCCTCACCATGCAGTCATATTGGGGTTTCCATGGTTGCTTCGGCATAATCCTCAATTTGATTGGCAAACATGCGAAGTCAGTGCCTGGTCCAATTACTGTAAAGAAAACTGCCTATCTATCCCTGTGAAAATTATGTGTACCTCCCCTGCTATACCAGTTGAATATGGTGAATTCAGTGATGTATTCAGCAAGGGGGAGGCTAGCGCATTGCCCGAGCACAGACCCTACGATTGCGCTATTGATCTGCCTCCTGGCGTGTTTCCTCCAAGGGGTCGTACTTACCCACTGTCTTGCGAAGAGAACAGGGCTATGGAGGAGTACATTGAGGATGCCCTTAGTAGAGGAATTATCCGCAAGTCTAACTCCCCGGCTGGTGCCGGATTCTTCTTTGTTAAGAAGAAAAATGGCGAACTTAGGTCTTGTATAGATTACCGGGGCTTAACAAGCTGATGCCCAAGAATGCATACCCTATTCCACTCATCACTGAGTTATTTGACAGATTGAAGGGCTCTTCTGTCTTCACCAAACTTGATTTACGGGCTGCTTACAATCTAGTAAGAATCAGAGAAGGTGATGAGTGGAAAACGGCATTTAATACCAGAACGGGACACTACGAATATCTGGTAATGCCATTTGGCTTATGTAATGCACCTGCGGTATTTCAGGAGCTGATTAATTTACATCTTGCGTGACATGCTTCAGTCCTGTGTGGTGGTATATCTGGACGATATATTGATTCACTCCTCTACGCTAGCCCAGCATATTAAAGATGTCACGCAAGTTTTGTCACTACTCAGGGCTAATAAGCTGTTTTGCAAGTTGGAAAAATGCGAATTCCATGTGTCACAAGTACCATTCTTGGGGTTCATAATCTCGAAGGATGGAATCGCTATGGACCAAGAGAAGTTGGCAGCGGTATTGCAGTGGCCTCGCCCTAAAGGGTTAAAAGCGATTCAGCGCTTTTTAGGGTTTTCCAACTATTATAGGAAATTCATACGCAACTTTTCCACTATTGTGAAACCCTTGTCTGACTTAACTCATAAGGGCACTTCTCCCTCTCAGTGGTCCGAGGCCGCTGATAATGCGTTTGAGACCTTAAAATCTGCCTTTGCGTCTGCTCCAGGACTGTCCCATCCCAACCCCTCCCTGCCTTTTACGTTGGAGGTCGACGCCTCCGAAGTTGGGGTTGGGGCAGTACTCTCCCAGCGTCCTGTGGGAGGTGGTAGCTTGAAACCTTGTGGGGTTTTTTCTAAGAAGTTGTCTACCGCACAAAGTCACTATGAGATTGGCGACAGAGAGTTATTGGCTATTATATTGGCATTGAAGGAGTGGCGCCACCTGTTGGAGGGTACTAAGAATCCAGTATTGATCCTGACCGATCACAAGAACTTGACATATCTCTCTGAAGCTAAGAGGTTGTCTTCTCGTCAGGCCAGGTGGGCACTATTCCTGTCCCGATTTAACTTCGTGGTATCATATCTTCCAGGGTCTAAGAATATCAGGGCAGAAGCATTGTCTCGTCAGTTTGCATCGGACACTGACAGGGAGGAGGAGCCGGTACCCATCATTCAGCCTGACCGTATTTTGGCTACCATCCGCACTAGTATAACCTCACCTCTGGGAGAGGAGATTCTGGGGTCTCAAGCTAGGGCTCCACCTGAGACTCCAGTTGGCAAATGCTTTGTGGAGGAGCCTTTCCGTACTCGCCTTTTGGAGACCTATCATTCCTCTAGGGCTGCTGGGCACATTGGCAGGGATCAACTGGTATGGTCTCTTTCGCAATTATTCTGGTGGCCGACGCTCAGAGCCGATTGTTCCGCCTTTACTGCCGCCTGTGCCATATGTGCCTGTGCCAAGACCCCCAGACATCTTCCAGTGGGCTTGCTCCAACCTGTGCCTAATGGGGAACGACCCTGGTCCCACATTTCTATTGATTTTATGGGAGAATTGCCTAACTCGAGGGGGTTTACTTTTATACTTATGGTGGTTGATCGGTTCTCCAAAATGACTCATTTTGTGCCACTCAGAGGGCTTCCATCGGCTCAGGAACTAGCTAAAGTGTTTGCTAGTGAGGTGTTTCGTTTGCACGGGGTACCCAGAGTGGTGGTCTCTGACCGTGGGAGTCAATTCGTGTCCAGGTTCTGGAGGGCATTCTGTGGCATGATGGGCATTCAATTGTCCTTCTCTTCCGCCTACCATCCCCAGACCAACGGAGCCGCTGAGCGTGCCAACCAGGGATTGGAACAGTTCCTGCGCTGTTTCATCTCTGATCATCACGACAATTGGGACGACCTGTTGCCATGGGCGGAGTTTGCCAGGAACTGTGCAGTTAACTCATCATCCGGTAGCTCCCCGTTCTTAATCAATTATGGGTTTCAGCCAGGTTTGCTCCCGGATTCGTTTCAATCTCAGCAGATTCCGGCTTTGGATGAGCATATGGAGCAGCTCCGTTCTACATGGGCACAGGTACAAAGGACCCTCAGTCAGTCCTTCCAACGACATCAGAGGTATGCCAATTGCAGACGGCTGCCAGCGGTCTCTTTCCAGGTTGGGGATAGGGTATGGCTTTCCTCCAGAAACCTCAACCTGCAAGTCCCTTCGAATAAGTTGGCTCCCCGGTTTATTGGCCCATTTAAGATTATTCGCAAAATTAATCCGGTCTCCTATGCGTTGGAACTTCCACCGTCTATGCACATTCACAATGTGTTCCATGTGTCTTTATTAAAACCCTTGGTTTGCAATCGTTACACGACCACTCCGGTGGTTCCTGGGCCGGTGGACGTCCAGGGGCAAGAGGAATATGAGGTCCAGAGCATTATTGATTCTAGCTGACTTAGAGGGAAGTTGCAATACTTGGTCCACTGGAAGGGCTATGGCCCGGAGGAGCGCTCTTGGATTGACCAGAAGGACCTCCATGCGCCCAGACATGTGCGCAATTTCCACTCCAAATACCCTCAGAAACCGAAGCCTCCAGCTGGGAGAGGGGGTCTTTGAGGGGGGGGTACTATCACAGTGCCTGTGATCTAGCTGTCACTCTCTGCTATGTACAAGGGTGATTTGTTCACTTAGTTTGGCCCGCCCCTTGGTTTCCTTTTTATACCTGGCAATTCCATCTATCAGGTGCCCTTTCGTGGTGTTTCTGAGCCAGTTGTTCTGTTGCTACGTTTCTGATTCCTGTGTACCGATTTGGCTAGCCCTGACCATTCTCCAGTGTTCCTGCTTGTGTATGACCCGGCTCGTCTGACTATCTCCTCCGGATCTCGACTCTGCTTGGCTGACGTTCCTGCTTGTGTATGACCCGGCTCGTCTGACTATCTCCTCCGGATCTCGACTCTGCTTGGCTGACGTTCCTGCTTGTGTATGACCCGGCTGGTACGACTACCTCCTACGTGCTCCGATCCGGCCTTGCTGACTTCCTCCCGCAAGATCACCTCCAGCGTGTTCCAGAAGACCCACGTTCCGGTTTGTCGCCGTCGCGACATTATCATCCACTGTTCCAGTACTTGTGTAATAGAAGAGAAGAAAAGGGCGCAGAACCCTCTAAGAGCACCAGCTGTAACAGAAGTGTGATAGTGACCCCCAATAATCCAAAATGCTTACCAGATAGAAGCGAATATTAACTCCATAATCCACCTCTCATTAACCACAATTCTTCAAATTCCCAAGTCCGCCAGAATTTCCAAGATAATTTATTAGAAGAGTGAAGTACAATTTAAAAATTCAATATAAAAGCAATAATTCGTTATAATAAATCCCCAACGCGTTTCGTGTGGAATCAACACTTTTTCAAGGGTACAAATATTAAATACAATCAAATTAGAACTTAAAATTGCCAAGTTTATATATACCTTTCGTGTAGGATATACAGCACGCTCGGATCCTTCTCCATTAGGTTCTCTATGATGACGTTTTTCCTCATTCAGATGGTTCCGTCTCGTCTCACCGGAAGTGACGCAATGCGCTCCAAATTTGGAACGCATGCGTTTCCTATGGATGGAACGTCTCGATGTCAATACGAGACTATCCACCAAGAGACAAGGAATATCAGGAAATATTCCCTGAGTAGAACACAATATCCTATTCTGTATTTATAGAGGGACTCATAATCAAAGGGGATACTTCAACCCCAGGGCCCCTCAGACTTTTGGAATTCAATCCGAAAGAGAGAGAACAGGAGAAACTAGTGCTTCTAAAACATCAAGAGAAACTGATTTAACGTCTGGACAAACTATAAGAAGTACAAATCCGTATCAAGCTTTGGAGAATGAGCATTTAGATGTCAACTCAATTCCCAATGACAAAGAAGATAAGGGAACAAAGAAACATAAGGATAAAAAGAAAAATATTGAAGAGAAAAGAAATGATCTACAGACTTTACAGTCCAATGAAATGTTGAGACAACCAGTTATTATAGATAACTATGTATCTGCTCACTCATCTACTACTTCATCCAATAGCAATTCGCTTCCATCATCCTCTCCTTTTTTAGAGAAAATGGGAAAGGGAGTCAAAATGAAGAACCCAATTCAACAACTTTGGGAGAATGTGACGCCCCGAAGGAAAAGAGAGGAAGAAAATTCAGAGGATGTAGAGGAGGAAAATCCAAAAACCAAAAATGCAAGGATACAGCAATTGAACCAAGAACTAGCTGCAATGGAATAATTAATCAATCTGATGAACGAAAAATCAAGTTTCTATCTTAAGAAAAGGTTTATCTTTTGCTCCAAGTCAAAAACCCAATCACTTTCACTTTTTTATTGATTTGAACAAGTTTATTAGAAAGCTGACTCTTAAAAGATATTTTAAGAGCAAAGCAGAAGAAAGTTTAAGAGATCTACAAACTTGTGAGCATTTAGCATTAGAATCACAATCTACTATTCTTGATACTCTTGAAGAACTTAGAAAGGAAAGTACTCCAGATAGTCAAGGTGCATTTTTAACATCAATAGCACCCTCTGATCCTTATTCCCCACCATTCATTCGGACAGATTTTAAAAAGAAATCCAACTTTTTTCCTTCCAATTACAAGGGACCATATATTGAGGCCTTTTATAGTGTGGTAATGAGGGAATATAATAAAGTAGTAACAAAAGAAAATATTAAGAAAGATAATTTAACTAAAGGTGAACGTCTAGCGCTCCAAGAATTAAGAGAGAACCCTAGGATAACAATTAGGGAAGCAGATAAAGGAGGAGCTTTGATTATACAAAATACCAATGAATATCTTGAGGAAGGGTATAGACTTCTGTCAGATATAGATTCATATCAAAAGCTAGACTGTAACCCTAGTTCTACATTTCTAAAACAGCTCAAGGAACTCTTGAGTGAGGCTCTATTGAAAAACATCATAAGTCGAGAGGAACATGACTTTATTTTTATTCCGATACCGGATGTGGCCTTCTTTTGCCATCTTCCGAAGGTCCACAAAAGAATTATTAATCCTCCTGGACGCCCGATTATTTCGGGTATGAACAATATGACTTGCAACCTTTCAGCATTTGTAGATCATTTTCTGCAGAAATATGTAAAAACTTTACCATCATATATTAGGGACTCTCAACATGTTTTACAACAATTTCATAAGATTGTTGGGACCATGAAGAATACCTATGGGTTACCCTAGATGTTACAGCATTATACACTTCGATACAACATCATCTGGGACTACTGGCAGTTGCACATTTTCTAGACAAAGACCAGGAATTACCAACTCTACAAAAAGAATTCCTATTGAAGAGTATTAGATTTATATTGTTTCATAATTTCTTCCTATATCAAGGTCAACACTACCTACAGATCAAAGGGACAGCTATGGGGACCAGGTTCGCCCCTAGCTATGCTAACCTGTTTATGGGATTGTGAGAGGAGGAACAGGTATGGAGCAACAATCCCTGGCGGGCGAACCTGGTCTACTATGGTAGGTTTATAGATGATATCATCATCATCTGGAAGGGAGGAAAGGAAGAATTAATGTTGATGATTGAATCCTTCAACAGAAACGAAAAAGGTATAGAATTCACGTCAGAAATTGATGCTAAACAATTTCATTTTTTAGACCTGAAATTAATAGCCAGAGAAGGCCAAATTGAAAGTACAGTATATATTAAACCAGTAACAAACAACACGTATCTACATTCTTCCAGTTGCCATCATAAAAGATGGAAGATGAATATACCATATGGTCAATTCAATAGACTGAGAAGAAATTGTAGTGATATACGAGATTTTGATGAAGAATGTATAAAAATGAAGGATAAGTTCCGAGAAAGAGGCTACCCAGAGAACCTGGGTTCTTCATTTTGACTCCCTTTCCCATTTTCTCTAAAAAAGGAGAGGATGATGGAAGCGAATTGCTATTGGATGAAGTAGTAGATGAGTGAGCAGATACATAGTTATCTATAATAACTGGTTGTCTCAACATTTCATTGGACTGTAAAGTCTGTAGATCATTTCTTTTCTCTTCAATATTTTTCTTTTTATCCTTATGTTTCTTTGTTCCCTTATCTTCTTTGTCATTGGGAATTGAGTTGACATCTAAATGCTCATTCTCCAAAGCTTGATACGGATTTGTACTTCTTATAGTTTGTCCAGACGTTAAATCAGTTTCTCTTGATGTTTTAGAAGCACTAGTTTCTCCTGTTCTCTCTCTTTCGGATTGAATTCCAAAAGTCTGAGGGGCCCTGGGGTTGAAGTATCCCCTTTGATTATGAGTCCCTCTATAAATACAGAATAGGATATTGTGTTCTACTCAGGGAATATTTCCTGATATTCTTTGTCTCTTGGTGGATAGTCTTGTATTGACATCGAGACGTTCCATCCATAGGAAACGCATGCGTTCCAAATTTGGAGCGCATTGCGTCACTTCCGGTGAGACGAGACGGAACCATCTGAATGAGGAAAAACGTCATCATAGAGAACCTAATGGAGAAGGATCCGAGCGTGCTGTATATCCTACACGAAAGGTATATATAAACTTGGCAATTTTAAGTTCTAATTTGATTGTATTTAATATTTGTACCCTTGAAAAAGTGTTGATTCAACACGAAACGCGTTGGGGATTTATTATAACGAATTATTGCTTTTATATTGAATTTTTAAATTGTACTTCACTCTTCTAATAAATTATCTTGGAAATTCTGGCGGACTTGGGAATTTGAAGAATTGTGGTTAATGAGAGGTGGATTATGGAGTTAATATTCGCTTCTATCTGGTAAGCATTTTGGATTATTGGGGGTCACTATCACACTTCTGTTACAGCTGGTGCTCTTAGAGGGTTCTGCGCCCTTTTCTTCTCTTCTATTTTACAGTTTCTTGAATTCTGCACGATCCACTAGTGTACAAAGGGCAGCGAACTAAGAAGAGATAGCTGTGAAGGTTTGTGAACCCAAAGAATATTTCCAAATATGATGCTATAAGCGAACAGTCTTCCACCAATAGAGAAGCTTCTTTCCCTTATCTCCACCAGAACTTTTTTTCCACTTTGATTGGCACAAGCCGTTTATTGTTTGTTCTTTGGACTGACAAGCCCATTTGATTGAAGATTTTTTAGGCTGTTATTGCATTATATGCAGCCTTTGTTTTATCTTGTTTTTTATCTACATACATATATTTTTTGATATATTATTTTATAGTGTACATTAAACCCAAGCGCTAAGAGAAGAGGGTTTTTTTCCTGTGGTTATCACAGTTGCCCCCCCTATTCTCTTTTCCATTTATTTTTGTGTATTGGTTTCCAGTACTTGTGTGGCTGTCTTGCCTGGTGTTACTTCGTGCAGTGCAGTGTTACTATCGTGCAGAGCTGTGTGCGCCTCCCTCAGACCGCAGTGCTGTGCTACCGCAGAAAAGCCTTGTGTAAACGTGCCTTTTAACCCTACCAGTGCTGTCTCGGTCCCACTCTCCCTACTCCAGTGTGAGCCTCGTTCATAGTGAAACTCTTGCTGAGTTGGCCGGTCTCCGTCGGCAACTCGATACCATCCCAGTAGAGTGTTCACTTCCTATTAGGCCGGTTGGGCGCTTTGGCTCTCTATCTCTCTCGTTGTATACACTGGGCGATTCCGTTATACCGAGTGGTGACGGGCACAGGCTTTAGCACTAGCATTCCGGTACTACTTCTGTTGGGCTTTGGGCCCCGTCTCATTATACTCAGTCCGGTAGAGTCTGAAGAGGCTTGGGAGCTCTTGCACTGCAGGCCGGTTCGATACACGCCCGTGGGGCTAAGATCACTTGCACCAGCAGTAGCCATTCCTGTAGGTACGCCCGTGGGGGGGCTATTGGGCTCTGCTAGACTACACACCGTGGCGAGACAGTCCCTATCCACTTGCTGGTGAACATTTCTTCAGCACAGCTTATCTACACCTTGGGCGTGCCAAGCATCCATTTAAGAGACTGTTCATAATCAAGGACTTAACCCTTTGTGGTTACCTTAAGCGTAACCTACTCATACCCAGGGCGTGCCAAACAGTTCCTTTGAAACTAATATTTATAAAGGACTTAACCCTCCGGGGTTGTACCCCTTCCTTGGTGGTATATGTGTACTTGCTTTCCGTTTGTGCATTTAACTTTGTATTTTCCAGTCACTATCATTTATGTACACCCAACCGCCACTAGAGGGCGACCTTATGTGTTATTATTGCTAAATAAAACTGTGTTTTATTTTACATACTGGTCTGAGAGTCTTTAAAAAAACCGTGACAATTTTTTGGAACTGGTACCACAGGCTTTTCCGAGCGAAATTAGCAAGGTAGGATTCATGGTATCCTTGTTGACAGGCAGAGGGCTGGCCTGGGCTATTCCGATCTGGGAGACGCCTAAACCTATTACCACAAACTTTGTTGAGTTTGTAAGGGCCTTCCGTAGTGTATTTGAAGTTCCTGGGCTCGCAACCTCTGCAGCAAAACGATTAATGAGAATCCAACAGGGCATATGTATAGTTGCAGATTATGCAATTGAATTTCGCACGCTAGCAGCAGAGGTTGTCTGGAACAATGAGGCACTTCTGGCCGCCTTCACGCAAGGCCTCGATGATAGAATACAAGATGAAATCGCAGCTCACAAATTACTGGAAGAGCTGGATAAAGTCATAGAATTTGCTACATTGATTGACACTCGTATAAGGGAAAGAAACCTTTATAAAGATTGTAGGCATAGGCCTTCAACTGGGTCGTTGCCCAGCCCTGGTTTCCCACCCTGTAAGATGCATAACATTAGTACCAGTGGTCTCCCTCGTGCAGGGTAATAACCAGTTCTTTAGGAGTACATATATATATATATATATATAGAGAGAGAGAGAGAGAGAGAGAGAGAGAGAGAGAGAGAGCCATATGTAAGTTGATATTGCTGTGTTAACTTCTGTAACTAGCATTTTATATGATTGGGATTCTCCTCTCTTGCAGGATATCCGTGATAGGATATTCTTTATCTTTTCTGGGTGAAATTGGAAGAGAATTAATAAATATTTTTAAGAAGTTCCTCAGAATAATATCTACTTGCACTTGCTATTTGAATGTTTCTTCTACTGGTGTAATTCACTCTTGGAAAGCATGAAATTGCCATGTAGCCCCCGAGGTGCAAAGCCAAGATAGGCACAGTATGAGGAGCGTGATAGTAAAGAAGTGCAAAGAGCAATGCACTGTGGAGCACCGGGCATTGCTCTTTGTAGTTTACAACACTTCCAGTTTTGCATTAGATGGTTGGAATGCATTTGCCACTTTGGTCTGTAGATATGCCACTCTGATTGCAAAACTGAGATTAGGCTGATTTTTGGAAATTAATGATTCAGCTCTCAAAGTGGGTAAAACACATAAATATCTGGCAATACTCTCATTGTTTAATTTTAACTCCTGAGGAATTTATGTGTATGCAGAAGTCACAAAACACATTGATTACTATTTGCATATGTATTATTTTCAATCCTTTTATGTATGTACCTTTTTTGCCCTGATTTTTTTAAAATATACTTTATATTTGAAATTAATTTGAATAGGTAAAGTTTTACACCCTGAATTCCTCGTAGAGTGGTTGGCCTCTCTGATCAATACATAGAAAGGTTAGCTGTATTTTATACAAAGTTAGAAAGCATCCCTTTGAGATGAAAAGAGAGCAACCATATCTGTGTAGCAAAGTGAAGGGCTGGTCGAAGGAGAAAGAAGCGGGACCAGTAAGCCAGGGGAGTTCCACCAGCCTGGGATGTATAGCCAGAGCTTATTAAGATGAGAGACCAGAGCAGCCTCTGACTAATATGAGTACTTTTCAAGAGAGCACATGGGTGTCTGTTTTTTGCATAAAAAATCCCAGATATACTATGCTTACAGACCTGTTTTTAATAACTCCAAGAATTTTCACCTTAAGTACAGTTAATGTTAATCCATTCTTCCATAAATGCTATCTTTAAATTATTGTTATTTTTTTCTTTGTTTGTTTGTTTAAATCATTAACATATTAAGAATAAAAATGGTACCTTGTGATGTCTCATTGATGTTCGCTACTGTACAAGCTTCACATTACTTCCCCCCGTATTTCAATCCCTCCCTCATCCTTTCCCACCTAAAATTATGAAAGGATAGGGGAGGGACAGTGCATAGAACATCTAAGTGTAGTATAAAAGTTTGGAATTTATTACAGAAACAATATAGTATTAAAATGTGTATTAAAAATATATATTAGGAAATTAATATTAAAATGAGCAATTACTGTATTTATATCTACACAATTGTGTGGATCTTGTAAATGGCTAGTTTATAAGCTAGCTATATACTTCCATTGCTTTCACAGTCTGGCCACTATTTTGGAGAATCTGGAAAGCCAAACGAATATAGTAGTATCAACAAAAGCTCTGCCAAATAAAAGCGCTGTGGCTTAGCTGGTTAAAGTGCCTGCCTTGAAAACAGGAGATCCTCAGTTCAACTCTTAGCAGTGTCTAAAGTCATTTTTAAATAAAGGGGGAAAAAATATATGTAAAAGTATGGTTGCTGTCATTTTAGGGGTCTGCTCAAATGGTACTAATGAAAGTCATAGCTTACAGAGCTCATGAAGTTTGCTTTGTGACCTTTGACTTCCTACTAGAGTTGAGCGAGCATGCTCGGCCGATGCTCGGATCGGCTCGAGCATCGCTCTGCTCGGCACATGGCGGTACTCGTACGAGTACCGCATGTGCTCGCCCGCCATGTTCGGGTCTCCTCCCCGCACGTTTCGCGGCTGCTGCGCAGCCAATAAACGTGCAGGGAGGCTCTGACATCAGTGTAATGCCAGCAGCCATGTTGGCTGCTGGCATTACACTGATTGGCTGGCCAGAACCTGTGGTCGGGTGCTGTATAGCACCTGACCAGCGAGTTCGGCTCAGTCTTAGCCAGGGAGAGATGAGGATAGGAAGGGAAAGTCAGTGTAGGGAGAAGAAAAGCAATTGTGAAAAAAAAAAGAACCAAAAGTCCTTTTTAGGACTACTGTGTGTGGGGGCAGCAGTTTATTTTGTGTGGGGTGAAAAAAAACAAAAAAAAAAAAAATTCATATATTCTGTTTAGTGTGCAAAGTTGCAGATTAGAGCACATTCTGTTTAGTGTGCAAAGTTGCAGATTAGAGCACATTCTGTTTAGTGTGCAAAGTTGCAGATTAGAGCACATTCTGTTTAGTGTGCAAAGTTGCAGATTAGAGCACATTCCGTTTTTGTGTGCAAAGTTGCAGATTAGAGCACATTCTGTTAAGTGTTCAAACTGTAAAATATCAAAGTCACATATTCCATTCAGTGTGCGTCGCCGCAGTTTAGCAGCACATTCTGTGTACTGTGCAGAGTTGCAGAATAGGAAGAAATACTGTTAAGTCTTCAAACTGTAAAATATCAAAGTCACATATTCCATTCAGTGTGCGTCGCCGCAGTTTAGCAGCACATTCTGTGTACTGTGCAGAGTTGCAGAATAGGAAGAAATACTGTTAAGTCTTCAAACTGTAAAATATCAAAGTCACATATTCCATTCAGTGTGCGTCGCCGCAGTTTAGCAGCACATTCTGTGTACTGTGCAGAGTTGCAGAATAGGAAGAAATACTGTTAAGTCTTCAAACTGTAAAATATCAAAGTCACATATTCCATTCAGTGTGCGTCACCGCAGTTTAGCAGCACATTCTGTGTACTGTGCAGAGTTGCAGAATAGGAAGAAATACTGTTAAGTCTTCAAACTGTAAAATATCAAAGTCACATATTCCATTCAGTGTGCGTCACCGCAGTTTAGCAGCACATTCTGTGTACTGTGCAGAGTTGCAGAATAGGAAGAAATACTGTTAAGTCTTCAAACTGTAAAATATCAAAGTCACATATTCCATTCAGTGTGCGTCACCGCAGTTTAGCAGCACATTCTGTGTACTGTGCAGAGTTGCAGAATAGGAAGAAATACTGTTAAGTCTTCAAACTGTAAAATATCAAAGTCACATATTCCATTCAGTGTGCGTCGCCGCAGTTTAGCAGCACATTCTGTGTACTGTGCAGAGTTGCAGAATAGGAAGAAATACTGTTAAGTCTTCAAACTGTAAAATATCAAAGTCACATATTCCATTCAGTGTGCGTCGCCGCAGTTTAGCAGCACATTCTGTGTACTGTGCAGATTTGCAGAATAGGAAGAAATACTGTTAAGTCTTCAAACTGTAAAATATCAAAGTCACATATTCCATTCAGTGTGCGTCGCCGCAGTTTAGCAGCACATTCTGTGTACTGTGCAGAGTTGCAGAATAGGAAGAAATACTGTTAAGTCTTCAAACTGTAAAATATCAAAGTCACATATTCCATTCAGTCTGCGTCGCCGCAATTTAGCAGCACATTCTGTGTACTGTGCAGAGTTGCAGAATAGGAAGAAATACTGTTAAGTCTTCAAACTGTAAAATATCAATGTCACATATTCCATTCAGTGTGCGTCGCCGCAGTTTAGCAGCACATTCTGTGTACTGTGCAGAGTTGCAGAATAGGAAGAAATACTGTTAAGTCTTCAAACTGTAAAATATCAAAGTCACATATTCCATTCAGTGTGCGTCGCCGCAGTTTAGCAGCACATTCTGTGTACTGTGCAGAGTTGCAGAATAGGAAGAAATACTGTTAAGTCTTCAAACTGTAAAATATCAAAGTCACATATTCCATTCAGTGTGCGTCGCCGCAGTTTAGCAGCACATTCTGTGTACTGTGCAGAGTTGCAGAATAGGAAGAAATACTGTTAAGTCTTCAAACTGTAAAATATCAAAGTCACATATTCCATTCAGTGTGCGTCGCCGCAGTTTAGCAGCACATTCTGTGTACTGTGCACAGTTGCAGAATAGGAAGAAATACTGTTAAGTCTTCAAACTGTAAAATATCAAAGTCACATATTCCATTCAGTGTGCCTCACCGCAGTTTAGCAGCACATTCTGTGTACTGTGCAAAGTTGCAGATTTGCAGCACAAGAAGGCGGGTAAAAAGGGACGGGGAAGTGGACGTGATCCTGATAGTTCAGGGCGCGGGTCAGGACGCGTAGAAACTGTGCCTGGTGCCAGAGCACAAGAAAGAAAGACATCCACCATACCTAGCTTCATGTCTCATTTTACAGGGCGTCGCAGGACATCACTCTCGAGGTCCGACCACTGCGAACAGGTGGTCGGCTGGATGTCAGCTGATACTGCTTCCAGTCGGTTAAGCACCACCCTGTCTTCCACCAAGTCCACTCTCAGTAGCCAAGAGTCTGGTCAACATAATCCTCACTCTGATCATCCTTCCTCCCACCATAGACGGTCTGGTCAAAGAAGTGATCCCACACTGGGATATAGTGAGGAGCTCGTCTCATCACCAATCCTTCATTTGACCCTCTCTCCAAGCACGCTTGCAGAGGAACATGACATCTTGTGCCCTGATTCACAACCTCTAGAGGGTACCCAATCACAAGAAGATGACAGATGTGAACGGCATTTAAGGTCAAAGGAAGTAGTGGATGATGATGATGATGAGACACAGTTGCCATTAAATCAACCACTATTACTGTCTCAAGACCTTGTTGAGGAGGATGATATACAGTTGTCAATGACTGAGTATGTGGTGGGATCAAGACATGAGGAGGATTATCAGAGTGAGGAAGTGGAGGAGGACTTGGTGGACGATGAGGTGACTGACCCCACCTGGGAAGGTGTAGAGCCGAGCGATGACAGCAGTCCTGAGGGTGAGCCATCTGCAGCACCGCAACAGGCTGGAAGAGGCAGTGGTGTGGCTACAGAAAGAAGGCGGACCGCACCAAACCGGCCCGCAAATGTTCCACGGAGCACCCCCTTGCGTAAATCTACCTTGCCAAGGGGTAGGTGTTCCGCGGTATGGCGTTTTTTTAAGGAAAGTGCGGACGACAAAAGAATTGTAGTTTGCAACCTGTGCCACACCAGAATGAGCCGAGGCATGAACACTAGAAACCTCACCACCACCAGCATGATCCGACACATGGCATCCAAGCACCGTAATAAGTGGGAGGAACGCCTGGATCGCCCATCTGTGTCTGCAGGCCACACCACTGCCTCCTCTTCCCCTGTTTTCGGTGCCGGCCAATCGCCTGTCGAAGGCGCAGGCCCGCATACCTCCCGCCCTGCACCTGTACCATCTGAAGCACCATCAGCGACCACATCCACTTCCCTGTCCCAGCACAGCGTCCAAATGTCGTTACCCCAGGCATTTGAGCGCAAGCGAAAATACCCAGCCACCCACCCACAGGCCATAGCACTAACCTCACACCTTTCCAAATTACTGGCCATCGAAATGCTGCCATTTAGGCTTGTGGAGATTGAGTCCTTCCGCAGCCTGATGGCAGCAGCTGTCCCTCGGTACGCGGTCCCCAGCCGCCACTACTTTTCCCGGTGTGCCATCCCCGCATTACACCACCATGTGTCCCGTAACATCACCCGTGCCCTGACCAACGCAGTTACTGGGAAGGTCCACTTAACGACTGACACATGGACAAGTGCTTGTGGCCAGGGATGCTACATTTCCCTGACGGCACACTGGGTGAATGTCGTGGAGGCTGGGAGCGACTCGGACCCTGGGATGGCACGGGTGCTACCCACGCCGAGGATTGCGGGCCCTACCTCCATCAGGGTTTCCGCCAGCACCTACGTTATTGGCTCCTCCTCCTCCGTTTCCACCTCCGAATTCTCTGCACGCAGCGCCACTCACCCATCAGCCGGTAGCTGGAAGCAGTGTAGCACTGCAGTGGGGAAGCGTCAACAGGCCGTGCTGAAGCTGATCTGCCTTGGGGACAAACAGCACACGGCCTCAGAGCTGTTGCAGGGGATTAGTCACCAGACCGAGCAGTGGCTCTTGCCACTCAACCTGCAACCAGGCATGGTTGTGTGTGATAATGGGCGTAACTTGGTGGCGGCTTTCGAGCTCGGCAAGCTCACACACGTACCATGCCTAGCGCATGTATTTAATTTAGTGGTTCAGCGATTTCTAAAAACCTACCCCAATGTGCATGATCTCTTGACCAAGGTGCGCCGCGTGTGTGCACATTTCCGTAAGTCATCAACAGCTTCAGCCGGCCTGTTGAAGCTGCAGCAGTGCTTACAATTGCCAGCTCACCGGCTGCTGTGTGACGTGAGCACGCGCTGGAACTCCACCTTCCACATGTTGGCCCGGCTTTGTGAGCAGCAGAGGGCAGTAGTGGAGTACCAGCTGTTACACGGTCGTCGCCTCTCCGTTCAACTTCCTGTAATCAGAAGTGAGGAGTGGGAATGGATGTCAGACCTCTGTGAGGTTTTACGCAATTTTGAGGAATCGACACAGATGGTGAGCGGCGATAACGCTATTATCAGTGTAACCATCCCACTTCTGTGTCTACTGAAACGCTCGCTGCTCACAATTAAAACCGACGCTTTGCATGTGGAAGAGGTGGAAATGCGGGAGGAAGAGCTTACACAAGGTGATAGCCAGAGCACCCTCACTTCGTCTTCTCAGCGACAATTGGAGGAGGCGGAGGAGGAGGAGGAGGAGGAGGAAGACACGGTTGCCTCCGCTACAGAGGGTAGCCATGGAACTTTAGTTCCATCTCTTCAGCGTGGGTGGGCAGAAGAGGAGGAAGATGATGAGGAGATTGAGAGTCATCCTCCTGGTGAGGACAGCGAAATCTTGCCTGTTGGTACTCTGGCACACATGGCTGACTTTATGTTAGGCTGCCTTTCCCGTGACCCACGCGTTATACGCATTTTAGACAACACGGATTACTGGGTGTTCACCCTTCTGGACCCCCGCTACAAAGAGAATTTCTCATCTCTCATTCCTCCGGTGGAGAGGACAAGCAAAATGGTGCAATACCAGAAGGTTCTTGTCGAAAAATTGCTCCAAAATTTTCCATCTGACAACGCTGGCGGCAGAGTACGTGCTACCTTGGCCAACCGAGAAGGGGAGAAAAGGGGAGCACACAGCAGTTCCGACAAAGGCAGGGCAACACTCTCCAAGGCGTGGGACACCTTCATGACACCCCGCCAGCACCCTCACCCTGATGCGCAGCCTAGTGTCACAAGGAGGGAAAAGTTTTGGAAGATGGTGAAGGAGTACGTAGCACACCGTGTCAGCGTCCTCAATGATCCCTCTGTGCCTTACAACTACTGGGTGTCCAAGCTGGACACGTGGTATGAACTGGCACTCTACGCCTTGGAGGTGCTGGCCTGCCCTGCCGCCAGCGTTCTGTCTGAGCGGGTATTTAGTGCTGCTGGTGGCATCATAACAGATAAGCGTATCCGCCTTTCCACCGACAATGCTGATAGGTTGACACTTATAAAAATGAACAAGGCCTGGATTTCCCCTGACTTCTCCACTCCACTGGAGGAAAGCCCCGGGGGAACATAAACTCACTTTATATATGTTATTTACAATGATGGGAATACTCTGTATTCCCATTCACCCCTTCCACCCAAAAAATGGGTATATGGTTGACTCTTAATCTTCTCATCCTCCTCCTCCTCTTCCATATGCCCTGTGATATAATTTTTATATAGGGCCAGCTCACCAGCGGGCCCTGTGATATAATTTTTATATAGGGCCAGCTCACCAGCGGGCCCTGTTTGACAATTTTTGTATAGGTCAGCTCACCAGCGGGCCTTCTCATATAATGTTTTATTGGGTCAGCTCTCTAGCGGGCCCTCTCATATAATGTTTTATAGCGTCAGCCCACTAGCGGGCCTTCGCATATAATGTTTAGGATGGTCAGCTCCGCAGCAGACCCTCACCCATAATGTTTTAGATGGTCGGCTTAGCGCACGTTTCCCTCTTAATCATGGCCCCTGTTCAGAAAAATCGAGGAAATTTTTGGGAGAATTTGCCTCTGCGCACGTTTCCCTCTTAATCATGGCCTCAGTTCAGAAAAATCAAGGAAATTTTTTGGAGAATTTGCCTCTGCGCACGTTTCCCTCTTAATCATGGCGTCACTTCAATAAAATCGAGGAAATTTTTGGAAGAATTTGCTGATTATATACAAGTAAATATACAGCAAATACTGTTTGGTAACAATTTTTCGCCTAAAGTCGTTTTTATTTTCCTTTTTGTGTGTTTTACGGTCAGTCTGTAAAAATGGCGTACTACGGGCGAAAGATCATTCCCAGCAGCGATGTTGGAGTCCAAGATGCATCCAGACATCCTCCCTATGCTGTCCCTGAACCGTTTCTGTGGTGTTTCCATCATTTTCTGCCCTTTTCCTATGGACCAGGCACCCTCCCCTCATCAGAGCAGGGGGTGCCTGGTGTAATGCTCGAGTCCTCCCATTGACTTCAATGGGGCTCGGGTGCTCGGCCGAGCACTCGAGCCTCCGGGGGTGCTCGGTCAGAGCACCCGAACACCCGAGCATTGGGGTGCTCGCTCATCACTACTTCCTACCATTCTAACACAGAGTTCTTTTGATGAGCTCTACAGTTAGAGTAAGAAGGACACTCAATCGCCATTATAACTAATTTGTCCCTAGTATTGCTTTCCTGGAGCTGTGGCTTAGTTGGTTAATGTGCCTGTCTAATAAACAGGTGATCCTGAGTTCAACTCTCAGCAGTGCCTGGTGCGATTTTTTTTTCCAAGTACCTCAAAATGGTTGCCTGTGAAATATAATGGAGCAACTCCCCAGTGCCATCTGAATTTACATTGCTCCAGAAAGTGAAAGCTGCTGTGCAACATGGTGCTGTGTGAAATTTAGGCAGAGCGTATTTTTAATTATTATTGTTGTGAAAACCATAGCGACAAGTAGAAATGAAAAACAGCTTGCTTATACTTTTGCTTTCATGCTTAATTTTAGACGCTCATCTAAAATTGGTGGTGTTGAGAGTGACATTTTTCAGGAAATGTAAGGACTAGAATTTGCGATAACAGTTCCATTTATCTGTTTGGAAGACCTTCGTAGAGCAAGTTCTAAGGACTTTACCTGCACACACAGCGGTGTTTTCCCACTTTATGGCAATTTTCTCTTTGTACAGACCCCCTGTATCTCACGTTCAGAACCTCTGAATGGAGAAGACCTAAGCCTTCTACTGTTGACATCGGCACAGTAAGGCAACACACTTAATAGACTAGAAAGGGATGGTAAATAAAATCAAATCAAGCAAGAAAATACCCATGTCAAATAGATACCTGTTCTGCAAAAGAACAAAGTCACAGAACAGAATTAGGATTCAAGATAGTATCAAAAGGCATGTTTAGTGTGAAACACATGAAAATTAGCAATTACTGCATTTATGTCTACACAATTGTGTGGATCATGTAAATGGCTGGTTTCTCCATGACATAAGCTAGCTATATACTTCCATTGCTTTCACAGTCTGGCCACTATTTTGGAGAATCTGGAAAGCCCAACGAATGTAGTAGTATCAACAAAAGCAGTGCCAAACGAAGGCACTGTGGCTTATCTGCTTAAAGTGCCTGCCTTATAAACAGGAGATCCTCAGTTCAACTCTCAGCAGTGCTTAAAGTCTTTTTTTTTTTTTTTTTTTTAAATAAAGGGGGAAAAAATGTATGTAAAAGTATGTTTGCTGTCATTTTAGGGGTCTGCTCAAATGGTACTAGTGAAAGTCATAGCTTACAGAGCTCATGAAGTTTAGTATTCATTTTGTGGGGGGTTTACATTAAGAAGCACAGCATATGTCTCTACAATATCCATTTGTTTGTATGTTTGAACTTTGAAACAAATGACATGCCTTTTTTGCCAGAGGTTTCCAGTGCAACATATTAATTAGCTATTTGGTAAAGATTGTTGTGCTCGCTTTTGGCTGGACTATGACCATGGAGATGGGAGCAATAGTCTTCCCAGGAACTGCTCATTTTGTGAACAGGTAGTCTTTGCACGTATGTTCATAGAAGTTTAGTGAAGTTTAGTATCCATTTTTTATGGGGGGTTTGTACATTAAGAACCATAGCATTTGTCTCCACAACATCCATTTGTTTGTATATTTGAACTTTGAAAAAATGACATGCCTTGTTCTCATTGTCAAAGAAATAAAGCAAGAAGCACGGGTGAGGAAGTTTCATCAATGTGAAAATTAAAGTCACTAATGATCAATGAAGGAGCGTGTGAGGACAGAAAATACAAAGTTATGTTTCATGTTTAGAGTGAAGAGAGAATGGTTTTATTGATGTTTAGTAAATTATACCTATATGTAGTATAATTGTGATCAAGATCTTTTATGGAGGTGAAGAATAATGATGGTGGAAGAGACAGCGGTGTGTGGCGTTGGAGCTTGGAAAGAAAAATACCAGCACTCTAGAAACAGGTTGAGGTGAGTGTATGCAAAGCCAGTACAAGCGATAGCAGCCTCACCAGAATTGTCAGTATGTTATAGCTAGTATTCTGTGATGTCAAATAGTTGATATTTGAGTTGAGATTTGGAGAGGGAGAGGTTTTGAGTTATGTGTAGTTTGGTATATAGTTAAGGAGAATTCACTAATGTGGTAGAGAAAGGTGTAGAGAATGGAAAGTAGATTGCTGGTGTCAGCATTCTAGGACAAACACAGGTGGGAATGAATCTGGAAGTAAGTTTGGATAGATTTCTAATTAAGCTAGAATTATACTTGCAGACAGAAAAAGTAGACGAGAAGAAGAATTGTATACTTGAAGAGATATTTAGGGGTTTGTGGTGAATTGAGATTAAGAGTGCCAATTAACAAGACAACTCAGAAGTAATCATTGGAGTATGATGGAGATATAGAAATTGATGAGCAGGTGGGAGGACAAAAGGTGTGATGACTAGTGATGAGCGAGCGTGCTCGGCCGATGCTCGGATCGGCTCGAGCATCGCTCTGCTCGGCACATGGCGGTACTCGTCGAGTACCGCCATGTGCTCGCCCGACATGTTCGGGTGAAGGGGATCTGTGCCGGAAGAGGCACAGATCCGAAGACGCTCCGCTGGACCACCAGGGACTGGAGGTACGGGGGCATTGCGGAGATGAAGGGGGCATTGCGGAGATGAAGGGGGACATTGTGGAAGAGGGGCATAGACTCTATGCCCCTCTTCCACAATGTCCCCCTTCATCTCCGCTATGCCCCTCTTCCACAATGTCCCCCTTCATCTCCGCTATGCCCCTCTTCCACAATGTCCCCCTTCATCTCCTATGCCATAGAGGAGATGAAGGGGGACATTGTGGAAGAGGGGCATAGCGGAGATGAAGGGGGACATTGTGGAAGAGGGGCATAGAGTCTATGCCCCTCTTCCACAATGTCCCCCTTCATCTCCGCTATGCCCCTCTTCCACAATGTCCCTCTTCATCTCCTCTATGGCATAGGAGATGAAGGGGGACATTGTGGAAGAGGGGCATAGCGGAGATGAAGGGGGACATTGACCAGGCACCCTCCGCTCATCAGAGCAGGGGGTGCCTGGTTTAATGCTCGAGTGCTCCCATGCTTTTCAATGGGGCTCGGGTGCTCGGCCAAGCACTCGAGCCTCAGGGGGTGCTCGGTCAGAGCACCCGAGCACCCGAGCATCGGGGTGCTCGCTCATCACTAGTGATGACAAATGAATAATTAGAAATGTATTAGGTACATTATGTAATTAAGCTAAAAATTCATCTTTGGTGCCAGGATGGTTGTATGATTTTCCATTGACTTGCAGGAAGTCTGGTTCAGGTGTCTAGTGGAGGAGTAATACAGCTTGTCTCCCATACAAGACCTAGGGAACTCTAGTTCATCTGTAGTAAGTTTTTATTAAAATCATGGTCTATACAGATGAGATGGGAATTAGTGTTGAGCGAGCATGCTCGGCCGATGCACGGATCGGCTCGAGCATCGCTCTGCTCGGCACATGGCGGTACTCGTACGAGTACCGCATGTGCTCGCCCGCCATGTTCGGGTCTCCTCCCCGCACGTTTCGCGGCTGCTGCGCAGCCAATAAACGTGCAGGGAGGCTCTGACATCAGTGTAATGCCAGCAGCCATGTTGGCTGCTGGCATTACACTGATTGGCTGGCCAGAACCCGTGGTCGGGTGCTGTATAGCACCTGAACAGCGAGTTCGGCTCAGTCTTAGCCAGGGAGAGATGAGGATAGGAAGGGAAAGTCAGTGTAGGGAGAAAAAAAGCAAATTTGTAAAAAAAAAGACTCAAAAGTCCTTTTTAGGACTACTGTGTGTGGGGGCAGCAGTTTATTTTGTGTGTGGGGAAAAAAAACAAAAAAAAAAAAACTTCATATATTCTATTTAGTGTGCAAAGTTGCAGATTAGAGCACATTCTGTTTAGTGTGCAAAGTTGCAGATTAGAGCACATTCTGTTCAGTGTGCAAAGTTGCAGATTAGCAGCACATTCTTTTTAGTGTGCAAAGTTGCAGATTAGAGCACATTCTGTTTAGTGTGCAAAGTTGCAGATTAGAGCACATTCTGTTTAGTGTGCAAAGTTGCAGATTAGAGCACATTCTGTTAAGTCTTCAAACTGTAAAATATCAAAGTCACATATTCCATTCAGTGTGCGTCGCCGCAGTTTAGCAGCACATTCTGTGTACTGTGCACAGTTGCAGAATAGGAAGAAATACTGTTAAGTCTTCAAACTGTAAAATATCAAAGTCACATATTCCATTCAGTGTGCGTCGCCGCAGTTTAGCAGCACATTCTGTGTACTGTGCACAGTTGCAGAATAGGAAGAAATACTGTTAAGTCTTCAAACTGTAAAATATCAAAGTCACATATTCCATTCAGTGTGCGTCGCCGCAGTTTAGCAGCACATTCTGTGTACTGTGCACAGTTGCAGAATAGGAAGAAATACTGTTAAGTCTTCAAACTGTAAAATATCAAAGTCACATATTCCATTCAGTGTGCGTCGCCGCAGTTTAGCAGCACATTCTGTGTACTGTGCACAGTTGCAGAATAGGAAGAAATACTGTTAAGTCTTCAAACTGTAAAATATCAAAGTCACATATTCCATTCAGTGTGCGTAGCCGCAGATAAGCAGCAAATTCTGTTTACTGTGCAAAGTTGCAGAATAGGAAGAAATACTGTTAAGTCTTCAAACTGTAAAATATCAAAGTCACATATTCCATTCAGTGTGCGTCGCCGCAGTTTAGCAGCACATTCTGTGTACTGTGCACAGTTGCAGAATAGGAAAAAATACTGTTAAGTCTTCAAACTGTAAAATATCAAAGTCACATATTCCATTCAGTGTGCGTCGCCGCAGTTTAGCAGCACATTCTGTGTACTGTGCACAGTTGCAGAATAGGAAGAAATACTGTTAAGTCTTCAAACTGTAAAATATCAAAGTCACATATTCCATTCAGTGTGCGTCGCTGCAGTTTAGCAGCACATTCTGTGTACTGTGCACAGTTGCAGAATAGGAAGAAATACTGTTAAGTCTTCAAACTGTAAAATATCAAAGTCACATATTCCATTCAGTGTGCGTAGCCGCAGATAAGCAGCAAATTCTGTGTACTGTGCAGAGTTGCAGAATAGGAAGAAATACTGTTAAGTCTTCAAACTGTAAAATATCAAAGTCACATATTCCATTCAGTGTGCGTCGCCGCAGTTTAGCAGCACATTCTGTGTACTGTGCACAGTTGCAGAATAGGAAAAAATACTGTTAAGTCTTCAAACTGTAAAATATCAAAGTCACATATTCCATTCAGTGTGCGTCGCCGCAGTTTAGCAGCACATTCTGTGTACTGTGCACAGTTGCAGAATAGGAAGAAATACTGTTAAGTCTTCAAACTGTAAAATATCAAAGTCACATATTCCATTCAGTGTGCGTAGCCGCAGATAAGCAGCAAATTCTGTTTACTGTGCAAAGTTGCAGAATAGGAAGAAATACTGTTAAGTCTTCAAACTGTAAAATATCAAAGTCACATATTCCATTCAGTGTGCGTCGCCGCAGTTTAGCAGCACATTCTGTGTACTGTGCACAGTTGCAGAATAGGAAAAAATACTGTTAAGTCTTCAAACTGTAAAATATCAAAGTCACATATTCCATTCAGTGTGCGTCGCCGCAGTTTAGCTGCACATTCTGTGTACTGTGCAAAGTTGCAGGTAAAAAGGGACGGGGAAGTGGACGTGATCCTGATAGTTCAGGGCGCGGGTCAGGACGCGTAGAAACTGTGCCTGGTGCCAGAGCAGAAGAAAGAAAGACATCCACCATACCTAGCTTCATGTCTCATTTTACAGGGCGTCGCAGGACATCACTCTCGAGGTCCGACCACTGCGAACAGGTGGTCGGTTGGATGTCAGCTGATACTGCTTCCAGTCAGTTAAGCACCACCCTGTCTTCCACCAAGTCCACTCTCAGTAGCCAAGAGTCTGGTCAACATAATCCTCACTCTGATCATCCTTCCTCCCACCATAGAGGGTCTGGTCAAAGAAGTGATCCCACACTGGGATATAGTGAGGAGCTCGTCTCATCACCAATCCTTCATTTGACCCTCTCTCCAAGCACGCTTGCAGAGGAACATGACATCTTGTGCCCTGATTCACAACCTCTAGAGGGTACCCAATCACAAGAAGATGACAGATGTGAACGGCATTTAAGGTCAAAGGAAGTAGTGGATGATGATGATGATGAGACACAGTTGCCATTAAATCAACCACTATTACTGTCTCAAGACCTTGATGAGGAGGATGATATACAGTTGTCAATGACTGAGTATGTGGTGGGATCAAGACATGAGGAGGATGATCAGAGTGAGGAAGTGGAGGAGGACTTGGTGGACGATGAGGTGACTGACCCCACCTGGGAAGGTGTAGAGCCGAGCGATGACAGCAGTCCTGAGGGTGAGCCATCTGCAGCACCGCAACAGGCTGGAAGAGGCAGTGGTGTGGCTACAGAAAGAAGGCGGACCGCACCAAACCGGCCCACAAATGTTCCACGGAGCACCCCCTTGCGTAAATCTACCTTGCCAAGGGGTAGGTGTTCCGCGGTATGGCGTTTTTTTAAGGAAAGTGCGGACGACAAAAGAATTGTAGTTTGCAACCTGTTCCACACCAGAATGAGCCGAGGCATGAACACTAGAAACCTCACCACCACCAGCATGATCCGACACATGGCATCCAAGCACCGTAATAAGTGGGAGGAACGCCTGGATCGCCCATCTGTGTCTGCAGGCCACACCACTGCCTCCTCTTCCCCTGTTTTCGGTGCCGGCCAATCGCCTGTCGAAGGCGCAGGCCCGCATACCTCCCGCCCTGCACCTGTACCATCTGAAGCACCATCAGCGACCACATCCACTTCCCTGTCCCAGCGCAGCTCCCAAATGTCGTTACCCCAGGCATTTGAGCGCAAGCGAAAATACCCAGCCACCCACCCACAGGCCATAGCACTAACCTCACACCTTTCCAAATTACTGGCCATCGAAATGCTGCCATTTAGGCTTGTGGAGACTGAGTCCTTCTGCAGCCTGATGGCAGCAGCTGTCCCTCGGTACGCGGTCCCCAGCCGCCACTACTTTTCCCGGTGTGCCATCCCCGCATTACACCACCATGTGTCCCGTAACATCACCCGTGCCCTGACCAACGCAGTTACTGGGAAGGTCCACTTAACGACTGACACATGGACAAGTGCTTGTGGCCAGGGATGCTACATTTCCCTGACGGCACACTGGGTGAATGTCGTGGAGGCTGGGAGCGACTCGGACCCTGGGATGGCACGGGTGCTACCCACGCCGAGGATTGCGGGCCCTACCTCCATCAGGGTTTCCGCCAGCACCTACGTTATTGGCTCCTCCTCCTCCGTTTCCACCTCCGAATTCTCTGCACGCAGCGCCACTCACCCATCAGCCGGTAGCTGGATGCAGTGTAGCACTGCAGTGGGGAAGCGTCAACAGGCCGTGCTGAAGCTGATCTGCCTCTGGGACAAACAGCACACGGCCTCAGAGCTGTTGCAGGGGATTAGTCACCAGACCGAGCAGTGGCTCTCGCCACTCAACCTGCAACCAGGCATGGTTGTGTGTGATAATGGGCGTAACTTGGTGGTGGCTTTGGAGCTCGGCAAGCTCACACACGTACCATGCCTAGCGCATGTATTTAATTTAGTGGTTCAGCGATTTCTAAAAACCTACCCCAATGTGCATGATCTCTTGACCAAGGTGCGCCGCGTGTGTGCACATTTCCGTAAGTCCTCAACAGCTTCAGCCGGCCTGTTGAAGCTGCAGCAGCGCTTACAATTGCCAGCTCACCGGCTGCTGTGTGACGTGAGCACGCGCTGGAACTCCACCTTCCACATGTTGGCCCGGCTTTGTGAGCAGCAGAGGGCAGTAGTGGAGTACCAGCTGTTACACGGTCGTCGCCTCTCCGTTCAACTTCCTGTAATCAGAAGTGAGGAGTGGGAATGGATGTCAGACCTCTGTGAGGTTTTACGCAATTTTGAGGAATCGACAAAGATGGTGAGCGGCGATAACGCTATTATCAGTGTAACCATCCCACTTCTGTGTCTACTGAAACGCTCGCTACTCACAATTAAAACCGACGCTTTGCATGTGGAAGAGATGGAAATGCGGGAGGAAGAGCTTACACAAGGTGATAGCCAGAGCACCCTCACTTCGTCTTCTCAGCGACAATTGGAGGAGGCGGAGGAGGAGGAGGAGGAAGACACAGTTGCCTCCGCTACAGAGGGTAGCCATGGAACTTTAGTTCCATCTCTTCAGCGTGGGTGGGCAGAAGAGGAGGAAGAGGATGAGGAGATTGAGAGTCATCCTCCTGGTGAGGACAGCGAAATCTTGCCTATTGGTACTCTGGCACACATGGCTGACTTTATGTTAGGCTGCCTTTCCCGTGACCCACGCGTTATACGCATTTTAGACAACACGGATTACTGGGTGTTCACCCTTCTGGACCCCCGCTACAAAGAGAATTTCTCATCTCTCATTCCTCCGGTGGAGAGGACAAGCAAAATGGTGCAATACCAGAAGGTTCTTGTCGAAAAATTGCTCCAAAATTTTCCATCTGACAACGCTGGCGGCAGAGTACGTGCTACCTTGGCCAACCGAGAAGGGGAGAAAAGGGGAGCACACAGCAGTTCCGACAAAGGCAGGGCAACACTCTCCAAGGCGTGGGACACCTTCATGACACCCCGCCAGCACCCTCAACCTGATGCGCAGCCTAGTGTCACAAGGAGGGAAAAGTTTTGGAAGATGGTGAAGGAGTACGTAGCAGACCGTGTCAGCGTCCTCAATGATCCCTCTGTGCCTTACAACTACTGGGTGTCCAAGCTGGACACGTGGTATGAACTGGCACTCTACGCCTTGGAGGTGCTGGCCTGCCCTGCCGCCAGCGTTCTGTCTGAGCGGGTATTTAGTGCTGCTGGTGGCATCATAACAGATAAGCGTATCCGCCTTTCCACCGACAATGCTGATAGGTTGACACTTATAAAAATGAACAAGGCCTGGATTTCCCCTGACTTCTCCACTCCACTGGAGGAAAGCCCCGGGGGAACATAAAGTCACTTTATATATGTTATTTACAATGATGGGAATACTCTGTATTCCCATTCACCCCTTCCACCCAAAAAACGGGTATATGGTTGACTCTTAATTTTCTCATCCTCCTCCTCCTCTTCCATATGCCCTGTGATATAATTTTTATATAGGGCCAGCTCACCAGCGGGCCCTGTGATATAATTTTTATATAGGGCCAGCTCACCAGCGGGCCCTGTTTGACAATTTTTGTATAGGTCAGCTCACCAGCGGGCCTTCTCATATAATGTTTTATTGGGTCAGCTCTCTAGCGGGCCCTCTCATATAATGTTTTATAGCGTCAGCTCACTAGCGGGCCTTCGCATATAATGTTTAGGATGGTCAGCTCCGCAGCAGACCCTCACCCATAATGTTTTAGATGGTCGGCTCAGCGCACGTTTCCCTCTTAATCATGGCCTCAGTTCAGAAAAATCAAGGAAATTTTTTGGAGAATTTGTCTCTGCGCACGTTTCCCTCTTAATCATGGCCTCAGTTCAGAAAAATCGAGGAAATTTTTGGGAGAATTTGCAGATGATATACAAGTAAATATACAGCAAATACTGTTTGGTAACAATTTTTCGCCTAAAGTCGTTTTTATCTGCCTTTTTGTGTGTTTTACGGTCAGTCTGTAAAAATGGCGTACTACGGGCGAAAGATCGTTCCCAGCAGCGATGTTGGAGTCCAAGATGCATCCAGACATCCTCCCTATGCTGTCCCTGAACCATTTCTGTGGTGTTTCCATAATTTTCTGCCCTTTTCCTATGGACCAGGCACCCTCCCCTCATCAGAGCAGGGGGTGCCTGGTGTAATGCTCGAGTCCTCCCATTGACTTCAATGGGGCTCGGGTGCTCGGCCGAGCACTCGAGCCTCCGGGGGTGCTCGGTCAGAGCACCCGAACACCCGAGCATTGGGGTGCTCGCTCATCACTAATGGGAATATAAAGGGTTAAATTCCAGTCAGATAAGTGAACATTGTTGACCCCATGTCTGGAGTTGATGGAGGGTAAGTTGTTGTTTCCTCTCACTGGATTATGTGCTTGGAGTTGTAGATTAGCTGCGTTTCTGTACATAAGGTGAACTGCTCACAGCAGGAATCCAGAAGCTCTAGAGTTAATGCTTTGTCTCCAGCAGATGTGTACTAAGCTGTAGTGATATTAAAGTGACTCTGTGAAGTCCATCATCAGGTGTTTCGTCCAATCCCTGGCCACCTCTGGTTAACTCTCATGCTAGACTTAGAAGCCAGACTTGGAAAACAGACACTGCAAGCATTTTACACTGCTGGAAGGGCTGGTTTATAGGCAAGCTAAATCATGTGATCAGAGCAAGTGGTCCCGATCAAGTAATTTACACATCAAGAACAAACCATGTGTTGCTAATAAAGAGTGATGGTACAGAGCCTGAGACATGGAATAAAGACAGACAAAACTATACCTATAGGGTGACAGTAAAAGATCAATATGATATCTAATATAACTACACTCATACACAGAGTAATATAGGACATACGATTATACTCTTAGCAGTCAGATTTTTTTTCACCATAGGAGTTGAATCCTAAACCAACAAAATTAAAAATAGTGTACCTAGGCCCTTTTCTTAATAGTGATCCATCATGTCTCAGGGTAATGGTGTTGGAACATGTTCCTTATTCTTTTTCCAAATAATGAAGATTCTGTAAGAGAATCATTTTGGATTTGCCACCTCGGAATTCAGTTCCCCTGGAGAAACGAATGATGGTCTACACCAGTGGTTCTCAACTCCTGTCCTCAGGACCCACTAACAGGCCAGGACTTAGGGATTTCTCTGCTAGAGCAAGGTGTGGTGATCAGTGGCTGATTAACTCACCTGTGCTCTAACAAGGAAATCATCAAATCCTGGCCTGTTAGTGGGTCCTGAGGACAGGAGTTGAGAACCACTGGTCTATACATAGGCTCTCTGTTTAGTACAAGTAATTTTTTAGAACATGGCTGAAGTTTCTTCAGTTCTTCATCTATCAATTCAGTATTAACAGATCAGTGGATGGCTTTTGAGAGGTCTGAGAAGAAGAGTGTTAATAGAGGTCTGGAACTGATATCAATGATTCTAAAAGAAAGGAAAGATTTTTTTCTGCCTGTTGCCTCTGTGGTTGTGAGTCTGAATTTGGCATTTCTGATTATTTATCGATATTATTATTAATACTACACTAAAGTTGTGCTGCTCTTTTTTTCTTCTTTTTTATATAGTTGGGTATAAGCTACAATAAGGTGGGCTATTTAAACATTTGTTATAAGGACAGTTAAGTCATTGACTTATATGTTGTATCATTATACAGTGTGACAATACAGGTGTCCAGTCATATAACTGGGATGCATCATTAAGAGGTGTATACAAGAACCATTAAAATTGTGGAGTCCGCTTTTTAAAGCAAGTCCAGAATAAACATGTAATGCACTAAATAACTGTGGCTACACTGATAGCTCCAAAGGGGTATTATTATTATTACTGATGGGTCATATATTTCTTTGTTCATTGCACAATATGGATATGCTTTTTAGGGTTTGATAATTGCACAGATAATTTATGATTTTTTAGGATTTAATAATGTTATTATTTTAGCTCTAAAAATATTAATAATTACGACAGTTGGTTTCAAAGTACATGGTATATTGATGCAGGGAAATATCTGACTGCGTTTTGTAACTGGAAAGGTATTTTTCTACTCGCTAGTGCCTTACTTGGAAATTAGTTCAACAGGGTTTTTTTTTACTTTCCTCTGGATAAAAACGGGTGTCATGGCATGGACTGAACTTGATGGGTACATATCCTATATCAGCCTTATCAACTATGTTAATATTTTACTATAGTTTGCAAAACATTTTGAAATGTTTTATGTATTGTGGAAACAAAAACAGAAGAAAGCCCACAGCGCTAGCTCAACATAATATATACATGTAGTGAATTAAATAAGAAAAATATGAAATAACTGGCATCTAGATAGCAGCAAGAAATGAGAGGGTTCTCTAGGACCCCCAAAAACATTGGGCCAAAACCCAAAGTGCACATACAAAACAAAGAAAAATCCTGCGCTCCTCCATACCACTGAGTAAATGTGTGCCCTTACCTAGGCATATATAATAACTGTGTTGATAAATATGAGGATTTGGTTCATAATTTGACCAAAGAATGTTAAACTTGCTTTATTTAATTTTCACTAATTGCACACATATAGTGATATTTCATATTTATTTTTTTCTTAAAGGTACTCTGGCAGCTAGGCTCCGCCACTGCCAAAGCAGAGATTGATCCTTTTAATACAAATGTGTAGTTTCCCTACATAGCAATTCTGCCTCCTGACTGGCCCTCACCTTCTATAAGAAGCTCCACAAGGATGTTAGCCATCTGAATGCATTGCATCCTGCAGTGGCGCTGACTAGGTTAATATCCTTGTGAAGGTACGTGTAGAAGGTGAGGACCAGTCAGGTGGCAGAATCACTATGTACGGAGGAAGCTACACGTTTGAATGAAAAGGAGCCATCTCTGGGGGATTTTGCGCTGCATATTATTATTAGAATGACTTTCTGTGATGCTGTACCTCACTATCAGGAGTGTACTACTCGAAAGTGTTCCTGTTTTATTGCTCCTTTTTTAACCCTTTAAAGACCAGGAAAATCTGAGGTGGATTGCACTTAAGGACCGGAGCAATTCTGACCTTTTTCGCTATGTCTTTGTTCGACAGTGTTTCCCTAGAAGTCTTTTATTCCAGCCACATAAAGGATATACCATTTTTTCACACACAAGCAGGGCTTTCTTCTGACACCACACTTATATGGATAACCCACCATTTATTTTTATTAAAAATAAAATAAAAAATGTAAACAATATAAAAAACAACATTTTTATTGGTTCTCTTGTGATAATTTGGCCACAAAGGGATAATTTTTTTATGGTGATGACATGAAAGCTATGACCGGTCATTCATACCTACAAAATAGGCAGTTTTAGGGGGGCACTGTTCCTCTGTGGTGAAAATCTTTATTGATAAGACTTGGTGGTGTGTATAAATGTATTACATTGATCCACAACAATAAAATTCCCATTATGTTTTGTTTAAACTTCAGCAATTTTGTTTAATAAATAGTATGTTTAAATAAAATATTTGCTCTGTTTTAAATTTATTTAAAAAAAAAAGTTGCTCTTAGCAGGTCAGAAATGGACCTGCATCCAGCCTGCTCCCAGCACTAGCACTGAAAGGGTTAATACCCCCAACTATTACCTAATTTTATTTGATTTTATGCCTGCTCTCTGCTTCTCTCTTCCTTACTGTCATAGGAAGAGAGAGGCAGAGAGCAGTCACAAAGGCAATGTGTAAAACACATTGCATTTGTGAATGAATATGCCGTAGGAACAATCACATGTACTGGCAGGACAGAGAAGGACTGAAACCGAGTGCTCCGGTCCTGGAGAGCTCAGTTTCAACCTGTTCTGGTTGATAGCAGTGCACACTGAGGAGCACTGTTATCAATTCCATTCTCTGTTTCATGCACTACTTCCCTCTTTTGTCTGTATTCCAATAGCCTTCTTTGTTTCATGATGGGGGTTGGACTAATGACACAGTCACCCAGGCAGACAGCCTGCATTTCCTCATTGCGTTGTTGGAGCTCAGAGAGAGAAGAAGAGATTAGAGAGTGTACAGTTGTTGTGCAGGCAGGCAGGTAGCATTAGGATAGGTATAGGCAGGCAGCCAGCATTAGTGCCAGTTATTGCCACTGCAAGGGAGAGTCATCTTTGTTAATGTGCAAAATATAAAAAAAATATTAGGGATTTCTTCGAATAATTATCAGAGTGTCACATTGTCACGGTTTTATTGAACACTCATACAATTGGGTAGGATAAAACAGAAAAGCTTTATTAGGCAATATAAAGCGCAACAGGGCCCTTCAAGGCCCTTTACATACAGCAGCAAGAAAGTTTGACACAGGACTGGGCATACAAATAGCATACAATAAAGGAGGCTCTACCGGCCTTACCAAATACTGGGTAAGGCAGCCTGGTAACTGGTGCAACAAGGAACAGAGGAGGCTCTACCAGCCTTACCGAATACCGGGTAAGGCAGCCTGGTAACTGGTACAACAAGGAACAGAGGAGGCTCTACCGGCCTTACCGAATACCGAGTAAGGCAGCCTGGTATCTGGTGCAACAAGGAACAGAGGAGGCTCTACCGGCCTCACCGAATACCGGGTAAGGCAGCCTGGTATCTGGGGCAACAAGGAACAGAGGAGGCTCTACCGGCCTTACCTAATACCGGGTAAGGCAGCCTGGTATCTGGTGCAACAAGGAACAGAGGAGGCTCTACCGACCTTACAGAATACCGGGTAAGGCAGCCTGGTATCTGGTGCAACAAGGAACAGAGGAGGCTCTACCGGCCTTACCGAATACCGAGTAAGGCAGCCTGGTATCTGGTGCAACAAGGAACAGAGGAGGCTCTACCGGCCTCACCGAATACCGGGTAAGGCAGCCTGGTATCTGGGGCAACAAGGAACAGAGGAGGCTCTACCGGCCTTACCTAATACCGGGTAAGGCAGCCTGGTATCTGGTGCAACAAGGAACAGAGGAGGCTCTACCGACCTTACAGAATACCGGGTAAGGCAGCCTGGTATCTGGTTCAACAAGGAACAGAGGAGGCTCTACCGGGTCACAGGCTGAGTGGGTGTAATGAGCTGACAACGGTGACTGGATAGCACAGACTGAGTGTACGTAACGGAGGTCACAAAGAGTCACAGGCTGAGCGTAGTGTAATCGGCTGGCAACGGTAACCTCTAGTGACCGAATAGCACAGACTGGGTGTACGTAACGGAGGCCACAGAGAATCACAGGCTGAGCTTAGCGTAATGGATTGGCAATGGTAACTGCTAGTGACCGGATAGCACAGACTGGGTGTACGTAACGGAGGCCACAGAGAATCACAGGTTGAACTTAGCGTAATGGATTGGCAATGGTAGCTGCTAGTGACCAGATAGCACAGACTAGGTGTACGTAACGGAGGCCACAGAGAATCACAGGCTGAGCTTAGCGTAATGGATTGGCAATGGTAACTGCTAGTGACCGGATAGCACAGACTGGGTGTACGTAACGGAGGCCACAGAGAATCACAGGCTGAGCTTAGTATAATGGATTGGCAACGGTAACCGCTAGTGACCGGATAGACAGACTGGGATCTCGTAACGGAGGCCACACTGATACACAGGCAGCGAGTAGCGCAACCGGAGGCAACAAATATGAGCGGGCTGACAATAATAGCGAGGGCAACACAAGGAGCGTAAGTCATTCAATGCCTGGATCTGTACACAGAGAGCAGAAGTCAGCCAGAGCCTGGATCGGTACACAGAGAGCGGTAGTCATCCAAAGCCTGAATCGGTACACAGAGAGCAGTAGTCAGCCAAAGCCTGGATCAGTACACAGAGAGTGGTAGTCAGCCAGAGCCTGGATCGGTACACAGAGAGCGGTAGTCATCCAAAGCCTGAATCGGTACACAGGAGCGGAACAGGAACAAGGTCAGATGAAAACCGGATCAACACGGAACAGGAGCACAGAATAATGTAAGGTCAGGAACACCATGAAAGGGCACCGGCCTAGTGACAGGAGGGCATATATAAAGGCTAGCCCTGGGAGGGGCTAGCCAGCTAGCACCAATAAGAGACAGCCAAACACAAACCCGAAAGTAAGAATGTCGCACAGAGAATCATGGGCACCATGATACACATCAGCCAGTCTGACAGTTGTATAGGCAGACAGGGTGCCTTTTCGCCACCACAAGGGAGAGTCATCTGTATATATATAAAAAGTACAAGTGATTTGTTTGAATAATCTTCAGTGTCACATTGGTAGTGTAACAGTTGTGTAGGCAGGCAGGGTGTCTTTAAGCCACCGCAAGGGAGAGTCACCTGTGTTTGTTTTATTAAAAATATTCAAAATACAAGTTATTTGTTTGAATAATTTTCAGAGTCACACTGTCAGTGTCACAGTTGTATAGGCAGGCAGGGTGCCTTTTTGCCACCAAAAGGGAGAGTCACCTGTGTTGGTTTTATTAAAAATATAGAAACTACAAGTTATTTGTTTGACTAATTTCCAGAGTCACACTGCCAGTGTCACAGTTCTATAAGCAGACAGGGTGCCTTTTCGCCACCGCAAAGGAGAGTCACTTGTGTTGGTTTTATTAAAAATATAGAAACTACAAGTTATTTGTTTGACTAATTTCTAGAGTCACACTGCCAGTGTCACAGTTGTATAGGCAGGCAGGGTGCCTTTTCGCCATCGCAGGGAAGAGTCACCTGTGTTGTTTTATTAAAAATATAGAAATTACAAGTTAATTGAATAATTTTCAGAGTCACACTGCCAGTGTCACAGTTGTATAGGCAGGCAGGGTGCCTTTTAGCCACTGCAAGGGAGAGTCACCTGTGTTTGTTTTATTAAAAATAGTCATAATATAAGTTATTTGTTTTCAGAGTCACACTGCCAGTGTCACAGTTGTCATGTGGGCTAAGTCAGAGCTGTCAGACATCTACAATCATCCATGTTGCTGTCATCCTGAGTCGGCCTCTCACCAGTCTTCCTCAGTCGTTGTATCCATCTACGGACTGAATCCTGCCTGCTCCAGTGTTCTGCAGTTTTGGCTACATCTCCAGTATTGCTGCTGTCATTCTGAGTCTGGTTCGCAACAGTCTTCCTCAGTTGCTGCTGTATCCATCTACAAACTGAGTCCTGCCTGCTCCAGTGTTCTGCAGTTCTGGCTACATCTCCATTGTTGCTGCTGTCATCCTGAGTCTGCCTCACACCAGTCTTCCTCAGTCGTTGTATCCATCTATGGACTGAGTCCTGCCTGCTCCAGTGTTCTGCAGTTCTGGCTACATCTCCAGTGTTGCTGCGGTCATCCTGAGTCTGGCTCACACCAGTCTTCCTCAGTTGCTGCTGTATCCATCTACAGACTGAGTCCTGCCTGCTCCATTGTTCTGCAGTTCTGGCTACATCTCCATTGTTGCTGCTGTCATCCTGAGTCTGCCTCGCACAGGTCGGTTCCCTTTTGAAACATTGTCGCGTTACAGCGTAACTACCACCTCTAACAAACATGGACCCAAATAATTACCCATGTGGCGACTACCTGCTCAGTAGAGCTAGTCGCCAGAATTATTATCGCGTTCATGAAAATTATACACTGCTCCCGGGCTGACACGCAGGAAACCGTGCAGACATCTTTCCATAGTGAGGTCTGCATGCCCACGCTGTCAGCCCCTTTTGGAGCCGAATGACTTCTAGGAATGCCTCCTAGAGCAGGCTGAGACTGACAGCGCAGGAGCGCAGATGTCACTATGGAAAGATGTCTGCGCGGTTTCCTACCTGTCAGTCCAGGAGCAGTGTATAATTATCATTATCTCGGTAATAATTCTGGCGACAATCACTACTGAGCAGTTAGTCGCCAGATGTGTAATTATTTGGGGACATGTTTGTAAGAGGTGGTAGTTCTGCTTTAAAAAGAGCTGGGCAACACAAGATAAGGATGCTGGGAGTTATGGCCAGTACATAGGGATGTTTAATTATGCGACATGACAACCTAGCACTTATATGCAGCTCGAGTTTTCCAAGTTGCGATTTTAAACACTGCAACATGGTTAAATCGGCTTCTAGCCACGCAATATTTTTCTTTTTGACATTTCAAAAGGATAACGCACCAGTTATACTCACTTTTCCTTCTTCCTTCTAATTTAGCTACATCCATTTGTATATAACATCTGTGTTACATATAGTAAATGACATATGCTACATATTGTGTAATGTATTACCTTTCCTACAGATGGTAAATTACAGATGCTCATGCTATATTGTATTTCACCTCTGCAACAGAAATGGCACATACAACAGACAATATTTTAAAAAATTGGAATAATTTGTCTGAATAATTTTTTTCAGAGTGACACATCAGCCAGTCTGACAGTTGTATAGGCATACAGGGTGCCTTATTGCCACCACAAGGGAGAGTTACCTTTGTCCCTGTGTAAAATATTAACAATTTAAGTCATTTGAATAATTTTCAACGCCACTAAATAGTGGCAGTATTTGGAACTTCAAAGGAAGAAAGCTGACGATCAGTGCCTGACATACTGTCAAGCACTGATCGTTAACTAATCAGTGTTACACTTACCTGTTATCCACTGTCTGTCTCCTTCTGTCTTCTCTACTATCTTGTAGCGTCTGTTTTCTTGCTGTAAAAACTGCCCAGAAAAGTATAAGTCCAATGCAATATCTGGCACACTAATACATAGTTTAACCCCTCGAATGCCAGAGGGTTACACAACACATTGCAAAGCAATGTGTTGCATACCTCTCTGGGGCTCAGTAGGGTTTAAGTATGTATTAGTATGCCGGGTATTCATGCATTGTACTTACACTTTTCTGGGGGGAGGGGTTTAAAGCAAGAGGAAAGAAGACAGAAGAGAAGATAGAAGAGAAGAAAGAAGGACAGAAGAGGACCGGTATACTGAGGACTCTGCTGGACATCAGGATTAATGGTAAGTGTTACTTGTAATGTGATTTTTTATTTTTACTTAGTTGGGTTAACCCTATGAGTGCCAGCAGGGTGATTATACCCCACTGGCACTCATGGGGTTAATTCTACTAACATTTGATGTTGTTTTGGAGTGCTTTGATGTATTGATGTGGCGCTTAGGGCCCCATATGAATACACCCACTGGGGTCTTAGGTTTTTAAACTTTATTTTCCTTTCTGTTTCGGCGTCAGCTGTTTGAAGATGCAATAAGGGACTAAAGTCAGAAAAAAGTAGGTCTTAACTTTCCTGCAATAAATTGAGTCCCTTATCGGATCTTCATAGCTAACTCAGACAATTGAATTGCAATTTATTGTGTTTTCATTAGTTCCTATGGATGAAAATACCTCTTAACTTTAACACCCCAAAAATGCCGTTAACAGAAAAAAACAGCCATCTCCAACATTTGAATAGAGCCCTGTCAGTCTACACATCTCCCTTTCACTCTTTTACATTCATTCCCTCTGTCCACCTCTTTCCCTCTCTGTCCATCCGTCTCCTTCCCTCTCTGTCCATCTGTCTCCTTCCCTTTCTGTCCCTCTGCCACCCTCCTCCTCTGTCATCTTCCCTTCATGCAAATCTGTGTCTGTCTCCTTCCCTTTTCCAATCTCTAGGGGAGACAGACAAGAGTTGGAGACACACACAGAAGAGTGGGCCAGCAGTGGGGTTATGCACTAAGGTGTTTTCAAATGGTGATGAGGTGTAAGGAACATCTACAGTGTGCTAAACTCTCCGATTCCTGGATGATCCCATGGAGCCAATGCACTAAGAACTTACAGGTTGGTTAAATGTCGGTTCACTGGCTAGATGGAAGAAGCAAGGGTTGTTCATCACACTGAAAGGGTCATCTCCACTTCATCACCTCCTCATAACAGTTTGGTGTATCTCCCCCCTGTTTGTATCTGAAATAAATGGACAACAACAATGCTGAAGTTGAAAAAATGTAATAACAAATATAAATAATAATAATAATAAACTTAAAAAAATCCCCCTCTGGAGGGAATGAGGTCAGTGGGTGGGCCTCCTTCCTCCTCTTTTGCAAGGCCCCCGTCTGGGTAGGTAGCACCTACCACCACGTGCAGCAGACAGGGCATCAGATGATGCCAGGCTGCTGTCTGATGAGGAGTTGCTGGGGGCAGGGGCTGGCCCTGGACGCACGACATGGAGGCCCAGCATTAGTCTGTTCTGCTCCACCATTTGTTGGATCACAGCCCCTTGACAGTGCATGTCGTTTCTCAGCTGACGCTGTAAGCCCCTGATGTCAGCTGAGATCCCGTATAGGACATCCAGGGCCTCTACGTACTCCTGGCTGGAAGGGGGCTGCTGCTGTTGTTCTTCATCAGATGTAGCTATGGGGAAAGAAGAAATGCAAAGCAGTGAGCACCTCTCTGGCACACAGATGTTTGATGCTTTTAGTAGGATGTTTCTCAGCAATTATCCTGTTGTCTAGGATGCACAATCATGTCCTCTAACCACACCAACAGTGCATGTTGTCAGGATGTGCTCACTTAAACACAAGCGGTATTGACATTCTCTTGTGTTCAACTGACAACATGCACTTTTGTGGTGGTTAGAGGACATGATTGTGTGTCCTAGACAACAGGACCATTGCTGAGAATCACCACACAAAATGTGTTAAAGTGGATGTGTCTCCTATTTATAACATAGCCTAAATAGGCTATATATCGAATACTTCTAAAAAGTTGTTCATTTTTAATTTTTAAGTTTTATTTGTTGTAAATTTAACTTTGAAAATCTGTCCCCTGCCTACTTCAGTATAGACTGTGGTTACCTGCTCTGTAACCGTAGTCCGTCACTCTGCCTCTGCTCTCCTCCTTCCTCCAATGATGGAGGCTTCTGTCTGCAAGCTGGAGCGGTCTCATTGACAGAGATCAATATCTAGCCAATGAGAGTACTCCAGATTCCAGACTGAAGCCTCCGTCATCGGAGGAAGTAGGAGAGCTGAGGCAGAGCAGTCTATGCGGAAGTAGGTAGGGGACAGACTTTCTAAGTTAAATTTACAACATATTAAACTTAAAAAAAAAATTAATAACGTTTTACAAGTATTCGATATGTAGCCTAACTATTTAGGCTATGTTATAAATAGGTGACACATCCACTTTAATTTGAGGGGACACAGCAAACATGTAGCATTGTTGTGGCCAGGGAACAGGATTGACCACCCCTGCTATGAACAAACTGACAGGTCGGGTTTGCCCTTTAGCCTTGATTGGACACAGGTGGATCATCACTGTCATTGTGATTGATCCACCAACACTCAATTAGTGCTAGCCTGCAAACGGGAACTGTAGGTGTGTGCTATGGCCTGGAGCCAAGCATACATGTATGACAATATCATGGCATGAACAAAAATCACATAATGATATTTGGTCATGCCGTGATACTGTCACATTTATGTGTGACAAAAACACAGATCACTACAGGGAATTTGGAGTCTTTGTAAAGGAAGGGGAGACAGGTGGAACACACATGAGACAGCAGATTTAGGATTTTACTTACCATGCGCTTCCCCTTCCATATCCTCAGGAGCAGAGACAGATACCCCCAGAGGTGGTTCCTCATCCCCCTCACCAGACACAGCCCACGATGACTCTGAGGAGATTCAGGACATTTTCACAAGGGTGAGATAATTGTATGGAGCCTTAACCCATTTCAGTGCCAGAGGAGTGCACAGCAATTTTGAGACTGCATTGGGTACCCCTCTGCCATTGAAATGGTTACAACAACCAGAAACACAAAACTCAGAACCCTTTCCACAAACATAAACCAACAACACACAACAAAAGACTTATTAGACATTGAAGGAATGTACATGTTTTTGCTGGAGGACATATTACAATTTACTGTCCTCACCTGCCCTTTCCACATGGTGGTTCCCAGGTGCACCAACAGGGGCCTGCATTCTGGCATCTTCCTGCCCCCCCTCCTCTGCCTCCTCCGGCATGTCAGCTGGACCTATTTTGGATATTAAGGGAATTAACATGTGATGAGAAACACTGACTTCATTAAATGCTTCAGTTGTGTAAGCATTCAGGTTCACAACAACTGCACCAAGGTGGGATAACCTAGTTATCAGGATTTACTCAACAACAGAGAGGCAAATTTGGCCTACGAAGCATCACTGTAATGCATTGCAAGGCTTCAACATACCGAGACATCCATCATGGTGCATTAGCTTGTGCTACAATGTCATCATGTGAATGGCAGGAGCATAACAAACATTTCTTACATGTGCTCCATATGTGCATTAGTGGGATATTTAATGCTTGGAGCAGGGCCGGGCTGGAAATAAAAACCAGCCCTGGAAAAAATTGCTTACCAGCCCTATATCTTTGCGGTGCGGCCGACCCGGTGCGCAGATGCAGTGCTCTTCTTTACACTGCGTCTGATGTCACTGGGTGACCTCCACATTGCCCTCAGTCGCCACATTTCCCTTGAGTCTCCACATTGCCCCCCAAATCTCCACATTGCCCCCCATCTGCATATTGCTCCCATCTCCATATTTATCACGGTGCCCGTGCTCCCTTGTTATTGTTTTCCTGTCAGTATACACTGTGTGTACTCCCATTGGCTGTCCTGTGCTGGTCCTGCCCAGTATGGCCTTTATATACTGGGCTCCAGCACCCATACGGTGCCCTTTCGTGGTGTTCCTGTGCCAGTGCTAGTTTTCTGCTCAGTGATTCCCAGTGTACCGACTTGGCCTGCCTGACTACTCTGCATCTGTTCTCCTGCTCCTGTGTACTGACCCGAATTGCCTGACTATTCTTCAGTGCCTGCTCCTGTGTACCGACCCGGCCTGGCTGATGTTCCTGCTCCTGTGTACCGACCTGGATTGGCTGACTTCCCTGCTCCTGTGTACCGACCCGGCTTGGCTGACGTTCCTGCTCCGTGATTCAATCCGGCTTGATTGGCGTTCCTGTTCTGACAGCCTATTGTCGCCTTGCCGACATTCTTACTCTCCAGGCTATCCGGTTCCCGTTTGCCCAGCAGAGTGCGAGAGTCAGTTTTCATTACTGCTACGGCAGTGTGTCATTGGCCTAGGTCTCCGTTACTGCTCCTGCAGGGTGCAAGTGTCTGCCTCCGTTACTGCTCCGGCAGTGTGCCATTGGCCTAGTCGTCCGTTACTACTCCTGCAGGGTGCAAGTGTCTGCCTCCATTACTGCTCCGGCAGTGTGCCATTGGCTCCTGCTCCTTACTGCTCCTGCAGGGTGCAAGTGTCTGCCTCCGTTACTGCTCCGGCAGTGTGCCATTGGCTTAGTCCTCCGTTACTGCTCCAGCAGAGTACAAGTGTCTGCTTCCGTTACTGCTCCAGCAGTGTGCCATTGGCCTAGTCTCTGTTATTGCTCCTGCAGAGTGCTAGTGTTTGCCTCCGTTACTGCTACGGCAGTGTCCTCCATTACAGCTTCTGCAGAGTGCAAGTGTTTGCCTCCATTACTGCTACAGCAGTGTCCTCCGTTAAACTGCTCCTGCAGAGGGCTAGTGGTTGTCTCCGTTACTGCTACGGCAGTGTTCTACATTACTCTATTCCTGTTGTACTCTGACAGTTCACGTTTGTTCCGCTAGCCTGTCCTGGGCGTTAAGCATCCTGTAGCTCTCTATATGGAAAGAGCTCTATCACAGAACTCTCAACACATGGGACTGTTTACACTCCTTGAAGACCTTTAACCCATGCAGTACCTTTGTCCTGGGAATCCAACATATTGCCCCCCCAATCTCCACATTGCCCTCAGTCTCCACATTGCCTTCATTCTCCACATTTCCCCCAATCTCCACATTGCCCCCATCTCCACATTGCCCCTCAGCCTCCACATTGCCCCATCTCCATATTGCTCCCATCTCCATATTGCCCTCAGTCTCCACATTGCCCCCCCAATCTCCACATTGCCCCTCAGTCTTTGCATTGCCCTCGTCTCCACATTAACCCCCCAATCTCCACATTGCAATAATCTCCACATTGCCCCCCATGTCCATTTCCTGCCTCCCTGGTGGTCCAGCGGTGTGGCATGAGAGGTCTGTGACTCCTTCTGCACAGACCGCTTTACTGCTGTTGTTCCTGCATGGTCTTCTCTTCAGTAATGGAGAGCAGAGATGATGTCATCTCCCAGCGCTCGACATTACTAAAGATCAGACTAGGGATCAAAGCTGTTACGGGTCTGTGCCGAAGAAGGCACAGAACTCAGCATGTTGCGGGGCCCTTCACATCTCCCAGCTGCGGTCCTGTCACCTTGCGGCCGCAGCCAGTGCTCCTGCAATCAAGAAGCAATCCGTGGCCACATGGTGACAGGACCGTGGCCACGGATTGCTTTTTGATTTTGAAGCAGCCCCAGGGAAGCCCAGTGTAGGCGGCCTACCAGGAATTTTCCCGGTATCTCGATAGGTCAGTCTGGCCCTGTCTTGGAGTGCCAGAAAGGTGAGCAAACCATAGCTTAGCAATGCGCTGCTGCTCACCCCTGTGGCAATGGAATAGTTATATAAACTAGATGTGGCTAAAGCAAGCTGGGGTTGCTAATACACATATGGAACAATTTAACATGACTAAAAACACGTTTGAACGTGAGGGAGACATCTTAAAAACATCTTACCAGCAGTCACCTCTTCCTCCACACTGGCAAGAGCAGTGGCGGTGACCGGCTCCAGATAGAGGGTGATGACTTCTTCTTCCCCCTCCCTGCCAGAGCTAGGTACTCCATCAGGGTCATCTGTAATGAGAAGAGTACATCACGTTACAGTACAGACACACACATGGACATTGCGTAACAAAGTACTAAATTACATTACACACACGCATGGACATTGCATAACAAAGTACTACATTACAGTACACGCACGCATGGACATTGCATAACAAAGTACTACATTACACACATGAATGGACATTGCATAACAAAGTACATTACTTTACATACACGCATGGACATTGCATAACAAAGTACTACATTACACAAAATTACACACACGCATGTACATTGCATATAACAAAGTACTACATTACAGTACGTGCACACATGGACATTGCATAACAACGTACTACATTACATAACATTACACACACGCATGGTCAGGTCTTACATAAAAAAAAGAAGAAAAAAAGAGCGGCACAACTTTAGTGCAGTATTAATAATAAGATTTATAATTAATCAGAAATGCCAAATTCAGACTCACAACCACAGAGGCAACAGGCCTCCCTATAATGGTGAGGAGCAACCCACATCAGTAAAAATCTTTTCTTTCTTTTGGAATCATTGATATCAGTTCCATACCTCTATTAACACTCTTCTTCTCAGACCTCTGAAAAGCCATCCACTGATCTGTTAATACTGTATTGATAGATGAAGAACTGAAGAAACTTCAGCCATGTTCTAAAAAATTACTTGTAGTAAACAGAGAGCCTATGTATAGACCAGTGGTTCTCAACTCCTGTCCTCAGGACCCACTAACAGGCCAGGATTTGATGATTTCCTTGTTACAGCACAGGTGAGTTAATCAATGTGAACAAGCCACTGATCACCACACCTTGCTCTAGCAGAGAAATCCCTAAGTCGTGGCCTGTTAGTGGGTCCTGAGGACAGGAGTGGAGAACCACTAGTGTAGACCATCATTCATTTCTCCAGGGGAACTGAATTCCGAGGTGGCAAATCCAAAATTATTCTCTTACAGAATCTTCATTATCTGGAAAAAGAATAAGGAACATGTTCCAACACCATTACCCTGAGACATGATGGATCACTATTAAGGACTGCTAAGAGTATAATCGTATGTCCTATATTACTCTGTGTACGAGTGTAGTTATATTAGAGATCATATTGATCTTTTACTGTCACCCTATAGGTATAGTTTTTTCTGTCTTTATTCCATGTCTCGGGCTTTGTACCATCACTCTTTATTAGCAACACATGGTTTGTTCTTGATGTGTAAATTACTTGATTGGGACCACTTGCTCTGATCACATGATTTAGCTTGTCTATAAACCAGCCCTTTCAGCAGTGTAAACTGCTTGCAGTGTCTGTTTTCCAAGTCTGGCTTCTAAGTCTAGCATGAGAGTTAACCAGAGGTGGCCAGGGATTGGACGAAACACCTGATGATGGGCTTCACAAAGTCACTTTAATATCACTACAGCTTAGTACACATCTGCTGAAGACAAAGCATTAACTCTAGAGCTTCTGGATTCCTGCTGTGAGCAGTTCACCTGATGTACAGAAACGCAGCTAATCTACAACTCCAAGCACATAATCCAGTGAGAGGAAACAACAACTTACCCTCCATCATCAAATCCAGACATGGGATCAACAATGTTCACTTATCTGACTGGAATTTAACCCTTTATATTCCCATCTCATCTGTATAGACCATGATTTTAATCAAAACTGACTGCAAATGAACTAGAGTTCCCTAGGTCTTGTATGGGAGACAAGCTGTATTACTCCTCCACTAGACACCTGAACCAGACTTCCTGCAAGTCAATGGAAAATCATACAACCATCCTGGCACCAAAGATGAATTTTTAGCTTAATTACCTAATGTACCTAATACATTTCTAATTATTCATTTGTCACCACACCTTTTGTCCTCCCACCTGCTCATCAATTTCTATATCTCCATCATACTCCAATGATTACTTCTGAGTTGTTTTGTTAATTGGCACTCTTAATCTCAATTCACCACAAAACCCTAAATAACTGTTACTGTCAAGCAAAACCAGGAGTCAGACGGTATAGTTAATAGAACCTTTATTCTGAGAATAATAACAGTTATGCAATATAAATATATACACACAGTGGGTGATCGAAAAGGTGAGTACTGTATCAGGAATAGCAGTCTCCCAATATCACCACCTCACTGTCCGAGACTAGGCCTCAGCCTGCTGGAGTCTCGTGGTAAGGTAACGCCCAAGAGATATACTGACTCAGGCTGCAGTCAGTAGCTGGGAGTCTGCTAGCCCCAGGTCAATACTAGGAAGGATGTCTGAATAACGGAACCAACCCTAGGAGCGAACAGACAGGGCCTTCTAGTAAGCACCAGATAGGATAGTCAGATGAGCCAAAGTCATACACGGATCTGGTAGTCAGCCAGAGCCACGGGTTTGCACCAGATAGGATATCCACTGAAGCGATGGAATGCTGGATGTGCAGTGGATAGAGCCTCAGGTCAACACCAGAGTGGGTAGTCAGACAAGGCTAGGTCATAGACGAAGCGGGTAGTCAGCCAGAGCCACGGATTTGCACCAGATAGGATATCCACTGTAGCGATGGAATGCTGGATGCACAGTGGATAGAGCCCCAGGTCAACACCAGAGTGGGTAGTCAGACAAGCCTAGGTCATACACGGAGCAGGTATGTTACGGTTTTCAGACACTCAGACCAGGGTTAGAAATAAAACACAGTTTTATTAAAATGAAATAAGGAATAGCGCCCCTGAGGGCCAGAATCGGTAATACAGTAATAAGTGATATACAGACTCGATATAGCAGGAGCAAGTAGAATATAGCAAAACACAAGTAAGGGTTAACACTCAAGCTGGTAGTCAGTCTCTGTGGTGGTGATTAGCCAACGCCCGGTACATCAACAGTCCATATAGTAGTAGTGCAACTAGCTAGCTCAAGCAGAGCGACCAAACTGAATCACAACCAGATCTCGGTCTGGAAATTCCCAGGAGTATAGAGTAACCAACTGTAGCAAGAGCCAATACCCCTACAGGGGTGTAGAAACGAAGGAGAGAAACTACCTGAACCAATGGAGCCAGAATAGGAAGCACCCCTGGTGTGGTAGGAGAGGAACACTGCGAGTGCCAATGGGACCTGAGCCTAGCACCCCTTAGGTGCTGTAAAGGAGGAAGCACTGCCCAAGCTGAATACTAGAGCCAATGCACTACCAAGTGCGGATGGATGGAACCACACAGTGAGCGTGAATGGACCTGAGCCAAAGCACCCTTCCGGTGCCGACACAGAACTCACACTGCCAGAGTATCGGAATGCCCTTTGCACCGTGCGGCGCAACACTACTGGTAAACGGCACCAAACAGGTGTACAGCTCTGCAATGTAAAGCTAGGCTCGGTATGTAGGCAATAGCTCAACAAGTGTAAAGTGGCTCAGTATAGGAAGCAACAAGCTTGGCAGGCGTATGCAACGGGCTCGGTAAGCAGAGGCAACCGGCACAGCAAGTGTTCTAGACAGGCACAGACACAACAGCCACAGCTCGGTAGTAATCTCTCACAGGCTCAGTAAATGGAGGTAACCCACAGGCACAGAAACGGAGGCCACAGAGTAACTAATGTGTGATCAGTCAGTGCTAGCTGCGAGCAGGCTCAGAATGTCGCCAGGCTGAAACGATAAGCAGAACTGGAAGGATCACGGAGCAGGAACGTCAGCCGGAACCGGATCAATCACGGAGCAGGAAGTCAGTCAGAACCGGGTCGATCACGGAGCAGGAAGTCAGCCAGAACCGGGTCAATCACGGAGCGGGAAGTCAGCAGGAACCGGGTCAATCACGGAGCAGGAACAGCAGAGTAGTCAGACGAGCCGAGTTGGTACACAGAAATACAGGATCACAGCAATAATAGCGCAGGCACAGGAACACCACGAAAGGGCACCTGACAGGTGCCATAAAGCCCAATATAAAGGGACACCCTGGGCAGGCCAATTAGCTTCCTCCAATGGATGAGCACCAGCACAGAGAGTGACAGGAAAGCACGGGCACCGTGATAGGGTAGTCAGCCAGAGCCACGGGTTTGCACCAGGTAGGATATCTGAGCCAAATCGGAACGCGCAAGGAGAATAGTCAGACAGCGTCACGGGTCAACACCAGAATGGATGGACAGACAAGCCGGATCATGCACAGGAATCAGGAATACTAGGTAATGAACTGCTCAAAACACCAACGTGAGGGTGACTGAGTCAGGGCTCAGTCTGCCCTTTAAACCCCTCCATAGGAAGTAGATAGGCTGAGCAGCTAGAGGGAGGAAGTAGGTAGGAGGAGACTACAGGAAACAAACACACATGAAACAGAGGCCTGTAGCATGCTGAAGCCTCTTGCCTGCAGATGACGCGTGGAAAGACGCCGAGCGTCGCTGAAGCGGCGGCGCTGGAAACAAGGTACTGTGACAGTACCCTCCCCTCAAAGACCCCTCCTCCAAGGGACCGGACCAGGTTTGTCAGGGAAACGCGCATGGAATCTGCGCACCAGGAGAGGAGCGTGAACATCAGCAGCAGGGACCCAGGAGCGCTCCTCCGGACCATATCCCTTCCAATGGATAAAATACTGTAAACGTCCTCTCACCATACGGCAGTCCAGAATACTTTGAACCTCATATTCCTCGTGATCTGCAGCTATCACGGGAGCAGGACGGCCAGGAGCGGAGGTATACCGGTTGCAGACCAAGGGCTTTAACAGGGAGACATGAAAGACATTGTGTATCCGCATATTGGCAGGCAGTTCCAACGCGTAAGCCACCGGGTTGATCTTGTGCAACACCTTGAAGGGACCAACAAATCGAGGAGCCAGTTTATTGCATGGGACCTGGAGGTGCAAATTACGGGATGACAACCACACTCTATCTCCAACCTGGAAGGTCGGTGCTGGCAGACGTCTACAGTCAGCCTGCCTTTTTTGTCGTTGCACTGAACCACGTAGGGTATGCTGTACCCGAACCCATGAGGAAAGGAGTTCCTTCAAATGCTCATCCAGAGCTGGAATAGCTTGTGCACGGAAGGTTTCAGGAAGAACAGAGGGTTGGAACCCATAATTATTCAGGAAAGGGGAGCTCTGAGTGGAAGAGTTCACCGCACAATTTCTGGCAAACTCTGCCCAGGGCAACAAGGTAGCCCAATTGTCGTGGTGGTCAGAGACATAGCAGCGGAGAAATTGCTCCAAGGCTTGGTTTGACCTTTCTGCCACACCGTTGGATTGCTCGTGGTATGGGGAGGAGAATGCCAATTCAATTCCCATTTGCACACAGAAACACCTCCAGAAGCGGGACACAAACTGGCTTCCTCTATCAGACACGATCACCTTCGGGATACCATGGAGTCGGGACACCTGCCTTGCGAATACCACCGGCAATTCCTACGCAGATGGTAAGCCCTTAAGTGGCAAAAGTGAGCCATTTTTGAGAATTTGTCCACAATCATTAGTATTGCAGTAAAGCCCATGGACCTAGGAAGGTCAACCATAAAATCAATGGACAAGTGTGACCAGGGGTGTTCCCCGTTGGCCACAGGCTGGAGCAAGCCCACTGGCAGATGTCAGGGAGACTTATTTTGAGCACACATGGTGCAGGCAGTGGTAAAGGCGGCACAATCAGAGCGGAGGCTCGGCCACCAAAATAGTCTAGACAAGGACCAGATTAACTGGTCGCGCCCAATGTGGCCGGCGATTTTGGAAGCATGGTATGTCTCCAGGATTTTAATGCGGAATTGAGCTGGTACAAAACATCTCCCACTAGGAGTCTCTGGTGGGGAAGATGCTTGGGCGGCCAGAATCTCCTCTCCCAGAGGAGAGGTAATACAGGTATGAATCGTGGCCAGAATGCGATCAGCAGGAATGATCGGAGCGGGAAGAACGTCCTCCTTGGACCTACTACAAAATTGGTGTGACAGGGCGTCAGCCTTCACATTTTTTGAGCCTGGAAGGTAGGAAACCAGGAAATTGAATCTGGATAGGAATAGTGCCCACCTGGCCTGCCGGGAGGACAGCCGCTTGGCTTCAGACAAGTATGTAAAATTCTTATGGTCCGTAATAATCAAAATGGGGGAACTGATGCCCTCCAACAGATGACGCCACTCTTTCAATGCCAAAACTATAGCCACAAGGGTGCAAAGCCTCTCCAGGAGCTGACAGTTGACAAAGGAGGGCGCCTACTCCAATCTCTGACGCATCAACCTCCAGGCTAAAGGGCAGGGCAGGATTGGGATGTACCAGGATTGGAGCTGCAGAAAATGCTGCTTTGAGAATGTCAAAGGCAGAAAGTGCATCAGAAGACCATTCTAACACTTTGGCTCCGCTCCGTGTCATGTCAGTGATGGGTTTTACAATGTTCGAGAAATTTTTTTATAAATTTACGGTAATAGTTTGTAAAGCCAAGAAATCTTTTAATTGCCTTCAGTCCATCCGGACGAGGCCTCTGAATCACAGCCGACAGTTTTGTGGGATCCATCACGAACCCAGATGCGGAGATAACATACCCAAGAAAGGTAACTTGGGTCTTGTGAAAATCAGACTTTTCCAACTTGCAGAACAAGTTGTTCTCTCTCAGAAGGGAAAGGACCTTGGCTACAGCCACATAGTGGGCCTCCACAACACAGCTTTGCAAAAGTTCTCTCAGGATGTCATTTATAAATTCTTAGAAGACAGCGGGAGCGTTGCACAGGCCAAAGGGCATGACCAGATATTCATAATGCCCGCTCCGGGTGTTGAACGCTGTCTTCCATTCATGCACTTGTTTAATCCTGACCAAATTGTAAGCCGCCCTCAAATCGAGCTTAGTAAAGTAGAACCTTTGAGGCAGTCAAACAGCTCAGAAATCAATGGTATGGGATACGCATTCTTTACCATCAGTTCTCCGTCCTTCTTTTTTATAAAATAAAATCCAGCACCCGCAGGGGATGAGGATTTCCTAATGATGCCCCTCTCCAAGGCATCAACCACATACTCCTCCATTACCTTATTCTCTTCCACAGATAGAGGGTACGTACGACCCCGCGGAGGGGTAGTCCCAGGCAAGAGCTCGATCGTGCAATCGTATGGTCTATGTGGTGGTAAAGCTCCTGCGTGGACTTTGTTAAATAATTCGGAAAACTGCGAATAGGCTTCAGGTAGGCCTTGAGACTCGGCACAGGCAAGTCTGATGGGACGTGTAAGGCACGACTCCCCACAGTGAGTTCCCTAGGACAATATCTCACACGTGCTCCAGTCAATTTTAGGGTTATGTTTTTGTAACTATGGGAACCCTAATACAATAGCATAGTGCAGGGAGTTTATCACCTGAAACTTCAGGGTTTCCTTATGCAGGGCTCCCACGCTTAGGGTAAGTGGGGCCATCTCGTGGGTAATATGTGCTGGCAGCAGGGGTCTTCCATCAATAGCTTCAACCGCCAAAGGAGTGTCACGAGGCAGTAAAGGAATCCCAAAACGCTTAGCGAATGCTGCGTCCACAAAATAACCTGCCGCGCCAGAGTCTATAAGAGCAGGCACAGGGATAGACTCTTTGGCCCTAGATAGGACTATGTCCAACAAGGGTTTAGCCTGAGAGGCTTCAGGGGAGATGCCAACTAAGATCTGTCACCGACAGGATCTTTTGGTGCGAGTATCTCCCAGATGTACCAGGCATGATTTCAAGAAGTGACCATACTTACCGCAGTACAGACATAGTCCCTCCCTCCGCATATGTGCCCTCTCTGCCTCAGAGAGTCGGGTAGCCCCCACCTGCATAGGTTCACCACCCATAGTGTCGGAAACAGGAGGCATGGGAGGTGAGGGAGGACAGGGTGGGCTAGAAAAGCTGTAGGACATGCTGGTAGGATGCCTCCGCAGGCGCTCCTTAAATGCCGGTCTCTCCTGGACCCGTATATCTATGAGGATGACAAAGGATATCATCTCATCCAGATTATTAGGCAGATCACAAGCAGCAATCTCGTCCTTCATGTAATCGCAAAGCCCTTGGGAGAATGCAGCTGTCAGGGCCTCACTGTTCCACCCTACTTCGGCTGCTAGGGTTCGAAACTCAATTGCGTATTCCACCACCGTGCGGTTACCCTGGTGGATGGTCATCAGATGTTTGGAAGCCAAGGTCCTGCAACCTGGCACGTCAAATACGCTTCTAAATGAGGCCACAAATTGAGAAAAATTGTATATTATGGGTTTCTCCATCTCCCATAATGGATTCGCCCAAGCCAATGCCTTGCCAGGCAGGAGAGAAATCATAAGTCCAACCCTACTGCGCTCAGTAGGGAAGGCATGAGGAAGCATCTCGAGGTATATGCCCAACTGATTAAGGAACCCGCGACATAACTTAGCTTCCCCACTATAGCGTTGTGGGAGTGGAGCGGATCCAACTCTCTGACCAGTCCTGCATCAGAGACGGTAGCAGCTGTAGGTGCTGAAGGAGAAACTGGGGTGGCCACCTGCTGCGGGTTATAACGTTCCCAGTGAGCGGTTCTACCAAGCAAGGGCTGCAAGGCCCCTGCCAACTGATCAATACGTTGATCCTGATCCTGCATTCTGTCAAATATTCTCTGTAAAGGAGGATCACTATCACCATCTGTTGTCATGACCCTTACGTACTGTTACCGTTATCAAGCAAAACCAGGAGTCAGACGATATAGTTAATAGAACCTTTATTCTGAGAATAATAACAGTTATGCAATATAAATATATACACACAGTGGGTGATCGAAAAGGTGAGTACTGTATCAGGAATAGCAGTCTCCCAATATCACCACCTCACTGTCTGAGACTAGGCCTCAGCCTGCTGGAGTCTCGTGGTAAGGTATCGCCCAAGAGAGATACTGACTCAGTAGCTGGGAGTCTGCTAGCCCCAGGTCAATACTAGGAAGGATGTCTGAATAACAGAACCAACCCTAGGAGCGAACAGACAGGGCCTTCTAGTAAGCACCAGATAGGATAGTCAGACGAGCCAAAGTCATACACGGAGCGGGTAGTCAGCCAGAGCCACGGGTTTGCACCAGATAGGATATCCACTGAAGCGATGGAATGCTGGATGCGTAGTGGATAGAGCCCCAGGTCAACACCAGAGTGGGTAGTCAGACAAGCCTAGGTTGTACACGGAGCGGGTAGTCAGTCAGAGCCACGGGTTTGTACCAGGTAGGATATCGGAGCCAAATCGGAACGCACAAGGAGAATAGTCAGACAGCGCCACGGGTCAACACCAGAATGGATGGACAGACAAGCCGAATCATGCACAGGAATCAGGAATACTAGATAAGGAACTGCTCAGAACACCAACGTAAGGGTGACTGAGTCAGGACTCAGTCTGCCCTTTAAACCCCTCCATAGCAAGTAGATAGGAGGAGCAGCTAGAGGGAGGAAGTAGGTAGGAGGAGACGACAGGAAACAAACACACATAAAACAGAGGCCTGTAGCATACTGAAGCCTCTTGCCTGTAGATGACGCGTGGAAAGACGCCGAGCATCGCTGAAGCAGCGGAGCTGGAAACAAGGTACAGTGACAATATCTCTTCAAGTATACAATTCTTTTTCTCATCTACTTTTTCTGTCTGCAAGTATAATTCTAGCTTAATTAGAAATCTTTCCAAACTTACTTCCAGATTCATTCCCACCTGTGTCAGTCCTAGAATGCTGACACCAGCATTCTACTTTCCATTCTCTGTACCTTTCTCTACCACATTAGTGAATTCTCCTTAACTATATACCAAACTACACATAACTCAAAACCTCTCCTGCTCCAAATCTCAACTATCAACTATTTGACATCACAGAATACTAGCTATAACATACTGGCAATTCTGGTGAGGCTGCTATCACTTGTACTGGCTTTGCATACACTCACCTCAACCTGTTTCTAGAGTGCTGGTATTTTTCTTTCCAAGCTCCAACACCACACACCGCTGTCTCTTCCACCATCATTATTCTTCACCTCCATGAAAGATCATGCAGTACAAATCTTGACCACAATTCCACTACATATAGGTATAATTTACTAAACATCAATAAAACCATTCTCTCTTCACTCTAAACATGAAACATAACTTTGTATTTTCTGTCCTCACATTCTCCTTCATTGATCATTAGTGACTTTAATTTTCACATTGATGAAACTTCCTCACCCGTGCTTCCTACTTTATTTCTTTGACAATGAGAACAAGGCATGTCATTTGTTTTAAACTTCAAATATACAAACAAATGGATGTTGTGGAGACAAATGCTATGGTTCTTAATGTACAAACCCCGTATAAAATATGGATACTAAACTTCACTAAACTTCTATGAACATACGTGCAAAGACTACATGTTCACAAAATGAACAGTTCCTGGGAAGACTATTGCTCCCATCTCTATGGTCATAGTCCAGCCAAAAGCTACCACAACAACCTTTGCCAAATAGCTAATTAATATGTTGCACTGGAAACCTCTGGCAAAAAAAGCATGTCATTTGTTTCAAAGTTCAAATATATAAACAAACGGATATTGTGGAGACAAATGCTATGCTTCTTAATTTAAACCCCCCAGAAAATAAATACTAAACTTCATGAGCTCTGTAAGCTATGACTTTCATTAGTACCATTTGAGCAGACCCCTAAAATGACAGCAACCATACTTTTACATACATTTTTTCCCCCTTTATTTAAAAAGGGCTTTGGGCACTGCTGAGAATTGAATTCAGGATCTCCTGTTTATAAAGCAGGAACTTTAACGAGCTAAGCCACAGCACCTTTGTTTGGGGGGTTTTGTTGATACGACTACATTCGCTTGGCTTTCCAGATTCTCCAAAATAGTGGCCAGACAGCGAAAGCAATGGAAGTATATAGCTAGCTTATGTCATGGAGAAACCAGCCATTTACAAGATCCACACAATTGTGTAGACATAAATGCAGTAATTCTAATTTTCATGTGTTTCACACTAAACATGCCTTTTGATACCATCTTGAATCATAATTCTGTTCTGTGACTTTGTATCTATTTGACATGGGTATTTTCTTGCTTGATTTGATTTTATTTACAATCCTTTTCTAGTCTATTAAGTGTGTTGCCTTACTGTGCCGATGTCAACAGTAGAAGGCTTAGGTTTTCTCCACTCAGAGATTCTGATCGTGAGATGCATGGGGTCTGTACAGAGAGAAAATTGCCATAAAGTGGGAAATCACCGCTGTGTGTGCAGATAAAGTCCTTAGAACTTGCTCTACTAAGGTCTTCCAAACAGATAAATGGAACTGTTATCGCAAATTCTAGTCCTTACATTTCCTGAAAAATGTCACTCTCAACACCGCCAATTTTAGATGAGCGTGTAAAATTAAGCATGAAAGCAAACGTATAAGCAAGTTGATTTTCATTTCAACTTGTCACTATGGTTTTCACAACAATTATGATTAAAATATGCTCTGCCTAAATTTCACATGATACCATGTTGCAGAGCAGCTTCCAATTTCTGTAGCAATTCATCTTCAGATGGCACTTAGGACCTGCACTGGGGAGTTGCCCTATTTCGATTTGACAGGCAACCATTCCAGGTACTCGAAAAAATCACTCAACGCACTGCTGAAAGTCAAACTCAAGAACACCTGTTTACTAAACAGGAGTTTTAACCAACAAAGCCACAGCGCCAGCAGATGAAAGCTAAGGACAAATTAGATACTAAAAAGTTGTCGTGGAAAACAAAAAAATGCAAACACCTAGTTGAAAGGGCGATTGAGTGTCATTCTTACTCTAACTGTAGAGCTCATCAAAAGAACTCTGTGTTCTCTCTGCCTAAACTTCACACGGTACCATGTTGCAGAACAGCTTCCAAATTCTGCAGCAATGCATCTTTTTCAGATGGCACTTAAGACCTGCACTGGGGAGTTGCTCTATTTCGATTGGACAGGCAACCATTTCTAGGTACTTGAAAAAAATCACACAAGGCACTGCTGAGATTCAAACTCAGGATCTCCTGTTTATTAGACAGGCGCTTTAACCAACTAAGCCACAGTGTCAGGAAAGGAATGCGTATGGCAAATTAGATCCTAAAAAGTTGTCGTGGGAAACAAAAAAAATGCAAACACCTAGTTGAAAGGGAGATTGAGTGTCATTCTTACTCTAACTGTAGAGCTCATCAAAAGAACTCTGTGTTAGAATGGTAGGAAGTCAAAGATCACAAAACACACTTCATGAGCTCTGTAAGCTATGACTTTCATCAGTGCCGTTTAAGCAGACCCCTAAAATGTCAGCAACAATACTTAAACATACATTTTTTTCCCCCTTTATTGAAATAGAACTTTAGGCATTGCTGAGAGTTGAACTCAAGATCGCCTGGTTACAAGACATGTGCTTTAACCAGCTAAGCCACAGCGTCTATACTTGACAGTGTTTTTGTTGATACGACTACATTCATTTGGCTTTCCAGATTCTCCAAAATAGTGGCCAGACAGTGAAAGCAATGGAAGTATATAGCTAGCTTACTTCATGGAGAAACCAGCCATTTACAAGATCCACACAATTGTGTAGACATAAATGCAGTAATTGCTAATTTTTATGTGTTTCACATTAAACATGCCTTTTGATACCATCTTGAATCCTAATTCTGTTCTGTGATTTTGTTCTTTTGCAGAACGGTATCTATTTGACATGGGTATTTTCTTGCTTGATTTGATTTTATTTACCATCCTTTTCTAGTCTATTAAGTGTGTTGCCTTACTGTGCCGATGTCAACAGTAGAAGGCTTAGGTCTTCTCCACTCAGAGATTCTGATCGTGAGATGCATGGGATCTGTACAGAGAGAAAATTGCCATAAAGTGGGAAATCACCGCTGTATGTGCAGATAAAGTCCTTAGAACTTGCTCTACTAAGGTCTTCCAAACAGATAAATGGAACTGTTATCGCAAATTCTAGTCCACACATTTACTGAAAAATGTCAATCTCAACACCACCAATTTTAGATGAGTGTGTAAAATTAAGCATGAAAGCAAAAGTATAAGCAAGTTGTTTTTCATTTCAACTTGTCGCTATGGTTTTCACAACAATAATAATTAAAAAAATGATTTGTCTAAATTTCACACGGTACCAAGTTGCAGAGCAGCTTTCAATATCTGCAGCAACGCATCTTCTTCAGATGGCACTTAAGACCTGCACTGGGGAGTTGCTTTATTTCAATTGAACAGGCAACCATTTCTAGGTACTTGGAAAAATCGCACCAGGCACTGCTGAAAGTCGAACACAGGAGCTCCTGTCCACTAGACAGGCGTTTTAACCAACTAAGCCAAAGCACCAGAAAACAAACATGAAGGACAAATTAGATCCTAAAAAGTTGTCGAGGGAAACAAAAAAATGGAAACACCTAGTTGAAAGGGCGATTGAGTGTCATTCTTACTCTAACTGTAGAGCTCATCAAAAGAACTCTGTGTTAGAATGGTAGGAAGCCAAAGATCACAAAACACACTTCATGAGCTCTGTAAGCTATGACTTTCATCAGTGCCATTTGAGCAGACCCCTAAAGTGACAGCAACCATACTTTTACATACATTTTTTCCCCCTTTATTGAAAAAGATCTTTTGGGCACTGTGGAGTGTTGAACTCAGGATCTCCTGTTTACAAGACAGGCACTTTAAGCAGTTATGCCACAACACCTTTACTTTGCAGTGTTTTTGTTGATACGACTACATTCGTTTGGCTTTCCAGATTCTCCAAAATAGTGGCCAGACAGCGAAAGCAATGGAAGTATATAGCTAGCTTACTTCATGGAGAAACCAGCCATTTACAAGATCCACACAATTGTGTAGACATAAATGCAGTAATTGCTAATTTCCATGTGTTTCACACTAAACTTGCCTTTTGATACCATCTTGAATCCTAATTCTGTTCTGTGACTTTGTTCTTTTGCAGAACGGTATCTATTTGACATGGGTATTTTCTTACTTGATTTGATCCTTTTCTAGTCTATTAAGTGTGTTGCCTTACTGTGCCGATGTCAACAGTAGAAGGCTTAGGTCTTCTCCACTCAGAGATTCTGATCATGAGATGCATGGGGTCTGTACAGAGAGAAAATTGCCATAAAGTGGGAAATCACCGCTGTGTGTGCAGATAAAGTCCTTAGAACTGGCTCTACTAAGGTCTTCCAAACAGATAAATGGAACTGTTATCGCAAATTCTAGTCCTTACATTTCCTGAAAAATGTCACTCTCAACACCACTAATTTTAGATGAGTATGTAAAATTAAGCAAAAAAGCAAAAGTATAAGCAAGTTGTTTTTCATTTCAACTTGTCGCTATGGTTTTCACAACAATAATAATTAAAAATATGATCTTCCTAAATTTCACACAGTACCATGTTGCAGAGCAGCTTCCAGTTTCTGCAGCAATGCATCTTCTTCAGATGGCACTTAAGACCTGCACTGGGGAGTTGCTTTATTTCGATTGGACAGGCAAACATTTTTAGGTACTTGGAAAAATCGCACCAGGCACTGCTGAGAATCGAACTCAGGATCTTTTTTTTTTGCAAATCTAATGTCCGTTATGGATATGAAATCAATGCAACCAGCATGAATAATTATAATGTCAGGTAGATCCCCACCTTACCAGGGCTTTCTAAAAAACTACAACATCTTCCCCCCCACCATGCCAGAAGTTTTTAATTCATACATATGGGATTTCTAGCTGCCTTGCCCCATGACTGCCCAGCCACATGCACTGCTGTGATTTGGTTTATTTACCCATGAAACAGGATTGTGAGGATGGAAAGTGGAGGTGTACATTTGAGAAAGGTGATGTTAGCTGCGAGCTTGCAGTATCCCACAAAGTACTTTTGACGAGCAGTGATCAAACCTGGGAAGGGTGAAGTCTGGTGAGATCAATACAAAATATCTAGTTCAATGGTTCCCCCAGTGTGTACCTCTCTGTGGTTATGCATTATGCTTTAATCCATGTATGTGTAACGCTTATGCAACAGTTTAACCTCTAAATGCTACATTCATGACTGAACCATACTTCAAACCACTTTTCCTAACTTATTCTGGCTGTCTTAAACATGGAAACATAGAATTTGACTGCAGATAAGAACCATTCGGCCCATCTATTCTGCCCATTTTCCTACTGTAAAAACTTCAAACCTTTTTTTGGTCCTTGGTCTTTTCTTATGTTCAGGACAGCCTTATGCCTATCCCATGCATGTTTAAATTCTGTGACTGAATTAACAGCTACAATGTTCTTGCGAAAAAAGCTGCACCATTCCATACGGAGGTATAGGTTAAAAATACATACTTTATTATGAAAATTATAAAAACAATCAGTGATCCATCAAACAAAAGAGGTAAAGTCTCATGCCTCATGTAGTGCAAAGGCTACTGTAGTCAACGCGTTTCGCGCTAACTGCGCTTAATCATGACTATCGGATCAAGTCAAAGATTGGTAACTTTTAAACATCTTGACACCAATCACATCAGATGTCCAATTAATCACTGTGAACGAACCAATCGTCAAGGTTTAAAGCAAATGATCACTATCTAGTAACACGCAAACATCCAATGATTACTCACACTCTGATGACCTCCAGAACTAATGCTGGTTACATTGTATCACCACTTGATTAGAGACGTCCACCTTTCAGCGTCTCACACAATTCACCCAGAACGCCAAGAAGAGAAACATGATGATCGCATCACATCTCATATCGGCACTCTGTCTTAAAGACAGAGAACAATATTCATACTAATGGCGTCCTGGGAGTTAAGTGCCGAACACAGAAATAAGACGTCCTCTATCTTATATTAAAGGTATATCATGTGTAAGAATCATATGAATGTAAAAGTTGCCACCTTGGATAGCATAATCACTTTGTAAAAATAATCTATAAACCATCCGTTCGCACAGTGAAACAATAGTAAGACCTGGAAATATGAAAATGTACACAGTCAATACTATTCACATGAAACAGTCTAAACCTGTCCCTACTTGATATGAATATAACCATCAATAATATATGTATATTGATCGTGTACAGTTCCTTCCATATTCCACATGTCTATGGGCATCTGATAAAAGTCAAAACACCAATAAAATAAATTAAATTATCCAATCAAAATTCAAAACAAAAACATAATCATGTTAAAAAACAAACAAACAAACAGTATAAATGCTACATAAGAACATAGCTACTCAACAAGTATATGCCACCATGTCCATAATCGTTAATCGGCAAATGAGTGACATACAGAGGGTAAAAAATGAAAAACTTTCATGACCCAAATCACCACTTCAGGAAATCAAAATAGAACACATAGGGACACACATATATCCAACCTAAATCAGATATAACATGTGACATCATATTCTTTATTAAGACCATGAGGATATCTTGTCTCAAGATAGAAAATCCAAAAAACTTCTCTCATAGAGAGATATCCATCTATATTACCTCTTCTCACTCCCAGTGTAACTCTTTTGATTCCCTGTATGGATAAAGAGTCTATAATTCTATTGTGGTACATATCAAAGTGTGTCACAACACTAGATTTCAAATTACCTCTTCTGATGTCACTCAAATGCTCGTTCATTCTCTCTCTTAAAGGTGTCGTTGTTTTCCCAACGTATTGGACTTTACATAGATGACAAGAAACAAGGTAGATCACATTCTTAGTTGAACAGTTTACATAAGTCCGCATCTTATAGACTTTTCCAGTTTTATGTGACTTAAATTCTTTAGACACACTAACATGAGAGCAGAGACCACATCTTGATCCACCACATTGATACATCCCTGTTACTGATACCCAATTATTGGATGTTGTTCTCTTTCTATTGAATAGACTAGGAGAAAGCCATCTTCTAATCGTACGAGCCTTTTTAGAAACAAAATTCACTCCTTTTGAGATAAACCTTTGTAGACTTTCATATGCATTTAGTAAAGGAATATATTTCAAAATTATCTTTTTGATATTATGGAATTCTTCACTATATGTAGTAACAAATATAACTTTGTCACTATAATCATTACTAGATTTATTTCTTCCAATATTTATGTCTTTAGAAATATCTTTCAAAAGATCCTGTCTATTCTTTTGTCTAGCTATTGTTAAAGCTCTATCTAACATCCAAAAAGGATATCCTCTCTCTTTGAATCTGTCATATAGCTCTTTGGCTCTCAACTCAAATAACTCATTAGTTGAACAGTTACGTTTTACCCTCATAAATTGTCCTACAGGGATGGATTTAATAGTGAGTTGAATCTGAGTTGACAACTTTCGGCTCTTAATAGGGCATTCACTGCAGTAGGTTTCCGATATATATCAAAAATAATATTTTTAGTCAAAGGATCAGCTTCTAGACTTAAATCCAAAAATGACACTTTTGTTAAGTGATAATCTGAAGTGAATTTAAGATTCAACTCATTATCATTAAGATAAGCCATGAAACTCTCCAATCTTTGTTCATCTGAATTCCAAATTACAAGAATGTCATCTATATATCTCTTATACACAACAATATCCTCACGATAGGGATTCCCATCTCCAAAGATGCGGCACTCTTCCCACCAACCCATATATAGGTTGGCGAAAGATAGCGCAAATTTTGCACCCATTGAAGTGCCGCACCTCTGGAGATAGAAAACACCATCAAACATAAAGAAATTGTGTGTCAAGAGATGTTCTATACATTCTAAAATGAATTCTTTCAAACTGTCTGTGTAATTGCTATATTTATCTAAATGATATCTAACTGCTTTAATACCAAGTATATGAGGAATACAAGAGTACAAAGAGTTGACATCACAAGTAAGCCAAGAATAACTAGATTGCCATTCAACAGACCCTAATGATTGCAGAACATGTTTAGTGTCTCTCAAATAACTAAACAGTCTTGTAACCAATGGTTGCAGTAACGCATCAATCCATTCACCCAAAACTTCATTCAGGGATCCTATGCCAGAGACTATGGGTCTACCCCTCGGATTGATTAATGACTTGTGAACTTTCGGCAAATGATGAAAGATTGGAGTAATTGGATCTTTAACAAATATAACCTCTACATCACTTTTTGATAAAACTCCCAATCTTAAACCTTTATTCAATAGATCATATAAGATAGATCCATAGCCTCTGGCAGGATTCCCATTCAAAATTAAATAGGTGGATTCATCTTTCAATTGTCTCAAAGCTTCATCATGATATTGATTGGTGTCTAAAACTACTACACTACCTGCTTTATCAGCACGTCTGATAGTTATCTCATTACGTAGTTTCAATTCTTCCAGAATGTTTAATTCTGAAATAGTTAAGTTAGAACATCTTTGTTTCTTATTGCAGACAGCCTTGTGAAGATCTATAAGATCTTTTTCTATCAGATTTTGGAATGAATCCAAAATCTTACCTTTACACCCAACTGGGTAAAAAGTAGAGACTCTATTCAATTTCACATTGACTCTAGTTAAACTATCATCATGATTAATCGGATTCATTCCACGCCCTTCATGTCTGATATTTTCCAAGTCTGTTAAGCAACAAAAATCTTTGAAGCACAGCTTGGATTTATCAAAATTATTCTGATTAGCAAATGGATCAGTATTACTACTCTGAATCTGATCCAAGACATCATCTTTAGATTCAACTGAACCTAGATAAAATTTTTTAAGTGTTAACTTTCTAACCAACTTGTTAACATCTAAAATGGTGTCAAACAAGTTAAAATGATTTGTTGGTGCATATCCAAGTCCTTTTTGAAGCAATGTGACTTCTGAATCACTCAGACTATAACTGGAAAGATTGATCACATTTAATTCTTTTTCGTCACTTTTCCTTGATGTCTGGGATATCTCGTTTGATCTCCTCTTATTTTTTTTACTTCCTCCTCTTCTGATTTTTCTCCATGTCTTCTGTGATGTTTTAATTTGTTCCGTCTCTTCTTCCCTCGTTGACCCTCCCGATGAACTTCTGCTATTTGTTCCGTAAACATTGTTGCAGCTCCTGTCTCTCTTTGATTTAAAAAAGATGCAGAGGAAGGCATAGAGGAACTAGAGGTATCTATAGAGGTTTCTAAATCAAAAGTAGAAGAAGTTGTAGTAACATCTAAATCCACAGAACTTTGATCTATTTCTGAGAAACTCACTCTCTTAGACCTGCCATACTTGTAAAACTTCTTAAGACTACTCTTCCTCCAAAAATATACAGAATTATTCTCATAATCAGTTTTATCTCTCAAAAATGTCTTCTTTTTTAATTCCATTACTTCTTTTTCTATTTTCTCTAAATGCTGAGTCATCTGATTATCCAATTTAGAAAATTCCGGATCTTCCTGTCTATTACTAATCAACTCTTGTTTACATTTAATATCTTCTTGCAATTTTACTAATATCTCTTGTTTATACTCCACAATGAGCTTCATTAAAGAGAAGGAGCAATCTGTTAATATTTTATTCCATTTAGACATGAAGGATAAATCTTCTTTAATAAAAGTAGGAATTTTTTTCATACGTAAACCACGTGGAATTCTTTCAACTTGTATATATTGTTTTAAGGTGGTAATTTCCCACAAAATACGAATTTCTTTAGACATAAATTCCTCTAAATTCGAGAATAGATCCTTAAGATCAACCAAGGCATTTGTATCAGAGTCATTAGTTGCATCTGCAAATAAACGACTTGCATGAATATTCCTTGCACTACGATCTTCTATGGACATGAGACTCCTTGTAATTTTCTGATTTACTTGCATTTCCATTCTGTATATTTCTTATCTCTTTAGTATAAATAGAATGCAAATAGTACCTCTGGATATCTCTGGATGTAATAGTAATATCTCCTCGTAGTATATTAAATCCACATATTCATAATCACATAGATTACATCTAAAGAATCTTCCTTTGGAGACAAACAATATATATTCAGGCATAGATCTTCAGTATTCACATGGAGATACAGACACTCTTGAATGGCATCTGATGGTTTTCTTTTTAGAATAACAATAATATCTTCACCATGAGAACATTTTTGATAGTCCATCCATAAACAATTACCTATTAACCTTAAAGCCTGAAATTCATGTATACTAAACATCTAACTAGATATCTGAGACTTTAACTGTGACTTTAACTGTGAATATCCAATCACTACTGCAAATTTTGCATCAATAATCTTCGGATAAAATAAATAGTTAAAGAAGATATAAACTCACAGTGTCTCATTCCTTCGATATCCGGACAGCCCAAGCGCCACCGTGTGCTGGATGAGAATTTTTCAATCTACGCTTAACAGACAACCGTTGGTATCCGAGCACACATGAAGACAAAGTAGCAAAATACATTCAAAGCATAGGTGCTTCAAGGAAAACCGCAGGTCTGTTCATGTCCGTTATAAATCTCAGGTGTCCATTTGATCTCTCAATGGAATGTGCTCGCTAAGGTAATCTTCTTTTACACATAACACATACAATGTTCTTGCAAAAAAAGCTGCACCATTCCATACGGAGGTATAGGTTAAAAATACATACTTTATTATGAAAATTATAAAAATAATCAGTGATCCATCGAACAAAAGAGGTAAAGTCTCATGCCTCATGTAGTGCAAAGGCTACCGTAGTCAACGCGTTTAACGCTAACTGCGCTTAATCATGACTATCGGATCAAGTCAAAGATTGGTAACTTTTAAACATCTTGACACCAATCACATCAGATGTCCAATTAATCACTGTGAACGAACCAATCGTCAAGGTTTAAAACAAATGATCACTATCTAGTAACACGCAAACATCCAATGATTACTCACACTCTGATGACCTCCAGAACTAATGCTGGTTACATTGTATCACCACTCGATCAGAGACGTCCACCTTTCAGCGTCTCACACAATTCACCCAGAACGCCAAGAAGAGAAACACGATGATCGCATCACATCTCATATCGGCACTCTGTCTTAAAGACAGAGAACAATATTCATACTAATGGCGTCCTGGGAGTTAAGTGCCGAACACAGAAATAAGACGTCCTCTATCTTATATTAAAGGTATATCATGTGTAAGAATCATATGAATGTAAAAAGTTGCCACCTTGGATAGCATAATCACTTTGTAAAAATAATCTATAAACCATCCGTTCGCACAGTGAAAACAATAGTAAGACCTGGAAATATGAAAATGTACACAGTCAATACTATTCACATGAAACAGTCTAAACCTGTCCCTACTTGATATGAATATAACCATCAATAATATATGTATATTGATCATGTACAGTTCCTTCCATATCCCACATGTCTATGGGCATCTGATAAAAGTCAAAACACCAATAAAATAAATTAAATTATCCAATCAAAATTCAAAAGAAAAACATAATCATGTTAAAAAAAAAAAAACTGTGTACATTTTCAACTAGTATATTATGATTCTTTCTGTCATTTTCTGACAAGAGTGCTAGTATTCTAGTCATAATTTATGAACATTCATTTCTAAAGTAAATGTATCTTTAAATACATATCAGAATTTACTAGTCACACAGGACCCCTTGTTCAGCTGATCAATTGAATACTAGTTCACATAAAAATGTAACCATTTGAGTTTCAAAGGGGTGGCAACAAGATAAACACCCTTTTGTCACTTAAACCGTTATATGTTAGACTTGTTACAATATACATGATGTGTCTAAATAATTGGATTCTGTCTCCAGGATAAATATCCCAATAATACTGTAATTTAACACACAGATAATGTTATGCTGCCACTTATTATTTTACAAAAATTAGATCATGAAATATTGTCACCCTTTTGTATTTAGACCTCTCTAACATCTAAATGGTTAAGGAAATTATTAATATACAATGATGCAGTTAATCATGGATTTCCAAACTAAGGCCTAAGGCCCAATTGATGCCCTCAAGTATGGAGAAACAGACTGCTATAAAACATAATAATCCTCTTCAACTCTTTAATGGCCAAAGGGGTTTGCAACACATTGCTTCACAATGTAGTCCTTAAAGGGTTGACTAAATGACAAAACACCGCAGAAACAAAATTTCAGCCGTTGAAGAAAAAAACATCTTTCCCTAGTGCATTCAAAAGAAATAATACTTTATTTTTAAATGTTTGTAGCAAAATGTAAGGTAGGTTAATGCCCTAGCTATACATTTTGATTAAATTATTTTGTTCTGTGTGTCTTCAATATAATTACATTATTTAGTAGTAGGTGGCTCTCAATTTAATATTCTGTTCTCAGCTTGGCCTGTGAGCAAAAAGGTTTGGACAAGCCTTTCCTAAATAGAGAACGAGCTGGTATTCTGTGAATTAACCCTTTAAGAGCCAGTGTGGTATCAATTCACTGCATTGCATTGTGTTGGACACCTCTCTGGCACTCAAAGGGTTAAATATCCTACATTTACTACTTTCTAAAGCATCCAATAATGTACACATACATGTCATTGCCATCCTTCCTGTATTCCCTATTGTGAGGAGTCAACCATTGGACCTCCAGCTATGGAGGCCTCTTTAGCATCCAAGGAATTGGATTATATAAATATTAATACTTTGCATGTGAGAGAGATATCGAATGCATTGCAATGCATTCAATACCTCTCTAGCACTCTAAGGTTTAAAAGTATTACAAGTCAGTACCAGTAATACACTGTTGGCTATATGCTTGGATAAGAGATATTGGGTGACATTCACTAAGAGGTGATAAAGATGTGATAAAGTAGAGAACACTTCTCCAGTTTATCACTTCTCCAATTCCTATGTTATTCTATGGAGCCTATGCACTAAGATTTCTTCAGCTTTGGAAGTCTTAATGAATAGGCTCTATAAAATAACATAGGAACTGGATAAGTGATAAACTGGAAAAGTCATCTCCACCTTATCACCTCTTTATCACCTCTTTATAACCACTTAGTTTAGCTACCCCATTGTGTACTAATATCTGATAATACAGTTTTCTAACAGAAAATAAAATTCTTCAATCCTCCATTATTTACAGTTTATCCAGAGAATCCAGAGAACCCAGACCCAGTTTGAGAAACACTAGCCTATGGGATTGTTGCAAGGTCTTTTAATATAGAAATATATTTAGTGTAAAACATAACAGCTTTTGTAGTGGAGTGAATATTGTGTTTGCCTGGCATACAGAAGGTCCCTGATTCAAAAATGAGTGGACACTATTTTGTGTATACAAACATAATCGGTGCTATTGATGTACATATTTAACAAAACAATGGTAGCTTTACCCCATACTAAGGGCCTTATATACAAAATAAAAGAGTAATTCTGGGGCAGGCCAACTGCATCATTTGGGACAAATACAAATGCCCCAAATACCCTCTGATTTCAGTTCAGATTCTAACCCTGTGAATGTTATAGGGGGTCACATTGCAAAACACTGCATTGAAGAACTCAGGATTTTTAATTGTCCCTCATGGTGCATCTCACTTCTTTTGTGCATAAGGCCCTTAGGGCCTATTCAGTAAGCTAACTCAATGGGAAGCTTTATAGCTCCCCTATAGTGCAGATGGTTTGCCCCATAATTGCTGTAGGAATAAGGTTCGTATAGCTAAAGCTAAAGAGGTGCAATTCTGTAGCAAATCAACAGAGGGGTTAACTACTATTGGCATCAATGAAAACCCACTTGCCACTATACTAACCTGAATTTTGACTAACTCCTTGTTTGCTGCATTGACGTGGAACATATTGAACATATTGAAAAGCCATGATTTCTAGCTGTGTTGGCAACATAAGGGATGATCCAATAAGAATCAAATATTTGTTTTTTATTAACTCCTTGGTTATGAGGCATTTTTAGTATGCCTTTTTTCAACCATATTTTCCATGTAATTAATGTAGCATACCCATATACATTATATACCATTTTTAAGAATAAGTAGGTCCTTCTTTAGATGCCACATTTAGGCCTTGATTCAATTGTCCCCGTTAGGCAAAAAAAAAAACCTCCAGAATTTTTTCAAGCATGGTAGGCAATTCAGTTAACTGTGCTATGAAGAAATGGTGGCAGAAAAAAATCATATTGGGGCCTAAAGTTAGCTCCCATTTGACCCCATAGAAACATACTACAAATTATGGAATATACAATTCAATTGACCGTATTAGTGGTAAGATTTGCTAAGGGACCCACTTTAATATGGGAAAATCTGCACCCAGTTTTTTTGGGCGCAGAGTTCCTTAACACATATTTAAATTGCTGATGCATGAATTGAGTGTATGAAACTGTACTTGTTGAAATATGTAAGCATGTTTTTCTGATATTGATGATAAGACCTAAAGATGGTATTACACTATCTGGCACTTTCTTCTTTTTAGGTGATTCTGGAAACTTGGATCATGGCTGCTCAGTCAGTCACATAGAATGTTGGGATATTTGGGGTAATTCTTCTTTTCTCCTTCCTCACACCCCAGTCTCCCCTGCCACAGAGATAACATCCAGATCAGGAAGGAACTTCGATCATAGCTGACAGTTGCTTGGTCACATAAAATTTTGGGGAATTGGGGTAAACCTCTTTTATTCCTTTCTTACATCCCAGACTCCCCTAGCATAGAGGTAACAGCCAGATCAGAAAGAACTTGGATCAGGTCTGCCTCTGTCTTCCTAGTCAGTCACATCAAATTTTCGGGAATTTTGGATAAACCTCCTTTGCTCTCTTCTCGCACCTCCAGACTCCCCTAGGACAGAGATAACAGCCAGATCAGAAGGGAATTTTAATCACAGCTGCCTGTGTCTACTCAGTCACACAAAATTTGGGGTAATCCTCCTTTGCTCCCTTCTCACATCTCCAGACTCCCCCCTTGGCTGCCTGTGTCTTCCTAGTCAGTAACATCAAATTTTGGGGTATTTGGGGTCAACCTCCTTTCTCACTTCCTGTCCCCTAGACTCCCCTAATACAGAGAACAGATTTGTTGCCTACAAGACTTCCTAAACTAAGATTCAACTCCACTTTAATAGCCAGTCTTCTCTAGCCCCAAAATGTGCTACTTTCACTTCCTCTCACAAACACAGAATGACATGCCATGGGAACCTTATACCCCTTTATACTATGCCTGCAGGAAAGGAAAGGACACTTGCCACGTGGTGGGGAGAAAGTTTGTTTTGCCAATGATTTTAGTTCAGTAAGCTAGGGGAAAAAATTGGCACTTTTCTTAAAAAAATGTCCTGCTTGGCGAAAAGTGCAATTTTTCACCTGTTTTTCTTTTGAGGCAAAATATTTTGCCAATCCCTACTTTTTACCTCAGTGCTGGACTGGAAATAGCCTGCCTTAGTGGCAATAAACCTGCAGTGTAGCCTGTACCCCTGAAAATGATTACCTTTTCTGGCTAAACCTACTGAAGAACCCAAGGGAAGTGCATTATTGTCCCCTAAAGAGGGGACTCCTAAGGTGGAACCTTCTACTCTCACACACTTTTTTGTGATCCCATGGGCTACACCTATTGCACCATTCAATAAATCTAACCCACTTCCAGTTAGGGACACCATATTCCTGGTACTACCCCTCTGTCTTCATGGTAATCATATACGCCTAATGGTGCCCTCCTTCCCACAGGAAGAGAAGAATATCACTAAGGTGAAGCTGACGTTACATCAAGAACTCTCTGTAGCAGGATACAATTTCACACCAATCCAGGAAATCCTAGGAATAGTTTCTGAACATCCCATCCTACAGCTGGAGCAGGTGTAACTGATCCACTGGCACATGTCCATGATTTGGTGAGCAAATCTGATGTGCAGGATGGATACGAAATCAATGCCACCAGCATGAATAATTATAATGTCAGGAAGACCCCCACCTTACCAGGGCTTTCTAAAAAACTACATCTTCCCCCCACCATGCCAGAAGTTTTTAATTCATACATTTGGGAATTCTAGCTGCCTTGCCCCATGACTGCCCAGCCACATGCACTGCTGTGATTTAGTTTATTTGACCATGAAACAGGATTGTGAAGATGGAAAGTGGAGGAGTGTATTTGAGAAAGGTGATGTTAGCTGCGAGCTTGCAGTATCCCACACAGTACTTTTGACGAGCAGTGATCAAACCCGGGGAGTCTGGTGAGATCAATACAAAGTATCCAGTTCAGTGGTTCCCCCAGCGTGTATCTCTCTGTGGTTATGCATTATGCTTTAAGCCATGTATGTGTAACGCTTATGCAACAGTTTAACCTATAAATGCTACATTCATGATTGAACTGCACTTCAAGCCACTTTTCCTAACTTATTCTGGCTCTCTTAACATTGTTTTAATATGTCCTGCTTCACTAACTATAAGCAAGCTGAACTCATTAATATATTGGCGATATGAAGATGTTTGTCCTAGCTACTAACATTTATATCTACTTTATTGCACTTATATTGGTATAACTAGTTGAAGAGTCCGTTACACGGGCCACAGTGCCACTGCCAAGTGGTCGCGGGGCAGTCTTGCACAGTAGAGACTGTCCGCACCGCGGCTGATACAGAGCCGTCCAGCTCTGTATCAGCCGTGGCGTGGGCAGTCTCTACTGCGCATGACTGCAGCACGCGCAGCAGTCTCTACTGCGCATGACTTCATCGTTATACACGTTTTACCCAATTATTATATAGGATATTTATGTGCTTTTTCCATATTAACTGTGCTCAAAAGGTTATTTTAGTCTATGACGGAGAGCTGCAGGGTTTTGATAGAGGTGGGGTTATTTTATTGAGGTGGTAGGTTAATTATTTTGTTGCACGGGGGCATTGGTTTGAGATGTGTTTGTACTATATTACATTTTTTACGGAAATAATTATTGGATACTTTTTCAATTATTGTTATTATTTTAAAGTGACATTATTTTGGTTTCAAATTACTTTTCCATCATTAAATTGACATGCCAATTAGTTAACATCAATTTCGTAAACACTATGAAAAAAGTTAAACATTCATAAAGCTTTCCCTGATCAAAACTAAGTAAAAAGAAATATAAAAGTGAATGTATATTATTAACATCAGTTATAATTGCATACTTTACCAGCCAAAAATTGCTGATCTTAAAGGGATAGTGATACTTAAAATGTAAAAAAAATATATGCTGTAGGCTCTATACCCCTGAATAAAACAAGGGTACTCCTGCTGCTGAGAGAGATTTTATTAAAAAATTATAACAGCTCAAACTTGAATTTTTTAGGTGCAATATCACAGTGGCCTGAAAATTTACAGTGGTTCTGTTGCTGCATCATCCTATGGAGCTCTGTGGTCTACAGACCAGAGCAGTCCATAGGATGGTGTAGCAACAGCGCCACTAAATTTTCAGGCCACTGTGATATTGCACCTAAAAAATTCAAGTTTGAGCTGTTATACTTTTTTAATAAAATCTCTCTCAGCAGTGGGAGTACCCTTGTTTTATTCAGGGACATAAACCCTACAACAAATATTTTTTTACATCTTAAGTATTACTATCCCTTTAAAATATATGCATCAAAGCAACTGTTATGTGTATAGAACATATATTATGATTCTTTCTGTCATTTTCTGACAAGAGTGCTAGTATTCTAGTATTCCTTTCTAAAGTAAATGTAGGTAAAGGTATCTTTAAATACATATCAGAACTTACTGGTCACACAGGGCCCCTTGTTCAACTGATCAATTGAATACTAGTTCACATAAAAATGTAACCCTTTGAGTTTCAGTGGGGTGGCAACAAGATAAACACCCTTTTGTCACTTAAACAGTTATATGTTAGACTTGTTACAATATACATGATGTGTCAAAATAATTGGATTCTGTCTTCAGGATAAATATCTTTTGTTTTCTCTGACATGTATATGGTGGAATAGCCAACAATTCCTGGGCAAGTTGCATGCCTTTGAAAAAGAATACACAAGTGGGCTTTTAATTTCAAACTGAGTACGACCTGTCACTCCATCAGTCTATATGGGATTACTAAGATATACTAGGATTTGGTATTATATATCCTTTGTTCAGTTTCTGAATACCAATTTTTAATTTATTTGACTTTATTTGTGCATTCAGCCACTTTTTAGTTTGATTGACTATTTATTCATACTAGCTCTGTGATAAGGTCGAGGTCTTGAGTGTGTGGGGATTTTTTCTAATGCTAGCAAGCATTAGCAAGTATGCTATACCTACCTGGAAAACAGAAGAATATAGTGCTGATTTCTTCTGTGCCTTGTTATTGCATTGTTTTAATAAGCAGATGAACCTTGTGCCCGAATGGCCATACATTCCCATACTGATGTCCCCTTGGCATAATCAATGCAAAGTAGCTTTTTTCCTGAGTAAAAAATATTTTTACAAAAACCATTATAGAAGCACAGCTCACAAAAACAGGACCATTGTGCCTGAATTGGTGCAGAATTGCATTCATAAATTTCCCTTTCACTCTCTATTAAACTCCCTGGTTCCCCATGGAAACACAGAATGAAGGTGTCCAATGATTTGCTAACAGGTAGTTTTTTGAGACTTCTCTGCTGTTTTGGTACAGTTCATTATGTATTTTCTCCGTAAACAGCTGGCCTATGTGATAATGCTCTATCATGGTCCTTTTCCTACATGTCCATCAAGTCACTCATTGTCTCTTTCTTTGGTAATATATTCTCTCTATCACTTTCTGTTGACATTCCACAGGACACAGCATTGTATCTCTCTTTGTTCTCTATTTATACCTTATTTTGGAAATGAATGCATTCTTTTTTTGTTTGTGAGTAAATCTGTATGCTGACAACACCCACATCCTGATTTCTCCTGTTCTTTCACTAGTCATAATAATGAACTGTTTCTCTTTTATTTTGGATGGCATTCTTGTAGTTAAAAGTCAACCTATAACACAATAGTTTTTCCATGTTACAAAGCTTGGTGCATAGGTGCCACCGCTCTTTACTTTGCTTCTCACATTCAGTCACATTTTATTCCTGTGTTCTGTCACCTGCTTATGGTGTGAGACATCTGACCCAATGGTCTGGCAGGGGTGCTGGATGTAACCCATAATACTGTGTCAGTCAGTTAGTATGTCACAAACTTCACAAAGTTGCAAAGGCAAATCTTTATACAAGGGATGGGAGGAAGAGTTCACATCAAAAGAGAAAAATTAGAAAAACACAACTTAACACCTTCCACAGGAATTCCCCAAAATGTATAGTTTTTTTATTTTTTATAAATTGAAATCAGTGATAATAATGCAACTCCCCTCCACATGAGACATGTCCCCCATATAGTCTCACCATAATAACTATAAAACTACATGTTGTTAGCCAGTGTATAGGAGAGTGTCACGGTAACCCAGATAACTCAGGAGTCAGAACGTATAATATAAAACAACCTTTATTCAAGACACAGAATAAGGTATAACAGCAGACAAATAGGAATAGGCAGTAAGTCAACAGATAAGCTAGCACTACTATCAGGAATAGTAGGCCACCTAGGAAAGATCTTACTGCTGAGACTGGGCTGAAGCCACTGGTAGTCTCTGCTGGAACTTGGAATGGAACAGGAACCGGATGATCTTCTGGAGAACACAAACTGGAAATGGAACAGGTAAAATTCACCAGGAACACAAATAGGTACTGACACTCCTGCATTCAGTCTAGCATGAAGGATAACTAACTCACGCCTGCAGTCATTACAGATAATAGTCTACAGGTCTGCTTGTAATCAAGGGACAAGCCAGACAGAGCCACAGTACAGCACCAGATGGTCATACATGGAGCGAATAGTCAACCAGAGACGCAGGTCTGCACAAGATTGGTTGTCAGACAAGCCTAGGGTCATACACGGAGCGGGTAGTCAGAGAGAGCCACAGATCAGCACCAGATCGGATAGTCAGACAAGCCAGGTAACACACGGAGTGGATAGTCAGCCAGAGCCGCAGGTCTGCACCAGATTGGTTGTCAGACAAGCCTAGGGTCATACACGGAGAGGGTAGTCAGACAGAGCCACAGGTCAGCAACAGATCAGTTAGTCAGACAAGCCAGGTAATACACAGAGCCCAAATAACAACTGCAATGGAATACCACAAAAGGGCAACTGAAGTCCAGGAAATTTAAATACTGATTGCTCCACCTCTGAGAGGTGAAGCAATAATGTACTGTGCCTTTAAGAAAGCCGAGTCGCAAAGTCATCAGGGAATCCCTGTGACATGCGCCCAACTTTCAGATACTGCAGGAGATGCCAGGGGGAGCAGTAAGGAGAACGGTTGGCCAGACGTGTACCAGGGTGCACCGGTTCTCCTGATCATGCAGACCACGGCAACCCCACGAGGACGCCGCTAGGGACCGGCCGCTCACTGGTTAACCACGGCCGTCCCTAGAAAGGTAAGAGGAACACTTACAGTACCTCCCCCTCAACTCTCCATCTCCTGAGGGAGTGGTCGAGGCTTAGAAGGAAAACGAGAATTAAACCTTTGTATGAAAGCGGGAGCATGGATATCAAGTGGATGATACCCAGGAACGCTCCTCCGGTCCATATCCCTTCCAGTGTACAAAATAATGTAATTGCCCTTGTACCCTACGGGAATCGAGAATGCTCTTTACTTCATGCTCTTCATGATCTGCAACTCTCACGGGAGCCGGGCGTACAGGGACTGAGGTATACCGGTTGCAGACCAAAGGTTTCAGCAAGGAAACATGGAATATATTATGATTGTGCATATTGGCTAGCAGTTCCAGGGCATAAGCCACAGGCTTGATCCTACGCAGGACACGAAAAGGACCCACAAACCGGGGAGCCAGTTTTCTACAAGGGTCTTGTAGGTTCAAGTTTTGTGTGGATAGCCAGGCTCTCTCCCCCACCTGAAATACCGGTGCTGGTAAAAGTCTACAATTGGCCTGCCTCTTTTGCTGCTGAGCGGACCGTTGCAGGGTTCTCTGAACCCGTACCCATGTGGAGCGGAGTTCCCTTAAATGCTCCTCCAGAGCAGAACTGAAGGCTGTAAGCCATAGTTAATCATGAACGGGGAATTCTGAGTGGATGAGTTCATGGCACAATTCTGGGCAAACTCCGTCCACGTTAACAATCTCGCCCAGTCATCGTGATGGTCCGAGATATAACAGAGCAAGAACCGTTCTTGGTTCGATCTCTCTGCCGCACCATTGGACTGTGGGTGATAGGTGGAGGAGGAAGAGAGTTGGATACCCAATTGCTCACAAAAGGCTCTCCAAAACTGAGACACAAACTGGCTTTCCCGGTCTGACACAATTACTTTGGGCACCCCATGGAGCCGAAAGACCTCCTTGGAGAAGATCTTAGCCAATTGTTGAACGGTAGGCAGTTCTTTAAGGGATAGAAAATAAGCCAGATTTGAGAAATGATGTACAATCATCAGGATGACTGTGTAGGCCTCGGATACTGGTAATTGTACCATAAAATCGATGGACGCTCCCCATTAGGCACCTGAAAAAGGAGACCCACAGGAAGGTGCCTGGGAGTCTTAGTTGTCGCACAAGTCTGACAGGCTGCTATGAAAGCAGAAACATCCGTCCGCATACTGGACCACCAAAATAGTCGGGTTACTGACCAGAGTAATTGGTCTCTTCCAATGTGCCCTGCAGCCTTGGAAGAGTGATAGGTGCCCAATAACTTAGCCCTTAAGCCCTCAGGCACAAAGCATCTCCCATGCGGTTTCTCGGCCAGAGCCGTCCCTTGGGAAGCCAAAATCTCTGTCCCCAAGGGAGAGGTAATACTGCAAGGATATGATCCGGAGGTATCACAGGCGTGGGATCGCAAACCTCCTTAGATACATCAGCCTTCACATTCTTAGTACCTGGCAGATAGGAAACCACGAAATGAAAGTGGGATAAAAAGAGAGCCCACCTAGCCTGCCTGTGGGACAGGCGTTTAGCCTCAGAAAGGTAGGTCAAGTTCTTATGATCAGTGAGAATAAAACTAGGCACACAAGTACCTTCAAGTAAATGCCACCATTCACGTAAAGCCAGAATGATGGCTCACAGTTCGCGGTCACCAATGTCGTACAGAGTCTCAGGCTTCGAAATTTTGAGGGATAAGAAGCCACATGGCAGTAGTGGCACATCTAGAGAAGACCGCTGAGACAGAAGGGAGCCTACTCCTGACTCAGACGCGTCATCCTCCAAAGTAAAAGGCAATTTGGGATTCGGATGCCTTAGTACTGGTGCAGCGGCAAAAGCTGCTTTTAAGCGTTCAAAAGCCTGCAGAGCCTTCGGTGACCACTCAGAAGCAATAGCACCCTTGTGTGTCATGTCCGTTAGAGGTTTGACAATGATAGAAAACTGGTTTATGAATTTTTGATAGTAATTTGCGAATCCTAAAAACCACTGAATCACTTTGAGTCCCATGGGAAGGGGCCATTGGAGTACTGCCGAAAGTTTCCCAGGGTCCATAGCCAGCCCAGAGGAGGAGCTCGCATAGCCCAGAAATGTCACTTGAGACTGGTGAAACTCACATTTTTCTACCTTGCAGAAAAGATTATTGGCCCTTAAAAGTGACAACACCTTCGCAACATCAGTACGGTGTTGTTCCAGATTCGGGGAGTGGATGAGGATGTCATCCAGGTAGAAAACTACACAACTCATCAAAAGATCCCTTAAAACATCGTTAATGAACTCCTGGAAGACCGCAGGAGCATTGCAAAGACCAAAGGGCATTACTAGGTATTCTTAATGCCCACTTCTAGTGTTAAACGCTGTCTTCTATTCACCGCCCTTACAGATTTGCACCAGATTATAAGCTACACGAAGGTCGAGCTTGGTGAAGACCGTTGAACCACACAATCAGTCAAATAATTCAGTAATAATTCAGTGATCAGAGGTTTTGGGTAGGCGTTACAAAGAAGAACCCTGCCCCTGCCGGGGAGGTGGATTTCCGAATAATTCAGAGTATGTTAGACACGTACTCCTCCATAGCCTGATTCTCTGCCATAGAAAGAGGGTATACAGAACCCTTAGGGGGAACAGCCCCTGGCACCAAGTCAATCGGGCTTTTGTATGACCTATGAGGAGGTAAGGTAGTGCCCTGTAACATATTGAATACATCACGGAAGGAGTGATGCTCCTCAGGCAAGTCGGAGGAGGAGGAGGAGGAAACCATGCTCAATATATTGAGACAGGACGTGTCAAACACGACTCTGTACAATACGGAGACCACAAAAAAATGTCACAGTTACACCAGTCCATCCTGGGGTTATGTTTTTGGAGCCACGGGAACCCCAGAATGACTGCATAATGTAGAGAGTTTATGACCTGGAACTGGAGTATCTAGTGATGTAGGGCTCCATCCAACAGGGATATAGAAATGGTCTCATGAGTAACCTGAGGTGGTTGTAGTGGTCTACCGTCAATAGCCTCAATCATCAATGGATATGCTTGTGGCAGTAAAGGAATAGTGTGTTTTTGCACAAAACGAGCATCAATGAAATACCCCGCTTCCCCTGAATCGATTAATGCCGGAGTAATTACTGAGGAGTTGGTCCAAGATAGGATAACTTCCAGAGTAGGCTTCTCCTGGAAATCTCCTGGGGACTGAGACACACCACCTAGAGTTTGTCCCCTAGGTGACTCTAGGTGCGCCCATATCTAGGACATATGGGACAAGTGCGCAACAAGTGTCCAGATTTATTGCAATATAAGCAAAGCCCCTCCCTTCTGCGGAATGCTCTTTCATGAGCTGAAAGCCGGGTAAATCCCAACTGCATGGGCTTCCCCGCTCCTACATCGGACCCAGGAGGCATGGAAGGCGAGGGAGGAATGGGTGGACAACTGAAATTCGGTGCTAAAAGTGCCAGAGGTCTCCGCAGATGCTCCTTAAATGAGGGTCTTTCTCGGATGAAAATATCAGTTGGTCTAAGTTGGAAGGCAGCTCTCTAGCCGCAACCTCATCTTTAATGACCTCATATTAGCCCCTGTGAGAAGGTGGCCATCAGTGCCTCATCATTCCTGCCCACCTCTGCTGCCATACTTGGCCACCGTACAATTGCCCTGGTGGATAGACATTAGCTGTTTGGCAGCAGAGACAGAGCGGGTGGGTACATCAAACACCCTTTTAAATGCGGACACAAACTCAGAGAAATTGTGAATGATGGGCTTATCATTCTCCCAAAGTGGATTGGCCCATGCCAATAGTGACACCAACAATCCGACTTTACTGCGCTCATTGGGGAATGCTTGCGGTACCATCTCCATATAAATGCCCAATTGGTTTAGGAACCCACGACACAGTGCCTGGTCTCCCCCATACCGCTCAGGAAGCGAGCTCAACTGAAAAAACCCCTGATCCTGCCTGCATCAGGGGCAGCTTGCACTACCGGTGCCAGTTTAACAGAATAAGCCACTGGTTGTCCAACAGGAAGGTCAAGGTGTGCAGTTTGGTTCAACAACGTCTGCAATGCCATCGTTATCTGAGCAATACATTGCTCCTGAGCCTCCACCCTGGTTAGGATCTGCTGGACAGAAGGATTACCAGTACCGTCCGTAGACATGGCCTTTTCGTAATGTCACTGTAACCCAGATAACTCAGGAGTCAGAACGTATAATACAAAACAACCTTTATTCAAGACACAGAATAAGGTATAACAGCGGACAAATAGAAATAGGCAGTAGGTCAACAGATAAGCTAGCACTACTATCAGGAATAGTAGGCCGCCTAGGAAAGACCTCACTGCTGAGACTAGGCCGAAGCCACTGGTAATCTCTGCTGGAACTTGGAATGGAACAAGAACCGGATCAGCCAATGATGAACTTCTGTAGAACACGAACTGGAACTGGTAAACTTCGACCAGGAACACAAATAGGTACTGATTCACGCCTACAGTTAGTCTAGCAGGAAGGATAACTTACTCACGCCTGCAGTCAGTACAGATAATAGTCTACCAGGTACTGACTCACGCCTGCAGTCAGTCTAGCAGGAAGAATAACTGACTCACACCTGCAGTCAGTACAGATAATAGTCTACCAGAGCCTCAGGTATGCTCCAGATGGGTGTCCGTGGGAAAGGAACTACTCAAGTGACAATCCAGACAGAGCTACAGTACAGCACCAGATGGATGGTCATACATGGAGCAAATAGTCAGCCAGAACTGCAGGTCTGCACCAGACTGGTTGTCAGACAAGCCTAGGGTCATACACAGAGCGGGTAGTCAGACAGAGCCACAGGTCAGCACCAGATCGGTTAGCAGACAAGCCAGGTAATACACAGAGCTAAACAACACAACTGCACTGGAACACCATGAAAGGGCAACTGAAGTGGTGTCCAGACAGTTTAAATACTGATTGCTCCACCTATGAGAGGTGGAGCAATAATGTACTGTGCCTTTAAGAAAGCCGGGTCACAACGTCATCAGGGAATCCCTGTGACGCATACCTGATTTTCAGATGCTGCAGGAGCCACCAGGGGGAGTAGTAAGGAGACCAGTCGCCCAGACTTGTACCAGGGCGTACCGGTTCTCCTGATTATGCAGAGCGCGGCAACCCTGCGAGGACACCACTAGGGACCGGCCACTCACTTGTTAACCACGGCCATCCCTAGAAAGGTAAGCAAAATGCTTACAGAGAGAGAGGGATAAAGCTGCTTCAGTTTTGAGCTAGCTAGTGTAGAGGAAAACCAGCAAAGAATGGTTGCTGGAGTCACAAGAATATTGGTAACAGACAGTTTTCCTATTGCCAGGTAAGTGGGAGGAGTGTATGAAAGGAGACTGCCACTGTTACCTGATAGGTAGCAATGACAGTCAGACAGGTACTACACAGACCTAATACATTATACATTCAAGACAAGACAAACAGACAACATTTACAACTTGACATACTGTGTTATAAAACTCAATCCTTCACCTTCCATCCACACAGACAAGAACAAGATGAACAAGCATATACAGCTAGATTTAAAGGCAGCCGTTAGTAAAAAAAAAATAACTAACGGGTGCGTTAAGTGTCATGTTGCAATTCAAAGATCCGTCTAAAGAACAGCTAACAGCAGTTGCAGAATCCTAACGGGCGATACACTTACGTGCATTCAGACGCATGGAACAACATACCCCAGAGCTATTCAAAGGCTTGCGATACTGATAACGGCTGAAAAAAGACACACCTAACGGCAAAAATTTAAGACCCACTTTTCTTAGCCGTTAAACACTTAACGGGCAAAACAAAACACCCGTTACATAGGAAAATACACAAAATGCTTACCGCACAACCATGTAAATGGAAAAATTAACCGGTGCAATGCCAAAACAACACAAAAACATGCACACACAACACAAATCACTCCACACACAACAACAACCAACACCACAGGGACAACGACACAAAAAAACAACACAACATGGCACCGAACAATGGAGGTTATCATACAAAGCAGACACCTGCAAATAGAAGCTCACCTGGGCAACATCAACACACGACCTGCACCCCACAACTGCACGCCCGCAAATGGCGCACACCTAACAAGCACAACACACCACATCTTATAACACACACACACCTGCAAACACTTACCTGGACAAAAACAACTCACCATTGGTTAGCACTCACCTCATCACCACACCTACACAACGCCCTATCAAGTACTTAAAGGGACAACTCAACACACTCACTTGTGGCTTGTTTTCCACTCAGGGAGGGTGAGAGAGAGATAGAGAGAAAGAGAGAGAGACAGATAGAGAGAGCAAACAGTATGTTGGGTTACATATTGTTGCGAAGACTGCGGAGAAGGCGTGCAAGGGAGAGCGCTAGGGAGCATCAGCAACCTCCAAGCACGAGTGATCAACAGCCTTCACCTGTTGCAAGTGAGGAGGCTCTGGCTCAGCAGCTACACAGGAGTCCATCCCCACCTGGAGGGCAGAGGATGTATAGACGACCACCAAGGCCCAGGGTATACCGCCCAAGGGTCACCCTCTTTGGAATGACTGATGACGAGGTCATTGATCGCTACAGGTTGAGGCCTGACAGCATCATTGACTTGTATGAGGTCATCAAGGAGCAGGTGGATCCCATCTACATCCACAACCATGCCCTAACTGGCCTGCAGAAACTACTGTGTGCCATACACTTCATGGCAAGTGGGTCCTTCCAGTCCACTGAGGGTTACGCATCTGGCATGTCACAGGCCACATTCTCCAGGGTGCTGGCCCAGGTCCTGCCAGCCATCAAAAGCAAGGCCAGTACCTATATACATTTTCCCACCACTGACATGGACTGGATACGCGTCAAGCAGGCCTTTTACGCAAGGGGAGGCATGCCCAGGGTCATGGGTGCTATAGATTGCACCCATGTCCGGATTAAGGCCCCAGCCAGCACGTGACGCACAGCTATTCATCAACAGGAAGAACTTCCACTCCATCAACGTGCAGATGGTGTGTGACAGCAACATGAGGATAATGAATGTCTGTGCAAAATATCCAGGCAGCTCACATGATGCATACATTCCACAAAACTCCTCAGTCCACAGAGATTTTGAGAATGGAACCTTTACAGGGGGATGGCTAGTGGGTGAGTTCAAAAAACAAAATCACGCCACATACACAGGCGCACACACCACGTTGCTCAGCATGCACCTGACCCACAGCTACTATGTCCACCACACAAAACATCATTCACACAACATGTGCTCCCTGTCTCACCATGTCACTCACATTACACAGGTGATGCTGGCTATGGATGCAAGTCCTGACTACTGACCCCTGTGGCCAATCCCCAAACACATGCCCAGGAAAGGTACAACCAGGCTCATGCCAGAACGAGGAATGCTATTGAGCTCCTCAAGTCAAGATTCCGATGTCTGGACCACTCTGGGGGAGCACTGCAGTATGCACCGGCTAAGGTGTGTGACATCATTGTGGCGTGCGCAATACTGCACAACATCGCAGTGGACACCAGGCTGCTGGAGCACATCCCGGACCCCCCCATACAGGAAGTGGCCATGGACATCAGGCATGTGGAGGAGACCATGAGAGGGGCACAGATCAGAGACAGGCTCATCACGGAAAACTTCACCTGTGAGTATAACACACGCATGCAAACAATCCATGCAAGTCCCCCTTCAGTCCTGTGACACTAACCACACTGCACATTTTGTTCTGTCTCACCCCACAGGAACAGTGACACAGCACTGCACTGGCAGTGGACGTGGCAAATTGTGTGTGTGGACTCAAAAACCATCCTCCATTCCACTCTCCACGTTGACATACAGACCCCAAGGATATCACGCACACCCCCAGGAGAAACAAGGTACAACATATTACCCATGTTCATCACCTTACAGGGCTTGATTGACAGCAACTAACTGGATATGCCATGATTATAGCCTGAACAACCATGCTAGCCCAGTAGCGAAAGAGTATCATCTAATGATATGCATTGGATAATACTCAGGCACATCAGGGGTTAAAGGGACATTGGACTCAATATGGGACCTGTACTGTGCTAGAGCTGAGAAGAGCAGTACAGGGGTGGATGTACAGTGGTATGGTCACACAATGTAGAGGTCATGAGACGTAGATCAGATTACCAGGAACTCCATGCTGACCTGTGAGTGTGCAGACATATGTGTCCCCAACATGAATACACACATCAACAAATATGTCTAACAGTTCCATGGAACAAATGACATTGGGCTGCCACTGTCACTTTCACAGTGGCAGCACAATGTCATTACCTCCATGGAGCTCTCAGAACACTTGTTAATGTGTGTATACATGTCAGGGGCACATATCCATAGGGCTGGTGCACATGTCCTAAGTTCCCCACAGAATTGGTTACAGATGAGTACACAACACATTGTCAAGCAATGGTTTGTGTAATCACCTGTAATCAAGAAGATTGAGGGGATTAAAAAGACTAAATTGTTGTTGTTTGATGATCAGTTCAGGTCTACTGTTCCAAATCCTGTCCTCTTGTCCCACATTCATCCGTAACATGATCCATCCTTGAACTGAAGATCTTCCATGTGACTGGATTGATGTCTTGACAACACCTTCATGAAGATCACCCCTTGCTGTTTATGGTGATGTTGTTGGTGATGCAAAGTTTGACCTGAGGTTCACACAAACCTCTACTGGAACATTCTCATATAGACACATAAAACACCAATTCTTGAGTGTTATAACCTGTACAGTTATGATGCTCAGCTACAGAGTTGTCAAACCTTGTGGTCAACACATGAGCAGGGCAGCAGTGTTACTGAAGTAGTACAATTTAGTTTCAAAGTACATTTAGTGTTCTCATACAGGTGTTAAATGCATATAGGCAATACACACAGAAAACACATGTATATTCTAATGTACTTTGAGACATAATAAAGATGAACCATCACCATTCTATCTGTGTCTGTATGAGGATATATTTGAGAACACATTTGTCAATGCGTAACCACACCCAGGATAGAGTATCCCCCATACATGGAAAGGCATCACCCACATCACAGGAGTCCACCACTTGTTTGCCAGTGAGTGGACTCTGTGATGTATCCATGCAAACAGATGATGGTGGCAGTGATGCACCAATGTGTAGTGGGAGTGATAAAGAGGTGATACAGGGGACATACTTCCACAGTGAATACCTGTCTACAGTTTCTGTATTGCTCAGTATAATCTGTGTTCTGAGATTGTGCTCCACTTTGACATATCTCAGTACATGAGCTATATCAACGAATAAACAGACTAAGTGGACATGTGTTATCACTGGTGAAGTCTGTTACACCCTTAGGGAAACAGCAACTCAACATACTGGAGACCCCAATGCTCACCCCAGGATATCAATGTGTGTGCTACACATTGAAATCCTAGGTTAAAAACATTGGCTTCCCCAGTAAGTCAGTTGCACGAGTGTGTGAATCCAAGACAATATTGATACATGTCCCATTTATCTGTCCTGCTTGTAATGTCCCCGCTAAGTCACAGAGCTGTTTGTCTGGTTATCCTATTAACCCACTGAGTGCAAGAGTGGTCCCCAACGCATTTATTTGCAATGCGTTGCCTACCACTCTGGCACTCAAAGGGTTAAACACAACATATGATGTAGACGAATGTTCAATGTTGTACCATTTGTTGTGCTAAGGGGTATGTTTTGTTGTTCAAATTCAACACACAACATCGCCATATAACACAGTGGTGTAATATGGCTCCAGGGATGTATTACAAGTTGAATTTGTACAACGGTGTGTGTGTGAACCCATGTTGTAGCATCCCACTAACATTTCACCCAGGCAGAGGTTGTGTTCACTGCATTGTATAGCAATGCATTGGAGACAACCCTGCCACCCAATCCATAACTGAAGACACACCAGATCAGACAGGAATCCAAAAAAAGGTTCTTTTATTGAGGGGAAAGTTGACAGGTTGGGCCTTTCATTTTTTCCTTTTTGGGTGGGGGGCCTTAGCCTGGGTGCCAGAGGTGGATGCCCTTGTTGATCTCCTGGTAACCCACTGCCCCCTAGGTGTGGCTTCAGGGGTAACACTGGAGGGGGTGGTGGTTGCAGAAGACCCCTCAGTGGAACGCAAGTTCTCCCTCTCCATCCTCAGTTTCTCCCTGCGGTTTATCTCCCTCAACTCCACAAGGACCTGTGTTAACATGTCCATGAGACCAGTCCTGAGCCTCTGGAGTAGTGTGTTCCCCCTGGCCACCTCCGACTCCAGGGCTTGGATCCTGGTCTCCAATTGGGCAATGTTCCTTCTGGATTGCCTCCTGCTCCTTGTAATGTTGTTGTCAGTACTCCTGCTCGACTGGAGTAGTCTCCTCTGCAGGGCCATACACTCCGCCTCCATCCCTGTGAGGCGTGCGGTGCCGGAGGTGGATGTGCCCGGTGTCCCTGGTGCTGCTGTTTCCTCTGCTGCTGAGGGTGCTGAGTCTTCTGCTGCCGAGGGTGCTGTTTGCTCTGCTGCTGCTGGAGGTGCTGTGGCTGCTGTCACAGCTGTTGGAGTGGCTGGTGCAGATGATGGGCATATGCCCACCACATCAAGTGACTCCGAGCTGCCCAATGATATGTGTGCTGGTGGAGGAGTGAAAATATCCCTGGGTAGGGGGCGCTGGGGCTCACCAATCAGGCCCAGGTGTGGGCAGTCCAGTGGCCAAGGGTCATATGGTGGCCACTGATAGGTGCTTGGACCCCACCTGGGATCATACCTTGGGGCATGCTGTGGAGCCATCCAGGAGGGTGGGTTTAACTGGGAGGCATATGGCCCATATTGGGTGGTGGCCACTGTCCCTGGCAGCCATTGCCTCCCTGGCGTTGGTCGTGCTGCTGATGGAGGGTAGTAGCTGGTGGAGGCGGCTGGATAGGTCCACCTCTCCTCCTGTTGCATCCAGCCACTGTACTGGGGAGGTGCAGCTTGAAGGGGTGCAGCCTGTGGTGGTCCAGCCTGAAGGGGTGCAGCCTGTGGTGGTCCAGCTTGAAGGGGTGCAGCCTGTGGTGGTCCAGCTTGAAGGGGTGTAGTAGGTGGTGGTGCAGCCTGTGTTGAAGGGGATGGTGATGGTGGGTAAGGTGACCACCGGCTGGTCCCCTCCTCTGTGTACTCCTCACTGGGGGGTGACATTGCCTCCTCCACTGTCTCCCGCTGGGCTTGAGGGCCGTAAGCTGTGTGGAGAAATAAGATGTTGTGATTAGTGACCTTAGACATATGTTTGTGGAGACAGTTATACTTTGATATGTGTTGAAGAAAAATATATGTGTTTGGGTTAATCCCTCTGGGTAAACAAGGGTACACCCACTGCTGAAAGGTGTTGTTTGAGTTATTACAGGTGAGGGTTTCATTTTGAGGTGCAATATCACAGTGGGCCAAAATAGTACAGTGGGGCTGTTGCAACACCCTCCCATGTAGATATCTGGTCCCTGTACCAGAGCTGTCCATATGATTGTGTAGTAACAGCACCACTGTACAATTTCAGGCCACTGGGGTATTGCCCCTGACATATCCATGTCTGAGCTGTGATACCATTTGAATCAACACACCTTTCAGCAGTAGGAATACCATTGTTTAACTTGGGGGGGGGGGGTGAATCCAACAACATATATATATCTTCACAACTTGTAGGGATGGCTATCCCTCCAGGGGGATGGCAAAGGTTAAGTCCACCTTGATGTCATATTGTAGACATTGTGAAAACAGATGTTGTTCACTGTTAGTCCTATCCCTCCTACCCTCATGGTTGTTCAGATATTGTTCTATGTGACAGATGTAGATTTCAGTCATTTGTCCACACGAGGGCTTTTCAGCAGAGCCCAAATCACCCCATTTGGAGAACAATACTTAATTGGAATGGTGTACAGAGTGTGCATGGTTTGCAAGCACACTCTGTGGACCATTCCAAAGAGGTATTTATCTCGAAATGTTGCGACTTTGGCTCTGCTGAAGAGCCTCCGTGTGGTCAAATGATAGCTATCTCCGCCTGTCACATAGAGCAATATCTGTATAACCATGAGTGTTGGAGGGATGGAACTTAGATCAAGGCCCATCTGTTAACGATGGCAATGATATGACATCATGATGACATTACCCATTGCTATCCCATTACAGTCACACACAAGTAGAAATGGTCATATATGTATGTGGATATGTACCCTTCATATGGATACAGTAATATCCTTCCAAGATGTGAAGCCAGAGAGCAGTTCAGTAGGTGTGATTGTCTTACTGGCTATATATGTGCACCCATCCAACAATACATTGGATTGATATGATGGATATGAACATACCTCGTATATCCCATCTACGTAGAGTGTGATATACTATATATGTGTATTTGGATGGTAGTAATGTAGGTTGATTTGTGATGGGTGCACATATCTATCTGGCCAGTAAGGCAATCACATCCAGTGAACTGATCTCTGTGTTCACATCGTGTTGGAACATATTTAGTAACATTTGAATCCTAAGGGCAACAATCCAGCCAGTAGTGAGGGATATCTTTGATTGAGGCCTGTTTTTTTCTCTGTGTATAAGCCCATCCATCCTTCTGTGTGAGGCAACCGTACTCAATCCTAGATATCCATCAGTCATGGCCTGTTGGTGACCAAGGTACAATGTTTGCTATTTGTTTCCCATGTGTATCCTGCAAAGAGCGGCTGGTGTACCATCCATCCATGGCATCAGCACCCCTGTGGATCCATGTGGGAATCAGATATGGGATATGTCATTTCAAGTCAGAGTAGATGATTGCGGCCACAACACCAATGCCTACTTTTTCCAGCTTGAAATCTGTGGAATAGTTTTCGGCCTGTGTGTTGCACCTACAAGCTTTTATTCTGTGGGACACTGCGATGTGTTACCTGATGCCCTCTTTTTGTGATTCAGTAAGCGGTGATGTTGAACTGATGAAGTGAACATGATGGTGACTTCTCCAGTGATCTCCTTTCCCCATTTCCAGTGTTTTCCATGGAGTCTGTACAATGGGACTTTATAAATTTGATTCTTGTTTTTGCATATTCTTCATGGACTAACACTGGTATTGGTGAAGTGAGGGTGTGTGAGGGTTACTTTGTGTCCACCATCTCTCTGTCACCGCTTAGTGAATGTCCCCTGTGTAGCATGTGATGATTGACCTATTGACTTGTTTGTTGTCTGGTTAACCCCTTGAGTCCCAGAGGAGTTGCCAACGCATTGCTGATCGATGCATTGATGATCCCTCTAGCACTCAAGGGGTTAGGGTGGGGGTGGGGACATGGGTGACATTGTGTGTGAACAGTGATGATCTAAGACAGACGACATTTTGAACATAACGGTTTGTGTATTGTGTGTGATGAGCACAGCGACAGGAGGGTTGAAGTAGGACTTTGACAGGTTTGTCCCAAGTTGGACCTTGCCATTTGTCCTGGTGTTGTGTCCTTTTTTTAACCCTCAGGGTGCTGTGTTGGTGCAGTTGTATGGCTGAGTGATGGACATGTGTTGAGGTGTGACTGTGTGTGAAGCTGGTGTTGGTTGCTGTAGTGTGTTGTTCTGTAGTGCTGCACTTACCGGTAGTGTGGAGGCTCCTCTCATCCCCAGTGTCAGTTCCTCCAACGACCCCCTCGATCAGGGTCGGGGACATGGTCTGCCGCACCATCTCCTCCCAGCCGCAGAGGTGATAGGGACTGCTGGTCCACCTCCAGTGCCTCGGGCATGCTTGGCGAGCTCTATCATCTTGTTTTTGACGACCCTCCGGCAGTCGCCCCGTCTCTTTTTGATGGACTCCATGTCCTGCCTGCATGGAGCCACCGCGTTGACCCGGCTGCAGATCTGATTCCAGGCTGCTTTACTCCTCGCTGACAGGCCAGGGACCTTCGCTGTCGGGTGGAGAACACTCTGCCTCTCCGGGACAGCCTCCACGAGAGCCGTGTTCTCCTCCTCTGTGTATTTGGGGTCCCTGATCCTGCCCTCGTCAGCTCCGGCATGGGTGGATTCTGAGCCGGAGTGCCCTGCCTGGTCTGACCCTGACTGTGTGGGGTGCTCCCCAGCAACTACCCCTCGTCCCACTGCAGGTTCTGTCCCTGTCCTGCGTGTGCCTGCTCTTGTGGGCTGGGTCCCCCTCCGCCCTGCAGATCTCCCTCTCCCACCCCTGCTCTGCTGAGGGATACCCTCCTGAGCTTCCTGCTCCTCCACTACTCTCCCCATCCCTCTCTCCTGTCCTCCTCTCCTCGCCATCACTCCCAGGCACTCCCACAGGCCCTCACAGACACACTCAATCCACTCACTCTCTGTCACACACTTTCACTCACAGATTCACACTGTCAAAATAAAAAGTAAAATGTGTAAGGTGTTATAAAATAAAAGGACTATGTGTATTTATGTGTATATGTTTGTGTCTGTATGTGTGTATGTAATATGTACAAATGTGTGTGTAACGGATCCTACCCGTTACTGGGAGCTCTTGTCTGGGCATGGCATTTATTCACCCCTGGGCCCAAGGATTATGGATATTGGACACTCCTTTGTGCCCTGGCATACGATCTCTCAAGCCCTTATCCTGGACTAAGAGACTTTGGCTAGCCTTATGTGGATAGGCAGCTGTACCAGAGGAAAGAACAATTCAAGGCTTGGGTGCTGCAAACTCTTCTGACCTGCAAAGGGTTAATCATTTGAGTTTGAACATATTTACTTTCAATATGTATTGTAGTCCCTCAAGGCACTGCCTATGTGTACTGTAGCCAGACCTCCTGCTGGGTGTTAACTTAACCATTGTGAAATGCAGTCAGAACCCCTGCAGTGTGGTAATTAGTTCTGTTTTGGAGTGAACAAGGAGTCCTGGAGTCTTGTATTGCTTATGGTCTAAAGTATCCACTCTGATACCCATCTGCGCCAAGTATCCTGAATCGCCGACCGCCTGCTGCCAGTTTCCTGCGTCCTAACTTCGTGGACTGTCAGGCGGCGACGTGGACTCTTCCCTGCTTCCCTGCTTCCAGTGATCCTGTGGCTGTTTCCAGTGACTGTTCATACTCCAACCGGTGCATCCGACGGCGCTTATCTGCGTCGAGAAGGAGAGACCCAGGAACGACGGCGGAAGGCGACGCGGTCCCTTCCCAGCTTCCGTTACATTGGTGGCATAGCGGTGGGATTTCTCCTTCATATTGGGTGCAGCAATTGAGGCATGGCAGATGAAACAGTACTGGCAGACACTCTGGGAGCATACGAGGATCGCTACAGCGCCATCCGAATACAGTGGTGGACCCACCTGGGTGATGTTATCTACGACTTCGTTCCAGAGTTGGATGCGTGCATTACAGAGGAGCTCAGAGTACAGGAGGAGTACTGGGACTTTGTTAAATACCTGGACCAGGAATATGGATCCGAGGGCCTTTTTGACTGGTGCCCAGCCCGCTTGCGATGGGACATCCAAGGGCTGGTATGGAACGCCTACCACATGGACTCTACTTTTGGGTGCCCTGACTCCAGCAGATACTGGGAGATCCGGGACAAAAGAGAGGACCGTTTTGGTGGATACATTCCTGCGGACTGCCAGGGAAATTTGGATATTCTGGCAGGATGTGAATGGGACCTGGAGCAACTATATGCTGGGTTCATTCGAGAGGTCCGGGAATTCCAAAAAGAGGAAGAAGAATGGGGGGGTAACGCATCTGAGGAGGACTTCAGCGACATTGAGGGCCAGGATTGTGTTACCCCTGTTCACTCCACACTGGTGAGTGGGAATTCGTTCCTCACCAGTGCCCCTGTTGTTGCCCCTGCATCAGGAAGTGGGAAAATTGCCCTGCCTGATACCCCTTTGCCCCTGGACTATTTGTTGCCTGAGCTGAGGGGTGGGAATTCGTTCCCCCTCAGTGAAGAGAATGCCTCTGCATCAGGGGATGGGACGGACGTCTCCCCTGATAGGCATATTGCCTCTTCCCCTGTGTTCCCAGCTGCGGTGGACAAGACGCAGGTCCCCACCAGCAGCAATTGTATGCCCCAACTGATGGGTGGGAGAGAGCTCATCAGTCCCTGTGAACCCCCTGCTGTGGTGAGGGGAGAAGAGCTCACCAGCAGCCCCAGAAAGATGCCCCCTGTTCTATTGGAGAATGCCCTGGGAGCAGAGCAGTGTGTGCTCCCCAGGGTCACGGATAATGCCGCCTTGGGGGATGGGACTGCGGTCTCCCTCAAGGCAGAGAAGGCCCTGGAAAGTGATGGCCTACAAGAGGAGGACCCCAGCGGACTGAAAGAGAGCAGTGCTGCTGGCCCTCCTGAGGATATGTTGTGTGAACTGATGGGTGGAGAAGAGTGCCCCATCAGCCCCCCTGTAAACCCTGACCTGGTGAGTGGGAGCGAGCTCACCAGGGTCTGGGAAACCCATGCTGTGGTGAAGGAGATGCAGGTCCCCACCAGCAGCCCCAGTCCGTCCCCTGTTGCTACTGCCCTGGAGAAGGGGAAAAGTGTCTTCTCCAGGTATGTGACTAAGATTGCGAGGAGGATTGAGACTGCCCTCCTCCAGAAGACAAGAGATGGCCCTGATGTGAGGGGCCAAGAAGAAGAGGGGTACAGCAGGCTGCCACTCTGCAGTGCTGCTACTGCCCCTGGAAACCCTGGATGTTGCCCCAAGACCCCATTTCCTCCTGTGGATTTGAACTGTGAACTGATGGGTGGGAATGCGTTCCCCATCAGCACCCTTGTAACCCCTGGCGTGGTGCGTGGGAGCGAGTGCACCAGGCCCTGTGAAACTCTGGCTGGGATGAATGGGACAACAGTCCTCATCCCCAGCCCAACGATTGTGCCCCCTGAATTCCCTGAGTTCTGCATGGGGGGTGGGAATGTGCCCCAGAACGTTGCCCCAGCACAGGGGAGTGGGACAAACATCCTCTCCTGTCCCTCTGGGGCACTTGCCCAACTAAAAGGGGGAGATGTGCCCCTCTCCCCACACTTTGATTCCCAGGTCCCTGAGGATCCAGAGACACAATTGCCCCAGGGAGATCCACCGTATGTACTGGCTCTGGACCCTGAGCCCCTGGCCCCAGACCCAGGAGGGTCTAACCCCAACATTGGACTCCAGCTCTGAGTGGAGCATAGCCCAGGAGAGGCCGCCCAATTTGGTGATTGCCAGGGCCAGCAGGCACCAATATCCCTGGCCCAGGATTAAGAACCAAGACTGTACCCCTGGTTCAGGACAAGGGACTTGTTTCTATTACCAGGCCCGGACAAGGGGCTCATGTTTTCTACAGGCCCAGGACAAAAGGACTGCTCATTGTTTCCCTGGCCCAGGACAAGGGGCTTCCCATTTGAGACTGGCCTAGGACCAAGGCCTCCAGACTAATGAACTGTCCAGACAAGGGGCTCACAACAGCAATGCTCTCTTACAACGCCAAGCCAGCATTTCCTATTGCAACCGCTGGCTTGGTACAAAAAAGGGGGAGAAATGTAACGGATCCTACCCGTTACTGGGAGCTCTTGTCTGGGCATGGCATTTATTCACCCCTGGGCCCAAGGATTATGGATATTGGACACTCCTTTGTGCCCTGGCATACGATCTCTCAAGCCCTTATCCTGGACTAAGAGACTTTGGCTAGCCTTATGTGGATAGGCAGCTGTACCAGAGGAAAGAACAATTCAAGGCTTGGGTGCTGCAAACTCTTCTGACCTGCAAAGGGTTAATCATTTGAGTTTGAACATATTTACTTTCAATATGTATTGTAGTCCCTCAAGGCACTGCCTATGTGTACTGTAGCCAGACCTCCTGCTGGGTGTTAACTTAACCATTGTGAAATGCAGTCAGAACCCCTGCAGTGTGGTAATTAGTTCTGTTTTGGAGTGAACAAGGAGTCCTGGAGTCTTGTATTGCTTATGGTCTAAAGTATCCACTCTGATACCCATCTGCGCCAAGTATCCTGAATCGCTGACCGCCTGCTGCCAGTTTCCTGCGTCCTAACTTCGTGGACTGTCAGGCGGCGACGTGGACTCTTCCCTGCTTCCCTGCTTCCAGTGATCCTGTGGCTGTTTCCAGTGACTGTTCATACTCCAACCGGTGCATCCGACGGCGCTTATCTGCGTCGAGAAGGAGAGACCCAGGAACGACGGCGGAAGGCGACGCGGTCCCTTCCCAGCTTCCGTTACAGTGTGATATGTGTATATTTAGTGCACCTCTCTCCTCTCTCCAAACTCCAAAACTCCTCTACCTCCAATGTATGCTCCTGTCTCCCTCTCTCTAATCACTATCCTCCGCTCCTGGGTCCTGATATCTGGCTCTGAAGAACTCGATAACAGACAGTGTGTGACGGTTATTTTTGGGTATATATAGGTGTATTTGAAGTTATTTGATACATTGGGGCTTTGTAATTGGCTGTGTGTTTGAATTTGTTTTTGTATCAATCATGGTTGCTAGACAACGACAGCCGTTATGTTACATGTTGTTTTGAGCGCTGTTATCGTGTGATTTGGCCACCCGTTGTGCATTAACATGAGCGACAACGGCTTTTGTGTTACGTGTTTTTTGTGTGCCTACGCTCGATAGCTATTCTCATAGAGTAGCTATTGAATCTGCCGTAACTCCTGTATTATTTGTGAGCGATGTGCCTTTTTCACTTAGCGGCTGGTTTAACGGCTGCCTTTAAATCTAGCCCTCATGCTGGTGGACTCTGGTACTACACCTGCTGCTGTATGGTTTATCATTTATTGTAATTTGCAAGCTGCTAGTTCTGAATAAGTAGGTTAATCTTGTACTTTACTATAAAATTTAAAACTGCAGTCCTTAGGTGAGAAAGAAAAAGATGTTGAAAATGTAATGATAGCTAGCATAGAGGCAGACAGAGAAGGAGGGGGAACTAATTTTTTTTATTAATGGAGTATTGATGCAGGGAGTGTGGGTGTGATTTGCTGAAAGTGACAGTGACAGGTACTTTTTACTGATAGGTGACAGGAAGGCAGGAGATCCTATGCCTCATCTGAGACTGAGAGTGATAGTGACAAGTACTAATGACAGAGATATGACTCATACATTATTTTAGACAAACAAGTCACAACTACAGACAAAATATCACTGAACATGCTCTGTCCTGTACTTTACAGTAAAAATCAATACTACTATAATTATATCCTCTAATTGTGGTAGGGACAAGTGTAAGAAGATACCAGGCAGAATGCATAGTCATACTATTGGTAGTAAAGTCGCACAACAAAAATCAACTGACACCATGGTTGCTGATACTATTGCAGTAAAAGCTGATCCTCCTCCCGAGGAGGATTTTTGTAAATGTTATTTGAAAGTTTGTATGAGAAATATTAGTAATAAGCTGCTTAACACTAAATAAAATTAGGAACCACAAGCTAGTGTTGTTGCCATAGTAGAGGAGGATTTAGCGACAGTGACAGTAACATCCTGTCACGAAAGAGTGGTCAATGTTTTATAAATCCCCCTAAGTTGAAAAATTAAAAAAGAAACTTTTAGGGAATTAAAAAAAAAATGCAAAAATATGACAGTAGTGGGGAGTAAGATAATTCTTATGACGCCCATGGTGCTCATTTTGATGTTGATTGATTTAGAATATGTCCCTCCTACATGTTCCTACCTTCTTTCTGATACAGATCAAGTAGAACTGATGGCATGGCAAAAGAAATATTGCATTTAAAAGATAAGGTTCAATAATCCACCAAGGAAAATTAGTAATATTCCTGTTTATAAACTCCTTAAGAGATCAGTTGGAAAGACTGGATAAGTAAACATGCTGAAAAATACATAGTCATCATCTTGGTTATAATCATCATCACTGTAACCACTTTCAAGTCTAACTCCCACCCAGTCACACTCACTATTATTGACCAAGCAGCAACACAAGTCAATGTTAACAACCCTAGCAATGATTACTTCTGCTGCTGTTCAAGGTACAGTGCCACTGCCATCTACTGACACTACTGTAACATCTACCCCCTGTAGAAGTGATGATGTTTTAAGAAGAAGTCCCTGAGAAACTGCTCAGTCCATATGGATATACTTCAATCATAATCCAAAAACAAACATGTTGCTGTCTGTTGTTCCTGTACAAAAATATGTGAGCAGAAGGAAAGCATTCGCATCTAGGCATGTCCTCATTGAGACAGCTCCTGAAGAACAACCACAGGTCTGATTGGGAGACACACCTACATACTTAATAGATGGTTTGACTTGGAGAAGTAGCAGTACTCCTAAAAGTGCACGTGGCCAAAAATGTTGGAGATTCCACAAGAAGTGGGACAACATTTTCCTCACAAACAATAACACCCATGTCTCCTACTGCAAATGCAAAGCGCAAAGAGGGAAGACTCTGACTTAGTAGGAGGTGACAAGAGTCTGGAAGTCCTCACATCTGCAACACTAGATACATAGCCACTAGTTATGTTTCTGAAGCAATTAAGTTGCACTATTCTTCTACGTGTTGCCAATACCCTCGCTTACTGAGTTCATAGAAAAAAATGTATGCACAAAAATAATGCAAAAGTATGATTGTTGAATGGCAAACTTGCAAAACTGTCGGTGGTTGACATGGTGCCCTGTTCTTTTGCAGGAAACAGAGGTTTTAATGAATGAATGGGACATGTAGAATGCTGCTAGCATACAGTATCTCAAGCTGCAATTATTTTTCAAGAAGGGTTATGCCAGGGTTGCACAAGCAGGTGGTTAATGGTATGGCAAAGGGCTGGAAACATCATATGACAAAAAGGTTCACATCACCTGACTAAAGATATGTGGACAAGTGTTCAGAGTACAGACTATGGGATTGTTACTGGTCACTGGTATCTTTTTCCATCAGTGAATAATATCATGAAGCATCAGAAGGTCACTTCCAGTGTTGATTCTGATTCAGCAGTGGGGTAGCGCTGACACTGTCATGTCACTTTATGAAAGCAGAGCTTTAAGCGACAATCCCACAAAACAGTAGATGTAGAAAACAAACTGCAACAGTACTTACTTGAATGGCTTTTACCCTTCGCCTTGAAAATCATCTTAGAGTCTGTTGACAATTGTTCCAATATCAATGCCTGCAGGACATATGGTGCATGTGCTCTGCTTCAGCCATGTCTTAAATCTAATGCTAAATATCACCTGAAAATTCTGTGCACATTTTAGCCAGTTCTATAGTGATTTCAAAGCATTACATTATATGCAAAAGCATAATCATCTTCCCCATCATTGGCTTAAAATTGTGCCCCCCTACCAGGTGTAATTCTCCATTGTACATGCTGGAGTGTTTGTATGAGTAAAACAAGGACATTATCAAATTTATAATGAGTAACTGGCAGTCTACTAACGGGTGACTTACGTGAGTGTCACACCTGTTTCATATCTGTGATTGGTTCTTTCTTTAGTTTCTTAACACTAAAAGGGTTAAAAATTAATGGTACTAATCATAATATGCAGATTTTTTTTTTTTTTTTAAAAGTGACTTCTTAATATAAATACAGAATCACACTTTTACAAATCATCTTTATACACGTATACAATCATAACACCCACAAAATTATTCTGAAAGTAAGTACTGTAATTTAATCCAATTTGAGATTTCTTGAAATCATTGTATGTTCAAATCAAATATCTTTGACTCAATAGTATTTGTACTAAGCATTTTTTTCATGGCTACCTTAATATCTTTGTTTCTAAGACTGTATATTATTGGGTTAAACAATGGGGTAAACACAGTGTAGAGAAGGGATATGGCCTTATTCAAACCAATTGAATGCCCTCTGAAGGGAACCATATATTTAGTAATTAGTGTCCCATAATATGCAGACACAACAGTCAGATGAGAACTGCAGGTGGAAAAGGCTTTTTTTCTACCTGTGGTGGAAGGAATATTCATGATTGTATGGAAAATGTAGCCATAAGTTACAATAATAAAAATAAATGGGATGACAATTGTTGGAATAGAGCACATAAATACTTCCCTTTCTACTAGTGAGGTGTCTGAACAAGAAAGTTCCATAAGTGGAGCAAAATCACAATAGAAATGGTCAATCACATTGCTGCCACAAAAATATAATTGAAATACTGGAATTACAGCAATTAGTGGTAGCATTAAGCCTAAGATCCAGGACAAGAGTACAAGAAGGAGACAAAGCTTTTGGTCCATAATGGATGCATAACGTAATGGGTCACAGATGGCCAGGTATCGATCATAGGACATCACCATTAGAAGGAAACACTCTGCAATAGTTGAGGCACATAAGAGGTAAAATTGTGAAAGACAGCCAGTAACTGACATGCTACTTCCATTTTCCAATACTACACGTAACATATTTGGAACAGCATTTGTGGAGAGAAATATATCAGATAAAGATAATTGGCTAAGGAAAAAGTACATAGGTGACTGAACCTGCTGACTTATCAATACCAGCAAAATTATCAGTAGATTTCCTGCTATTGTCAAAATGTAAATAATGAGAAACAAAAAGAAGAGTAAAGTTTTCAAGCTGTAAAGATTCTCAAATCCTAAAAGCAAAAATTCGGAGATTGTGGTAATGTTTTTATACATTTCCTGAGGAAACAAAATAAGACATTAAAAAATTAAGTTATAAGATAGCAAAAGGAATTTGTAATGATATACAGATACATACACACATATATTCTGAATTATCAAATACCTGGATGGCCACTAGTTCAGCCTGAAGGAGTCTATACCAGCCCAACTTTGTCCCTACAGTGACTTAGCATTGGTTCTTTTCTGCCAAATCCCAATTGTTCATAGTAAATCACATTGGTTTTACCTATGGGCCTGTCAGGCCGCACGCAAAGGAAGAAAAAATGAGAAGGTTCTTTTCTTATCTCCAAGGAGAGTGCAATTTTTTGAAAGTCCCAACCTTAAACCTGCTTTTTACAACCTTATAAGAAAATCACACTACATGTAGAAAACCAGAAATGTCCTCTCTCGCTCTCATGTTCTTCCTCTCTCTGTTTTCCTCTCTTCTCTCACTCTCTCTTCTCAACCAGCAGGGGATGTTGCAAAAGCTGAGGATATTGCTGATTGTAGAAAGTAGTGGATTTTGCCAACCTGCATGGAATTAGAAGACCTGCAGGTAGGGTTGCCATCCAGCCGGTATTTTACCAGCAGGCTGGTAAAAAGTTGGCTCCTTTCCAATGTTAAGTCTATGGAGGGAATGCCTTTGCCAGTATTTTTTTGAAGAAAAGATGGCAACCCTACCTGCAGGCCAGAGCAAATGAGTAATAAAGGCTAGATCCAGCCTTGGAAGAAATTTTGCCCACATCTATAAATGGTGAGGTTAGTAAGTGAATATAGATTCTAACAAGGAGCATACACTGAACATCAACTGAATATTTTAAAAGCACACAACGGGTGAGGCTCCCGTACACATCCTATATAATCATTCACTGAAACATGTGTAACGACGCAGTCATGCGCAGTAGAGACTGCTGCGTGTGCTGCAGTCATGCGCAGTACAGACTGCCAGTGATGAAGCTGATACAGAGCGGGGCACTCAGAAGGAGCACCGCGACCGGCTGCCACTGTATCAGCCACGGCATGGGCATTCTCTACTGTGCATGACTGCCCAGCGACCCGCTGGCAGTGGCCAGTGATGTTCTATAAAGTAATTAGTGATTTACACAATCGACGATAGTGCTGATATCAAGGAAAACATCACATAGTGAAAATATTATATTAACAAATTACTTCTATGGTGATGTATCATCTTATCTGGAAGTTTCAAGGAAAGATACAATGAAAAACTTAGGTTAATAGAGACAGGATGAATTCTGTCCTTTCGCTTACTGCTTGAAGCATTGTACTCACAGAAAGTAAGACAATTGGGCTTAGCATCTCAAATTCTCACAAGATGATTGTAGAATTGTCCTTAATGCAATAGCCATACAAATATGGAGCGAGCCCTGGGAATATAATTGTATTACCTTTTAATTAGTCACAACATACAACGTATTATTGTTGTTGTCTTCCATCTTTGCAGCCAGATTCCCTGTGGCTCAGGTACAATGATGGTGGGTTTCAGAGGCTATTGGGAGCTGATGCCCATCCTGTGGTCCTTCCAGTTCCTTCTTCAATCTTCAGCTTGTCTAAGGGTACTTTCTGTAGTCACTTTATCTCATATTGTACAAGTAATCAAGACATTATGCTTCACAGTTTGTGGCTTTCTCAAGTCTAGTATTCCAGTCTGCACCTTCTCCATAAATGCACTGGCTTTTTCATGAATATCATGATGTTCTACAAATTTCTCAAACTTTCTTGTACAGTGTACAAGCACATACTCATTACTGATGACTCCCAACAACATTAAAAAAAAGATGTAAAAGATGTAAAAAGAAAATTGCAAAAGCAATTATTATAAACGTCTTTCTAGTGTGTTCTACTGTATATCTCCCTTTCAAAAGTAAAGTAAGAAGTAATTGCCAATGGGTCATTTCATATTTCTGATAAAGAGCATTATTGAAACCTGTAGCTGCTAGTGATATTTCCAGAGCATCATCTACCTCCCATCTCCCACTTCCTGCGTACTTTCTCACATACATCTTTGTAAAAATGTTAAATGCAGTTGCATAATTTTAAGGTAGCCCCAGCAGAGCAGTAGAGGCTTAAGACACATAGTGCACCCTAAACGTTTTTGAAGCTCCCATGGCTGTAAATGGTCTCCCATGGCCCAAAACATTTAAAAGAGCAATCAGCTACAGAATTTTCTGGGCTAGTCTACATAGCAACCCTCCAGGTTAAAACACATCCTGGCTAACTGATCTGTTAATTGAATACTTGCTTACTGCACATTTTCCGTTAACAAATGATAGTGAGTGAATGTGATTTTGTGTCAATGGGAACAGATGTGAGTAATGTATAACCAAGTATAAGGGAGGGGGATTTGAGAGGATTTAGTACCTTAGGAAAGATCCTGTGATTGAGGTAAGAGTGGGTTATTTTACTTTTCATATGTGTGTATATATATATATATATATATATATATATATATATATATATATATATATATATATATATATATATATTCTGTACGTGTACAGCAAGAACACAATAAAATATAGAAGACTTTTGGAAGGATAGTACTGCTGTGGTAGTACCAAACTGAGCCCCAGAAGGCAGGCTGGAGATAAGCCGCCTCAGGTCCACACCTGAGGATCTTGTACAGGTCCACACCTGTATAGTCAAGGTTCCTGAGAAGGCGACTGCGCTACACGTCCACATCTGTAAAGACAAGGTTATTGAGAAAAGGCTACTGCGCTACAGGTCCTCACCTGTATAGACAAGGTTCCTGAGAAAGGCTACTGCACTACAGGTCTGCACCCGACACCGCAATATATGGACAGAGACAAGGAGATGTCTGCCAAAGCCACCAGGAGTCCCCAACAAGTTATCCACTTGAGCGTTGGTATGCTGGGTGCGCAGTGGACAACCCCAGGTAGCACAGAGGTGGGTAGTCAGACAAGTCGGAATATACACTGAGCAATTTGTAAACCAGAGCCGCAGGTCGCACCAGATTGGTTATCAGACTAGCCAGGGTCATACACAGAGCTGGTAGTCAGACAGAGCCACAGGTCAACACCAGAACGATAGTCAGCCAGACCAAAGGTCATACACGGAGGAGTTAGTCTACCAGAGCCACAGGTCCACACCAGAGGGAATGTCAGCTAAGCTGGGGTCATGCACAGAGCGGTTAGTCAGACAAACCAAAGGCTGGCACCAGAACGGGTAGTCAGACGACAAAGTAATGCACAAAACACAAGCCAACTGCACTGGACACCACGAAAGGGCGACTGAGCATAGTGTCCAGGCAGTTTTTAAAGTAAAGAGCCAGGAAGAGGAGGAGTCAGGAAATGAAAGCTGTACCTTTAAATGGAGCGCATGTCCATGCTTTTGGACGTGCACCCATTATCTGTACAACCCTGCCCGGAACCAGCCCCAGAGCGAGCCGCCAGTTCCATGCGTCTGGAGCCACCAAACAAAAGTGGGGCTGAAGCCGCTGGGCAACACTGCTAGTTCCATGCGGCTGGAGCCGCCAGAGGAAGCCGTGGTCGGCTCGAGCAGCCGCCGCAAGGTATGTTGACAAATGCACAGTGCTCACATCAGTGACTCAGTCACCCGGAATGACCTTCTTCTCAATTTTTATTCGACAAATATCGCCCCCTTAGACATATCAACCCTCGCCCATTGAAAGTCGACATATTGTGCTCCCATAACGTCCCCATTTCTATTCCACAAATATTGCTCCCATCCTACATTGTTCCTACTCCAATTTTATTCGACATACACTGCTCCTTGTATATTTTATTATCCATAGAATTGCCTGAATAACTGATCCCTCTGCATTGCAAGTAATGTTGCAATGTGATGCCAATGCTCACTTTAATGTGCACCTAGATCAGATGAATATTTACTTGGATCAGATGTGTCAGATTTTTCATCTTATCCCCTTTGAAGCTTTCATATAGATAATTGAGTGTAACACCTTTTTGTATATTTAGCCTCTGGCAAGCTGAATTATGGCCTGGCGACACTTACATTAGGGTACAGATGTCACATTTTGCTTTATTTAATAATGTCTTCCATCCCTTTTTAAGTTCATAATTAAACGTTAGGTTTATTGCTTTGTATATGGTAATCTCCATGTGTGATTGATGTACACTTGCTGAATTCAGCAGGGAAATCTTTTTATTCCTTGCAATTTACTTTGTGGGACATTGCCAGTCTGTGCATGTCACCTCTGCTCCAGCATGGGTTGCCTGTCATATTCTACATGACATCTACAACCCCTGTATGTCGCCGCCTACCCTGCATAGTTTGTCAAATAAAAATGCATCTGTCGACGCCTACCCTGCATAGTTTGTCAAATAAAAATGAAGTTGAACATTTCCAACCATTGTCTGTCACTTCTTGCCCCTGCTTACTTTGCAATGTCATGTCATATCTTTGTTGACTTTCATTGGCTATTGAAATTTCCTTGCCCATTCCAGTTCCCTGCATTTGACTGCAATTGGCCAAAAGTTAGAACTCTTAAGAATCCCATTGGTGGTTGACTAAGTGCCTTAGTAACAAGGCCAAAAGTTCAAGATGACACTATGACCTGAAAAAAGGGGGAGGAATCCCCCAAGTAATAACCAGCCCCCAACAGACAGCCATTTTAGATCAGCAATCAAGAACAGCAGCAATGGCCAGAAGAGGAGAAGTACCCTTCAGCAAAGAGGAGAATGAGGCACTAGTGGGGATTATTCACAGCTCTTTGGCCCATTGGCAGCTTCGACCTCACGCAGGTGCAGGAAGCGGGTGTACGACATGAGAAGGCAGGTGCTGATCAAAAGGGTGAAGATGAAGGTAGCGTGGTCATCTGGGGCCTCCAGGAGACCTGTTCAATTTAAGACCTTTGAACAGGCCCTGGATGGTCTCATTACAGCATCTGAGGCGGAAGCTGCTCCTGCTGCAGATGGTGATGAGGCTGTTGCTGGTCCATCATATGCTGGACCAGCTCCCATCACCCTTGTAGCACTACCAGCGGAATCCATGGATGTTGAAGATGACCGTGCTCCTGCATCTTCCCCTGCCCTTCCACCACCTGTCTTCCCTGTCCACATGCCTGCTCCTGTTCCTGCTGATGTACGTGCCCATTCTCCATCAGCTGGAGGGAGCGATTCCTCTTCTGGTTTCGTGATATGTGCAAGCTCAGCCAGGTGCAGTGGCAGTGATGCCCTCTCCCTGCATGCCTCAGAGTTGGGTACTCCAGCGCCACACATCTCCCCATCTGAGGAGTCAGACCATGCTGGCATGTTTTACGATAAGTAATTGTTTCTGATGCATGTGTTCATGTAATGTTGTTAACCCTTTGAGTGCCAGAGGGGTGCGCAATGCATTGCATGTGTTGTGTAACCCTCTGGCACTCAAAGGGTTAAATATCTACCATTGAGCAGATAGGTGTGCAATGTATGGTAAAGCATTGCAAATCACACTATATGCTCCGTGTAACTCAGACCTCGATCTAAATGTTGGAGACTCTCTTTTTTCTGCCAATGGTATTTTTCTCCAGCACAGTAAGCTATGCAAATATTTGTGCTGTGAAAAAAAAAGAGCCGTCGGGTGTTAAAGTGGTCCTTCTTTCTTCTCTTCTATCTTTTTGCTGTAAAAAAAAAAAAAAAAAAAAAAACTCAGACAAGTATAAGTACCATGTATAAATATCCGGCACAGTAATACATACTTTAACCTCTTGAGTGCCAGAGGGGTACACAACGCATTACAAAGCAATGCGTTGTGTACCTCTCTGTGGCTCAAAAGGGTTAAAGTATGCAGTAGTGTGACGGCTCTGTAATACACAAAATGCCCCCATGCATAGTAAATATGTCCCAAGTAATCCAAGTACATAGTATTCCCACAATAAAAGGGATAAAAATATACATAGCTTGTAGACCGTTGTCTCCGCCGCTTAGGCGGCCGAGACAGAATCATGTGCCACAGTCCCCACTCCTCATGTGCACGGGCCGATGCCTGTTTCACTCTGAGGGAACTGGAACTGAGACTGTCCATTATATGGGCAGTCTTACTTCCAATTCTCTCACAGCCTATGTACCTCCCAGCCACCATCTAATTTTGTACCTCTTTATGAGAATGTTTCCATAGCAGGCTTCAAAATATAATATATACAAAAGATAAAAAAAGAAAAAAGAAGATATGACAGGAATACAAGAGCCCAATGATTAAATTGTTTATCGAAACCTTCTATAAATATAGTTTCGTCATATGGGCTATAGTGGAAGCCAGTTCAATGTTTTTAATCGGATATTCCAAGTAAAAATAAAAAAACACTAATCCCTACAATTTTATTAATATCTTACAAACAAATAAAAACATTTAAAAACTAATATAAATGCATATATCCATGAGTGGTTCTCTATGACCAACCAAGATGGGTGCTTTTGCTATACAAACTGACTTACTTCCTATTTAAATTCATAGTTGTAAATAGCTTTATTAAAAAAACCCATTATATACACTTTATAGCTATTCACATTTAGAGCCCATAGCAAAGTGGCACTCCACTAGTTAATGCACTCTGAAGTTGCACTTTACCTATAAGGATATTTTACTAGTAATAGGCTTTAGTCCTTAATGTATTTCAGTGCTCCTTTATTATTACATGAGCTTCCTAGCTAGAGTCCATAGCAGAGTGAAACTTAACTGGTTAATGCACTCTAAAGTTACACGCTCCTATTTAGATTCATAGGAGTAAATTAGTTTATTCAGACAACCCGTTATATGAACTCTATAGCTCTTCACATATAGAGTCCATAGCAAAGTGGCACTTCACTAGTTAATGCACTCTAAAGTTACACTTTCCCATTAAGTATATTTGACTAATGATAGATTTTAGTCCTCAATGTATTCCAAAGCTCCTTTGTTATTCCATGAGCTTCCTAACTAGAGTCCATAGCAAAGTGGCACTTCACCGGTTAATTCAGTCTAAAGTTACACTTTCCCTTTAAAGGGGAACTTTCACCCCTTAATAACTAAAGCTCCCTTTACTGCTGACCTGGCGACTAGCTGCTTAGTAGCGCTAGTCGCCAGAAAACTTACCCCGTTCTCAAGATTTCGCCGTTTGAAAGGATCAGGAAGCACGGACGTCTCTTCACAGTGACGTCCGTGCGCCTGCGCTGTCAGTCCCTTGTCAGTCCCTTGTGCACCGTATGCACCGTACGGTGCACAAGGGACTGACAGCGCAGGCGCACGGACGTCACTGTGAAGAGACGTCCGTGCTTCCTGATCCTTTCAAACGGCGAAATCTTGAGAACGGGGTAAGTTTTCTGGCGACTAGCGCTACTAAGCAGCTAGTCGCCAGGTCAGCAGTAAGGGGAGCTTTAGTTATTAAGGGGTGAAAGTTCCCCTTTAAGTAGATTTTACTAGTGATATGTACTAATTCTCAGTATCCACACACAACCATTTCTAGTAACTGTGTTAATAAGATACCTTTGATTCACATCACTGTGTGCCTCATGCTAGTGTGACTCTAGTTAGGAAGCACATGGAATAACAAAGGAGCTTTGGAATAACAAATAAAACAATACAATTATCAGATATTGGGTTAACTCAAGACGATTTCATGGGAAGACTGAACAAAATTAAGACCAATAAAGCACTGGGTCCTGATGGTATACATCCAAGGGTTCTTCAGGACCTTAGTGCAGTGTTAGCAAAACCACTATATTTAGTCTTTAAAGATTCTATCACCACAGGCTCAGTGCCACAAGACTGGCGAAGAGCCAATGTAGTGCCTCTATTTTAAAGGGATAGTAATGTTTCATAATAAAAGCAGCTCTAATTAATCATCATAGTATTTGGACTTTGGAGAGTGTTATTTCAATTCTGTCAGAGTTGTAGTTCAAGAGTAATTCAATGACAAAATATCCCCCTCCTGCCCCCTTTTACTGATGTAACACTGTTCAGCCAGAACAGAAGGGAGGTGCCCTGGAAGAGAGGGACAATCTTCCATTAAGATAAGGGAAAAACCTGAAAAACTTGTCAAGGGGGGCAGGGCTTTCATTGTTCTCATAGGGAGAAGATTGTCCCCTGCAGTTATCTGTCTGGTCTATGGACTGCATTTCACATCTGAGAAGAGATGGCTTACACTATGTAAAAGGGGCGGGAGGGGAACTTTGCTTGTGAATATCTCTCAAACCGTACAGGTTTGAGAAATAAGACTTATATCATTCTTCATGTTTTTTTAATGCCTACAAAATAAAATAAAGTTAAAACGAAGTGTTACTATCCCTTTAAGAAGGGAACTAAAACAGAACCTGGAAACTATAGACCTGTGAGTTTGATCTCTGTAGTGGGAAAACTGCTAGAAGGGATAATAAGGGACTATATTCAGGATTAGAACACAAAAAATAAGATCATTAGCACGAATCAACATGGTTTTATGAAGAATAGATCATGCCAAACTAATCTTTTCAGCTTCTATGAGGAAGCAAGCAGCAACCTTGACAATAGCAAGGCAGTAGATGTAGTATATCTAGACTTTACAAAGGCATGTGATACAGTGCCACACAGAAGGCTGGTGTACAAAATAAGGAAATTGGGGCTAGTATATAACCTTTGCAATTGGATACAAAACTGGTTGAAGGATAGAGAACAGTGCGTGGTTGTAAATGGAAAATTCTCCAATACAGTTAAAGTGGAGAGTGGAGTACCTCAGGGTCCAGTATTAGGTCCACTGCTTTTTAACATGTTTATAAATGGATATAGATATAGATATAGAAAGCAAAATATCAATATGTGCAGATGATACTAAATTATGCAAGGTCATTAATTCAGAACAGGATATTTTCTCTCTACAGAGGGACTTATATACAATGTCAGATTGGGCAAACAAATGGAATATGAAGTTTAATGTAGGGAAGTGTAAAGTCATGCATTTGGGAGGAAACAATTCCAAGGTTACTCATAAACTTAATGGAGTCATTTTAGGGGACTCATTGCTAGAGAAAGGCCTGGGTATCCTTGTCAACTACAAACTTGGAATCAGTGACCAGTGTCAAACAGCAGTAGCAAAGGCAAACAATAAAGTCTTGCATAAAAAGAGGTATTGAAGCAAGAGTGGATAACATTATTTTTCCATTATACAAATCATTGGTAAGACCTCACCTTGAGTATGCAGTGCAAATTTGGGCACCGGTTCTGAAAAAGGATATACCAGAACTAGAGATGGTGCAGTGAAGAGCAACAAAATTAATTAAGGGAATGGAGGACTTGACATATGAGGAATGACTAGACAAACTTGTTTTATTTACTCTAGAGAAAAGATGACTAAGAGGAGACGTTATCACATTGTACAAGTATATGAGAGGTCAATACAAGGATCTCTGTGGTGAGCAATTTATTCCAAGGCCTGATCAGGTGACCAGGGGACACCCCTTGAGATTAGAAGAAAGGAGGTTTAGACTTCAGCAGAGGAAGGCTTTTTTTACAGTAAGGTCTGTTAAATTGTGGAATATATTGCCCAAGGAGGTGGTTATGGCAGATACAATGGATACATTTAAGAGAAGATTAGACACATTTCTTTCAAAAGGTAACATACAGAGTTATACTTTTTATCAGTAGGCAGATCAGGAAAGTCTGGTAAAGACTAACTTAATTGGTAGCAGGAAAGCTATAAAATTCTCAGTTACTGGGGTATGAGGAGAAGGTTGAACTTGATAGACTTGTGCCTTTATTCAACCTAATTTACTATGTTACTATGAATATATTGAGGACTAAAATCTATCATTAGTCAAATATCCTTAAAGGTAAAGTGCATCTTCAGAGTGCATTAACTAGTGGAGTGTCACTTTGCTATGGACTCTATATGTGAATAGCTATTGTATATAATGTTTTTTTTGAATAAAGCAATTTAATCCTATGAATTTAAATAAGTCAATTTGTATAGCAAAAGCACCTATCTTGGATGGTCATAGAGAACCACTCATGGATACATACATGTATATTAGTTTTTAAATGTTTTTATATGTTTGTTAGATATTAATAAAATTGTAGGGATTAGTGTTTTTTAATTTTACTTGGAATATCCGATTAAAAACATTGAACTGGCTTCCACTATGCACCTCCCAGTCAATCAGCTTTGAGTGACTGTGTGTTAAACTGATTGGCTGGGAGGTGCGTAAGCATGTCCCAGCCAATGGCTGTGAGAGAACTGGAAGTAAGACTGCCCACAGGCAGTCTCAATTCCAATTCCCTCAGAGTGGAATGGGCATCGGCCCGTGCACATGAGGAGGGAGGACTGTGGCACATGATTCTGTCTCCGCCGCCTAAGTGGCGGAAACAATGGTCTACAAGCAATGTGTATTTTTATCCCTTTTTTTGTGGCAATACTATGTGCTTGGATTACTTGGGACATATATACTATGCATAGGGGCATTTTGTGTATTACAGAGCATCACACTGCTGCATACTTTAACCCCTTTTGAGCCCCAGAGAGGCACACAATGCATTGCTTTGCAATGCGTTGCGTACCCCTCTGACACTCAAGAGGTTAAACTATGTATTAGTGTGCCGGATATTTATACATGGTACTTATACTGTTTTTTTGGGTTTTTTTACAGCAAGAACATAGAAGAGAAGAAAGAAGGCAGAGGAGAAAAAAGAATGGAGACAGACAGTGGATGACAGGTAAGTGTAAGACACTTTAGTTAACGATCTGTGCTTGGCAGTATGTCAGGCACCGATTGTTAGCTTTTTTTACTGTTAAGTTCCCAATACTGCAGTTATTTAGAGATGTTTTGGGAACTTAATGCACAAAACGGACACTGGGACACAACACCAGTTTTGTGGCCTAACATTCGTTGTGCTTAATGCCGGTAGGACATTTGAATACCGACCAAGACATTTTATTTTGTCGGTCGGTATCCATTTTGCCCTACTGGCATTTTTAACTTCAACATTTGTATCGAACCCTTAATCCTTTGTAATGCAATGTCCATGCATGTGTGCACTGTAATGTAGTACTCTGTTATGCAATGTCCATGCATGTGCATATTATAATATAGTGTACTCTTCTCATTACAGATGATGCTGATGGAGTACCCAGCTCTGGCAGGGAAGGGGAAGAGTTTGTCACCCTGGAGCGGCAACCAGTCACTGCCACTGCTCCTGCCAGTGTGGCTGAAGAGGTGGCTGTGTCATGCCTTTGAACATGTTTTTTATGTTATGCTATGTTATTTAGTGTGTCCCATTGTCCATAGAGGTGCATTGTAATGTTGCCATTTGGTGGCCATTGTCCACCACTGTTTGCAGTTTCAGACTAGACAAATTGTTACTTGTGAGTCACTGTAACTACCCATCATCCTAATGGGCTAGGAAATGAGGTCACAGTAACAGTGTCAGCAGCCATCTTACCTTGTAACAGTATACTAGCTGCAGTACAGCTCCAGAACCATCCGGCTCCATTCTGGTTATCAGCCTATCTGTAGCATCACTGGTAGGTTCAAATCCCCTTTCCCTAGTTAGACTAGAGTGTTAGGATTGTATATTTTTTGTACTGTATATACTGATTGTATGTTATTTCTTATTCACAGTTTTACACTAACTTCCCCACAATAAAATTTGAAAAAGGATCCAGCATCTGCCTCAATGAGTTGTTAAGGGAAGAGAGTTTAACTGTCTGTCTAATTATACCTGGGCTACGTGCAAGGAGTATAGAACAGGCTGGTAAGTTGTATTCTTAATGTCGCTCAGATACACAAATGTTTGTAGTCATGTTAAATTGTTCCACATGTGTATTAGCAACCCCAGCTTGCTTTGGCCATATCTTTATATAACTATTACAATACCACAGGGGTGAGCAGCGCATTGCAAAGCTATACTTTTCTCACCTTTATGGCACTCCAAGGGTTACATATCCCACTAATGCACATATGGAGCACATGTAAGAAATGTTTGTCATGTTCCTGCCATTAACATGTACATTGTAGGCATGATGGACATAAGCTAATGCACCACGACGGATGTCTCGATATGTTAAAGCCCTGCCATGCGTTGCAGTGATGCATCGTAGGCCAAATCTGCCTTCCTGTTGTTGAGTAAATCCTGATAACTACGTTATTCCACCTTGGTGCAGTTGTTGTGTACCTGAATGCTTACACATGTTAAATAAAACTGAAGCATTTAATGAAGTCAGTGTTTCTCATCACTTATTCATTCTTTCACTAGGTCCAGCTGACATGCCGGAAGCGGAGGAGGAGGGAGGACAGGCTGAGGGAGGAGAGCAGGCCCCCGTTGGTGCACCTGGGGACCACCACGTGGAAAGGGCACGTGAGGCATAGCCATGTGCATTGGATCTATGGTATTGCCTTGCAAGGACATTGCTTTCCTCGCAAGACACTACCATTGGCTAGGCAGAGGAGGTCCTGACAGGGCCATGCTGGAAGCGGGAGGTGGATGCAAGCATGCCGCCCGCTGGGACCCTGTCAGGATGCTGAAATTGGCCTACGGGGATCTGAACATGTATAGCTTGGAAGGAAGAAGAAAGAGAGGGGATATAATAGAAAGAGTCAAATAGATCATAGTCTAAAACTGAGGGACAGAGGGTTAGATGTAATGTAAGAAAGTTTGACTTCACTGAGTGGAATACTCTACCAGCAGACGTGGTAGAGGAGAGGCAGTCATGGATAAGTGGGGAGGGAAGAAGTGAAAACTGACATTTTTTTTGTGTGTGTGAGACAGGGGAAAACAAGGGTGCGTATTATACATAGGGACTCTTGTTTCCCCCTAAAATCTTGGATATAATATACACCTGCGTATTATACACAGGTGTGTATTATACCTGAGATTTTACGGTACCTCTCTTGTTCTGTTTTGATGGTTTGTGTGTGGGAAGGATTTTGAGTTTTGGGTTTCTGATTGTTTTAACCAATAAAGGCTAAAGGGCAAATCTGACCTGTCAGTGTGTCCATAGCAGGGGTGGTCAAACCTGTTCTTAGGCCCCAAGTTTGCTGCGTCTCATCAAATTAACACATTTTGTGGGCTGATTCCCAGCAATGGTCCTGTTGTCTCGGATGCACAATCATACCCTCTAACCAACCCAACAGTGCATGTTGTCACTTGAATACAAGTGAATGTCAGTAACTCTTGTGTATTGACACAGACTTGGGGGGAGATACACCAAAGTGTTATGAGGACGTGATGAAGTGGAGATGTCCCTTCCAGCTTGATGAATGATCCTTGCCTCTTCCATCTAGCCAGTGAACCAAGATTTAACCAACCTGTAAGTTCTTAGTGCATTGCCTCCATGAAATAATCCAGGAATCATAGATTTTAGTACACCTCATCACCATCTGATAACACCTTAGTGCATAACCACACTGCTGACCCACTTTCCTGTGTGTGTCTCTAACCCTTGTCTGTCTCCCTTAGTGATTGGAAAAGGGAAGGAGACAGACACAGATTTGGAGGAAGGGAAGCTGACAGAGCGACAGAAAGGGAAGGGGACGGAGGGATATTGACAGCCAGGGAAGGAGACAGACAGAGGAAATTAATGTAAAGGAGTGAAAGTGAGGGGTGTAGACTGACGGGGCTAGATACTATTATTACCAACACTAAGACAGGACATATCAATTCACTCCAGAGTGGTGTGTTACCCGATCTCAACAAGGGCTCTGGAAGCAATCATTGTTCCATGGCCATTGATCACATCTCACCTGTGATGCACACAACATCACATGTGACATACTGAAGGGATCAAAAACACAAGCAATGTGTTTAAGATGGAATGTTTGAGATGTAGTTTGGAGAATACACAGATTCAGTGATTGTTACCTTGTGCTAGTGTGTTTCCATGTGTCCCAGATGTCAGCTGGTATGCATATTGCCATCCTGTCATCTGTGAAGCATGTTTTGTTCACCTAACACTGTCCCAATGTTATAAATCTGAACATGCATGGACCCATATGTAGATAACAATCTGTGTGTGCATCAGTTGTTGTTGACCCACAGCTTACGTGAGACCCATCTTTGTCCTCCATATTGAAGAGTCCCAGGTAATATGAAGGTCAGCAACAGCTGAGAATTGTTTGTTGCACTGATGCAACACACATTAACCCCAACTGACTGGAGTGCCAGAGTGGTGTCCATTGTATTGATTTGCAATGCAGTGGATACCTCTCTGGCAATCACAGTGTACAACCACAATGAAAAACACAGACACCATCTTAACAAGAAAGGTATGTTTATTAACTTTTCAATATTACTTCCTTCCCTTTTTGCCAGGGTGGGGGGCATGAGGTGCTGAGGGGTCAGATTGTTGCAGCCTTGCAGACCGCCTTGGGGGCACACCGTGTGTTGGGGTCTGGGCTGGTGTTGCGGTGGAGGATGAGGGTGTGGAAGCCGACTGCTGGCGAGGAGCTGTGTCTGGATCTGGTTGTGCTCCTTCATCTCCATGACTGCCTGGCCGAAGAGGGCCCTAAATTCCCACGGTTCCTGGGTCAAAGCAGTCATCTGACCCTCTAGTTGCTGCTGATACCACCTGTTGTCCCGCATCATCTGCGGGTCAACAGCTGGTATCCCTATCCAGGGTTAGTACCACAGGAGGCAGCTCAGGCAGCAGTGGGGCAGCAGCAATGGGGCAGGTGACAATGGTGCGGCAGGCTAAGGTATAGCCCATGAATCTGCCGCATACAAATGTTGTTCCACAGGCTGTGGCTCTGGCTCACCTGTGGATGATCCTCCACCCACCACAACCATCATTTCCCCTTGTGCGGATCTGCCCTGTGTTTGTGGCGCACCCAAAAGCCCAGTGTGGGTATGAGCCATTGGCCACTGATTGGTCTGGGGCCTACTTCATGCTGGTTAGGCAAGGGTGCTGTACAGTGGTGGAGGAGGTGGAAGAGGGAGGCATCTGCGGTGTTAGCCAAAGGTATTCATAGCTCATACCCCACTGTGATATTGCAGGAGGCAGCCAGCCAGATGAGCCACTTGCCTCAGGGACCAGTTCGTGGAGGAGTGGCCGTGACAGGTCCAGTGGCTGGTCCACCTGCTGGGACTGGATCACCTGCTGAGGGGGCTGGATCACCTGCTGGAGCTGTTGGGAAGGGACAGGTCCCTCTTCAGGGTATTCCGCCCATTCTGGCAGCTCCTGTGCTGCTCCCTGGCTCTCTGACACATACACTGCAAATGGAGGGTGAAAAAGGGAATTAGTTGCAGGTGCAATTACAACAGTCTGCTGTGACGTACATCATATACAACTGGACCCTAGCCTGGACATATAGAAAGACTGTTTTATCGTATCTAAAGCTTAACCCTTTGAGTGCCAAATGGGCATGCAAATCATTGCAAAGCAATGTGTTGCATACCCCGTAGGGCACTTAAAGAGTTAATATACTTTAAACTCCATCTACGCATTTGAGGGTTTCATCAATTACAACACAGTCTGCTGTGACATACATCATATACAACTGGACCCTAGCCTGGACATATGGAAAGACTGTTTTATCGTATCTAAAGCTTAACCCTTTGAATGCCAAATGGGCATGCAAATCATTGCAAAGCAATGTGTTGCGTACCCCCTATGACACTCAAAGGGTTAATATCCTTTAAACTCCATCTGCTCATTTGAGGGTTTCATCAATTACAACAGTCTGCTGTGACATACATCATATACAACTGGACCCTAGCCTGGACATATGGAAAGACTGTTTTATTGTATCTAAAGCTTAACCCTTTGAGTGCCAAAGGGGCATGCAAATCATTGCAAAGCAATGTGTTGCATATCCCCTATGGCACTCAAAGGGTTAATATCTTTTAAACTCCTCACTCATTTGAGGGTTTCTTCATGCTGAGTGAAAAGTGCACTCCCACTGCTGCTTATGTGATGTGACACTGACTGATTCTCCAAGAGATGCATTGTATGGGTGCATCACTACCTTCACTTAGCATTGTGAAATTGACCACAAATTGCAAAATAATTGGTTGCTGTTTTTACTTTTGCACAGCTGTCTGTGGCACTAGTTCAGTCATTGTACCCTGTCACACATTGCACATGTGTCAGTCACTACATGAAGGGTCTGACTGTCCCAACTGTGAATAGCATGTATGAGCAACATGGAACTGAAGGGGTTAACAACATGCTACATCCCAATGCATGTCAGAGTGGAAGCCAATGCATGACAGGGTTGAATATCTCTCTGGCAATCAGAAGAATGAACTGAGCTGGGATGTGTGGTCTGTCACTGTTAGGGGCCTGGGTCCAACTATGTACTAAGAGCCCAGTTTTTACAACACTGAAGTAGGGAACAATACAACAGATATGTGGAACTAATGGTATGACAACATCTCTAACAGGATGTTGGTTGGGGGACATGGGGAAGAGAGAGGGTTGCTTACCAGGATCCTGTGCGCTACTGTCATATCCTGTGTCTAATCCTCCAGGGATGCCCTCTACTGTAGTGGTGGAAAAGCTACTGCAGTGTAGCTCCTCCCATCCGTTAAAGGTGATGGAGGATGGAGGTCCACCACCTGTTCCCCTTCGGTAGGCTGCAAGTTCACCCATCTTGTTCTTCTCTTTCCTCTTGCAGTCTGTCTAGCGTTTTTTCAGCCCATCCACGGTCCTCCTGCAGACTCCCACGCCATTGACCAGGTTAGTCACCTCCTGCCACGCCTGCCTCTTACGAGCAGAGATGCCCCTGACCCTTACAGATGAACACAGGATCCTCTCTCTGTTGAGGATCCCATGGACCAGAGCCAGGTTCTCTTCATATGTATACTTCATCTCCCTGAGTCTGTCCCCATCTCCTGCAGTCTCGACATGTTGAGACATGGAAGGCCCTTCCTCACCTGACCCTGGATGTGTGTGTATGTGTGTGTCTGACACCCACACCCCATCCCATTGGCATGTCTCTCCCTGCCCTGTGTGTGCCTGTCCCTTGGCGGGTACCCCTCATCCCACCTGCCTCTCCCTCCAGCCTTCACTCCTCTCCCTCTCCCTGCCATCTCTCCTCACACTGACTCACACACACAGACACTCACCCAGGCACTTATTCAAGCACTCAGTCAGAATCACCCTCTAGCAGTACCTTGCTATCACTCAATCACACTGTATAAATAAAAATAGAAAGCGAAAGAATGTTAATAAATCTAAATTTGTGTTTGTGATTGAGTTTGGATGCAATGTGTGCAATATGTACTAAAGCGTAATATGTGTTAATGATCATGCAAATCACTCCTAAATATGCCGCCTCTGCCTTTCTCACCATTGTACTGCACCTCTCTCTCTAATATCCTGTGCTCCTGGGGCCCTGTGCACTCATAAAACACGATACATAGGCAGTGGTTGTTGATTTCTGTGGACCTTTTTGTACATTTTGGGAGCAACTTTAATACTTTTGTGGCTTGTGATTGGCTTGGGCTTGGATTTTGCCTTTTTAACTCTTCACAAGCATTGTGAAGCAATACTTTTGAGTCTTATCTAGCATTCAGTGGTTATTAATCACACTGAAAGCAATGTACAATAAGACAAAGAAATGTGTCACTACCTCTCTGGTACTCAAAGGTTTATGTATGTAATACATATGCAAGGAGGGCAGTGTATGTCAAATAAAATTGCTGCATTTCCTTATTGGAGTTTACACTTTTATACATAGTGATCTAGCTCTTTGATTTTTTTTTCCTTTGTATTTCCTAGCACTTTCTTCCTCATTTTAGCAGCTTTATCACTATATCTTATTTAATTTTATATATTACACTAGCGTAAAAGCCCGCGTACACGGGCCAAGGTCCAGGTAATGTTAACCCTTTGAGTGCCAGAGGGGAACGCAACGTATTGCTGCGTTGTGTAGCCCTCTGGCACTTAAAGGGTTAAGAGGTCACTACCTCACTGCTCCATGCGATGCAGTCTTGTGTCACCTCACTCACGCAATGCAATCATGTGCAGTAGAGACATCGTGACAAACATCCTAACTAATTAATATATGGGATAGCACAGATCACATTTTTATTTATTAAGAGGTTTTTAAAGGTATGGTTATTGGGCTACTGGCCTGGCTGCTGGGGTGGGTATGGGGTGGGTAAGGAGGAGGCTAACGTTTTTCAGTCTTCCTGCTTTCCAGTAACTCAATGCAGGTTCACATTGGTTTCAAAGTAAGTAGGCCTTTTATTAAGAAATTCTGTGTTTAGAGTGTTGTTTCAAATTGTTCATATTGATTATCCACATTGATAATTCATATCGACCAGGTCTTTTTTTTCTAACACATTGTGTGTTAACCCCATATACACTGCCTGACACCCCCAGTCTTCTTCCCTTGCCCACTGGTAACAACATGTCCCCATGTACACAGGCAACTCGTTTAAGAGGTGAAGATTATAATGACTGACAGGATGATTATGTATTTTTAGGCATCTCTACTTGTCCATGTCATCAACTATCTTACTTTCCCACTACTTTTATATACTTTCAGGCTTTTTTGATGACTCAGATGATTTATTTTTACTTTTCCCCTTATAGGGATTTTCAGAATATTCACTACAGCTTTCAGGATGTATGTGGTAGTTGTTACTCTCACTGTCAGGCACAGCAATTGGTTGAACTGTTACACCCTCCTCCACTATGACATCAACACAAGGATGAGACTCTTTGTCATCTTCAGTGTTATTAAATGGTTTATTAATACCACTGGTGGTGGATACTTTTTAATTCAGTTTTTATATGTCCTCAGAAAGGGAAGGATCATCATTTATTGTACACTCCACAGCAACCATGGCTGCAGACAGTTGTTGGACTATCACTTTACCAACACGGCCCATTTGCTGCAATACATTCCTCTCTCACCCTACCCCTTTTAATGGAAAGATCAATGGAATGATCAAGGTGGAAAAATGCATGTAAACCGCACAAAAGTGCAATTTTTCGCTTGTTTCTCATTTGAGCCTAAATGTATAGTAACACACCCAAGAATCTCTATATATCATCAAACACCCCTTGAAGACAACTTTATATATGTACAGTGAAGTCCATAACCACAGAAGAGATCAATAAAAATATTTCACAAAACACATAGCTCTACTTGTGCAGCATTCCTATACCAGCAATCTAATTCTATTAAAACAAAGGTTGAGCAAGATCTATGAAACTGAGATCAAAGCACACAACATATCTTTCCTAAGTGTTGAAACAGCTTGCTGCATCATGAAAACATCCTTTTATTCTAGTCTCATCAGGGGTATATGTTGTGGTGATTACCAATCTGTCCATTCTTAATCTATTGAGCTTGTTCAGACAACACTTCCTTTTGTGAAAGCATAATTGCTTGGTTGAATCGTGACCTCAGTTATCAGTCAGAAGATCCTGTTACGATTGGCAAGCAAAACCAGGAGTCAGACGGTATAGTTAATAGAACCTTTATTATGAGAATAATGACAGTAATGCAATATATAAATATACACACAGTGGGTGATTGAAACGGCGAGCACTGTATCAGGAATAGTAGTCTCCCAATCTCTGCACCACACTGTCCGAGAGTAGGCCTCAGCCCACTGGAGTCTCGTGGTAAGGTAACGCCCAAGATATACTGACTCAGCCTGCAGTCAGTAGCTAGGAGTCTGCTAGAGCTCCAGGTCAGTGCTAGGAAGGATGTCTGAATAACGGAACCAGCAAACTGAGCGAACAGAAAGAGCCTTCTAGTAAGCACCAGGTAGGATAGTCAGACGATCCAAAGTCTTACACGGAGTGGGTAGTCAGCCAGAGCCACAGGTTTGCACCAGAAAGGATATCCACTGAAGCGATGGAATGCTGGATGCGCAGTGGATAGAGCCCCAGGTCAACACCAGAGTGGATAGTCAGACAAGCCTAGGTCATACACAGAGCGGGTAGTCAGCCAGAGCCACAGGTTTGCACCAGAAAGAATATCTGAGCCAAATCGGAACGCCAAGGAGAATAGTCAGACAGAGCAACAGGTCAACACCAGAATGGATGGACAGACAAGCCGGATCATACACAAGAATCAGGAATACGAGAAAAGAACTGCTCAGAACAACAACGTAAGGGTGACTGAGTCAGGACTCAGTCTGCCCTTTAAACCGCTCCACAGGAAGTAGGTAGGAGGAGCAGCTAGAGGGAGGAAGTAGGTAGGAGGAGACTACAAGAAACAAACACACATAAAACAGAGGCCTGCAGCATGCTTGAAGCCTCTTGCCTGCAGATGACTCGTGGAAAGACGCTGAGTGTCGCTGAAGCGGCGGCGCTGGAAACAAGGTACTGTGACAGATCCTCATTGTTCAAATCTCTCTATTAATAATTCAGGTTGTGCAAGTCCCTTAGTGTGGTCACTGCAGTTCCTTAGAATATTCACCATCTGTGAATAAAGAATTCAATCCTTGGATGACAAATGCTTCTTGAAGTTTATTTCTGTCAGTTGTTTTTCTATAATTAATGGAGGCTAATACTGGCTCTTCCCTAATAACCATCAAGTCAATGAGGTTGACTGTTTTGGGATATTCATGTGCTGTGAAACACATGGGTATCTGACCACAATCAAATTAGATACAAAGTAGTCAAATGGAGAATGTCGTCTCCACAGATTAGAAAGAGGTTGCTTTTGAAGCAATAATTTACCTGATATATATTCAGCCACATACTGAGACATGTAAAGATTTGCATATCCTGAGGAAATATTGGGACCTTTTGAAATCCCAGACAGATGAACACAGATAAAAATTTCAAGCTTGAAGGAATTATACTTCAGACAGAAACCTAAGATGATGAGGCAACATTTGATACGAGGGCACTTAAGGTCAGAATGTTCCATGGGGCCCTTCTGACTGACTCTGTTACTTCCACAGTTGGAATGAATGAGTATAAGGATGTGACTTATAGATGCAGTCAGTAAATCATGCTCAGGAAAACCTCTGATAATTAGAATTTTATTGTTAAAGTCAATGGTATCCCTAATAAACAAGGAGGCTTACTTTACCAGAGGTTGTATAGTGTGGTCCAAGTATTTGGCAGTTGGTTGCAATAGTGAGCCAATGGATGGAACTATGAACACACCTGGGGGTTTGTGTAAAACTCTATGGATCTTGGGGACGGAGTATAATTTGAAGCAAATGGGGTAAATCTTGAGACAAGTAACAAAGTCTCTGAGAAGCAATCCTACCATAGTTATGAGCTTGTTGCATAGTTAGATCTAATAGTTTTATATAGGTGGAAGTAGGACCTCCTTTGAGTCTCTTATATATAGAAGTAGGGATGCATGAATCTTTTAGCCTTAAAAGTGAAACATAAGGAAAAAATTGCTTTTCCAGCTATGCACAGGGATTTTCTCAAAAGTGCTGGTTTTTTCACTTTAAATTCAGTGATAATAATATATTTCCACAAGGTGAGAGTTTCCCATGTATTCCTGCCATACTAGTATAAAAGGGTGTCTGTTGTTTGTATGTTGACAGACTGCTTGCGAGAGAGAAAGCAGTTGAATTGTTGATGCTAGAGACAAACAGGCAAAGAGAGTGTCACGGTTTGTTATGACTCTCAGACACAAGTTTTAGGTAAAAACTCAATTTTATTGAAATAATTAAAATGATCACTAGAATGGCAATCACATACATATATATATCATGAGTAAATAGCAAAGACAGTATGCAGACTCTACCGGTCCTGTCAATATACCGGACAGGACAGTCTGAGATAATGGAATAATAGGCTCTACCGGCCTTGCCAATACCGGGTAAGGCAACCTGCAGATGGAATAGCGTCAAGGTTCTACCGGCCTTACCTAAATACCGGGCAAGGCAGCCCCAATAAGTACACTCTGTAGGCTCTACCGGCCCTGCCAATACCGGGTAAGGCAACCTCAGATGGAATGTGGCAAAAGGTTCTACCGGCCTTACCAATACCGGGCAAGGCAGCCCAACAACCCTCGATATACGCTCTACCGACCTTGCCAATACCGGGTAAGGCAACCTCAAGAGCAACGCGAAGCAAGGTTCTACCGGCCTTACCAATACCGGGCAAGGCAGCCCAGAGGTATCAATAGCTGTCGGATGATAATGACAGAGTGACAGGATCGTAAGCAACCCAGTGTCCGCACACTGAGACCAACAGAGGAATCGTATAGCCGCAAGGCTTAGGAGCAAACCAGTGTCCTCACACTGGACTAACAATTGAATCGGATAGCCGCAAGGCTTTGGAGCAAACCAGCGTCCGCACGCTGGGACCAGCTACTGAATCGTATAACCGATAGGCTTTGGAGCAAACCAGTGTCCGCACACTGGAGTAACAAGTGAATCGTATAGCCGCAAGGCTTTGGAGCAAACCAGCGTCCGCACGCTGGGACCAACCACTGAGTAGTGTAGCCGATAGGCTTTGGAGCAAACCAGTGTCCGCACACTGGACCAACAGGGAATCGTACAGCCGCAAGGCTTTGGAGCAAACCAGTGTCCGCACACTGGACCAACAGGGAATCGTATAGCCGCAAGGCTTTGGAGCAAACCAGCGTCCGCACGCTGGGACCAACCACTGACTAGTGTAGCCGATAGGCTTAGGAGCAAACCAGTGTCCGCACACTGGACTAACAACTGAATCGTGTAGCCGCAAGGCTTTGGAGCAAACCAGTGTCCGCACGCTGGGACCAACCACTGAATAGTGTAGCCGATAGGCTTAGGAGCAAACCAGTGTCCGCGCACTGGACTAACAACTGAATCATGTAGCCGCAAGGCTTTGGAGCAAACCAGCGTCCGCACGCTGGGACTAACAAGCAATGTCGCCAACGCGACCAAGCAGAAGGTCGCCAGGATCACAGGAGGCAGACGAGGAGATGACAGGAACCAGCAGCGATCAGTCAGGTCAGGAAACAGCAGAGAAGAAGGTCAGCAGGAACTTCAACCCCAGAGTACTAGGCCAGAACCAGGACTGGAACAACTCAGCATGCAGGAGACACTGGAACAGTTGTAATCAGGAACACAGGAACAGAGGCCCAACCATCACTGGACATAGTGATAGCAAAAAGGTCAGAAACAACACGAAAGGGCACTCAAAGGGTGCCCAATCCAGGTTTAAATAGGCAATATGAGGCGGGCTAAATGCAGACAGCCAATAGAAGCCCCCTACTGGTGACAGACAAGGAAATGCAGCAATCACGGGCACCGTGATAGAGAGGGAGCTGGAGTTGCTTGATAAGAGAATTGATTGTAGCAGTTGCTCTCTGGGTGTAAGGAGTATGAACAGAGAAGGGAAAGTAAAAATAATTATAAAAAATATAAATATGAGATATGTGAAAGTCACAATCAGATGGGCATATGATCCAAGTACCTACCCGAGCTGGCTGAGCCTCTATTGAGGCTAAGTGATAAAAAGTTTGCAGACAGATGTAAAAACATCATACATTCAAGAGTCAAACATAGAAATTACTTTATATACTGCTCGTACTTGCACACACTCACTACTGCATTTTCTTTTTCCTTTATTGAAAGCTGCTTTCCTTTATTGAAGCTAACAGGTCTATATTCTGCATTGTACTGTTACAATTGTCACTATCAGATTAGGAGAAAAAGAGAATGTGGCTGATGAAATTTTGACAGTATTTGTAGTTGGAGTTGCCTGTAGCTGCAATGAGTTTGAATGTTATTTCTTTGTAGACAGAGAAGATGTTTTTGGAAAGAAGGACATACTAGGGACAACAACCCAACATCTCCACAGTAAATCTCTCTTCTAGTAACTCCTCAGAATTGGGCACAAAACAATAGGCACTAGCACTTGTATTAATGATGAGACACCAATGGAACCTTTCCTTGGGTTACCACATGTAACAGGTGGAGAGGAAAGGCCCCACATATATTATAGAGAACAATAAAACCAATGGATTACTTTTAACAGTCAGTATAGGAGGTGCTTGTTGAAGAAGAATTAAATCTAGAAAAAAATGTTTACCCTAACCTTACTAAAAATGTGATATTAGCCCTTAAATCACTTGATTGTAATCCCAATGTTGTTATACATCTAGAGGACAAAGAGGTTGCAGTGGTAGGGCTTGACCATCAGTATTATGGAACGATTCACAAGATTTTACACAAACCCTCAGGAAGGGTCATAATACCATGATTTGCCTCACTATTGTAACCAACTTCACAATCTTTTGTATAGCAATCCTTCTTGTTTGGCACACCACTGACTTCATCAATAAAATGAGAATTATCATTGATCTTCCTGAACATTGTTTACTGGCTACACTAGATGTGACATACACAATTATTCCAACTGTGGGAGGAATGGAGGTAGTCAGCAGGGCCCTCATGGAACACCCTGGTCCTGAATGTCCTCCTATGGCATTTTTTCTTATGCATATGTTTGCAGCATAATTGCTTCAGTTTTGGACAAAACTTCTATCTTCAGCTGTACAGTACTTCAAAGGGTTCTAATATTTATTTATTTAGGAAATGTTTTACCAGGAAGAATACATAAGTATGTTCTAGAATATGTTCAATATTACCTTGGGATATGCAAATCAATTCATGCCTCAGTATAAGGCTGAAAATATTCCAGGTAATTGCAGAGAGAGTATACTTAACTACTATCATTTCGTATACAACCTTTTTATCTAGGGAATGATTGTGAATGATTTTAATATTATCACATCACCCATGTGCGACATATAACATGCAGATCCCAAAAAGCTCTACTTCCTTCACTTAGTGTTTATTAGGAAAGGGTCAGGACTAGTGATGAGCGAGCACCCCAATGCTCGGATGTTCGGGTGCTCTGACCGAGCACCCCCTGAGGCTCGAGTGCTCGGCCGAGCATCCGAGCCCCATTGAAGTCAATGGGAGGACTCGAGCATTACACCAGGCACCCCCTGCTCTGATGAGGGGAGGGTGCCTGGTCCATAGGAAAAGGGCAGAAAAAGATGGAAACACTACAGAAATGGTTCAGGGACAGCATAGGGAGGATGTCTGGATGCACCTTGGACTCCAACATCGCTGCTGGGAACGATCTTTCGCCCGTAGTACGCCATTTTTACAGACTGACCATAAAACACACAAAAAGGAAAATAAAAACGACTTTAGGCGAAAAATTGTTACCAAACAATATTTGCTGTATATTTACTTGTATATCATCTGCAAATTCTCCCAAAAATTTCCTTGATTTTCAGAACTGAGGCCATGATTAAGAGGGAAACGTGCGCAGAGGCAAATTCTCCCAAAAATTTCCTTGATTTTCAGAACTGAGGCCATGATTAAGAGGGAAACGTGCGCTGAGCTGACCATCTAAAACATTATGGGTGAGGGTCTGCTGCAGAGCTGACCATCCTAAACATTATATGCGAAGGCCCGCTAGTGAGCTGACGCTATAAAACATTATATGAGAGGGCCCGCTAGAGAGCTGACCCAATAAAACATTATATGAGAAGGCCCGCTGGTGAGCTGACCTATATAAAAATTGGCAAACAGGGCCCGCTGGTGAGCTGGCCCTATATAAAAATTATATCACAGGGCCCGCTGGTGAGCTGGCCCTATATAAAAATTATATCCCAGGGCACGCTGGTGAGCTGGCCCTATATAAAAATTATATCCCAGGGCATATGGAAGAGGAGGAGGAGGATGAGAAGATTAAGAGTCAACCATATACCCGTTTTTTGGGTGGAAGGGGTGAATGGGAATACAGAGTATTCCCATCATTGTAAATAACATATATAAAGTGAGTTTATGTTCCCCCGGGGCTTTCCTCCAGTGGAGTGGAGAAGTCAGGGGAAATCCAGGCCTTGTTCATTTTTATAAGTGTCAACCTATCAGCATTGTCGGTGGAAAGGCGGATACGCTTATCTGTTATGATGCCACCAGCAGCACTAAATACCCGCTCAGACAGAACGCTGGCGGCAGGGCAGGCCAGCACCTCCAAGGCGTAGAGTGCCAGTTCATACCACGTGTCCAGCTTGGACACCCAGTAGTTGTAAGGCACAGAGGGATCATTGAGGACGCTGACACGGTCTGCTACGTACTCCTTCACCATCTTCCAAAACTTTTCCCTCCTTGTGACACTAGGCTGCGCATCAGGGTGAGGGTGCTGGCGGGGTGTCATGAAGGTGTCCCACGCCTTGGAGAGTGTTGCCCTGCCTTTCTCGGAACTGCTGTGTGCTCCCCTTTTCTCCCCTTCTCGGTTGGCCAAGGTAGCACGTACTCTGCCGCCAGCGTTGTCAGATGGAAAATTTTGGAGCAATTTTTCAACAAGAACCTTCTGGTATTGCACCATTTTGCTTGTCCTCTCCACCGGAGGAATGAGAGATGAGAAATTCTCTTTGTAGCGGGGGTCCAGAAGGGTGAACACCCAGTAATCCGTGTTGTCTAAAATGCGTACAACGCGTGGGTCACGGGAAAGGCAGCCTAACATAAAGTCAGCCATGTGTGCCAGAGTACCAACAGTCAAGATTTCGCTGTCCTCACCAGGAGGCTGACTCTCAATATCCTCATCCTCTTCCTCCTCTTCTGCCCACCCACGCTGAAGAGATGGAACTAAAGTTCCATGGCTACCCTCTGTAGCGGAGGCAACCGTGTCTTCCTCCTCCTCCTCCTCCTCCTCCTCCGCCTCCTCCAATTGTCGCTGAGAAGACGAAGTGAGGGTGCTCTGGCTATCACCTTGTGTAAGCTCTTCCTCCCCCATTTCCACCTCTTCCACATGCAAAGCGTCGGTTTTAATTGTGAGCAGCGAGCGTTTCAGTAGACACAGAAGTGGGATGGTTACACTGATAATAGCGTTATCGCCGCTCACCATCTGTGTCGATTCCTCAAAATTGCGTAAAACCTCGCAGAGGTCTGACATCCATTCCCACTCCTCACTTCTGATTACAGGAAGTTGAACGGAGAGGCGACGACCGTGTAACAGCTGGTACTCCACTACTGCCCTCTGCTGCTCACAAAGCCGGGCCAACATGTGGAAGGTGGAGTTCCAGCGCGTGCTCACGTCACACAGCAGCCGGTGAGCTGGCAATTGTAAGCGCTGCTGCAGCTTCAACAGGCCGGCCGAAGCTGTTGATGACTTACGGAAATGTGCACACACGCGGCGCACCTTGGTCAAGAGATCATGCACATTGGGGTAGGTTTTTAGAAATCGCTGCACCACTAAATTAAATACATGCGCTAGGCATGGTACGTGTGTGAGCTTGCCGAGCTCCAAAGCCGCCACCAAGTTACGCCCATTATCACACACAACCATGCCTGCTTGCAGGTTGAGTGGCGAGAGCCACTGCTCGGTCTGGTGACTAATCCCCTGCAACAGCTCTGAGGCCGTGTGCTGTTTGTCCCCAAGGCAGATCAGCTTCAGCACGGCCTGTTGACGCTTCCCCACTGCAGTGCTACACTGCTTCCAGCTACTGGCTGATGGGGGAGTGGCGGTGTGTGTAGAGAATTCGGAGGTGGAAACGGAGGAGGAGGAGCCAATAACGTAGGTGCTGGTGGAAACCCTGATGGAGGTAGGGCCCGCAATCCTCGGCGTGGGTAGCACCCGTGCCATCCCAGGGTCCGAGTCGCTCCCAGCCTCCACGACATTCACCCAGTGTGCCGTCAGGGAAATGTAGCGTCCCTGGCCACAAGCACTTGTCCATGTGTCAGTCGTTAAGTGGACCTTCCCAGTAACTGCGTTGGTCAGGGCACGGGTGATGTTACGGGACACATGGTGGTGTAATGCGGGGATGGCACACCGGGAAAAGTAGTGGCGGCTGGGGACCGCGTACCGAGGGACAGCTGCTGCCATCAGGCTGCGGAAGGACTCAGTGTCCACAAGCCTAAATGGCAGCATTTCGATGGCCAGTAATTTTGAAAGGTGTGAGGTTAGTGCTATGGCCTGTGGGTGGGTGGCTGGGTACTTTCTCTTGCGCTCAAATGCCTGGGGTAACGACATTTGGACGCTGTGCTGGGACAGGGAAGTGGATGTGGTCGCTGATGGTGCTTCAGATGGTACAGGTGCAGGGCGGGAGGTATGCGGGCCTGCGCCTTCGACAGGCGATTGGCCGGCACCGAAAACAGGGGAAGAGGAGGCAGTGGTGTGGCCTGCAGACACAGGTGGGCGATCCAGGCGTTCCTCCCACTTACTACGGTGCTTGGATGCCATGTGTCGGATCATGCTGGTGGTGGTGAGGTTTCTAGTGTTCATGCCTCGGCTCATTCTGGTGTGGCACAGGTTGCAAACTACAATTCTTTTGTCGTCCGCACTTTCCTTAAAAAAACGCCATACCGCGGAACACCTACCCTTTGGCAAGGTAGATTTACGCAAGGGGGTGCTCCGTGGAACATTTGCGGGCCGGTTTGGTGCGGTCCGCCTTCTTTCTGTAGCCACACCACTGCCTCTTCCAGCCTGTTGCGGTGCTGCAGATGGCTCACCCTCAGGACTGCTGTCATCGCTCGGCTCTACACCTTCCCAGGTGGGGTCAGTCACCTCATCGTCCACCAAGTCCTCCTCCACTTCCTCACTCTGATCATCCTCCTCAAGTCTTGATCCCACCACATACTCAGTCATTGACAACTGTATAACATTCTCCTCAACAAGGTCTTGAGACGGAAATAGTGGTTGATTTAATGGCAACTGTGTCTCATCATCATCATCATCATCATCCACTACTTCCTTTGACCTTAAATGCCGTTCACATCTGTCATCTTCTTGTGATTGGGTAGCCTCTAGAGGTTGTGAATCAGGGCACAAGATGTCATGTTCCTCTGCAAGCGTGCTTGGAGAGAGGGTCAAATGAAGGATTGGTGATGAGACGAGCTCATCACTATATCCCAGTGTGGGATCACTTCTTTGACCAGACCGTGTATGGTGGGAGGAAGGATGATCAGAGTGAGGATTATGTTGACCAGACTCTTGGCTACTGAGAGTGGACTTGGTGGAAGACAGGGTGGTGCTTAACCGACTGGAAGCAGTATCAGCTGTCATCCAACCGACCACCTGTTCGCACTGGTCGGACCTCGAGAGTGATGTCCTGCGACGCCCTGTGAAATCAGACATGAAGCTAGGTATGGTGGATGTCTTTCTTTCTTGTGCTCTGGCACCAGGCACAGTTTCTCCGCGTCCTGACCCGCGCCCTGAACTTTCAGGATCACGTCCACTTCCCCGTCCCTTTTTACCCGCCTTCTTCATCTTACACAGAATATGTGACTTTAATATTTGAGTTTGAAAACTTAACAGTATTTCTTATAATTCTGCAACTGTACAGAGTACACAGAATAGGCTGTTAAACGGCGTTGAAACACACTGAATGGAATATGTGACTTTGATATTTTAGTTTGAAGACTTAACAGTATTTCTTCCTATTCTGCAACTCTGCACAGTACACAGAATAGGCTGTTAAACGGCGTTGAAACACACTGAATGGAATATGTGACTTTAATATTTGAGTTTGAAAACTTAACAGTATTTCTTTATTTCTTATAATTCTGCAACTCTGCAGAGTACACAGAATAGGCTGTTAAACGGCGGTGAAAGACACTGAATGGAATATGTGACTTTAATATTTGAGTTTGAAAACTTAACAGTATTTCTTATAATTCTGCAACTGTACAGAGTACACAGAATAGGCTGTTAAACGGCGGTGAAAGACACTGAATGGAATATGTGACTTTAATATTTGAGTTTGAAAACTTAACAGTATTTCTTATAATTCTGCAACTGTACAGAGTACACAGAATAGGCTGTTAAACGGCGTTGAAACACACTGAATGGAATATGTGACTTTAATATTTGAGTTTGAAAACTTAACAGTATTTCTTATAATTCTGCAACTCTGCAGAGTACACAGAATAGGCTGTTAAACGGCGTTGAAACACACTGAATGGAATATGTGACTTTAATATTTGAGTTTGAAAACTTAACAGTATTTCTTTATTTCTTATAATTCTGCAACTCTGCAGAGTACACAGAATAGGCTGTTAAACGGCGGTGAAAGACACTGAATGGAATATGTGACTTTAATATTTGAGTTTGAAAACTTAACAGTATTTCTTATAATTCTGCAACTGTACAGAGTACACAGAATAGGCTGTTAAACGGCGGTGAAAGACACTGAATGGAATATGTGACTTTAATATTTGAGTTTGAAAACTTAACAGTATTTCTTATAATTCTGCAACTGTACAGAGTACACAGAATAGGCTGTTAAACGGCGTTGAAACACACTGAATGGAATATGTGACTTTAATATTTGAGTTTGAAAACTTAACAGTATTTCTTATAATTCTGCAACTGTACAGAGTACACAGAATAGGCTGTTAAACGGCGTTGAAACACACTGAATGGAATATGTGACTTTAATATTTGAGTTTGAAAACTTAACAGTATTTCTTATAATTCTGCAACTGTACAGAGTACACAGAATAGGCTGTTAAACGGCGTTGAAACACACTGAATGGAATATGTGACTTTAATATTTGAGTTTGAAAACTTAACAGTATTTCTTATAATTCTGCAACTGTACAGAGTACACAGAATAGGCTGTTAAACGGCGTTGAAACACACTGAATGGAATATGTGACTTTAATATTTGAGTTTGAAAACTTAACAGTATTTCTTATAATTCTGCAACTCTGCAGAGTACACAGAATAGGCTGTTAAACGGCGGTGAAAGACACTGAATGGAATATGTGACTTTAATATTTGAGTTTGAAAACTTAACAGTATTTCTTTATTTCTTATAATTCTGCAACTCTGCAGAGTACACAGAATAGGCTGTTAAACGGCGGTGAAAGACACTGAATGGAATATGTGACTTTAATATTTGAGTTTGAAAACTTAAAAGTATTTCTTATAATTCTGCAACTGTACAGAGTACACAGAATAGGCTGTTAAACGGCGGTGAAAGACACTGAATGGAATATGTGACTTTAATATTTGAGTTTGAAAACTTAACAGTATTTCTTATAATTTTGCAACTCTGCAGAGTACACAGAATAGGCTGTTAAACGGCGGTGAAAGACACTGAATGGAATATGTGACTTTGATATTTTAGTTTGAAGACTTAACAGTATTTCTTCCTATTCTGCAACTCTGCACAGTACACAGAATGTGCTGCTACACTGCGGCGAAGCACACTGAATGGAATATGTGACTTTGATATTTTAGTTTGAAGACTTAACAGTATTTCTTCCTATTCTGCAACTCTGCACAGTACACAGAATGTGCTGCTACACTGCGGCGAAGCACACTGAATGGAATATGTGACTTTGATATTTTAGTTTGAAGACTTAACAGTATTTCTTCCTATTCTGCAACTCTGCACAGTACACAGAATGTGCTGCTACACTGCGGCGAAGCACACTGAATGGAATATGTGACTTTGATATTTTAGTTTGAAGACTTAACAGTATTTCTTCCTATTCTGCAACTCTGCACAGTACACAGAATGTGCTGCTAAACTGCGGCGAAGCACACTGAATGTAATATGTGACTTTGATATTTTAGTTTGAAGACTTAACAGTATTTCTTCCTATTCTGCAACTCTGCACAGTACACAGAATGTGCTGCTACACTGCGGCGAAGCACACTGAATGGAATATGTGACTTTGATATTTTAGTTTGAAGACTTAACAGTATTTCTTCCTATTCTGCAACTCTGCACAGTACTCAGAATGTGCTGCTAAACTGCGGCGACGCACACTGAATGGAATACGTGACTTTGATATTTTAGTTTGAAGACTAAACAGAATGTGCTCTAATCTGCAACTTTGCACACTAAACAGAATGTGCTCTAATCTGCAACTTTGCACACTAAACAGAATGTGCTCTAATCTGCAACTTTGCACACTAAACAGAATGTGCTCTAATCTGCAACTGTGCACACTAAACAGAATGTGCTCTAATCTGCAACTTTGCACACTAAACAGAATATATATATTTTTTTTTTTTTTTTTTGTTTTTTTCCCCCCACACCAAATAACCTGCTGCCCCCACACACAGTAGTCCTAAAAAGGACTTTTGGTTCTTTTTTTTTCACAATTTTTGTTTTTTTCCTCCCTACACTGCCTTTCCCTTCCTATCCTCAGCTCTCCCTGGCTCAGACTGAGCCGAACTCGCTGGTCAGGTGCTATACAGCACCTGACCACGGGTTCTGGCCAGCCAATCAGTGTAATGCCAGCAGCCAACATGGCTGCTGGCATTACACCGATGTCAGAGCCTCCCTGCACGTTTATTGGCTGCGCAGCAGCCGCAAAACGTGCGGGGAGGAGACCCGAACATGGCGGGCGAGCACATGCGGTACTCGTACGAGTACCGACATGTGCCGAGCAGAGCGATGCTCGAGCCGATCCGAGCATCGGCCGAGCATGCTCGCTCAACACTAGTCAGGACTAACCATCACTTGCTAAAGAAAAACAATTGATAGAAATGCTCTTCTACAAAAAAGTTTTCCTCCTGAGCATACTAAAGTTAGCGTTCCTTATTCACAGATATTGCTTATTCTAGGGAACAACAGTAACCACATAAAGGAGCTTGCATGAGTTGAAGAATTAATAGATACATTTAAACAAGGATATTCAGACTGGGAACTAAGGCTACAATATGACTGAACAATAATGCTTGCACAAAAGGAACTGTTGTCTAAGTTTGTACATAGAGAAAGAAAGGACAGATTGGTATTCATCACAAATACCCCTGTTAAGACTAGAACAAAGGGACTATTGTACAATCAGTGGAAACGTGGGAAAACAGATAAAATGTCACCAGCATTTAGGAACAAACCTGAAGTGGGATACAAAAGAATTACAAAGTTAAGGGACATGTTGCTCAAAACACAGAGGTCTCTATTCAATTAGGCCCCATGGCTAAATAATTAGCAAATGGCATTTTTTCAAGCACAGTAAGCTTTTTAATTACCTGTGCTATGAAAATATGGCGGCAAAAAAACTGTGGGCAATAAAGTTAGAGGCATAGAAAATAAATAAAAAAAGCCACAAGATGCAGAGCAATGCGTTATGTACCTCTGTGGCACTCAAAGGGTTAAACAATGCACAGATGACAGGTTTAGGTAGATAGAGAATGCCAAGAGAATGCATTAATAGCTCCATAAATCCTGTAATATTTCCAAATGTTAATTTAAGTGCCCAAATAAATATTAAACTTCATATGGACCTATTGTCTTCTCCGTCACTGTCGGTGGCTATGGTGGCGACTATGAAAGGACAAATCAGCAGAATCCCTCCTTAGTACCTTATAGACTGATGCCTGATCCACTGTGAGGGAATTTTGAACAGAGACTGCCTTTATATATGGACAGTCACTGTTCAAAAGGACTCACAGCCATTGACTGTGATGTGTGCTTACCACCTTCCAGCCAATAAGCCAATGTGTTTTGGGAACTTACCTCACAAAACAGACGTTTGACCAAGAGTCCTTTTCTGTGGCCTAACATCCGTTGTGCTATCAGCTGGTAGGACAATTGATTAACGACTGTCTGATGGACCTAGCCTTTTGAAATTTTCTACTTTGGAACTAATACTTTGTAAAGATGATATTTCTTTATGTGGATTTTACCAATCATAATATGGATTAAAGTGATATGATAATTGTTGTCTATTTATGCTTCTATCATTTCTCTAACAATCCCTACTTCTGACAGGAGACTGTTATATGCATTTGATATTTTATTGCCAATATGATAGCATGGTCTAATAGGCTTAGGACTTGGGACTTGTTGTCCAGTGTATCGTACAGCAGGTTTCTTATGAATTCTAATCCTATATAATAATTTGCTAAATCGTGTGTAACACCCGACATGCGCAGTAGACACTGCTGCGCGTGCTGCAGTCATACGCAGTAGAGACTGCCCACGCCGCGGCTGATACAGAGCTGGGCGCTCCGAAGGAGCATCCAGCTCTGTATCAGCCGTGGAGCGGGCAGTCTCTACTGCGTGTGACTGCCCCGCGACCGGGTGGCAGTGGCACTGTGGCCCGTGTAACGGGCTGTTCAACTAGTTTTATATAACAAATTTGCTTATTCTTAATTGTATCAGGGGATGAAGAAAATAGGAGCAAATTATTTCTACATAGAAATAAAATTAAAAAGAGTAGTAGTTTGGTACAGTATCTAAGATGATGTTTTCATAAACACATGCAGTATTTTAACAAAAATATACAAAAATCACACAAAATATGTGCCCTAATCTACGTACGATAAGACCAAATAATGTCAGCTATAATGAAAAAATCCCCCACTATCAGAGACCAATAGATAAAAACCACCTTATATATTTTGAAGCAACACTCGTATAGATAAGAAAAAATTTTCAAATATGTAATATATATATATATACATATATATACCCTCATATCTCTCATAGACTACAGATGAAAGAAACAGACAATATACCATTACATAGTACTCCCAAAGAGACAATCATTGACACCATTTTCCCAGTATCTGAGCGGGTGCCAAAACACACAGGGTAAAATGTGGACAATTGTGGACAAGGATCCTTATGTACTATTATACTAATAGCATTAAAATATTTGCACCTTAAAATGCAGAATATAAACTGGATGTGGAATACATAATAGCAAAACATGACAGCGAATTGTCAATTAGAGGAACAAAGTTGATCATCAATGGGTTAAAAGCTCACACCTATTCACTCTGGGCATTCAAAGAAATAAAAAATATAAGACATAAAAAATTACCCAAAAAAGGAATAAGTAATAATAATAAAAAAAAACATCTCATAGGGATCCTTACATTTTTCAATAAAAATAATATTGTATATTTGGATACTGCTTTATCCATTCAGCTATATTATATATATGAGTGGTGCCTTCAATTACATATTTTAACACATTTGTGTTGTCTTTCTCATGAAAGGTTCCCATCTTGTTCTAACTGTAGAACCCATCTACCTTTTAATATGTAACTGGGAGATCTATGGTCGGATAGGTACTTTACATCTCACTTTTTCCTATTCCACTATTCTGCCCCCTATCTTACCTTGCATTGTATCCTCTTGAATTCTGTTCTTTCTTAGGTTGATTGCTTCTGTCCAGAATTTAGAAAGGTTGTAGCCAGAGATTGGAAGAAGAAAGGACATAAAACAAAGTGAGAAAATTCTAAGTAAAAATAAATATATATAAAAACAGTATCACATCACTACACCAGTACAAATGTCCTCAAACTTGTATAAGGCACTTGCCAATGTTATCCATTAAGTTCTGAGGTGTTTAACCCACCATAGGGATAAAGGCTGTTGTGGACAACAAGATCCTTCTTGCTATATTTGGAATCAAAGTCATATCTTCAAGAGCGGATATGGGTTATACATTCAAGAAGGGATCAGTACCATTGCTATAGAGCAGTGGTTCTCAACTCCTGTCCTCAGGACCCACTAACAGGCCAGGACTTAGGGATTTCTCTGCTAGAGCACAGGTGTGGTGATCAGAGGCTCATTCACATTGATTAACTCACCTGTGTTCTAACAAGGAAATCATCAAATCCTGGCCTGTTAGTGGGTCCTGAGGACAGGAGTTGAGAAGCACTGCTATAGAGGAATGATACAAACTGAGAAGCTTAGCCTTATGTTCAACTGAAGATACATCTTTAATTAGGCTAATCTCTTTTTGATGAAAAATAATATCAAAACAGAACTGTTATTGTGTGTGCACAATATATTATTGTGAAAGGCTCATTAGAAGATATAACATTGAAAAACTTTAAGAAAATAAACTTCTCTTTATTCCCAAAAGGTATACACATACCATAATTTTTCTAATAAATATAATAAAAATATGAATCTATAGCTATCGTTTTAAGGTATCTATATCTAATATGCTGACAGTTTTCCTGGGGGGAAGGGAGGTGGCAATATATACAAATATACCAGTGCACCTCCACTGACATGATCCTTCTATAATAGTGACTGGCATATGCATTAGCATGTATGATCACTGTAGCTCATAATGGCTCACACATTCTGGTCATTAAGACTTTAATGTCAGCAAGAACATTCCCTTCAGCATGTGCACCATTTCCAAGTCTGAGTAGGTACATCCTGGTTTACTGAGAATACCCCTGGTAAGTATAAATAAATGGAACTTTTTAAATGACAGAAATGAATAGGTTGTAAAGGAGCTTATCTCACTCACTCACTCACTCACTCACTCACTCACAATCAATAGGCTTATTGATATTGAGGAGTACAGGTCCCCAATCTCACAACACCCAACCTCTGGAGAAACTTGATTATCTTAAGACGAGTTACTTTTTCAAACATAGGTTCATATGCTTACCTTATCTTTTCATGTCATTTGGTTGCAGACTCTCCATTAAAATATTTTTAAAATGATGGGATGCTGACCTTCCAGAACCTTTGGACTAGGATGACTGGAATGAAATGTTGCTTAATGTTGCTAAAAGTTCTGTCAATGTTAATCTGCTAGAATGAACATACAATATTATTTTCAAGTGGTATTGTGACAGCCTAAATAAATGTGAGGTGAGGAGATGTTGCTACGAAAGATCCCTGATATCCCGGTCTCGAATAGAAAGGTCATTAACTTTATATTTCTGCCATCTAAAGACTCGGTTGCCATTTATTGGAAATTCTCTGTTCTAGACATCAAAAGAGTCACATTGAAATTAAACGTAAAATTCATTGATGGGAAACTAAATAGTATTTTTCTTTACAAATTCATTAATACTTTTTTATTTTCTTTTATTTTTTTTCCCAGTGGGTTCTTTATCAGTTACCTGAGCCCTCCTCCAGAGCTTCCCTCTTCTTATACCATTTAACTGTTGACTAAAGTAGAAACTCCCAATAGCTCTGACCTTGACATTTTGTTCACTGGCGACATTGTTTGATTATTTCTTGGTTTTTGCACTTGTCCCAATCCCCCATTACCCCCTATTTTTCCCCTTCTCCCTCCTTTTGATTGCCTGTCAAATTACATACTTTGTGTATGTGTGTTATTTTATCTTAACAGCCTCCAGGTTTATTGCTTAAAAATCTTAATATAAATGTACTGAAAAAATAAACATTATGGAAAAGTAGAGGTAAGAGATGCTTAACTAGGCTCATGAGCCTGCAAGTTTGTGCAACAAACTCACTAGGACTGGTTTCCTGTGTTCAGTGTGCAATCTCTTTTGGCTCACAAATGCCATACACATAGGAGAAGTATTCTGGAGCATAGCATTCTGGTCAGCACCAAATGACTATCCATCGATTAAATGCCACACAATTTCACTCGCTGAGCAAGAGAAGCAGCTAACCCCAGATGTAGGTTTTGGCCTTATTGAGCCTTGTCAATGTGGTGCAGCTGTTCCCTATAGGCACTTGTGAGCAAGGGGTCGACATCTGTATCCCCCCATTACTCTGACCAGTCCCAAGAGCAATTTACATATGCAAAATTATAGGTCAGAGATGCTCAGCTAGACTCATGAGTCTGCCAGGGTATGCAAAGAGTTCACTAGAACTGGTGTTCTGTGTCCTGGGTGTAATCTCTTTTAGCTCAAAAGTGCCATACAGAGAGAATAAATATTCTGAAGCATATCATAGCTGTCCTGCCTTAATGATAGTTCTGCTAAAAATGCAGTTCCTCTCTGAATGAGGGAAGCAGCTAACCCTAGACATGTTTCTGCCTTATTAGGGAGTGAAGCTGATCCCTCTAGGTACTTGTGAGCAAGGGGTCCACGTCTGGTTTCCCCCATTACTGTTAGGGTGACCAACCCAAAGAGCAATATTTATGAGCAAAAGTATAGGCCAGAGATGCTCAGCTAGGCTCATGCATCTTCAAGGGTATGCAAAAAAAGGTCACTGTGTCATACACCCAGTGTGCAATCTCTTTTAGCTCACAAGAGCCATACATAGAAAATAATATACTGAAGCATATCATGCTGCTGGGAAGCAGCTACCCCAAATATAAGTTTTGGCCTTAGAAGTACAGCTGGGCACTCCAGGCACTTGTGAGCAAGGTGTCAATGTCTGAATCTACCCATTACTGTTAGGGTTACCAACCCCAAGAGCATTTTACATGTGCAAAAGTATAGGTCAGAGATGCCATACATATAGGAGAAATATTCTGGAGCATATCATACTGGAGCTGCTTTTTTTAAACATTACTATACTTTTAAACTAAAGTTAGATTGTAATAGACCTCAGTAAATACAGACAATTGTTGCTACAATAAAAAATATATAAATAAACAAGATTTCTGTCTGAAAGAATCATTCTTAAGGATGCCTTCTACTATGCATATTTAGAGTCACATATTCCTAGAGATACAGTTTGCCTTTATGATATGTGTGTTTACAGTTCAGGATATGACTTCCAAAACTTTGCATGACAACTATATCAAATATCAGTACCAAAGACCATTAGTTTCCTTTTCATGCAGGATCAATTTTGTATGGCAACATACAAAATGTACCAAATTAGTGCATTACTTACTTGATTTAACATGAAAAGCAAGTCACTACAAGATTTATAGAAACAGCTTTAGTATAGTTATCAATATTTCATGCATTAATTTGACTTGGATGATAGTCAATCATATATGCACATTAGAACATTCATTGCATAAGAAATGGGAGTAAATATCTATAATATGTTAAATAAATAACAGTCATCAAAGTAAGACAAGATGGGATTCAAAGCATTTATAGCATTGAAGAGAATAGTTTAAGGTTAGTAGATGAGAAAATGATAATGGTAATGGGCATAAGGGTTCTAGGAACTATGATATGTTATCAGAAGCTTGGATAAAGTATTTTTTTTTAAATGTCTAAAGTAGGGGACTCACTGACAGTTAGATAGAAGAAGTCAGAGATGTTCAACTAGGCTCATGAGCTTGCAAGGGTATGCAATTTCTTTTAGCTCACAAATGCCTAGAGGGACCCCTTGCTCACAAGAGCCTAGAAGGATCAGCTGCACCTCACTGATGAGGCCCAATGAGGCCGAAATGTATGTCTGGGGTTAACTGTTGTCTGACATTTCATGGCTGGACTGTCATTTTGGCAGGACCTGTATGATAAGCTTCAGAATATTTCTCCTCTGTGTATGACATTTGTGAGCTAAAAGAGATTGAGCCCTGGGTGCGAGGACACAGTCTCAGTGAGCTTTTTACATACCCTTGCAAGCTCATGAGCCGAGTTGAGCATTTCTGACTTCTTCTCTGTATATGCAAATGGCTGTTAGGGTTAGTCACTGTAAAGATAATGGGGGAATTCAGACGTGGACCCCTTGCTCACAAGTGCCTACATGGATCAGCTGCACCTCACCGAGGAGGCCCAATAAGGCTAAAACTTATGTTAGGGGTTAGCTGTTTCCCTTGTTCAGAGAGGAATTGTCTGACATTTCATGGCTGAACTGTCATTTTGGCAGGACCTGTATGATAATCTTCAGAATATTTCTCCTCTGTGTATGGCATTTGTGAGCTAAAAGAGATTGCACCCTGGGTGCGAGGACACAGTCCAAGTGAGCTTTTTGCATACCCTTGCAAGGTCATGAGCCGAGTTGAGCATCTCTGACTTCTTCTCTGTATATGCAAATGGCTATTAGGGTTAGTCACTGTAAAGATAATGGGGGAATCCAGATGTGGACCCCTTGCTCACAAGTGCCTACATGGATCAGCTGCACCTCACCAAAGAGGCCCAATAAGGCCAAAACTTATGTCTGGGGTTAGCTGTTTCCCTTGTTCAGAGAGGAATTGTCTGACATTTCATGGCTAAACTGTCATTTTGGCAGGACCTGTATGATAAGCTTCAGAATATTTCTCCTCTGTGTATGGCATTTGTGAGCTAAAAGAGATTACGCCCTGGGTGCGAGGACACAGTCCCAGTGAGCTTTTTGCATACCCTTGCAAGCTTATGAGCCGAGCTGAGCATCTCTGACTTCTTCTCTTCAAAACACTGACAGTACCCGGCAGAGAGTTACCAAATGTTGGTGCTGCATGTCATGAGGGAAACCTTTCTTCCAAAATGCATGCTTTTATTTTTTTCTAGTAGATACTAATATCGTAATACGAATTATGCTATTTTCATAGTTTTCTCTATATGGTTTATAGCTAAGGATTCAATCAACACGTACAGTTTATCTTCTTCTAATTGTTATAATTTAAAAAATACAAATTTAAGTAGACTTTTGTGATAACTATCTCTACTATTTAGTCCCTTTAATTTGCTGCTGGTTATGATATATATTCATTATTTTAAATCTAATGTGACTTCGGATTAATCACTTTAACATAAAATCAGATGGGATGTAAGCATGTTGTCACTTTCTGTATAAGTGGCTGATATTTCCAGATAGTGTCATTGTGACTTGACTCTTTGAGTGCCAGAGGGGTATGGAATGCATTACAAAGCAACGCGTTCCATACCTCTCGGGCACTCTGAGTGTTAAACCACTCTTTCCCTGTAATATCAAGTTCCGATTTTGTTGAACAGATATGTTATCACCATTGGTAAGAAAATACTGTATTAACAAATGACAGCTATTAAATTAATGTAATCATAGTATTCATCCTACAAGACAGTAGGTTAGCAGTTTTGAGCTCATTTAAAGGGGCTGTATACCCAAATTGTGAAGATAATATATTTAGTGGGTCTTTTCTCCTATAGAGTAAAAGAAGGGTACTCACAATTCTTGAAGATGTTTCATTTAAATATTATTACAGAAGCTATCTTGGCATTTCTCTGATGGCTGCCATTCATTTCAAAAGCAGGTTATAATTTTTTCATAAATAGAGTATACTACCCCTTTAAGAAAGCAAGGTCCTATGAACTGAATCAGAGCTGCGTTTTAAACTATGATGCTAATTCAGTAAGAAATGGAACATTTCTAGAGCAAACCAAATTGGCCAAGGGAACAAATCAAATCCCACAAGTTACCATTGTTTTAAATATGGCTCTTAACCCCTTGAATGCTAGAGATGTCTCCAAAACATTGAGAAGCAATGCATTGGAGACTCCTAGCATTCAGTGGGCTAAAATTTCCCTTTAATTCAATAGAAAATGTTACCATCCCCTATGGTGCAGTTGTGACTAGTCATCAAAGGGGAACCATTGTTTGGGGCCCCCTAACACATAATATTTTCATAAAGCATAGCTAGAACCTACTGGACTCTGGATCAGGGGAGGCACTCTTGAATACTGGGCCCTGGTTCAACTGCATCCTCTACACACCCTGTATTTAACCTTTTGAATGCCAGAGGGGTAGGCAATGCATTGCAAAGTGATGTGTTGCACACCTCTCTGACACTCAAACTGGTAAACATCTAACTGCAATATAACCCTGGTCTAAATCAACCTTACAATGAAAGCTGTTTAAAGCGGAACTTTCATAATTATATTATCGATATGCACATACCTAGCTTTATTTCCAAGCATAATTGCGGCATTAAACAAAAATAGAACCTTCTATGCAGGCAGACAGCTGGGAACAGCACAGACATCTTGCAGAGCCGGCATCTCTGCGTCTGCACTATTCGTCCCCTTCAACTCCAGCACTGGTGAGTTGAATGCCTTAGTGCTGAAAGGCACCGGAAGGGACTGACAGCGCAGGTACAGAGAGCGCCTACTGCAAGATCCCAGCTGGTGCCTGCATAAAAGGTTGTGTTTTTATTTAATGCCACAATTGTTCTTGAAAATAAATGTAGGTATGTGCATATTGCTTATATAATTATCATATGAGGCTGTATTGTTATTTGATGAAAGTTCCACTTTTTTTTCTTAATAAATGTTTTTATTGATAGACTAGGCTGAATCCAGTCACTCATATAAGAATACAGTCAAAACAGTAAATTGTACAGGCAATATATGAGTAAGAACAAGCTAAGAAGATGAGCATCACATAGAATACAGAGGTAAGGCAATCTCAACCCAGCCTAAATTTTCCTTCCCCAGTATAACCACCAAACCCCGCCTTCCAACCCAACACCCCTAACGAACACCTAACCCACCCCCCCAGCTCTCTCTCTCCCCTTCCCCCCACACCTGGCATCCATACGTTGTCTGCAAATTAAAGGACCTGTTTACTTCCAATGAACGTATGTGGTCAGGACCCACTGGCACTGGACTCTAAGATCGCCCTCTGCCTATCCATTTTCATCCCTGGTGCATTGTCACAGTCCTGTAAGAGCTGAGGCCATTTAGAGTGCCAATGTCCCCAAACCCTATCAAATTTACGAAGGGTGCCCCTGTGGAGATGGACCAGTTTGTAGTGTGGTAAGTTCTGAGCCACAAGATCTACCCACATTTTGCATGTTGGAGCCCTGTTCTCCATCCACTGCATGGCAACCACCTTTCGTGCCATTACAGAAAGTTCTTGAATAAAAGTTGCAACCTGGCCTTTACCCATATCATTAGGGAGAATTGACAATGAACAAAATTTAGGTATAAGAGGTATCGGCTCCAGAGAGCTCACAACCCCTGCCCAAAATTCTTATACCCGCGGGCATGCCCATAACGTGTAAAAACGTACCCTCCACTCCCTCACATTTATGACAAAACATACTCGTGGTCTCAGACATATAATGCAATTGGATAGATGTATAATATGTTCGGTGAATAATTTTTAGCTGGATCAACAACGAAAGTTCCACTTTAAAACAAATTTATATCTAAATGTTGATCTAAAAATGTGCATTTAGAATGATCTAGTCACTGCATGTTATACTATGTATAATATGTGATTGTAAAAGCCCCACCTCTACACGTACTAAATCAAAATCACAGATTATTTGTTCGTATATTATTAAAGTATCAAGTCATGACTTGATATGACGAAATAATCAGTTCCATGTTGTATATATTTGCTATTTATTTTGAAATTCACATAAGCAGATTGCTTTCTTTTACTCTGATACAGCTATTATAGAGTTTAGCACATATTGGTCCATATATATGAACTCAGAGCTGTGCAATTCTGCAGCAAACCAATTGCACCATAGGGGACATATAAAGTGTACAATTAATTTAAATACAGCTTTTAATCCATTGACTGCTAGAGAGGTATACAATGTATTGTGAAGCAATGTGCCCAATGCACAGTGAAGCAATGCACTGGACACCTCTCTAGCATTCAAGGGGTTAAAATCAGCATCTCAATTAGTGGAAATTGGAGGCATTTTTATTTGTCACTATGGTGTGGTATGTTTGCCGCTCTGCTTCTATACCTGTGGGCCATTAAGTATTCATTGCAGTGTACAGTGAATAAAGCCTCAGCTTAATTTCCCCAGTAGAAGGCTTTGGGGGAGAGTCACTAAGCAGTGATAAAGAGGTGATTAAGGGGAGATGACTTCTAGAGTTTATCACTTCTCCAGTTCTTATTTTATTCTGTACAGCCTGTGCGCTAAGATCTCCAAAGTTGAATCAATCTTAGTGCATAGGCTCCATAGAATAACATTAGGGAAGTGATAAACTGGAGAAGTCATCTCCACTCAACACCTCTTTATTGTCACTTAGTGAATATCCCCTTTTATTTGGTATTTTCTAAAAAGAAATGTACCAGATCACTTCATTTTGTAATGAATGGTGGCATGGTGTGTTGCAATTGCTCTTCTAGTCTCATGTAATCCCAGATGAAAAAGGAACAGGGTCATGAAACTGGCATGACCTGACTGAGAATCATCCTTGATTTTGTTCCCTCTCTTTTGTTAATCCTTCATTCTCTTTAATTTCTTACAAGTTTATGCACACTCTACTCATGAGCAATGTCTTTTATGATGCCTCAATGTTACTTGCACAAAACCGAAGCAAAACAGAGAGAGGGAGAGAGAGAGGGAGAAAACATATGGCGAATCAAGGAAAATATTATTTTTATAGATAATCACAAATCCAATCACTTTATTAATGCATTAGTTAAGTTACAGAAAATGATTTCAGATACAGTGCAAGTTATAAAAACTTAACAATAAGCAGTTATGTTTATCAAAGGTTGTTTCCAACACTTAACTGTGTAATACACCATAGAAATACGTTATCCTTGATTCTAACACACACTCATAACAAAGCATTAGAAAGCTACCATCTTAGGATTGTCACACTGCTACAAGCCTCCTATTTGTTAAAATCAGAAGTTGCTGGCCATTTACATTCACAGCCCTCCAACAATACAGTACATAGTGCTATTCAGGGGAACAAGACTTCTGTAATCAAAATCTCTGGATTCTCTTGAGCCAGTTAAGTGCAACTAGTGCTAGCAAATAGTAAAAAAATCAACCAGAAAAATCAACATCAAATTCATATTTTCACATGACTCATTATTATCTTCATGTACAACAAAATTTGTCACCATTTAACTTATTTAACCAAAGTGCAGTATTAGAGATTTGGCAAACTACCGAAATGAACAGCAAATCCATAATTTCACATAACTGTTACTATTACCTTTCTCTATGATAGCTAGGTGCCTGCTGTTCAACAGCATGTGTCATTAATAAATTGCAGAGTTCATAAAGCAATGTGTCCTGGGTGACTGTATTTATATTCCTTGTAGAACTAAGAAAAAGGTCCATGTGGAATTATGCATGCTGATGGCACGCTAGACAGTCTCCATGCAATCAGTTACATTGTAAAAAAACAAACGCCAATCAGTTATTAATCAAAACAAAACAATTTCAAAAGATTGTGAATTTTTAACGCTTTCTTCGTAGACAGTAACAGGAGCAGCAATAGCTTAAAAAACAAAACAAAAAAACGACAAAAAACTTTGATACTAGAAACAGAGTATACATCGAACATTATTTTCAGACAGGAAAAACATAACTCCACAGGAAAACAGATCTGTGGTATACACAGTAAAATAGCGACAGGGGTAAGAGAAAATATGTAGGAGGAGTTCAGGGACGTGTTGGTGGTAGTAAAGTTGTACTCCAAAAACTGACTGTGGCCACGGTTGCTGCAGCTTGTGCAATAAATGATAATGATCCTCGTCAGGAGGCTGTTTGTGAAACCGATGTGAAAAGTTCCATCACTACCATGAGTAGTAGTACTAAACCTTTTAAGAATCTTTTAAGATAACGACTGCCATTCTAGTTATTGCTATAGCAGAGGAAGGTTTAGCAGTTAAACCAACTGTTAAGTCTGTCAGTGGCAGTAACACCCCGCTGCAAAGTAGTGGTGGGGAAAATTAAAAGAAACTGTTTGAGACTTCAAAAAGCCTAAAAGAATATGAAAGCAGAGGGAAGAAAGTGGACTATGCTGATGATGACCTAGAAGACTAGTAGAGTAAAAATTATACCTTTATTGGAGAACTGAATGACTCTAGGATGCAATCTTTCAAGACAACTAGGTCTCTTCTTTGGGAAGACTTCTAGTCTCCTTCATTTTTTATGTCTAACATGGTACCACTCTTTACCCATATTACAATGAATGATGACCTTCTTATTCATGATGATATTGATCTAGAAGGTATCCTGCCACCATTTCCCCTTCTTCTGACAAGAGTAAGTATACAGTGAAAGTAATGATGATATGTCTTCCACCACTGAAATGAGGAACTATGCCTGTTTATAAACTCTTTGAAAGATCGACTGTAAAGACTCACTCTGGACACACAAAGATTCCTAAAACTGCATAATAATCATCTCTGTCATCATTATCGTCACCACTTCAAAGTCCAACCACCACCAACACACTATTGTTGAGTAAGCAGCAACACTGGTTATCAACATCCACAAACCTAGCTATGATGAGTGCTTCAGCTGCTGTTCTAAGTGCAGTGCCATTGACCCCTACTGCTAGGACTACTACAACATCTAGCCACTACATGTCACGGTTCCCCAGATATATTCAGTAGTTAGTACAGTATAGTAAAATGCAATTTATTAAAATATAAGTAAGTTAACACAAGTGTATAAACAGAAATATAGCAAAAACAAGCAGAGGGTCCTAAGCCAGCAAGCACCGCTATCAGAAATAGTAGGCTGCCAAGACTGGCCACACTGCTGGAGACTAGGCTTCAGCCACTGGTAGTCTCTGCTGGAACCAGGAGCAGGAACAGGAACACATGATCTTGATCCGACGTAGTGAGGAGCTACCTGACTCATGCCTGCAGTCAGCAATGTAGCAGAGGATACCTGACTCTCGCCTGCAGTCAGTATGGAGAAAACAAAAGCTTGACCCACGCCTGCAGTCAGTAAATAGCTAGTCTACTAGAGGCCCAGGTCCTCACCAGATTGGTTGTCTGCTAGATACAAGGGAATAACAAGAGAATAGTCAGAGAGAGCCACAGGTCAGCACCAGAGAGGATAGTCAGACAAGCCAGGTCATACACAGTTCAGGTAGTCAGCCAGAGCCACAGGTCTGCACCAGATTGGGTATCCACTATAAGGATAAGGCAGGAGAATAGTCAGACATAGCCACAGGTCAGCACCAGATTGGATGGTCAGACAAGCCAGGTCATACACAGAGCCCAAGGACACAGAACTGCTTTGTACAACAACACAAGGGCAACTGAGTCAGGACTCAGACTGCCCTTTAAACCCTTCCTCAGAAAATAGGTAGGAGGAGTAGGCTCAGAGGAAGGAAGTAGGTAGGAGGAGACTACAGGAAGCATGGCAGAAAACAGAGGCCTGCTACACTCTGAAGCCTCGCACCTGCAGATGACGTATCTTGCTCTGATGCGTCCAATAGCTGCCATCTTCCTGCGTCATCCATGCGGCATGAATGGCCGCTGAAACCAAGGTAAGCTGTGACACTAGTAGTAGTAGTCGTCCCTTAGGAACTCCTCAGTCTAAGAAATTATGGAGATACTTCACTCATGGTCAAAAAGCTAAATGTTGCTATCTGTTGTCTGGTCAAATGTATGGTACTAGTTTTCAAGTAAAATCTATATTTGTACTGCAGATTTATACCACTATGAATTTATAGGGACAAAGAAAGATTTCTGGAGAAAGAGAAGACTGATAAATTGTTTGACCAGGCACCTATACCCACAGAATACCAGGACTGAGGCTTCAGCCTGGAATTTAGATAATGCTTGTACTCCTTTTATGAGTTCTAGGTGCTATTCTATCCTTCTCTATACTTGGCCATTAGTAGTCAATATATACTCTTCCTACATCTTAACTACTTTTGCCCAACTATATTATGACTAATTAACATATGGCTGATGGTGAATACTGAACCCCATTAAACTACATCTGATTTTATAATGATTGTGATGAGGAAAGGGCTATCCTCAAGCAATGAGTGCTGTTTTAAGCCAATTTTAATCACTGCTATGATCAATAGCACTGGAGAGATCATACTCTTTTTTTTCTGGTGCTGAACTGATTTACTGACTGTGGTGATAGGTGAATAGGCAAATCATTTAACAGTTTTCTCTTACACCAGCAAATCACTCTTTGTCTCTATATATTTATTTTTTGTCTGGGTAAAAAAGCATATGAGCAGAAGGAAAGCAAGATCCCATCCAGGGATGGGCAAAAAGTCCAGTTTTGTTCCTGCTGGAATTTTTGTGAAAGAAGTAAGATTTTCCACTTTTCCCACAGGAGTTCCTCCCCTGCTTTTAGATTCTCTGCTGTTTCGCTAAAATCACAGAATTTGCTGCAAGAACGGTTCCATTTTCTGCCTATGTTTTTCAATGGCGGTGAAACTTTCTGCCTCCATACTTAAAAACCTAGAATGTCCTCCCGGCATCATGGTGTAGTTTAGGAGAGAAAGAGACTAGAAGCAACTAGAGAGAAAGAGAGAAAAAAAAATAATACAATTTGGACTAAGTGCTGGCTAGCACTATGACCAGCAGGAGAAGCTGAATGGACCCTGATACTTCTAGTACAGAGGTGGAGGAGGAAATCAAAAGCAGCAGCAATAAAGAGATCCTGCATAATCTGTCCTACATCCAAAGATTCCCATTACCCCTGCATTGTCCATCAGGAGAATTATATTGAAGAAGGCGGAACTGGCTAGCAGTATGAGCAGAAGCATAAGTCAACTGTGCCTGTCGCTACTGCTGCCAGCTTGTCTTCTCCTGAGGAGATGGCAAGTGTGACAGCAGGGGGCACTCTGTCACAATTGTCAAATTCAATCAGTTGCAAAGAGCATCAAGGGACTGGTGGTGGTGATGAGAGTGAGGATGATGATGAAGCAGCTGGTATGAGAGTGTTTTTGTCGGAAAGCAAAAGGAATGGGAGAAAGACATTGGGATGGGCAAATGGGGATGAACATCACCGCCACCACCAGCAGTGATATTCAGGAGGTTGCTGCTGCTGTAATTGCTGCTGCTGAGTCATCAAGGAAGAAGTTCTTCTGTCACAGCAGCAGGATGCTGCCACCATGTGACTGGGTTCTTCAAGTAGCTATATGGGACTAGGACAGGATCCACTTGCCACCACTACTCCAGGTCCTAGTTCTAATGCTGATGCTGAGGCAACAACATCTCCTTCTCCAGCCAGTGAAGGTGAATTCTAGAGAAGAAGAAGAAGAAGAAGGCCAATCTTCTCCACCTCTCTCCTCACTGAAATCATAAGTGTTGAAATATTTTTCTCTTGGGACAGGCACAGTGTGTGTGGCCGATGACAAGCCACTAATGCTCACATAACTGCCGTACATTGTAGAGGTGTTCCCATCTTTGGATGGGCATACAGTGATGTGCCTGGGTGTGAATGGTGAGTGGCCTACTTTGGTACTGGACAAACATGATTGGTAACAACCACATTGGACACCATTGATTGGACAACTGCTGTGAGCATTGCAAAAATTAATTCTGCTGTGTGAATGATCTTCAACGTGGGTTGTAAGCTATTGTGTTGAACAGCTGTGCTGATTGCTGACGGTACCTGTATTCAAACCATGTATGATGGATGATTATTGCAGTTTCCAGAAGGCAGAGCTAATGTTACCTATGTGAATCCACACAAATCTTTATCTTTCTGAAATTGTAATGCATAATGCTCCAAATGACAACCAGATTCCATGCTTAGATTAATTTCTAATCAAGCTTTATTCTTTTCCTACTGTTCCCATCAATTTGTCAAGAGACTGAACTGCATGACTAAATTCTTGCAATTCAATGTCATGTCCAAGGGATGCTACCCCCCATAGATCAGAGAGGCATACCTGGGAACTTGCTGGGTTTCACCCGGAAACTTCGGATTTAGAGTTCTGTCTCCAGATGAAACCTTCAAATCTCTGCTGTTACTTGTGGCATTTGTGAGTGCAAAGCTTAATTAATGGTGCCGGATGTGTCCACCTCTGCTTGCCACCATGTAACCCCTACTGCATTGCTGAGGAAGAGAGATGCCAACTCGCAGGGCAGCTGCATGAGTGAGTGGAGGACTGGAGGCAGAGCATGGTCAGCAGACTTTACTTACAGTGGAACCTCTGAACTGGTTCAAGTCCTCTAAGTGTGTTGGTCATTTTATCACATAAGATAAGAAAAAGGTAACAATGGGCTAAATGGCAATGTAGACTGCAAAAAACATTTTTTTAAAATATATGAAGCAATTTAGTTGTCAACCTTTGTCATCATGAAAGTAGATATTTATTATAATTTGCCACAATATATAAATACAATTGATGTCCAAATTATAATAAATATCTATTTTCATGACAAAGGTTGACAACTAAATTGTTCCACTTTTCTCTTCATACATGTGTCCCTATGTTGGGAAGCATATGTATGACTTTAAACACAGTAGCAAAGTTTTTTTTTCCCCACGGAAATCTCAGGGTGAGCTATTTCTGAACATTCCCAGGTATGCAGAGAGGGTACAGACAGAGAGAGTATATGGAGGCTGCACATTCAACCTGCTATTTATGGCTGAGAGTCACATACTTACTGTTTATGTTCCAGCCAAGGTGGGCCAGTTTTCTAACCCACACAAACCACGTCGTCGTTACCACGTAAGGCCGCATCACCCCAACTTGACGTCAGCTGACACCCAGTACATAAGCCCGGCGTGTACTAGCAGCCGGTGCTCTGTTATTGAGCTCTGGAGTCCTCAGCCTACTTCTGCTGTGCCCTGGAGTGCTCCCCTGCCTTACCTTCCTATTACAAACTTCTGCTTGGATCTGACCTATCCTGTGCCTGCCATTCATTAGTATCCTGGTCTACTGCAGTTCACTTCAGCTACTCCTATTCCAGCCTTGCAGTCTCCTCTGCTGGATTCCTTCTCCTGTCTGGTGGCCTTCCCTGTTGGAGTCCTACCGTTGTCTGCAACTCCTGTTCTTCCTGGACGATCTCTCGGCTCCCTGTGGACTCAGGTACCCAGTTCCCTTGTATATATATTATTGTATGTGTATACCTTGGGTTTCTGTGGGTCTCACTGCTTTGCACCTGGTATCCTACCTATCTGCCTATAGATTATTTTCCTACCTACCTGCCTATAGATTATTTCAGTGCTGACCGCACATACTTCGTGTGGCTTTCTCTACTCCAAGTGGGGTTTCTGGCAGCCTACACTCCCATCCTGTTGTGGGAACCTGACACATAGTAACATAAGTAATCTTCATATAACGTGAAAGTTCCCCTTTAATAAATATTGATTTCAGACCTCGAGGGGGTCATCAGGACCCCTCCTGATATCCCCCTATCCAGAAGGATAGATGATCCATGTGGCGACAAGCAAGGCGTTTTCTGCCTTCCTTACTACAGGAGTGGCTGTATAAGCCGCTCCAGTACAAGCACTTGAAATTAACCCTGTCACCGGGTTCATTCATAGAAAGTGCAGTGCTGCACTTTCATCAATGAATCAGTCACCCGGTCTGACCTCGGTGACTGATTCATTGTATCGAATCCCCTACAAGAGGGTGAATGTGCGCTGCGAGGAACCCCACTCAGAGTAGAGAAGCTACAGTGAGTATGCACAAGCAGCTCTAGTATAGTCTAAAAGAAGATGGGGATCGCACAGCAAGAGGTAGGATACCTGATTCAGGACCAGGAGAAACCAAACAATCCCAGCGTAAATATACACAGAATAAGAGTATATATATATATATATATATATAGACATATATGCTCCATAAAGTAAAAAGCTGGGTACCTGTAGTCCACAGGGAGCAGAGATACAGCCAAGAAAGGAAGGAGCAGCTGGAGTTGAACAGGCAGCAAACAGTCCACAGGAAGCAGATTCCTACTGAAGGAAGACAAAGGCTCCAGGAGCAGGCCAGAGTCCCAGGCTGGAATCAGGGCAGCCAACACAGATGCAAGGTCCAAAAGGTAGAGCACAGGTCAGGGCAGACGGCACAGAAGCAGGGTCCAGAAGGCAGAGCACAGGTCAGGGCAGGCAGTACAGGACAGAGTCAGAGAACAAATCCGGGGTCATACACGGGAAGGCAATCACAGGAATAAAGGCTAGGAGCAAAAACACTAGCAACCCGACTCGAGAACTGAGCACCTGTCCACTCGCTGAGCTGCGTTATGAATAGAAGATGACTGACATCACGACAGCACAATGCGAGATGCGAGGCAGCACAGACGCCGTTGCCCAGCAATGCCCCGAATGGAACTGCCGGGTGCCAACACATTGATGAAAGCACAGAGCTCCACTTTCTATGAATGAACCCAGTGACAAGGTTCACTTCAAGCAATCTACCAAGGGATGGGGAACATTGACATTTGGGCATTCCATTCATTATCTCCATAGATGGTCTGCATCAGAAGCACTCTGCTCCTGTAGGTACTAATGCATCCATACATGTGAATGGGTGCAGGTGCTGCTGTTTTGTGACACAATATAGGTGCTCAGTATGAGCTTTGTCCACATTTTGTACATGTGCCACTGTATAAGGTAATAGCTTTGTTAGATGTTGACATAAGGATTTATTTTGATTTAAGAAGTTGTTTAGGCATGATCATACTGAACATGCACAGTATATCTTGCACTTTTGCTTTTCAGGTGTGCTTTTTTTTGCAGTGGTTGAATGACTGATTAATTTATGAAAGCACTGCACTGCGATTCCCATGAATGAACCTGGTTACAGGGTTCACTACAAGCACTTCTACTGGAGCCAGCTTATACAGCGGCTCCCGCAGATAGCAAAGGAAAGCAGCAAATGCCTTTCTTGTCACCCCATGGATCATCTATCCTACTGGATAGGTGATCCATGCTAGGGGGTGTATCAGGAGAGGTCCTGATGTCCCACTTGAGGTCTGAACAACTTTTTTCAAAATAAAATGCAACATAACATTTATTACACATATACAGGCAAGATATGCAGCCACATACCTTGCCTATTAACTCTTTGATTACCAGAGGGGTAATGCATTGCTACCTCTCTGGTACTCAAAGGGTTAATCAAGCAACACACATAACAGGGCATGTTGAATAAAATTGGAGAATAAACAATGTCGAATGTGAGCAATATCTTTCGAATTAAAATCGAGAAAGAAGGTCGGTTGGGAGCACTATATGTCAAATTTCAAAAGGGGGTTAATATGTCGAAGGGGGGGCACTCTATGTCGGATTTTTATGATGTGTACTGTATTCTGCACTTATTTTGTTCGAGCATCGAATGTTTTGAAACTGTTGTTGTGTCTTCTATGTCTCAACTCTGAGGCACAGGATTCCTGACAGAAAATGTAACCACAAAGCATGCGGTACTATTGTCCGTAGGTAATAGTATGCTACTTGTGCATTTTTTTTAGTTGTTTCTTATGGTCTTTTTTTGACTGGCAGAGCCTATAATTACTGCTGGTTTTGTTTTAACAACTTGGGTGATAGAAAAACAAAACCTGTTTTTTTTTTTTAGCGGGGCTATCAGTATCGAGCCCTGGTTTTGAAAGCTCTATAAATTAAGATTTATGAAGATCATCCATTAAAAGTTGTGAATAACTACAAAAACAGTATTCTTTTCATGACTAATATGGTTATGAACCATCTGACTTAATGAGGCTGTTGTTTTAAGGAGAATTAGAAGTGAACAATACAACTGCACCATAGCGAGGAATTAAAAAGCCCAGAATTTCAGTTACACTTTATTTTCACACAACATATTCTATAAGTATTAATTGCCTATAATTTCTATTTTTCTTTCATCTTCATTTATTTTTTTATACTGTTAGCCCCTGACAGGAAAAGGGATGTAGCTAAATTTCCAGGAGCTTACCAGTTGGGAACTGTGAAAGCAGAGCTTGTTATACAATGTTGCAGTCTCCCTGCAGCACTGATCAATCTGTATACTGTAGATCAGTGGTTATTAACCAGGTGTACCACGGATATCCATTTAGGTTGCCCCTTTTTCTATAAAGACTTTGGGGCAAAAAAGTGAATATTGAGTTTGTTTTCTATGTTTATGGAAATTGCTATAAACATTATGTTTTTGTTATTCTGAATATTAGTTCTAAGAATAACAATACATTTATATATTTATATCCGTAATTACTCCCTTGGCAAATGACAAAGTATGTTTGGCTGCCCCATAAATTGCAGATGTATTTTGTGGGACTTGAGCAAACAAATTGAGAACCACTGCTGCAGATGCAGGTTTTTCGACCCTGTTTTTTTGTATGTTATTTAGTGTAACATTTTTACTTTACTGCTCTATCTGCTTTCATAGAATTTGTAAAGTGAAAATAACATGGAACTCTCCTTTATTTCAAATTGGCTTTTAACCTCTTGAATGATAAACAGATCTCCAGTGTATTTCTTCATAAGGGTCTGTTGTGTTGCTACACAATGTGTTGGAGACCGCTAGCATTTGAGGTTTTAAAGGGATAGTAATGTTTCACAAAAACAGCCGCTACAGTTAATCTTCATAGTATTTGGGCCATACTGTCAGAGTTGTAGTGCAAGAGTAATTGAATGATAAAGTATCCCCTCCCTCCCCTTTTACCTAGTGTAAGCAATCTCCCCTCAGATGTGGAATCTGGTCTTAAGACCAGACAGCTCACAGCAAGGGACAATCTTGTTACTGTGAGAACAATAAAAACACTGGCCCCCTTGACAGGTTTTTACCTTATGCTAATTGAAGATTGTCCCTCTCTGTGATCCACCTGAACACCACCTTGCTGCTCTGAGGTGAGCAGTGTTGCATCAGTAAAAGGGATGGGAGGGGAATGCTTTATCATTCAATTACTCTTGAACAACAACTCTGACAGTATTGAAATAACATGGCCCAAATACTATGAAGATTAGTTGGAGCTGATTTTATTGTGAAACATTACTATCCCTTTAAAACCCCATTTGAAGTCAATGCAAATTTTGATTTATTTCCTATGGCACAACTGGTTTGCCCAATAATTACTTTAGAAACCCAGTAACATTAGAATTTAGATGTTTAGCTATTACATTACATGAATGAATACATTCATTTCCAAACGGACTTACATTCCTTTGATATAAAGATCATGAAGTAACAACTTTATTACTATTATTATCATACCCTGCATCCCTCATACAAATATTTATCTTGCTATTTATGGCCTTTACAATGCAAATTATAACTTTATCAAGAATCGTATCTACATATTTCTCCATTTATTACAGCGGGAAGATGTTAGATAAAACAAGTTGATAACACTTATCACCTGCAATGTAATCTATGGCTATGATAACCTGGTAGATTATCCAAAAAATGTGATAACATATCATCATATCATCACATGGATTATAAACCAGTTGTTATATTATGCAGCATGGGACCTTAAGAAAGTATTACATCTGGTAATGACAATGAAAGAGTTTTATGTAAGTTCATTGAGGACAGATATAAGAAAGCATTAAGTCCACTTCATTTTGAATGATTGGCTGTTCTGGGTGTAATTTTTCAGGTAGGTAATGACAAGATGTCATCTCCCATGCATCCAGAACAATCACTGGCAGGGTAGAGAACATGACTCGTAGTATTCTGTCAAGCTGCAAAGACAGCCAATCATTGCTGTACACTGTGCTGTCACCAGTGTTTGCCGATTTTATGAGAACTTTTGTTTGAGGACTTCTCAGCAATAACAACTTCACAGCATCACGCAGCTTTCTTAACCAACGAATATACACTGCCACAGGGTAAGAGGTGAAATGAGCCCAGGCTGATAATACCACAACTGTATGTGGCCCACCTCCAATACCGGAAATTTCATTGACTACATAGTGAAGGTCAGCAGCTCTCATTTTAGCAGTCTTGAAAGGCAATCCATGACATCGCCAACTTATTACAATGTCTGAATCAGTGTCCACAGCAAGCAGAGGTCCTGGATGATACGCCACATGAAGATCCATCCTTTTGAGAGCTATTAAACATATAGCAAATGATATGTGAAAAGGAAAAGAATCAAGTATGAGAGAAAAAAATAATGATAGATAGACAGTATCTGAGCAATTGCATGTATATGTAAGACAGATGTCATAATCCTAAAGAATGTAAAATGTAATAATGTTTCATTATGGTGTCCCTATTGTCTCTAATAAAATACATCATTCTATTAAAATGTATATTGAAATGCATTGTCCTGTATGTTATGAATCATATAATAACAGATATGTGCTGGTTTTATAATAATTATTGATGTGTTATTTTTATTAAAAGGAAAGAAAAATGTTACTTCATTGTTGGACCAGTAATAAAAATATCCAAGTTTGAAAATCTACTGGCTAGGTTGTAAAAGCAGTGATAGTGATATAATATTGCACTATCCCTGCAGAAGAAACGTATGCCTCCACTACAGCATACAGAACATACATAGAGCGTACAGAGCACTTAATATTAATTAATATTACAGGTATAATGCAACATTGTATCACTAGCCCTGCATTCACAGCCCTTGACAGAAAACTTTCTGGGACATCTAAATTTAAAAATTAGGGGAAGATGAAAAATAACAAGTACAAGGATCTGCAGAATATGTTAAGTGAAAAGAGGAGAGTGACAGTCAGTTTTAAACTGCCTGTGTTGGACTAAACTTGATGGACGCATGTCTTTTTTCAGCCGCATCAACTATGTTAGTATGTTTATATGTTAAACCACTCCTCTCCAAACTATAACCAGCATTTAAGAGAAACAAAAAACAAAAGATGTACTTATGTTTAAATTTACTAAAGCATAACTTATAAAAAGACAATTGTCACCAATAATAGGAAACAGAATCAGGTTAGAATGTTATATATTTCTATTTAGTGTGATCATTATTTATATATTTAGATACCTGAGGGGTATTTTTATATATAGTTATTTTGTATACATATTGTACAAAGCTCATATCTGACACTGTCGTTTAGTCAGTGTTGGGAAAATGAATGTTTGCATAATATAGTCTAATGTTGGATATTTGACTATTCCTTTAATTTACACAATTGAATGTAAAAGGTGATTGTTGGATTAATCATAGCAGGCTATTTAAACCCACGCTGGACAATTACTGGCTTATGATTCCCTAAGTAAGTGTCCGATCTAAGGATACGAAATGCATTGGAATTGTGACTTTTAATACACAGTACAAGAACTTTTATACTGCTGTATTTTACATAAATATCACCTCTGCCCAGGCATGTGTTAGATAGTAAAGACTGGAATGTCGCCTTGAGTAATTCTTAAGATTGAAAAAACATACATACATTGCTCTTTTTACATTGGCTGTTTAAATAGCAGGTAAGGGACTCAAGTCAGAAAAAAAGCGGGTCTTAACTTTCCTGTGATAACATGAGTCTCTTATCGGGTTTTCATCATGGCTAACACAGACATTTGAATTGATAATTACAGTGTTTTCATCATTTTCTATGGATGAAAACAACTCTTAACTGTATCATACAATGGCTCTTTTTTTGCCAATATTTTTTCACAGCACCGACATTTGACTAGCTTACTGTGCTTGAAAAAATGACGTTGGCATAAAAAAACAGCCTTCTCCAACATTTGGATCGAGCCCTTAGTGCTGTGTTTCTACAGTAACATAGGCATTACCATGAAATCATTCTGTAAGCAATGTTAATAAGGGGGAAGCACTTAACCTATGAACCTTTTAATGTCATTCACATAGAATAGGGGGTAGAATGTCAGCTTTAAAACTAGGGGCAAAATCAGGGACAACAGGATTCTTGGACAGGACTTCAAAACCATCAGTTGTCCCTGTAAATCTGTGACAATCGTCAAACATGATTTGTGTGTCCCAGTGGAGTTAGTCCACTTTTGGAAGAATAAGTCCCATTTGGGATATGTCAAGAAAATATACAGCTTTATCATTATCCCATTGCCCGATAGTCTTGGAATAGCATACTTTTGTACTTTATCTATATTTAAGAAGGACTATGTGACTCCTCTGTCTTCCTTCATGTTTTATTGACTATAACCACCGACTCTCCATTTGGATAGGGATTATCTCTAGTTCATCAGATGTGAATATTATTATTGACTCTCCATTCAGATAAATAAGGTTTTGTCTCTGGTCTATTATATGTGACTACATAGTTGATTCACACATTTTTATGGATATATCCTCTGTACATTGATATATAAGATTTTATAGATCTGTTTTAATAAATTGTGTATATTTTTACTTATTTTGTATTGTTTGTAGATTTTTTTATGCCCGCATCAGGTATATTTGACATTTCACGTTTCAATCATTTTTGGATATCTATTGTGTTTTTTGGGGGGTTTCCCAATATACCGCGTATGACCCTAGATTATATCTTGGGTGTCCCGGTGGTGTACTGGTTAGGGCTCATTATCACATTGGTTTATGTGATTTGTTGATTTCTTTTTATGCCTTGCATAAAATATCTTTTATCGATATTTGGTTGCTTTTTGGAGTTTCCTGATACATCCGTGTGACCCTAGTTTTTATATTTGGTGCTCAGCATGGTGTACCAGTGTGATCTCCTAGTTTGACTGCCTTCTGATATTATTACTTCTGTTTTTTTCAGAATTATATCTGTGTTTTTTGTGGGTGGGAAACATTAGCACTTCTTGCTACAGTTGTTTATCTACCTGTGTCTTTATCATTAGCTTGAAAGCACAATCTTTACCTTCTATGTGGACATAGTATTATGGTAGTTTTTCCTTGAGAAGAAAGTGTGTGTCTTTTAGCTGGAGACTCTCTCTTTTTTATGGTGTTTTATCCAATGTTTGTATTTGTCTAGCATTTTTCCAGATGCCTCTTCCACCAGAATATTATTTCACATATTTAGGTGAGATATTTTAGGGTACTTGGATATATATTTTAATGTATTTTGTTTTTCAGTTTTACACTTTAGTGGTGGTGGTTATTGATAGCTTTAAGCTGCCCATCTGTTAGTATATATTTTTATTGTTTTGCGCAAGACTAGATATTTACTCATTTTCTTCATGTAAGCAACCAAGCCTTTAACTTAATAAACATTATCTTTAGCTTGACAAAGGGATTTCCTGCATTAGACTATACATTTAACCCCTTACAGTCATTTCCAATATATTGTACCCCTAACATTCACCCCTAACATCCACCAGAATACTCTTCCTCTCCTCCAGAACAGTACTCACCCCACCACTCTTAAAATCACAGTCATGGCTTCCCATAAAGCAGCGTATCACATTCAAAATCCTCCTCATTACCTTCAAGGTTCTCCATCACTTGCCCTCGCCTTACATTTCATCTTTGATATCCCGCCATATTCCTGAACGTCCACTATGCAGCACACATGGTGGACGACTCGCTGCCCCTTTAACCACTATCGCTGTTTCATGATTGAAAGCTTTCTCACTTGCTGCCCCCACCTCTGGAATGCCCTACCACCAAGTATTCGTCAAGCATCAACCCTCCACAACTTTAAATCTAAACTAAAAGAGCACCTTTTATCTCTAACAACAGCTTAAAATGGAAACATTATCAAACATTATCATCCTAAGCCAAACACTGCACTTCCTCCTCTACCAGCTTGTATCTGTATGTCACCCATCCTATACTTAGATTGTAAGCTCTACGGGGCAGAGACCTCTTATCCTATGGTATACTCACCTGTTGTTTCCCTTATGACTGCCTATATAAGCACTTAATCACCGCACTTATTGTACCCCTTCTATACAAAATGTAATCTGTAAAGTCCCAAGTACACCGGTTGGCGCTATATAACTAAAAATATACAATACAATACAACATTTTATGAAACTTCTTTCACAAGGATAATTCCTCCACATCAATGTTGCCCATTGTAAATGTTTCAATGCCGGACTGTGGTGTCCTTCTCATGGGTTACTATCAACTTGTGGGATACCACCAAAGTCCAGCATACTGCAACCTTACCGTTTTCCCTTGGAACACAGTAATGTTGCAATAAGCAAGGTCTGCACTTGGCCTATGGGGCTGCTGGCAGTATTTACACATGATCTGTGTTGGATATAGAGATGTTCATCTCAACCACCAATGAATGACTGACCCACGTGGGGACCAATCAGTAATAATAACTGACACTCATGCGGGTTGGCCATCGGGTATGCCCCTCTTGTGTTAGACTTGGAGGTAGAAAGCAAGAGAGACGTGAGTGGAAGAATTGTTGCAGCTGGTCCCAACAGTTTGTACATGTGAAAGAGGCCTTAGTGAGTAAATATACTTTGGATCAACACAAATATAGCCTAAACATAGTGAAATAATACTTTACAGAAGATGGGGAGGTTGATATATTTAAAACAACTGGAGCAATTCTGGGGCAAATTAACTACACCTTAAGGGACAAATATCAGTTGTTTTCCAGTACATTATAGACTGCTCTAGCACTCAAGAGGTTGCTAATTAATACCCTTTGGGTATTTACAAATAATTGAACATATGCTATTCCGTGAAGTAATGTAGAATTCATCTTACCCCTTTAAAAAGTGGTGCACAATGAATTGCTTCACAATTTGTTGTGCACCGCTCTGGTCCTTTTGGAGTTTATTAATACTTTGCACATGTAATATCCTACTTAATACATGTGCGCATACTTTATTAGGTAGCCTGTCCATTACTTTGTGTTTCGTTAAATCCGTGGTGATTTGTATTACTATTCAAACTATCCATCAGTTCTTTTAAAGTTTATCACTTACTAGGAATAAACCTCTCAAGGTATTCAAACCACTGACGCAATGTGGAGTCTCCAAACATCAAAATGTTCTTCCCTTGTAGACAGATTCTGGCATCAGATGGATATGGAAAATGTTGGCCATGACACACCAGTGACTTCCAAGTGTCATTGAAGTAATAGCCAGAGGGATGGGATTCCTGCTGTGTTACGGAGCAAGCAGGGAGTTTCTTCTCTGGAAAAAAATATGAGTGTAACTGTTACCTTGTTATTGGGAACCATTATATATACACAAACATATGGAAATTTAGAGAGAGTTACATTTAGCAATATAGAGAACAAATAATTCAGTAATAGGTAGATGTGAAGTGTTAAAGTAAGAACAATATAAATAAATACAGAATTTGGAGACTGAGAGAGGTTTAGCAATAATAATCAGGGATTTTGTATTACCAACCATTTGCCACATACCCTGGCTGATGTTCGCTGGCAAGACATAAAATGGGGAAACTGAGTTAGGCAAAATCTGCTTTGTGACAGATCTGTGGAGAAAAATGTAAATGAAGTCAAGTGACTAGACTTCATACAACAACTTAACCCCTTCAGGACTGTGTGCCTTGCTATGACGTCACACTTTTTTTGGCATAAGGACTGGTGACGGCCATAGCACGTCACATACATTTTACTTAAATCGCTCCTCTGGGAGTGTTGTAAGTAAAATCAAGGACTGAAATTGACCTCTCCAAGACTGTAGCGGTTTCTCTCAGTTGTGTACAGGCACGTCAGAAAGACAAAAGTGGTCCTTAAGGGTAGGTTACTTCCCAGGACCATGGTCCTTAAGGGGTTAAAGGCAGTTACACACAAATATAGCTGTCTACAGTCATAGCTTATATAGAGTAGTTCTCAAACCTGTCCTCAGGGACCATTAACAAGACACACCTATAGGATTTCCTTACTCTAGCACAGGTGCATCAGAATGGCTAAGCATTTAAATAACTCACCTTTGCTCAAGCAGGAAAACCTAAAGGCATGGCCTGTTATTGGCCTCTGAGGACAGGTTTGATAACCACTGTTTTAGAGAACACAGAAAAGGCTTGTGTACTATGAAAACTGGAGTAATTCTGGAGAAAACCAAGTATACCACAGGGTGCAAATAAAAATTCCAAAATTCCCACTGAATAAAAAATGGCTTTTCAAGCCTTGATTTAGTACAGCGCTGTGGAATAAATTGCCTCTATATAAGTAAAGAATAATAATAATGATGCAAGATAGGTCTTCAATGCATTACAGCTGGTATAAAGCCCTATTTAAGTCAATGACATTTAAAGGTTTTTATTTATTTCTCCATTATAGCACAGTCAGTTTGCTTCAGAAGCACTCTACTTTAGTTTCAAGGACAAAAAGCTGTTCAAAAGACAGTCCCACTGGTCTACTAGTTTGGGACTTATAAATTGGCAAATAATGTATTCTTATGATACAGGTAATTGATAATTAATATACACCTAAGATATTGAACATTAAAAAACAAAAAACAAAAAAAAAAAAATATTTCAATGGGAAACCACAGTCAAATGCAGCATTAAGCTTTCACATATAGTGATAGTTTTCCATCTGGGGACCCCAAAGTTTAGTCACACATGTTCACACTCAGACTCTTTCTTTAACACATAGATACACATGTTCTTCCGTGTACAAGATGTTTTTGAATACACTGGGGGTGTTTATTACCAGCTTTATAAAGGAGCACAATGTTGCGTCTTCTTTGCTGGTGTGGGCCACAATAATACATTCAACTTAAGTACAGTACTGTGCCATATGCAAAAGAAACAAACACAGGGTGCCCTATTGTGTAATACAGTCTTACAATTATTCCATGCTAGTGTAAAAGCCTGTGTACACGAGCCAAGGTCCGGAGCCCTTTGAGTGCCAGAGGGGTATGCAACACATTGCTTTGAAATGCGTTGCGTGGCCCTCTGACACTCAAAGGGTTAATTGGCCTCTACCTCACTGCTGCAAGCGATGCAGTCTTGCGTCGCCTCACTCACGCGATGCAATCATGTGCAGTAGAGACTGCAGAATGTGCACAGCCGCTACTGCACATGACTTGTTCTGACAAACATCCTAGTGAATTATTATATAGTATATATATGTATGTTGCACATATACTCACAAGCGAAGTTGCCAGCACTTTCTCAGAGCTGACAAACCAGCATTCGGATAGAATCAATCTGTCTCCGCTCGGATATGATGTTGTCTTAAGTAGAGGGATCCAATCCATCTCTGCTTGGATACAACGCTGTATCAAAAGGAAAAATCCAATCCATGTTCACTCTGCACTGGCCTGAATCTGAGAGCTAGATCCAGCACTACAAGGGGGCAGACCAAAATCATATTGGACCAACCACGGCATAAGAGGTGCACTTTACTAAGAAGTGAAGGAATAAAGGATGCTCTAAGAAGGTCCATGGGCATGTCCAGCCCATTATCACAGCCCCCCTAAAAGGCCTTAGTGTTCCTGTGATTCCTTGCTCTGTGATGTCGGCTGGCATGATTGCTGATGTTATGAAGCAGGCACTGGCATGGATGCCTGTTTATGGGCCTATTCTGTTTTACCTAATTTGGCTCTGCCCTCTTCTGCTCCTTTATATACCTCCTTGGGGTCAGTGAAGTCAGTGCCCTTATGTGGTGTTTTTGATAGCTTGTCTTGCGCTCTGTTGTGACCCATCCCTTTCTTAGAATCCGCTCCATGTATGACCCCAGCTTGGCTGACTACCCACATTGGTTCTGACCTGTGGCTCTGGCTGACTAACTCACTCCGTGTATGATCCTGGCTTGTCTGACTACCCACATCGGTTCTGACCTGTGGCTCTGGCTGACTAACTCGCTCCATGTATGACCTCGGCTTGTCTGACTACCCACATCGGTTCTGACCTGTTGTTCTGACTGACTAACTCGCTCCTTGTTGACATCAGCTTGTCTGACTACCCACATCGGCTCTGATCTCTGACTGTGGCCACTCTAGCTATGTGTAGTCCCCAGTGTGCCTACCTCTGGTTCTGGCTGCGAGATCGCTCCGTGTAGTTCCCGGTTTGCCTGACCTCTGGATCTGGCTACTAACTCGCTCCGTGTAGTCCCTGTTTTGCTTGACCTCTGGCTCTGGCTACTAACTCACTCTGTGCAGTCCCTGGTTTGCCTGACCTCTGGCTCTGGTTACCTACTCGCTCTGTGTAGTCCCTGGTTGTCTGACCTGTGGCTTTGGCTGCCTACTTGCTCTGTGCATTCCTAGCTTGCCTGACCTGCATCTCTGTGTTCCTTGGCTCTGGCCTGTTCTTGCTCCCTGTTGCCTCCTGTTGCAAGACCGAAGCGAGACTTATGCATATTAGCCGCAGTAGTGCAGTGCACAGTACAGTGTGCAGCTCCGGAGAGGAGTCTGAGTCCTGTGTCTGGGGTTGTGTGGGTCATTACATTATTGCTTTATATTTCTAATAAAGGTGGTTACATTTTATCTTTGTGTCTGTCCTTCTTGGCCGGAAAACGGCCATGTCTACTTAAGGTACAAACAGTCCACCTAATCAGAGCATCGTGTCCACGATGGATTCTCAGGACCAGAGAATTGACCAATTTTCATTCAGACACTGCAGACACTGTTAAATCGCATGGCTCACCAAGATCTCTTTGCACAGCAACTGGTGGCTTCCCCAATACCTGAACCGGTTGTGGCTACTACCTCTGAGGCTGGCATGAGTAGAGGGCTGTCTGGCTTTGCTCCCCTACCCCAAAGATATGATGGGGAACCTACACTGTGCACTGTACATAGATATATAAGTCAGTTACTTGATGGTGGGTGGGTGACTGATTTACTATAATCTTAATAAAAATAGTGTACCCTCCCAGCTATCATCTTGGGATATTCAGCAAGTAGGATGTGGCCTTCTGCAGAAGCTCCCTTATGCCCTGAATTTTAATGTTCTCCACAACATTGCCATGTATAGTGAGAATGACACACAATGTGCAATGTGCGGAGAGATACTGTCACAGAAGCACTTTTTGTAGGTGGTGGTGGTGGTCATATCAGGCCTGCTGCTGTTGATGCCTTGGAGTGCTGCTACTAGTCTGCTTGTTGGGACTAGTTGACTTTGCCTGTTGACTTGGAGAGGGACCAATCACAATTGCCTGCTGCATGGGAGTGAGACTCCTCTCAACTGCCTGCTGCCAGTTGGGTCAGATGTGCTCCTGCATTTTTTCTTATGTCATAAACAAAAAAAGGGCAGCTCAGTCACATCTGTAGCATGTGACATCTTTGCCATGGCCTAGGAGTGGGGCTATTCATGTCTGTGGTACACTTTGGGGTGGTTGTACCAAGGTGTATCCCCCTCCTTCTCTCTCTTTACAACTATGTCATACATTGTTCACCAAAGTGATGCTGAGTATTGGATAGAAAAATAAACTTATACCCATGATTTCAGGACAGGGAAAGCTAGTGAGGGATTGGGTTGTCGACTGTAACCACCTGAAGTGTCTTCTTGTGCTGTTGCTGTTGTATTTTCTGGTACTGCTTTGCCTGATACTGCCTGACTAGTGCTACTGCTGGTACTAGGGTGTTGAATAATGTCTTCCTCCATTACTTGCCCCACGTCACCAACACTAGTTGGAAATCCATCTCTCTCACCACTACTCCCACCACCAATACTTGCACCCATGGTGAGCAGGGTAGAAGCATCAGCAGAAGCCTGATGAAGATCATTTTGCTTTGCTGCTGCAGTTGTTGTGACATATAATCATAATTGGTGGTACCTACTAAACTAAACTTGTAGCTAATTCAATAATTTCAGTAGTACTGTGGCGGTGGTGATGTTGCTATCCAGTCCCTCCAGATCTCTCCTCCATTCACCTCCACGAACACTCTTATGCTTTTCTCACCATCAGTAACACCCTGTGGGGTATCCCCACCACCACCAATCTCTCCCTCTTTGTGCTGTTTTGATGGTGAGTCCACTCTAAAGCTACTAAATATCAATACAGCTTCTTTAAGCTCAATGACATATATGCTGAGGTGATACTTCCTCACACAGTGCAGATATATCAGCCTGTGGAAGCTACACTATGCTCCTACTTGTGCTGCTGAGGGGATTGAGAGTGGGAAATGGTGAGTAACTCAGAGGGCCAGTGGGACATGGTGGGTGCTGTGGGGGAGTGGGACACAATGGGAGACTTGGTGGTGTGGGTGGGGAATTATTGCCCTGCTCTAATTTCTTCAAAATATAAACCCATTTCAGTGAATTAGCTTGGGCAGGCTCCTACAATTTCTCTGGACTGGAACACTCAATGCTGCTGCTTGTTGTGGGAGAATACTGCTCCAAAACAGCAGCAGAACGCCTTCAAATTCTCCTACTGGGCTTGTGCCTCACACTTTAAATTAGCCTATATGGCTCTTTGGAATTCTAAACATGGTTCAGCACAGTAGGAAGTTCAGCCTTTTTGTTCTTTGATGGTAGAAAACATCAAACTTCTTACAAGATCATTCAAGAGGCAGCTGACGAATTAGAAAAAAATTACTTTTCTATGGGCAGATTTTCCATGGAAACAAAATTTTACTTTTTGCTCATCCCCAAAAGTGATATACCTTTTATTGGAGTACCCATCTCTTAATATAGAGCATTCCATCTATGGCCTTGTTAACAAATTGTACAAGAAATACATGGTACTCTAATTGTAAGGTATTTATTTTCACTATGAGAAATTGATCACAGGAAGTCTATTAACACATACACACAGAATCAGTCATCATTTACTGTAATATTTTTAAATTATATTTTAATAAATATAATACCAGGGCTTATAATTTTAAGTCCCTTGCCACTATCCAGACCTGAAAAGTTACTCGCCACTGCAAGCCAAAACATACCCACTAGGGCTGAATTTCTACTCGCCAGGGCTAAATTTTCACTCGCCATTGGCTAGTGGCGAGTGGAAATTTTGAGCCCTGATAATAAATATATATTTCATGAAGTAGGAAGTACTCTTTTTGGCTCATTGGAGGCTACTTTGTGAACTTTTCATTCAGTTTTACCCATAACTTTCTTCTAGTTGGATAATTATGGCAATAGCTTCTTTGTGCTTTCTATTCAATAATCCAAGGTCAATCCAATTCAAGGCTCAGAATCCTCAAAATGCAGGTATGCATTGCTACAAAAAGTTTCTTTTATTTGACCGATAACTAAAATCTGCCTGTATGTTGTACTAGTCCTTTTTATGTAATAAAACTATTTATAATATGTTAAATAATTGTCAAGAAATAAACCTTTAAGAATTGCTGGCACTTTATGCTAATTCCATGCACAATATTCGAATTAATCCCATTTCAGGCCAAACTTATCCTCATTGTAATCAGAAATCATCAGAAATACCCACAGTGTGTGGGCTCTGCTTATATTAATTCTTAACACATTCCTAGTATTAGCGCAGCAAGAAACTAATTAGCATCAAGTGCTAAACTGTACTATAAACAAAAAAGGATGATTTCTCAAAAATTAATTACAATTAAAAAAAATCCTAGAACAACATAAAGATAGATGTTACTTGTCTTTGCAGTTAACTCAGCTTAGGGTGACATGTCCACTTTTAACAAAAATATTTATATTTACTAGTAGTGTCTACCAAATTTGAAATATAAGTTTTATACACTTTTTGCACCTCACCTCCTAGACATACCTATCTAAGAAAGCATTTTCCTCCTTGCTAGTTACTTTTCGTTCACCTCCTGTGGAATGATAGACCCAAGAGTCACAAGGAAGCCGCCGTGGGTGGACACAAACCCACTTCTCACCGCTGTTTAAATCAATATATTCACAGACATTCCTCTTAGGGAGCTCTAAATTACATTCTACTATCTCAGTCTTTCTGTTCCTCTCAAAATAACCATGAAAATATATCTGTTAAAAAAATATGAAAACAATAAATTAGAATATTCACAAAGTTGTATTAAATTGCACAAATCACATACAGTGAAGCTTTCAAATTATGGGCCTTATATTGGAAGCTACAGAGGAGCAATTTGTGGCAAACCAACCACATAGCAAACAAATACAAATGATCCCAAATCCATTTTAAACCATTATTCATTGTGTATAAGTGATATCAAACACCACTGCCTTATGTAGGCCAAGTGACCTAACAGTGCATCAACATCATCATAATTACCATAATTCTTCATGCATAATTAAACAACATAATACACTGTGGGATACTGAATGACATCAAGTGGGATTCACAAGTCATAAAATCCTGGAACTGATGACCCTTACTCTTCAGTGCTTGAATACAATATTCAGACTATAAAACAAGAGATTTACTACTACTGCTACATCAGTGAAACCAAGCCATACATAGGAAGTGTTTAAAACACCAATGACCTCCAAGATGTCATTGATACATTAAAGACAAAATCACCAATAAGAAAACAAGAACATTTGCATGGGATATTCACAACTATGAGTCAATCAGATGTATACGTGGCAAGAGGAATGTTGCCAATACCATAAAAGGGAAGCATGGAGAAAGAAGGAACCTTCCTCTACATCCTTATTATTGTCATCAAGCAGCAACATGAACATTGACCAACAGACTATGATGGGAGCATCTGTTTCAAGCCAGGAGCTTTTTTTTGGGAACAAGCAAAGACAAGAGAGGTAACAGAAAGAAAGAAAATTGCAAAAGCAGGAGAACCATCAGGAGAGGACACCAAACGAGAGCAACTGGTAACCTGGTCAAAGAACCTGAACAAAAGATAAGTGTTTAACAGTCCTAAATGAGGGATTTAAGTGTTGTGCCCACCACACTGCTACTCTATACCAATATGATTTTATACAACTTGGTTCAAGCTGAAAAGACTGATTATCCTTAAAAGGGATCCCCTTTGAATGCCAGTAATACCACTGCACCCACAAGTCCAACAGGAGGATACTTTTATACACCTGGTTAAAATCGATGCTGCAAAAGTTTGTAATAATAAATCTGCTGTTAAATTGTAGGCACTTTCCTCCATGCAGGACATTTTTTGTGAAAAGGGTTTCCCCATGTATTTCCATCAAGCTAGTATAAAAGGGTTGCTAGGTTCCTGTATCTTGTTATTCTACATTTGTATGTGAGATATAGCAGAAACATTTTGAAGCTAAAGGAGCTAGGCAAGGAAAGTGGCGCTGGAGTTTAATTTTAGGAGTCTTGGTGAAAGCCATGTTGGTTTCTGTGTGTGGAGCATCTGGACTCTGTGAAGTATAAAGGGAGAAAGCAGAGTTACACTCAAACAATCTGACTGAGCAGTGAGTAGCAGTCAGACAGGCAGGTGACCCATATTCCTTCCTGAGATGGCTGAGCTTCTACTGTGACTTACTGACAGATATACTTTCTAGATTGATCAACTACTCAAGGAACATACAAGAAGAAGAGGGACAAGCATATAGTGAGGAGTGGTGGTGCTGCACACCTGCAGCAGCCGTTGTGAGGTGCAATTTATCCTGTATTGCCAGCTGCTGGTTCTGAAGCTAACCAGTCTATCCTCTTTATATTGTACTGTAAAAAGAGAGCTGCAGTGATGTTATGAGTACTGAATGTTTACACTAGCTACATGTACAGATGGACCAGCAGAGAGGGAGAGGAGTCTTATGGTTGCAGGGAGTGTACAAGTGATTTCCTACTAGACAGTGACAGAGAGTGACAGTTTATAAAAAATAAAAAAATTGACTGATAGGTAACAGAAACTTGAGCTGTGACTTAAACACTGACAGATACTAGAGACAGAGATTTACATGATAAAGTGTTCAGAGAGAGGCACAAATACATCACTTACCATGCAAACAGTTCTGTTGTGTACTTCTTTACAGTAAAAACATCAGCATTACTTTCATCACACACAGCAAATTTACTAAGGGCAGAGGGAAAGGAGTGGTAGGAGTGAATGGACTAGGTATTAAAGACTGAAAAATTACTGTGGCCATGGTTGCTGCAGTTTGTGAAATGAATAATGTGCAAAAAACTGAGACTTCAAAAAGTCTACAACATGAAAGTAGTAGGGAGGAAGCAGTGATTCTGATGATGACCTATTATTGATGATGATGATGATAATGTTGATCTAGAATACATCCCTCCACCATCCTCCCCTTCTTCTCATACAGAATTAGAGAGTGAAAACGATGATGACATCACAACGAAATTAGCTAAAAAAAAGGCTCAATCTTCCACCACTTTGCCTGTTTATAACCTCTTTGAAGGAAGTCTGATGGGAGAAAAGTTTCACCTCAACCGAAAAATGACAAATTATTCCACTTCCCACTGTCGAATAATTTCCAGCGAAAAGTGCCATTTTTTCCACCTAATTCATTCCATTGAAATCAATGGGAACATTACATTTACACACAACATATAGCAAATGTTATTTTATTTCCCAAAGGCATAGTATAAAAGGGGTATGAGTGTGATTGTGTTGGTGGAGTGTGAGGAAAGAATGAGTTGAACAGGGAATGTTTTTTTTTTGTTTTTTTTTTTTTTACTGGGATTGGAGGAACAGTTAATAAAAAAATAAAAACTAAATACAATTTAAAACCCCCCATAAGACATGGTGCAATAGGGGTCTGAGGAGGGTGTCTTTGTTGGTGAGTGGAATCTGGGGAGAAAATTAGTTGAACAGATAATTTTTGGGGTGCTTGTTGACTGGTATTTGGGGAACAATGGGCACATCTGCACTCACATGAAACACCTGGCACAACTCTATCCAAACAACATGATGTTTAGGGTCCTCACTGTCAAATCCCCCCACCAGAAACCAAGTACTGCTACTGTCACTATGCCCCTTGTCCACTCCTCGCTAAGGACACATAACAACTTGCTATCACGGTGCCCGTGATTGCTGCATTTCTGTGTCTATCACCTGTAGGGGGCTCCCATTGGCTGTCTGCCTTTAGCCCGCCTCACATTGCCTATTTAAACTGAGTTTCGGCACCCTTTGGTTGCCCTTTCGTGGTGTCTCAGACTGCATCCACTTTCACTTTGCTACAGAAGCTTCATGGGCCTTTTGCTGTGTTTCTGGTTTCCTGAGTTCATCCTGTTCCTGAGACTCCTGTCTGCTGTACTTGTTCCAGTGCTGTTCCGGTTGAGTCCTCCAAGGTTGCTGTTTCCTGCTGCCAGTCTCCGTTGTCGTTCCTGATCCAGTTGACCGTCATTGTGCTGGTTCCTGCTCATCTCCTACGTCTGGTTCCTGCATCTGTGACGACCTTGTTCCTCGGTTGCTCCAGAGACATTTTCACCTGTTGGTTCCCAGCGTGCAGACGCTGGTTTGCTCCACTGCCTTGCTGCTAATACTCTACTGGTCTGTTGGTTACTAGCGTGCAGGCGCTGGTTCGCTCCTTTGCCTTACGGCTCTATACACTATTGTCTGTTGGTTCCCAGCGTGCGGACGCTGGTTTGCTCCACTGCCTTGCGGCTACTACACTACTAGTCTGTTGGTTACCAGCGTGCGAGCGTTGGTTCGCTCCTTTGCCTCTCGGCTCTATACACAATTACCTGTAGGTTCCCAGCGTGCAGACGCTGGTTCACTCCACTACCTCACGGCCTACTATATGCATTGTTGGTTCCCAGCGTGCGGATGCTGGTTCGCTCCACTGCCTTGTGGCTTCTATACTCTAGTCTGTTGGTACTAGCGCGTGGGTGCTGGTTTGCTCCGTAGCCTTACAGCTCTATACATACTATCTGTTGGTTCCCAGCGTGCAGACGCTGGTTCGCTTCACTGCCTTATAGCCTACGATATATCCAGCCTGTTGGTTACCAGCGCGCGGGCGCTGGTTCGCTCCATTACCTTCTTGATTACTGTTAATTCAGTCTGTTGGTTCCCAGCGCATGGGCGCTGGTTTGCTCCACTGCCTTGCTGCTCATTTGTATTAGAGTGTTGGTTCCCAACGCGCGGGCGTTGGTTCGCTCTATGACCTGTAGGTCTACTTACATCCAGCCTGTTGGTTCCCAGCGTGAGGGAGCTGGTTCACTCCTCTGCCTCACGGCTTACGACTCATATATACTGATGGTTCCCAGTGCGCTGTCCAGTCCCAGACAGCTAGTTATTCCCTCAGTACACGGGTACTGGTGTGCGCAGACTACCTGGTAATACCTCTGGGCCTTGTAGCCTCTCCTACCATCTCCATACTGTCATTGTCATCTGACAGTTATTGAGGCCACACTGGTTGACACTTCCTCCTTGGGCTGCCTTGCCCGGTATATTGGTAAGGCTGGTAGAACCTTCTATTATTCCACCTTGAGGCTGCCTTGCCCAGTATATTGGCAGGGCCGGTAGAGCCTGTATCAGCTGGTGATCTGTTAGGCTGCCTTGCTCGGTATATTGGCAGGGCCGGTAGAGCCAGTATTCTCCTGACTGCCTATTAGACTGCCTTGCCCGGTACATTGGCAGGGCCGGTAGAGCTTGTGTTCTCTTGACTGTCTACTTGGCTGCCTTGCCCGGTATATTGGCAGGGTCGGTAGAGCCACCATTTTATTGCTTGCCCAGGCTGCCTTGCCCGGTATATTGGCAGGGCCGGTAGAGCCTGATTCGCTATTGTCACTATCTATTTGCCATTCTATGTAGTATGTGTATAAAATCCTGTGGCAAGTGGAACCTGTCCTAGCATCACTGGACCCATTAGCAGGTGCCATAAGCTGATCTGTGCATGTTTCTACTTCAGAATTATGTTTGTTTTGTGTAATCAGAGTAGTAGCACATCCAACAAAGTAGTTGTTAAAACGCATTAGCTATGTCTAAGGGGCACTGTATCATTTCTTTGCCTATGGTTATAGTTGATGGGTAAGAGTGGTTAGGAGGTTGTAGAGGTTTTTAATAACCTTCCAGAAGTTAGCTGGTTTTGATATGTTATTGTTCAAGCTCTCAGAAAAATATTGAGCTTTTGGTAGTTTTGTTTGCTTTGTGCAAGTATTCCACAATTGCCTGTATGCAGTGTGATCATCAGCAGAGCCAGTTTGTTTAAATTTTGTCCATAATGCATCTCTGAAATTGTATATTTCAAACAAGAGACCAAGGATGGATGGGTCCCCCTTACCCTAATCTTCCTTAGAGGGGTATGGGCATTACAGACCTGTAAGAATTCTGAGTCAAAAAAGTAAATTGCTGAGTCTAGATCAGGTATAAGGTGTATTCTATACCATGGGCAATTTCTTAAGTCATTTAGGAAAGACTGGAGATCAATTTTTTTTAAATCATCTTTTAAAAAATGGACATGATTTGATTGGTTTTATTTTGCGGACACAGTAGACTATGGAGTGATTGCCAAACACATTTGCTAGTACACCTGAATCTTGGATTCTGCTTGGGCAGGATGAAAGGATCCATTCTAGCAGAGTATAGTTGGATATTTTAATATTTATGTGAGTAGGGGAAGCGATTAGCTGTGAAAAGTTTGATGTCTTAAACAAAGAACAGCATTTTTCATTCCTGGAGTCTAGCCAATTGATATTAAAGTCTCCAAGAACCAGCAGTTCACTTTTCTTATTTTGGGTGGTGGGTTATGACTGTAAGCGACTGTGTTGGTGTATTTGGAGGCCTGTAGATGCCAACAATTATGATTTGTTTAGAGAAGGGAAGACTAACATTTCCTGCAATGTATTCATATGAATCAGAGTTATAAGAGTCATGTAAAATATAAAGTTTATAGACTCTTGGATGTATATGATTATGTCTCCTCCTCACTTTTCTCGGTCCTTCCTAAAACAGGTGTATCCATCAATTGAAACAGCAGTATCTGGTATTTTAGTGCTTAGTCAGAATTCAGCGAGTATGAGGATTTTTGGCTTCTACACATAACACCACACTTTTAGTTCATCTGCTTTGGGTAGTATGCTGCCCATGCTGCAATGCACAAGAGAGAGACCTTTTTTTAAAGGTGAGGTTGACAGTTATTGTTTTTTCTGGGCCAGGGTTGGTTTCTATGTCATTTGCCAAGGCAAGTAGTAGAATGCTTAAAAATTTGGTGAGTTGTTTGTGGTGAGCATATAGTGAAAGGGTGCATCTGTTGCTATATAAACTGGGGCTGGGTGAGTTTGTTTTTAGTACTCTCCACCAGCACTCAGAGGGTAGCGCACATGTATGCAGAAATCCATGGAAGATTACTATGTTATGATGCAAGTGAGGAGCAGAATTGTGGGGATATGAGGAAAACTGTATTAATAGTGGCAGAGTTAGGACAGATAGTAGTAATATGTTCCTTTTATTATGCATGTCAAAAAGATAGTGGGGGAGGAGAAACAGGTAATCAGAAAATATTTGAAATATAATGTCAAACTAAGATTGCTTAATAAGACAACTTAACTTATTCCACTGCATCCCTTTATTGTTTACTTGTTGTATTGTAGCAGCTGTCTTTCTCCTGCCCAACTCTCTCTTTATTGTTTACTTGTTGTATTGTAGCAGCTGTCTTTCTCCTGTCCAACTTTCTCTTGTCTAACTCTCCATACTTTGAGAAGGTATACTTGGAGAAGGTGGCAATACCCCGGCAGATGCCACCCTGGCATAGTACCATCCCTAACTGGGCCCTAAATATATACTAGCTGGAGCCCTTAGGAAGACTGACTGACTGATGGAATTACAAATTACTAATTGTTTGCACTGGGAGTGCCTTAAGTGTAATCTGGTGTGACACCAATAAAACATCTGATAAGAAACAGGCAGAGAGAGCTATAGGAGAGGAAAGGGGGAGGTAGGCAATATGGAGAAGGGAACAGGGTATTGTAATGGGCTATTGGTTAGTACGTACCACAAGGGGTTAAAATTGTAGAGGAAGACTGCATCAGATTTGAAGCTGGCAATAACAGAAATGTATGGTAGTGGTGTAACTAGTCCAGTGATTCTCAACCAGGGTGCCGTGGCACTTTTGTGTGCCAAGGACATCATCTTAGGGTGCCCCACATTTTCTATGAAGACTAACAAAAATGGACTTTTAAATAAAGATTAATAGAAATTGTACTGCACAATATGTTTAGTTTTGTTACTATGATTGTAAGACCTAATAATAACTGTATATTTATGTATTGTACCCTTCATTATGCCCTTGATAAAGTACATTAAATATGTTAGGGGTGCCATGAATGTTCTAGATTATGTGTTAGGGGTGCCCCAAACAAAAAAAGATTGAGAACCACTGAACTAGTCACTGGAGGGCCCTGCTACAAAAAGTATTTTGGACCCCACGAAAATATTCTCACAGGAGATGAGAAACTAGATGTCATGGATACGTGATAGTGTTCAACCAGTAAAACACTTTTTTGTGAGTATAATTTATTTTGATTTTAGATTTGATACTGCTGATTGGTTCTGTATGTATGAGGAATGAACCCTTTTTCTTGGTACTTGGCTTTGTTTGTTCTCTTTTGAGGAGACTGGACTGTTGGGAAGCAGCCATCACTAGGATATCTGTGTATGGTGAACAATGACAATATTCCCAGAAGCTCATAAATTCGCTGAAATAATATCTTCTAGTGGCAGTATATAAATGTGAGTAGAAAACCACTTTTTTATGCTCCGTGTTATCTATGAAGATGTTTAAATCCTAAGAGCACCTCCATTTCTGTATTTTTCCTTTTGGATCTATGAATTACAAACCATGGATCCAAAAGAGCTAAATACAGATTTCAGTTTTGTTGCTTTTTTGAATAATGAGATAGTGTCTGTTAAATATAATTTTTAGATAAATTCATCCTTTTATTAATATTTTTATACCACATTTTTTATTTGTGTATTTAGTGCACATTTTAATCAATGGTCATGAATAAATCAAAGAATTAAGCATATTTCCTCCTTATGGAAGTAGATATATATTTTATATTATTATAATTATTGTTGTTATTGTTACTATTAATATTTTAATAGATTTTTTATCTTCATTATATTCTTAATTATTCATTATTTTAAAACGTGTATCACTAAATCTGCACATCATTTATATTTTCACATACCAATATTCTTTAAATGGCATTAACCATTATATCCTCATTTATGACATTAAATTACCACACAAATCAAAACTTTCACATTACCTTATACAAACAATTGTTCTCATAGTTATTATTATATATTTTTAGATATTTAATATATCTGTTAACATTTCCATGGCAATGTTAGTTTTAATGCAGTTTATTATTATTAAGTTTTTTATTTATCAAGTTTATTATGTTTATATATATATTGCATTTGTTTTCATTTTGGGAGAAAGTATCACAGACTATAAACAGACTCCAGTATGGAAACACTGTATTCCACTGACAAAGTGGAAAACAGGCTCCACGATACTCATTGGCCACACCAGTAGTGCATTCACAAATGAAACTGGACCCTCCCACACCCCCTGGTGAACCCAGGCCCTAGTCCGGACAAGTAGCAAAGTCCTGCTCACTGCATGGTTATCACGGTGCCCGTGATTTGCTGCCTTTCTTGTCCGTTACCTGAATGGCTCTCCACTGGCTGTCTGCTATCAACCCACCCAGTATTGCCTATTTAGACTGGGCCTGGTCACCCTTTGGTTGCCCTTTCGTGGTGTCTCTATGTCGCCTGCACCTGCACCGTGTTCCTGAGCTTCCTGGGCCGTCTACTATCTTTGCTGTCCAGTGATCACCTGAGTTCCTGTCTGACAGCTTCCTTGGTTCCAGCTTCCGTTCCTGATCTGGTTGGGGTTGCTGTTCCTGCTGCCGTTCCTGCTCCAGTTGTCTGCCATTCATGCTCCTGCTCCCTGTCCTGTACCGGCGGTGTTCCTGCTCCTGGATTCCTGCAGAGTGTCTACTTCCTCCAGCCGCCTTTGGCGACATTTTCATTCACTTTGTTTGTTACTCCAGTACATGGGTACTGGTTCGCTCCATGTTGACCGGCTGCTTGCTGCGTTCCTCACAGCACCGGTAGAGATTGTGTAACTCCAGTACGCGGGTACTGGTTTGCTCCACGCTAACCGGCTGCTTGATGCGTTCCTCACAGCACCGGTAGAGATTGTGTAACTCCAGTACGCGGGTACTGGTTCGCTCCATGTTGACCGGCTGCTTGCTGCGTTCCTCACAGCACCGGTAGAGATTGTGTAACTCCAGTACGCGGGTACTGGTTCGCTCCATGTTAACCGTCTGCTAGCTGCGTTCCTCACAGCACCGGTAGAGACTGTGTACTCCAGTACGTGGGTACTGGTTCGCTTCATTATTCCTTTGGGTGTCGTTTACATCTTGACAACCCAACTGGCCTCTGTCTGTCCATCATAGGCGAATGGCTAGTGACACCTTTATGCCAGTCGCTGAGGCCATCCCTGTCTGTGTTCCAGTACTTGCTGCCTCCAGGCTGCCTTGCCTGGTATATTGATAAGGCCGGTAGAACCTATCCCATCTTGTGCCAGTCTAAGGTTGCCTTACCCGATATTGGCAAGGCCGGTAGAGCCTCATTACTTGTTGTGCCAGTCTCTAGGCTGACTTGCTTGGTATATTAGCAAGGCCGGTAGAGCCTCATTCCTCAGTGTACCTGTCTCTAGGCTGCCTTGCTCGGTATATTGGCAAGGCAGGTAGAGCCTCATTCCCTCGTGTTGCCTGCCTCAAGGCTGCCTTACCCGGTATATTGGCAAGGCCGGTAGAGCCTCCATCTCCTCGGTTGCCAGTCTTCCAGGCTGCCTTGCCCGGTATATTGGTAAGGCCAGTAGAACCTATTCCATCTTGTGCCAGTCTAAGGTTGCCTTACCTGGTATTGGCAAGGCCGGTAGAGCCTGTCTTACATTCTGTATACCACTACTCACCATGACTATGTATTAAAGATATATGTTGCATGTGTATGTTAACCCGCGAGAGTTCCCTTTACACTTTTCAATAAAGTTGTGTTTTTATCCTAACTCTGTGTCTGAGAGTCATAACAACCCGCAACAATGGTATTTTCTTTGTATGTGCAGTCAGGCTGAGAGATACCTGCATCCTTCAGGAACTTTCAGTCACCAACTTGAGGAGAATACTTTGAAACAAGAAACTGAAAAGAAAACACACATTTTTGTTAGCTGGGCAAGTAAATATAAAGACAGTCTGGTGGGCAAAGTAGCAACAGCTATAAGGGGTAGTGTAATGGTTTGTTTGACACACAGACACAGTAGGTTTGGAAAAAACACAATTTTATTGAACAATAATAATAACAATAACCCTCACAGGTCCTGTAATATATACACAATATAATACAGACACAAGACAGGTTATTAAGAGGTACGCCCACACGGGTCCAGTATATGCAGGTAATCCAGAGTTCAATATAATGACACAGGTCAGGCAGTTCTTGTGTGATTCTCAGTCGGACAGCAATGAAGGGGTTACTATTAGGCCGATAGCACTGACAGTCCCTAATACTGCAAGGCCCTTTAAGAAGCTCAATCATCAGGAGAGAGCACAAAATCGAGTAACGCCCAAAAGTAATGGAGACCGGATCAACTTGAGGACTGCCGTAGCAGTAATGGTGACTGAGCAACTTGGGACTGCCGTAGCAGTAATGGAGACTGAGCAGCACGGGAGAGAGGGCGCAAAGAAATGTTGCCTAGGCGACACTGATGTAACGGAGACCAAATTGCAGTGAACTGTCCAGAGACAGTGAGAATTCCTGACACCTCCCTAACGGGAGACCGGATAAGGTGTGCAGGAGAGGAACGCAGCCAGTAGTCCAGCAGTCCTGGAACCACACACAGAGAGGCAGGAACGTCAGCCAATCCGAGTTGGTACACAGAGCAAGAAAGTGAGCCGGGCCGGGTCGGTACATGAAGAAGGAACGTCAGCCAATCCAAGTCGGTACACGGAGAAGGAACAAGATGCAGAATAGTCAGACAGTCCGGGTCAGTACACTGAGATCACACAAATAACAGGAACAAGCGCTGGTACTGAAACACCACAAAAGGGCACTGGAGAAGTGCCAGAACCCAGCATTTAAGGAAAAATGCTGGGCGGGACAATAACAGTGCAGCCAATAGCGTAAACAGGAGTGGAAACTGACAGAATGTCGCCACGGGTACCATGATAGGTAGTCATCCTTGAGATGTCTTAAGCCCATGATGGGCCTAAATGAACAAAGGTAAAGTGTGGTAACGTGCAAGTCATTGAAAAAGCAGGAGCCTAGTAGGGTAAAAATGAGACCTTTATTGGCTAACTGAGTGGCACTAGTATGCAATCTTTCAAAACAACTTGCGTGTCTTCTTCAGGCATAATAAGAATTAAAGCTGAATACACAAAACATGACAGGTTAAACATTCATGTAAATTATTATAACATTTAAATTCCACTGGCAGTGACTCCACATCCATAGTGGCTAAAGTGGTTCCACTTGGATGGAGACAAGGTCAGACAGTTAGTTTAAGAAATTGGTTGTGTCCTGTATGTAGCTTGGTTTTTTTTTTTTTTTTTTAAGAGTTTTTTGAGAATAACTCACTACCCAGCCCAAGAAATTTTGTCAGTGTGCCTGCTCCATATTATCATCCTCCCAGGATTCCCTCCTTCCCTTCCTTCTGTATTTTAGGAAGTATATAGAAGCATTCTGCCCATGGGTCTTCAGGAATGAGGGCCTCCAGGTGGTCTCACTCGAGTATTAGAAGGCAGTCCTTTCATGATTGCTTAAGCTCTTTTGTGTAGTTTGATGTGGGATCTTCTTGTACTTTGCTGTAGTCACATTTATGTCACATGATCCCACACTATAAACATATTTTGACACCTTTGGGTGCCAGGGGTCTCCACAGTTCATTCGAAGTGATGGGTTGTACACCCCTCTGGTGCATGGAGGGTTAACCCATACATTCTACAGTCTTAGCCATCTCTGGTTAAAGACTAAAATTCACTGAAGCATCGAAAAGGTAATAAATTTTGTTTGTATTTTCTAGTCCACTTCAAAGAGACTCTGACAGAGCCTAGGAAATTCATTATAGACAATAATGATAAGAATATTCACTGCCAGTGTAATTTAAATATTAAATAATTTGCATGAATGTTTAACCTGTCATGTATTGTCTATTCAGCCTTTATTGTTATTTCGGCCTGAAGAAGAGACCTAAGATGTCTTGAAAGCCTAGAGCCACTCAGTTGGTCAGTAAAGGTAACATTTTTACTCCTAAGTGAACAAGGTCACTCAGTTTTTGATTTTCATGCAGTTGGTCATTGCTATCATCTATACCCTTCCATTATCATTTGTATTGGATTACTGAATTCATTATACATCTATCCATTCCACTACCTCTCTCATCACATTACATCACATGCTTTAAACAACTTAAGTTGTGTGATCATTGAATATAAGGTACTTTTTAAAAAAATTCTTAGAAGTAGATATAATTTAACTTGATTCAGGATCATAAAATAAACCTGAACATTTATAAATTATCACCAGAAAGGATTTCAACCATTCATTTATTTGTTATTCTTTCATCTCTATTTCTTATTACTTTTTGAACTTATGAATGATGTTTTATCATTATGAACTAAATATTCATCATCCATTATTCATATCTGTGTATTGTTTTATCCATATTTGTTCTTTTTAGAAACTGTTTATTTCTAGAACCATTTGTCTTTGGCACAGAACTGTAACCGCAGTGTGTCTGGAAAGAAGGCGCAGGATAATATTTACACACTTAATTTCGGTCAAATAACGATTTAAAAAAAAATGAAAAAAGTATTCCAGCTAGTCGCGATATAAACTAGCTTTTTAGACAAACGTATAGGGGTGATAGATCCCCTTTAAAGTTCCGGAGGATAGCATTTTTCAGAAAAGTGGAAAAAAAAAAGAGGGGAGTAGATTCTGATGCAATGTACTACTTTTATAGTAAAGGCATTCAAAAATGCCTGGAGTCATTCAGTATCCCAATGTATATTATATTATTTATTTATGCATGCACACAAAAAAGTCTTCAAAGCCCAAGCACTCGGGTCAGGAAAACACTTGTCAACGTTACCAGGTAAATTCTCAAAATAATATTGGCCATGGAAATTAACAGTCTGAGTGAAAAAGGAGGGAGCAATACTTTACAAGTTGTTTCACATCTCTTTATCACTCATAAGGTGAAATATATGGCTGCAATTCTGCACCACTGTTTTGTGCACTGTGTATAATACCTATTTTTAAGTAATTTAGACTGAAAATTCTCATTTTTACACCTCTTGCACCAAGGTTAAGGTGAGTGCACACACATAGACATGAACACACACACACACGTTCCCACCTTTCCACTCTTACACTCTCTCGCTACAATAAGCACATAAACAAACACACAAAAACCTTTACCTAGTTCATCAGGAATCATTGCACTTACACACTGCATCTTTCTCTTTTATTTTACAACATCCAAGGTGTCAGATGTAATTCCGTAGTCTAGTACTACTCACAGTGATCATGGTCTCTGGATTATAGGTAAAGGGTGGTACCGTTTTAGTTGAACAAAAAGCAGGAAACTGGTAGAGTAAAAGTGACACCTTTATTGGCTGAATAGAGTGATAATACAAGCTTTCAAGATAATTTAGGTCTCTTCATTAGGCATGTTAGAATGCAGGCTGAAGAATACAAAATACATGATGGGTTATACATTCATGCAAATTCCTGGTTAATTTACATTCCACTGGAGGTGAAACCGTTATAACCAGTGTCTGTGTAAATTATTCCCATACACTTCAGTAGAGGAGTCTTCAACCTCTTCTTTAATTAATAAAAATGTAATGAGCTGCTCAGAAGCATGTGTTGAAAATATATGAATAAATAACTGTACATAGTAAATTATCTCCAAAGCTGCTCTTACCAACTCTTCCTTCCCTAACACTCTTCCAATAACAAAATGCTGCAGAAGAAGACATAACCTGTGGCTCTCCGATGGCATTTGGTAATATGGGGTGAAAGCAGGGACAAACTTCCTGACTTCCAAAACCCAATATTACTACTCATTGGCTAGCTGGGGGGTGATGTCACAAACATCCATGACTCCTCCAGCTGGATGCTGGGAGGAGAGGTTACATGGCACATTCCATGCCCTGTGCAACCCCACAATCCCAGCCATAGGGAGAGTTGGAACTAATTTTAACAGGGACGGCCATAAAAACCAATCCATGTTAATTTATTTTCTCATTTTGGCTTTGGCAACAGTCCAGACAGGATTAAGAAGAGGGTTTATATTGGTTTGTATAGGAGGTGGTGGGGATAGTGGTGGCAAGGTGTTAGGGTTTTAAGTTTTATAAATGTTTATTTGTTCTTATACAGAAGATGCAGGAGGACCAGGTAATCGAGGATGCCACTGGACCTCCAATATCAGGGTAAGTGTTATAACGGGGGGGGGGGGTTATTCAGAATATCAGTGAATTGAAAAATTATTTTTTTGCTGTGCACAAGCTTACTGCTCTTTATTATGGGCATGTAGTGGTGAATTGTCATGTGATTGCCAAGGAAAAAAGCATCCCTAGATTTTTTTTTCATTTTGGCAAGTATGCCTAATACATGTTGGCAAGAATGCCTAATACATTTCTTACCTTCTTAATGTCACTAGAATAATGGGACACGTTCACAAACTGAACTTCTGGTGGACTACATTTATGCACTGTAAAGTCTATAATTTTAGTCCAACAAATGGACTGTCCAATCCTGTACTAAAAGTTCAAATGAACACAAGTATTAAAAAGGGGAATTTTTGTTAATAAGAATTCCACACTGCCGGGCTGCTTTATGCACCTGCTGTACTAGTGGAGTCATGCAAGTATTTTCTTAGAGTTCTCTTTTAACTTTCAGTATTGATAGCAAAGAAAAATGTAAATGTGCAAAATGCATTATTCCATTCCTTGGAGCATGGGTTGAAAACATGAGGCCATCCAGTTGCTGTTGGCCTACCCCTAGCATCATCCTCTGTCAGCTGTTGTAGTCTATCAACACCCAGTGGGCCTCAGACTTCCCATCTCAGCCTAAGAGGGAATCATGCAAAAGCAGCAGCTAGGGTAAATTTAGTTAATCATTTAATCCTTTGAGTGGCACAGGACTGAACAATTATAGAAAATATAAATTGAAAGATTAACTCTTTAACTTCTAACATTTCTCTAACTAAACTCACTCACCCCTTCTAACAAAATTAGCCTCTGGAATGCAAGAATGACATTTTAGGAACAGTGGTGTTGCGCTACATGCCCTCTTGTGAATCAGTGGTATATGTGATGCCATTGATGGCCCAGCTTGACACATGCATTTTACAAATTTAGTTGATCTGACAGCACATGTGTTCTCATGAAAACCATACTATCTATAACCCCTTAACGTCGGCCGCGCACGCACGCTGCCGTCACTTAACGCCCATGGAATATTTTTGTTTTTTTGACCATTCGATTCTGGACTCCATGAATGGCACGCATTCGCGGGGAGCCAGAATTCCATGACGTACATATACGTCCTTTGTCCTTTAGGAACAGCCACTCGTGACGTACATGTACGCCATGTGTCATTAAGAGGTTAACTAAGGATGCTAATCCATAGCAGAGAGGGAGCTATACTATCAAATAGCATGCTTCCATCTGCTTATCAAGACAAGACATTCTCTCATTCCATCTGTTAAGTGAAACTGTATGTACATTCAAGCCTTTAAAAATAGCAACATGGACTATGTTTTACTAGTGATTTCGAGAAAACTCATTGTGGTTGTTAACAAAGGCATAAGATGGGAGTACATGACTAAAAGGTAATAAAGAGCACAATGGAGTGTATATATATATATTTACCATTGGTGAGATTTTACAGCAATGTGTTGCTTACTTCTGACACGCAATGGGTGTGTCCATTAACAATACAACATTTTTATAATGTTCTGTTTTCTAAAAATAAATATTCTTGGTGAAAGACTACCCCTCAAACCTTTTTACAATGGTTGGCTTGTGCACAATGCTTGGTTTATAACACTGGAATTTTGGCTCTTTAAAATTCTATACCCCCCATAAATGTTGGGACTTCTACACCCATTCCTTATCATGCAGTTGGTTTGCTCCACAATTGCACCTCTTAAAGGGATAGTAATACTTCGTTTTATCTTTATTTTATTTTGTAGGCATTAAAAAAACATATAAGTCTTATCTCTCAAACCTTTATGGTTTGAGAGATATTCACAACCAAAGTTCCCCCCTCCCATCCCTTTTACCTAGTGTAAGCCATCTCTTCTCAGATGTGGAATGCAGTCCATAGACCAGACAGATAACAGAAGGGGACAATCTTCTTCCTATGAGAAGAATGAAAGCCCTGCCCCCCTTGACAAAGTCTTTCAGATTTTTCCCTTATCTTAACGGAAGATTGTCCCTCTCTACAGTCTACCTGGGCACCTCCCTTCTGTTCTGGCTGAACAGTGTTACATCAGTAAAAGGGGGCGGGAGGGGGATATTTTGTGATTGAATTACTCTTGAACTACAACTCTGACAGAATTGAAATAACACTCTCCAAGGCCCAAATACTATGATGATTAATTAGAGCTGCATTTATTATGAAACATTACTATCCCTTTAAGTTTTCTGTCTACAGCCACTTAATTATTTTTGGCACATACATTTTAAATGAGCCCTATCAGGTTTGGTTTTTTTTTTTGCATATCTACAGTAATACTTAATGAGGTAATTGCTATTGTTTCAAAATAAAAAGGAGTAGGAATCTACTGATTGTGACTTTTTTTCATAATTTCCCAGCTGACATCCCTAGATGACCTGTCACCTTTCAAAATCCTCCCCACAGAGGCAGGTTCCATCTTAAAAGTGTTTGCATGACTATTGATCCACATAATTTTTGAAAGCAGACCTGATAAATATGATACATTACATTTTGATAGCCATGTGGTGTTGACACTATAACTCTTCATATTATATTTTGGGAGACTCATATATATGATATGTGAGTGCATTGGTGTGATCTCTCGCAAGTACTCTGCTCTTAAGATTACTCAGCTTCTTCTATATAACCAATTTAAGTGTCTGTGTTTGTTAGTGAGAGAGTTGTTATCTTGTCTTCTCCTCAATGGCTAATAAAGGATTTGAGTGATTGTGTATAATAGTGACTCCTTATACATCTATTGAGTAGCTTCCTTTTCTTATTACATTGGTTTCTTATGGTCAGGTGATTAGGTTACAGTCCCAATGGTTAGCCAGTTATTTTTGGACTATTTAATTGTATTTAGTGGGACTGAATGACACACTTAAAAGTTTTCAATGTTGGGCAACGAACAGAATAGAGTCTCAGTTTACTTTTCTCAATTCACCATGCTTTCTTTTATTATTTTAATAGTTTTCATACATTTATAAATAAAAGTTATATTTTATACTACTCACTAGGGGTGTGCGAAAAGTGTGAAAAATTTCCTGTGAAAAATTTCGCTAAACTGTGCCGATTTTTCGCTTTTCCAGCAAAAACTTTTGCTTTTCCGCCTATGCAAAAATGTCCTCCTTTTCGCCTATTTTAACAAATTTTCCATCTATTTTAACACATTTTCGCCTATATTTCCAATAGGTACTACATTTTCTACTGTAATATTACTTCTTGTGAGGGCTGAAGTTTAGAAATAAGTGGCTGAAAGTCAAAGTTGTGAGTCCTACAGCAAAATATGGCTTGAAAAATGTGTAAGCATGCAGAATGCATTTATCCTTTGCCCACAACACTAACTTCCTGCTTAAGTTTCACTGGCACATATTCATGATGTCAAGTAATAAAAAATAAATAAAATACAACATACAATGTGGCAGATGTGTATGGTAGTGGTGGGGGTGGGGGACTGTCATGGCGTGATTTGTGTATGTATTTTTACTATTGTCACATGCTATCTTCCTTCTCAGATTATTGACACACATAACTTATCGGTCATAGCAGTGGACTGGTCCCAAGTGTGGAAAATAGTGGCAACCCTTCTTCACATCCCTTGTCCACCTCTTCATCTGTGCTGCTGTTAATATATTTGTCCTGGTTTTGTGTGTCATCATATGTGGTTTCTGCTACCCGATACTCAGATGATATGAGATGTTGGTTCATTTTTAAGAATGTTAGTCTCCCAACATTGCTGCTTGATAGCCGTGTCCTGCGGTTATTGACAATATAACTAGCTGCACTGAAAACCCTCTCAGACTCAACGCTTGCTGGAGGACAACCGAGGCTTTCTACTGCAGTATGTGTCAATGCTGGCCACACACACACTGCTTTGTTTGCCAGTAATCCATGGGGTCATTGTTTCTGCCTGTATGCAGAAACCGTCTCACATGCATTGGGACCATTTCTAGGAGCTACATGGTGTTCCTGTGTGTCAGTTACCAACCCATACACAGGGAGCAAGTCCCAAAGAGATGTGCCACCACCACCACCACTACCAATTCTGGGTTTTTGCTACCTCTGCTGAAACCCATGAATTGCCCTGTGCTCCGAATGGGATATTCTGGTTGATGATAGAGCCGCTACTGCTGGTTCAAATGCTTTGCTGCCTTTCTTTTCACTATACCTAGATGTTTGTTGTGTCCTCACTTTCTCCCTCTCATCCTCCACAATGCAACCCTCCACTCGATCAAAAAGCATGTCACGATATTCCATGACAGAATCCGATTCCTCAGAGAGTTTCTGATGATCGCCATGACTCCTTGTTGTGACAAACCGCTGATGGCCCTTTGGCAGAAATTATGAAATTTTGTGTTAAAGGGGGGGCCCAGCAAAGTGGCAAGAATGTATTCCTCATTGCTTTTAATGGACACGATGTGAGGATCTTGTTCAAATCACTCTAACATGTCCTTTACCAGCTGGTGCATGTCTGTGTTGTCATTCTGGTAAGAATCCCCAGCCATGCTCCACATTTCTTTCTGCAATAAAAATATCCGTGGTAGAATTTCACTAATTCCTGCCCCAATGAGACTCACCAGCATGGTTGCCTCCTCAAAGGGATTCAGCAGCTCACATACATCACACATTAGTTGCTATTGGCCAGGTGACAAAGAGGCTCCCTTCAAAGCCTTGCAGTTTTGCATGGTGTACTCACTAATGGCCTTATTCTGCTCGTATAAACGCGTTGTGTGCACTGTAGGAGCGACTAAAATTGGCACAGATTTTGCGGCCAATAGTAAGCATCTCTTTGAGGGTCTCGGATTCTGCCAGGAATCTGATCACAACTAAATTTAGCACATGGGCAAAGCAGGGCACATGCACCATACCACCAATTCTCAAAACAGTGATTATGTTGGAGCCGTTATCAGCAGACACAAAACCTGCTTTTAAGGAGCTTGGTACAAGCATTTCCTCTATCACCTGCTCTAGCTTACTCAGAACATCTACAGCTTTGTGGGATTGTCTCTCAAAACTCTGCATGCACAAGGTGGGGTGACGATGGTATGAGCTATCCTGCTGCTGCCACCTTTTAATCACACTGCCACAACCAGAAGCATGATTACTGGCTTTCACCTGATGCTCTAAGCTAGTGTTGTCCACTGTTGGTGCTGGGAGGGAAACCCAGTGAGCAGTCACAGTCATATAGTCTGTGGTCTGCCCCCTTGCCACATATCTCTTGTCAGGTGGATTTTCTTGCCATATGCACTTTTAAGTCCTTTGCCTACCACACTAACTACATGCTTGTACAATTCAGGCACAGCTGTCCTGGAAAAATAAATGCGGCTTGGGATATTCCAGCATGGAGCTACACATCAGTTCTCTGAAACCTCTGTTTTCTACAAAAGAATATGGCAGCATGTCCATTGCCAACATCTTGGCAACCTTGCCATTCCAAAGGCGTACTTTGGGATTGTTTTTGTGAAGTTTTTGTCTCCTTCCCAGGAACTCAGTCTGTGTGGGTTGGCAGGACATGGCAGAAAAACCCTGAAACTTTATTGGTTTAACATTACTAGAGGAGATGGAGGCGGTAGATGCAGCATGTGTGGGCAGTCTATGACTATTGCCATCGCCTACAGCAAAGCCAGAGTCATCATACTCCTTTGCAGCAGGAGCCATAGGTGTTATTTGGACTGAACTAACTGTTGGCACTGGCAGTAGCACACTCTCTGACGCATAAATAACGTCACTATTTCTTTTTTCTGCCCTAGAGCCCTGGGAACATTTTAAAGTGCTTCTGCTGCTGCTAGTTGTGGCACCTTTGGCCTGCTGACAGTGTGCCTCCCAGTCAGACCTGTGGTTGTGCTTCAGGTGGGATCTCATAGAGGAGGTGCCTAGATGTGAGCCTGCTTTCCCCCTGCTCACGGGCATTTTGCATAGACAACAGATAGCAATATGCTTAGTTTGAGGATCCTGAGTGAAGTATCTCCATACTGTGGACTTCATGGTATAAGGGGTTCCTGAGGTAGTGCTGCTGCTACTACTACTACTGGGGCTAGAGGATGATGCAATTCTATTGCCACTAGTACTAGGTGTCAAAGGTGCAGCACTTACAGCAGCAGCAGAGGCACTCGTCATATCTAACATTGTGAATGTTAACCTGTGTTGTTGCTGGGTACTCAAAACAGGTGTGTGTGTGGCTGAGTGGGACTTGGACTTTGAAGAGGTGATGATGCTGATGATGATTGATAGGGTGACTGTGTGCTTTTTGACATCTGTGCTTTTCCAGGGTCAGACTTTCCAATGGCTTTCTCAAACAGTTTATAGACAGGCACAGTGTTCCTTAAGAGATTCAGACTTTGACTTTCTGCTAACTTTATAGCCCTGTCATCATCCTCACTCTCAACTTCATCTGTATCTGAACAAGACAAGGATGCTGGAGGGATATATTCTAGATCTGCATCATCATCAGTCATCATTAGGTCATCCTCAGCAGCATCAGCATCACCTGCCACTTCTTGCCCAGTTTGCCCACTACTACCCTTATATTTCCCTAAGCTTTTGGAGGTCTCAAACAATTTCTTTTTTCTTTTACTGTAACAAAGTTCCCTACTATGGGTGTTTTGGTGCTTATTTGTCTCATTATCTGATGCAGCAGGTGGTTCAGCTTCTACACCTTCCTCTATTATGCTACTGCTAGCATCATCAACACTTGAATGCGACTTATTGTCCTCTTCAGTGTTCTTCTTATTTGCTTCTTTATTTCTACTGGCACTGGTGGTGCTGGAACTAGTTTTGCTGAGACCTTGACAAACTGCATCCTCCCTTGGAGTAGAGGGATCATCATCATCACTGATTGCACATGCTTCAGCATCCATTGGTGCAGTCAGTTTTTGAACTACTACTTTACTCTCACGTCCCTGCACTGCTCCACCCCTCCCCCTTCCCCTTGTGCATTTGCTGGACATTACGTGTTTTTCTACTCTACGGGTACACAACACAACTGATGGAGCTGTATGATGCCTTGCCTAAGCCCAGTCAGCTGTCTGTCACTGTCACCTAATATATTTCGTTCTTTATTTTTTTATGATTTATTTTTTTTTAAGTTGTCCACCCTGTTGTCTTATCACAGTGTGTCCAAAAAAAAACCTGTAACTGAAAAACAAAATCAGCAAAGTCTTTCCCCAGACTTATCCACCCAGCACAGAGACAATTACAGCAAGATCAGCAAGCAAATATATCCCTAGCTACCTGTGTCTTGCCATTCAGTCACATTGAATTTTGGAGTATTTGGGGTCAACCTCCTTCCTCCCTTCTTCTCCCCAGAGTGCCCCACTAACTCTCCTAATACACACTTACACAGAACAAATGTCCTACTAAAAGATCACCTAAACTAAACTTCATTTCCCCTCTCTGTCTTGTCTAGCTCACACAAGGTGCTGCTCTCTCCTCTCACAAACACAAAATGGCAAGCTGTGAGAGCCTGACAGCCTTTTATATGGCTGTAGAAAACTTTTCTTCCCATTGATTTCAATGTGTGGAAAAGGCGGGAAAAAGGGGAAAATCGGCACTTTTCGCAGGAAATTATTCGCTAAGTGGAAAGTGCCATTACTCGCCGATTTCAGTTTGAGGCGAAAATTTTCGCCCATCCCTACTACTCACCATCTTATGATTTTGATAGAGCCTATTTCTAATTTATGGATTGATTTTGGTGCTGCTAGTAGTGTTTTTTTTCCTCTTCTTTTTCTGTTTAATTAATTGATACACTTTAGCATATTATTGAGTCGGATATCTAGAAACTGGTACTAGCAATTGATGAAGGTAAAGGGTCGTAATTTTCTGTAAATGTGAGTAATTAATTTGGCATGCTTTATCAGACAGGTCAGGGAACAAAAGTCTTCTCAGAGTAGATTCTCCAGTAGCTGAACCACAAATCTCAAACTATTAAACTGACTGAAGAACAAAAAGTACAAGGTATATGCAGCATATATATATTAAATCAGGTTAAAATCTGGTAGTAGACAGGTCAATTTATTGAAACTTGTTATTAAAAAGATGCATAATTAAAAGAAGCTATAACATTATCTGTAAAGTCAGATATCTCATTATTAAGTCTTACCTTATCTGGACAGGTTTCTCTCTTTTCACGTATAATAGCAATGGCTTCACTTGAGTGGATAAGCCTTATGGCAACTTGAGTGATCCCAGGCCATAGTAAAATAAATGAGACTGTGTAGCTTCCATTGCCATGGTCTGACACTGAGCCACTCACTCCAGCTTTCAGTTCTGGTGAGTGAAGCTTTGCCTGGAAAAAATCCCCTCCGTAGCTTTTGGGCTGTCCATGGTGATTTTGAGCTGTGATTAGAATTTCCAAATGTTCTCCCACCTGATATGATGCACGTGGTGATAGAACATGGTACTCACAGTTCTTGGGGCTGGTGGAGTTCTCAAAGCTTGTAGGACCTAATGGACAGGGCCATTCTATTATCTTAGTTAGACTTTCTAGCTCTTCATCACTGACCTTTGGAAAAGTCTGGGGCACTGTGCATTCTGTGAATATAATATCCTTTGGAATAGGGGCAAAAAACTTCTTTGCTGAAATGTCATACCATAGAAGCCTGTAAAAAATCTATAGAAGGACATGGTCATATGTAATCTGTAAGACACCAGCATTTACTTTTTCACATGGCTTACACATGATTGTAAATGTTATTATAGTGGAAGTGGAAGATGCAGTAGCAATTTTGATAGGAGACGTATAAACAGTTCTTGAAGTAATTAGTGAACATGTTTTATCGAGTGATAGTAAGTGTTGCTGTGTAAGGTATATATATATATATATATATATATATATATATATACATACATATACACATTTGCTATTAAATCTGGAGATAGGTGAAAATTTTAGCCTCAAACCAAAATCTGTGAAAAATGGCACTTCACACTTGGTAAAATAATTTCCTGCAAAAAGTGCCATTTTCCTGCTTCTTTCACCTAGCACATTGCATTGAAATAAATGGGAAGACTGTTTTTTCCCCACCACATGGCAATTTTCCTGCAGGCGTATAAAATGGTGTCAGGCTCCCACAGCATGCCATTCTGTGTTTGTGAGAGGAGAAAGCAGCACATTTTTGAGCTAGAGAAGTTAAGGGGAATTGAAGCTTAGTTTAGGGAGTGTTTTAGGTAGGACATTTGTTCTTTGTATTAGGGGAGTTGGGCAGTGGTGTCCGTAGACATTTTTCCAGGGGGGGCAAAGCCATAATATGACCCCCAGGCCAGCCCATCTAGCCCCTTTATTTATATGGAGTGGGGTAATTGTAGGGGGGGGGCAAGTGCCCCTCTTGCCCCCCCCTCCGGACGCCCATGGAGTTGGGGGCACTCTGGCGGGAGAAGAAGGGAGGAAGGATGCTACCCCCAAATACCCCAAAATTCGGTGTGACTGACTGACTGATGAGACACAGGCAGATGGGGTCTAATTTGCTTGCTGATCTTGCTGTTATTATTATATCTGTTGGACGTGTCTGGTGGTGTGAGAAGGGAGCAAAGGAAATTAACCCCCAAATATCCCAACATTCTTTCTGACTGATTTGATTTGAAAGACACAGACAGCTGTGGTCCAAGCAATTTCCTTACTGATCTTGCTGTTACTGTCTCTGTGCTGGGGAAGTCTGGGAAAGAAGTTGTTGATTTTTTTTAGCTATAATTTATTTTTTGGACAGTGATAAGGTAGGGTGGACAACTATATATATATAAAATATATTAGCTGACTGGGAGCCTGGCATGAGCTGTGTGACTGAGGCAGAATTAATAGACAGCAGATGACACTGAGAATTTTGTTGAGGGCTAAGGCAAGACATCACACTCAATCAGTTGTGTTGTGTACTGTAGAGTAAAATCACACACAGTAGTTTAGTAATGTCCAGCAAAAGCTCAAGGGGCAAGGGGAGTGGGAAAGGTGGAGCAGTGCAGGGATGTGTGAATAAAGTGGTAGTTCAAAAACTAACTACAGTCATGGTTGCTGCAGCGTGTGAAATAAATTATGATGATACCCTTGCTCCCAAGGAGGATGCAGTATGTCAAGGTCCCACCATAACTTCCACCTCCACCATCGCCAGTAAAAAAAAAACCATACAAGAAGAAAACTGAAGATGACAAGAGTCGCCTTCTAGTGTTGATGATGGCAATGGCATAATGGAGGAAGGTATAGCAGATTAACCAACTGCTGCATCTGACAGAGAGACAAATACGCACCAAAATGCTTGTAATCAAAGTAGTAGTGAACTGTGTGAAAGTAAAACTAAAAATAAATTGTTTGATACCTCTAAAAGCATAGTGGAATATAATGGTAGTGGGCAAGAAGCGGCGGGCATTGCTGTTGATGAGAATGAACTAATGATGACTGATGATGCGGATCTAGATTATATCCCTCCAGCATCCACCTCTTGTTCAGATACAGATGAAGTTGAGAGTGAGAGAGATGAGGGCATGGACAGGAAGTTAGCAGGAAGGCAAAGGCTCACTCTTCTACCACTGAAATGTAACACTGTGCCTGTCTGTAAACTGTTTGAGAAAACCATTGGAAACTCTGCCCCGGACAAGCAAAGATGACAAAAAGTGCACAGCCATCCTGACAGTCATCATCAGCATCATTGCTGATTCCAAGTCCAAATCCCTCTCAGACACATACGTTTGTATTGAGTAATCAGCAGCTACAACAACAGCAACATAGGTTATTAACAGCCATAACCTTAGCTATGACGAGTGCCTCTGCTGCTACTGGAAGTGCTGCACCTTTGACACCTAGTTGTAGTAGCAGTAGAACTGCATCAACATCTAGCCCCAGTAGTAGTAGAAGCCCCACAGGAGCCCCTCAGTCTATGAAGTCTACGGTATGGAGATACTTCACTCAGGATCCAAAAGCTAAACATGTTGATATCTGTTGTCTGTTGAATATGATGACTCTGGGTCTGCTATAGGAGATGGCAAGAGTCATAAATTGCCCTCACATGCTGCCTCTACCTCCATCAACTCCTTTAGTCATGTTGTTAAAGTAATAAAGTTACAGGGTTAGTCTGCCATTTCCTGCCAGCCCACACTGACTGAGTTCCTGGAGTCAAAGACTTCACAAAAACAATCCCAAAGTATGTGGAATGGCAAGGTTGCCAAGATGTTGGCAGTGGACATGTTGCTGTATTCTTTTGAAGAAAACCAATGTTTCAGAGAAATGATGTCATGTGTAGCTCCACACTGGCATATCCCAAGCTTCAGTTATTTTTCCAGGATGGCTTACCTGACTTGTACAAGCAGGAGGTTAGTGTGGTGGACAAAGGGCTGGAAAGTGTATATCCTGACAACGGATATGTGGACAAGTGGGCAAAGCACAGACTATATGACTGTTACCGCTCACTGGATTTCCCTCCCACCACTAACAGTGGGCAACTATAGCTTACAACCTCAGGTGACAGCCAGTAATCGTGCCTGTCGTTCTGGAAGTATGATTAAAAGGCAGCAGCAGGATAGCCCATACAATCGGCACATCACTTTGAGCATGCAGAGTTTTGAGAGACAGTCACACTAAGCCATAGATGTTTTAAGTAAGTTAGAGCAGATGATAGAGGAATGGCTTGTAGCCTTCTCTTTAAAAGCTTGTTTTATGTCTGCTGTTAACAAGCACACTTTGTAGACCGTTCCGGTGAAGTATCTGTTTTTAGATATCACTCATTCAGTTCTGCTGAAGAGCTGCCTGAGTCCACCTGAGTCGCACAACTCAACTCCACTGCTGACAGCTTTACAGCTTGTCAGAAAAAGGGGGAAACTTTAAGCACTTATATCTCTCAAACCATAAAGGTTTGAGATATTGAACTTGTCCCAGTAAGTTTATTTTTTGAATACCTACAATATTACGGAAAGTTAGACATTACTAACGCTTTAAAACCTCCCACTGATGATCAAACACCAACCCTACTGAAGGAAGTCTGTTAGAAAAGCATGAGCCAAGAAGGCTGTGTGGGATAGGAGAAGCAGATATAAATTGAGTAGCAAAGAATTTCCCCTTTTCCATAGCAACACAAGAATATTGTTAAACTGTTTTCAATATTTTTAAGTGAATAAGAGATGTGAGGGCAAAAATAAAACCAATTATCTGATTTTCTAACCTTAACATGGTACAGTACTAATCTTAATTGTGATCTAGCACGCAATGCACCTTTAACTCATTGGCTGCTAAAGATGTCTCCAATGCATTTCTTCACAATGCTTTGAAGATATCTCTAGCAGCCAAGGTGTTAAGTAGGGAGTAATAAGGAGTTATTACAACAGTGGTTAATATATATAACTGTAAGGATATCACACTATCCTCTGGAGTACCTTGATCAAATGGAGGGTGAGTGACTTTATGAGGGAATTGGACTATTGATGTATAGTTGTTGAATATTTCTTACTAGTGTAAAAGCCTGTGTACACGGGCCAAGGTCCGGAACCCTTTGAGTGCCAGAGGGGTAAACCTCTGCCACTCAAAGGGTTAAGAGGCCGCTAGCTCACTGCTCCACGTGATGCAGTCTTGCATCACCTTACTCACGGGATGCAATCATGTGCAGTAGAGACGGCAGAACGCGCAAGGTCTCTACTGCGCATGATGGCTTCTGACAAACATCCTTGCAAATTATTATATAGGATAATACATAGTCAGGAATCTTATGTGACATGCCAATAAATTTACCGCAAGTACTTTGCTATATTTCGCCTATGTTTTTCTTGCCGCAATATTACTACTTCTGAAGGCTGAAGAGGAGAAATAACTAGCTGATAGTAAAAGTTGTGAGTTCTACAGCAACATATGCATTGAAAAAATTGTTAGTAGGCCAGTGCCTTTGTCCTTTACCTACAACACTAACTTCCTGGTTAACATTGGTACAACCATCTTTGACAAATAACTGCAGCTTGGAATACTCCAGCAGGGTGCAAAACATGACATCAGTTCTTTAAAGCCTTTGTTTCTGACAAAAGAAAAGGGGAACCTGTCAACTGGCAACATTTTGGCAAGTTTGCTATTCCACAGGCATACATTTGCATTATTTTTGCAGGTTATAAGTAACCATGGGATGGCAGTACATAGTGGAAGAACTGTGCAACGTTATTGTTTTAACAACATCACTTGTTATGCTCCTCTGCAACAGGAGCAGAAAATCTTGGCACACTCTCTGACTCATCAACAACACTTCTATTATTTACCTCAGAGCCCCAGGAACATTTAGTTGTAACATCTCTGACCTGTTGATGGTGTGTCTCCCACTCAGTCCTGTGGTTGTGCTTCAGGTGGGATCTAATTGAGGAGGTGCCTCGGTGTGAGCCTGCTTTTCTCCTGCTCACATGTTTTTTACATAGACAACAGATAGTGACATACTTAGCTTTACAATCCTGAGTGACTTTTCTCCAAACTGTGAACTTCATTGAACAAGGTTTAACTGAGGGACTGATGCTATAACTGGGGCTAGATGTTGCTGCAATTGTACTACTACTGGGGTAAAATGTGATGCACTTCTGACAGCAACAGAGACACTCATCATAGCTAAGGTTGTGGATGGTTATAACCTGTATGGTTGCTGCTGGTTACTCAACACTGGTGTGTATGTGTGTGCTGATGATGACTGACAGGAAGGCTGTGCATTTTTGGGCATCTTTGCTTGATCTGGGCCAGACTTTCAGTTTTCTCAAACAGTTTATATATATGCACAGTGCACCTTTACAGGAGTGGAAGATTGAACCTTTGCCTTCCAGTTAATTTTATGGACATGCCGTCATCTCTTTCACTCTTAAAGCGTAACTACCACCCCAACACAATGTACTCTCTAAGTCTTTGGTAGGTGATAATTCCACCTTCCCCTACCCCTTGTGTATTTGCTTGACATTATTCAGCTAAAGTGTGTATTTTTATTGTAAAGCACACAATAGAACTGATTGAGCATGATGTCTTGCCTTGGCCCTCTGCAAAATACTCTGTCTCATCCAGTTTCAGTCTGCCTCAGTCACAGCTCATGTTAAGGTCCCTGTCACCTATCAATTTTTTATTTATTTATTTATTTTATTAACTCTCCTCCCTATCCCTATCACTGTCAACAAAAAAACAAACAAATAAAAAAAAATCCTGTTCAACTACTTCTTTCCCCCAGGCGCCTCCAGCGCAAAGATAACAGCCAGATCAGGAAGGAATTTGGGTCATGGCTGTCTCTGTATTTCTAATCAGTCACAGAAAATATAGGGTTATTTGGGATAAATCTCCTATGCTCCCTTCTCACACCCCCAGACCCCCTAGCACAGAGATAACAGCCAGATCAGGAAGGAATGTAGATCACAGCTGCCTGTGTCTTTCCAATCGGTCACACAAAATGTTGGGATATTTGGGGTACACCAACACACCAACTCCTTTAGCACAGAAATAACAGCCAGATCAGGAAGGAACTTGTATCTTTCCAATCAGTAACAAAGAATAAACAGACCTCTCCATAACAGGATTCTGATCACCAGAAGGAGAACAGGATGTATTATTGTCTTTCTTGGATCTACCTACAAGCCATGATGCTCATGCTCCTCAGTCGAGGCATAAACCTTGAGTACAACACTTGCAGAAAGATGTGTTACAATATGACCACTACTGACAAGCCTGAGGGCCTTGGCTGGAATGTCATACTCATCTTCCCAGGATTTGATTGCTCCCTCTTGGGTAGCACATTTATGATGAATGTCATACTGTTTCCTGCAATCTGGAAGTACTGCAAAGTGAGGAAGCAATTAGAGGTAGATGTCTAGTGCACCTGTAGCAGGGTGTCATTTTATACATTTCTGCAACTAAAACAACCGGCATACTCACATTTGCCTTTACTGCCTTTTTCAGCCCCATTGCAGTTTTCATTGTGGGCAATGCCCAGGGTTACCACTGATGAAACGTGTTATAAAAAACTGTATATATTGATCACTGTGGGATTCAAACTCTGGTCTTACCCACTAGTCCATAGACACAGGTTTGTAATAGCTGTAGAACAACAGCAAACATAACATTGAAAATAGACATATCAGGCACCTAGTGTAACGGTTTGTTCGACACACAGACACAGTGGTTTAGGATAAAACACATTTTTATTGAAATCACCGTAATATAATAACCCTCACAGGTCCTGTAGTATTTAAGCAGAATAATACAGACACACGACAGGTTACATATACATAGGCCTACACAGGTCCAGTATAACCAAAAAGTCCATAAGTGTCTATACTGACACAGGTCAGGCAGAAAATGTTGAATTCCCAGGAGAAAGGTACTGCATGGGTTAATGGTCTTCAATGAGTGTAAACAGTCCCATGTGCAGAGAGGTCTGTGATGGAGCTGACTCCATATAGAGAGCTTAAGGATGTGTAACGCCCTGATACAGGTTAGCAGAACAAACGTGAACTGCCAGAGTAATATCAGGAATTGAGCAACATAGGACACTGCAGTAATAGTAACGGAGACCAGACCACTCGCACTCTGCCAGACTAGTAACAGAGACAAGACCAATGGCACACTGCCGTAGCAGTAATGGAGACAGGCCACTTGCACTCTGCAGGAGCAGTAACGGAGACTAGGTCAATGGCACACTGCCTTAGCAGTAACGGAGGCAGACACTTGCACTCTGCAGGAGCAGTAATGGATACTAGGCCAATGGCATACTGCCATAGCAGTAACGGAGACAGACACTTGCACTCTGCAGGCGCAGTAACGGAGACTAGGCCAATGGCACACTGCCGTAGCAGTAACGGAGACAGGCACTTGCACTCTGCAGGCGCAGTAACGGAGACTAGGCCAATGGAACACTGCCGTAGCAGTAACGGAGACAGACACTTGCACTCTGCAAGCGCAGTAACGGAGACTAGGCCAATGGCATACTGCCGTAGCAGTAACGGAGACAGACACTTGCACTCTGCAGGAGCAGTAACGGATACTAGGCCAATGGCACACTGCCGTAGCAGTAATGGAGGCAGACACTTGCAATCTGCAGGAGCAGTAATGGAGACTAGGCCAATGGCACACTGCCATAGCAGTAACAGAGACTAAGCCACTTGTACTCTGCAGGAGCAGTAACGGAGACACAATTGCCTGAGGGATCAGAATGTTGCCAAGGTGACACAGAGACAGCCAGAGCAGGAACGCCAACCAAGCCGGGTCGAATCATGGAGCAGGAACGTCAGCCAAGCCGGGTCGAATCACGGAGCAGGAATGTCAGCCGAGCCGGGTCGGTACACTGGGAATCACTGAGCAGAAACAAGCACTGGTACAGGAACACCACGAAAGGGCACCGGAGGGGTGCCAGAGCCCAGTATATAAAGGCCATACTGGGCAGGACAAATACAGAGTAGCCAATGGGAGCAAAGCACAGAGCAGACTGACAGAAAAACAGCAAGGGGAGCACGGGCACCGTGATACCTAGCTTGAAAAGCACCTGCTGACATCCTCTCGTCTTACTGGAGACTGACAAGGTGAGCAGACCTGAACAGATGGCAGTGGATGCTTCGCCAAGCTCAGAGCCTGATATGTCCTTGTTCAATGTTATGTGTGCAGTTGTTCTACAGTTCACACATGTCTGTGTCTGTGGGCTAGTGCATAAAATGTTGATTCCATACTTTATCAGAAGTTTAGTGGGAAACCCCAATAGGAACTTCTTTGACACACTCTCAAATACCAATCACCTTGTTGTAAAGATTTAGAAATATGCTCAATACCCACAACTTTCAGTTCTGCAGGATCATTATCATGATCCATAATAAAATGTCTAGGAAATGAGTCCTATTCATAATATTTCTTGTGTGTTCTAGGAATCTTATTCTTCAGTAACGAGTTCCAACCTCATATACATTTAAATATACAAATAACATAATCCACAATGAAAATTAATATAATGTGTAATTTTAAAAGATTGTCCTCAGGCATCTAAAACATTTAATTGTTTATGCTGCATATGACAACATCTGGTAACAATTCAGATCTCCACATCTGTATTTTCAAACAATATTAAAAAATATTAAATAATCATTATTGCTGTATATATATTTTTTTATCACTCAGTAAAACTTTCCTCATTCATTTTATAATTCATCAACTCAATCTGAACTATCATCTAAATTTAAAACTTTATCATAAGCTTGATCTAAAAGCAATTTGGGGTTACCTATATATGTTGAAAATATTAAAAAAAACGTTTTTGTTATACAATTGTTCCCCCATCCTTACAAAATATCTTGTCCTCACAGTGCATCCAGGAGGGAGAGTGAGGCCATCTTGCTTACATTTTAAATTATTGGCAGCACTCTCCCTCCTAGTCACTGCCAATCTTTCTCATAAGCCTGCCCCTTCTCTCAGGGGCAGGCTGTCTGGACACACTATGTGGTTAGATCTACCGGTACTGGTTAGGTCTAATTAAGCCACTTCAGTCTAAACTGTTGGGTGGAGATTCTTCTAAAAAAGAAGATGGCTAGCCTTTAGATTTCTTGCCTGCAGTACAGCTTGTACTGCAATCAAAATCCTGAATTATGTAAAAAGGTAAACTTTCTACCTGTTTATCTTTAAAAATACAGAGTTTAAAAAATAAATAAATAAACATATAGGCCGTTTTAACTGTTTGTTTGTTTGTTTGTTTGTTTTTCAAATTGAAGTGTTTGGAAGAGGACATTTTTTGTATGGTATATTTCAATTAAAATGACTGCTAATACCATGCACAATAATGCATAGAGAATACATTACAAGGCAACTCTTTCACATAAACATGGTAAATCATTAATAGTGACAAATACATATTTAAACAGGAATAGAAAGCTGGAGTGAACTTTTACAGTATTATAATGCTTGGTAAGTTAAAGATTAGATCTTAGCCCAATGCATACCTTAACCCTTTCAGTGTCAATGCCAGTTAGTTAACCCTCAGTGCCAGGAGGGTGTTCATCAATACACTGCAAAGTAATATGTTGTACACCAGTCTAGCAATTTATAGGTTAAAGGAAAACTAATGCTTAAAAATGAACTGATAGAATATACACAAAGTCTGTTTTAGGCTGAGGGTTTGTAGCATTTTGAGAAAGTAGCTAAGTAGCTACAAAATGTTATGCTGAGCCAATAGATAGATTTTAATTTATTTTACATAATTTTGATGCTCTTTGTAGCATTTTTTTATATGTTTAAGTGTTTTTCTCATATTAGAAATTTTTGGATCGAAGACTACAGCACTGTGTTTGGCTCCTTCCACAAACGGGGATCCCTGAGCAGAGACAAGCATATATCTCTGTAAGCGTGTTGGGTTATTTGTGGACATAAGCCCCTAAGTAAGAACTGATCCTGTGTGTATAAACATTTCTCTCCATTTATTTACTGGTGATGTTTGGATAACAGGCACTATTGGGTGCCCCCTTGTTTGGTTCTCTTCTATGTATCCACTTCTTTTGAGTTGTAGAGAGGAGCAGCCCTAAGCCTGGTAAAGAATTATCTTCAAGAATCTACATTGCAGTGGGGACATTGTTTAAAGAATATCTCCTGTGTACAGCAGTCAGTGGGCATATATGTGCTACACTGACCACTTTCTTTTGTGCGGGCGTCCTCTTCCTCCACATTTTAACATTTTACCAATCAGTGTTTTCAGCCAGCATTCTGCAATCTGAAGTTTTCAGTTCAGGATGTTCTAAATTGTGTGCGCAAGCTCCCAACAGATTCATGAATAGGGTGCACGCTATACTATACCATATACCATATAAACCCCTTAAAGAGCAGAGGTTTGCACACCACATTTTGAAGCAATGTGATTAATGCCATTCGGGTTCTTAAGTTGTAAAGTCCTTATTTAGTTTTCACCTCTATACAATGAACAATAGGCTTTGTTGCTCTATATGCAAATTCCTGTTGAGAAATTGAACTATTGGAGCGATGCAAAAAACTTTCGCATCAGATAAAGGCATTTTTGGGCACAGGTAGATTTTGTACATATTCTAATCCAGGAAGCTAAATACCAAAAGCTTCTTGAATGGCGCATGAAAATTTTCATTTTACGACAACACTATACAGACGTATAAAGTAATTCGCAATAGCAGTTCTTGCATTAGGCGCATTCGCTATTCTACTCACACAGATTCGTTAATCTTAGCCACGCCCACACAAAAAATATATATACACAGCCGTTCGCTAATCTTGAATTTTCATGTGCAATTCAACAAAATCATGCGCAAACCTATTCCCTAGTGGTTTTCACACGGGAAATAGCGATTGCGCACGTTTCCTGCATCGCGCCATATGTGATTGCTGTATGAAGGACAAATGATAGAATGCAAGAAAGTTGAGCATTAGCTATTTTTTGAATTCCACAAATTTATGTGCTATTTCTGATGCAAGAAACATGATGCAAGAAACGCCTTAAGGCTGAGTAGCACATGCTAATAGCAAAGTTAGCCAAATCAGTGAAAATGTGTGCTAATTGCTTTGTTGAATTAGGATGAATTGCTAATCCTCTCACAAAATGGCAGACAGCTTATTTTGATCTAAACTGTGTACTCAAAAATGTGTCTTCTATTCACTGCTTGTGCCAAGCAGAGAGAAGTGGGGAAGGGTATTCTATGGGAATGACGCCACCTACATGTCGAGCATCAATACAGCATACTAAAAAACATTGCCAGCCTAAAAATGGTGCCTGCTGGAAGTGGACAGCTGGAGTCCATGATACGCGTTGGAAAGATTGGGAGCATTGTTACAGGGTAGAATCGGACTTCAGGTCCCTCCAGGTTATACCTCCTGTGGGAAAAGCTTGTGTCATCCAAAAAAGAACGTTTGTCAAGCTCAAAGGAACATATACTTTGATTTATATCAGCCATAACAGGTAACATCTGCAGATCCTTTTTCGAGAACTGTGTACCATACCACTCCTGGCTGGGAAACAAAAATGCCATTGATTTGAAAGGAAAATAGGCATATATTGCCGTCCACCTCCATAAGAATCTGCCTTGTATCATAATAAAGAGCAGAGGGTTCACAGCTGGTTAAAGGAGATGCTGAGGCTACACAGCATCATGTATATCTTGATGGGGAGGGAAAGATGCTTACATTTGCTGGCTATCCTGTAAGTTTTTACTTGTCTTGTGTGCCTTCTTATATATTAATAGAGCACTGCTTTTAGATTTCTTTGGCGCTCTTTTATATTTTTTGTACTTGTGTAATACCAGATAAGAAGGAATCTGGTCATTGAATTAACATGACCTGAGCAAACATCAACCCAGATCGATAAATTTATAATTTAAATAATAATTTAAGTAAATTTAAATGGCAACATTAAGTATGGCTGGACTTTTTTTTTATAGAGTCATTCTGTGTAAAGCATTTTGGGATTTATCTATTAACCCCTTAAGGACCGGGAAAATCAGAGGTGGATTTGACTTAAGGACCGGAGCAATTCTGACCTTTTTGACTATGTCTTTGTTCAACAGTGTTTTCCCTCTTAGGCTTTTATTCCACCCCCATAAATTATATACTGTTTTTTTACAAACAAATATGGCTTTCCTTTGATACCCCACTTATATGGATAACCCACCATTTACTTTATTAAAATTAAAGAAAAAGGTAAAAAAAAAGTAAAAAACCCACCATTTTTGGTTTTTCTCTTGGGATCAATTGGGCGCAACGGGTTAAATTTTTATGGAGACTGCGCGAAAGGTATGACCAGTCAGTCATACCTACAAAATGCGCAGTTTAAAGTGGACACTGTTCCCCCTGGGTGAAAATCCCCATGTCCCTTTTTCACACCCTATTTTCCAACTTTTTTGTTCATTACATTTGGCGGTGTGTATTACATGACTCCACAACAATCACACTTCCAATTTTGTTTCTTGAGATGTTTTTTAAAAAAATTATATATTTTATTTGTAAAAAAACAAAAGTGTGTTGTTTTTATTTAAAAAAAAAAAAAGTGTATTTAGCAGGTCAGAAATTGACCTGCATCTAGCCATCCTCCTGCACCAGCAGTGAAGGGGTTAACACCCCCAGCTGCTGTATTTTTTATTTCCACTAGGTGTCTCCTCTCTGCTTCTCTGTCCCTTACTTTGATGTAAGGGACGCATTGGCAGAGAGGAGACACTAGAGGCAGTAAGTAGCACTGCCTCATTCTTTGCTTTAGAATGCCGGTACATGTGATCGCTGATGCAGCGATCACATGACCTGGCACAACCGACAGAGGCTGAGACTGAACGGTCCGGTACTGGACCGCTCAGTCTCAGCCTGGAATGAATGGTAGCAGCATGCATGGCGGCACGCTGCTACCATTTAACACTTGACGTACCAGGACCATCACTGGTCCTTAAAGCAAATTTACCCTTGACGGTCCTGGTACGTCAAGGGTTGCTAAGGGGTTAAAGCAAAGCTGGGGTGCAGTTCTGAGGCAAACCATTGTTTCCATAGGGAAAAAGAAACATTTCAATTGAGTTAAATGGGTCTTTTATGCTACTGAATGATACTGAGGTCTCCAATACATTGCTTCACAATGTTTTGAATACCTCTTTAGCATTCAGAGTTAAAAGGATAGTAACACTTCTTTTTATCTTTATTTTATTTTGTAGGCATTAAAAAAAATGAAGAACGATATAAGTCTTATCTCTCAAACAGTTATGGTTTGAGAGATATTCACAAGTAAAGTTTCCCCTCCTGCCCCTTTTACCTAGTGTAAGCCATCTCTTCTCAGATGTGGAATCTGGTTGTAAGACTGACAGATCACAGAAGGGGACAATCTTCTTCCTATGAGAACAATGAAAGTCCTGCCCCCCTTGACAAATTTTTCAGGTTTTTCCCTTATCTTAATTGAAGATTGTCCCTCTCTGCAGTCTACCTGGGCACCTCCCTTCTGATCTGGCTGAACAGTGTTACATCAGTAAAAGGGGGGGAGGAGGATACTTTGTCATTGAATTACTCTTGAACTACAACTCTGACAGAATTGAAATAACACTCTCCAAAGTCCAAATACTATGATGATTAATTAGAGTTGCTTTTATTATGAAACATTACTATCCCTTTAAACTACCTTTTTAAATCAAAAAGAATTTTGGGATTTTGTACCGAATAGTGCTGTTGCTTTGCCCAAGAATTGCATCAATTTGCCTTTAAACATAGCTGTTTTTTATTTATTTGCATTTTACATCTACTCCTCCCTTCCCTATCATAAAGTCGGGTTCATAGTTGAAAGCTGTCCTGTCACTTTTTTTCCTATATATAACACTTAAAATAAATACCATTGCTTATGAATAACTTTTAGTCTTAGATGATTTGCTTCGTATAACTAACTGCTTCAAAGAAACATGTCAGTTGCTAATACCTTGTTATTTGAATCATAGAGGGGTACACAATTCCTCTGTATGAGATGTCTGACATCTCCAATGACTGTACCATGCATGCTCCCACTCCCATCACTGGAAAGCAAATGGGGGAGGGAAGTTTGGGGTGTTATGTGTATATTTACACATGCGAGGGCTTGTTGTGATTTGCAATTGCTTCACAATGCATTACACTCCCCTCTGGTACGCAAAAGGTTAAAATCACCAAGGAAAACTACCACACTGAAGAACAATATTGGAGCCATTCCAGAGCAAACTATGGGCACCATAGCAGACAAATAAAATTCTTATTGATTGAAATGTGTTTTAAAACCCCTTGAATGCAGATAGATCACCAAAGCATTGCAAAGCAATGTATGAGTGACCTCTCTGGCATTCAAAGGATTAAAAGTCCCTTTCATTCATTGGGAAATTGGAAGTGTTTATTAGTACCCTATGGTGCAGATGGTTTGCTCCAGAATTACTCCACTCCTCTTAGTACTTCTGAAGAGAGTAGGAAGATGGCTTCTGCAAATGGAAAGAAAATGCGAGATCAACAGTTCAAATAATAAGGTAAGCAAGTCATAGACATTTTTTCATTGAAGCTGTTAAATGTATTAACCCTTTAACCCTTTGATTCATAGTGTGCCTTAGATATGTTTCTTTGCAGCTGTTTATTGTATTAACCCATTAACCCTTTGAGTGCCAGGGTTGTCTCCAATGTTTTGCTACGCAATACATTGTATACCCTCTTAATAGTAAATTCTCTCATATCCTCTCTCTGTCTGTCTGTATGTATAATGATAATATAGATAGCTGTTCTTCCAGATTTATATATAATATTTCCCAGAAACGTACAACAGATTTCACAATTTATCAAGCTTGTTACGAGGGATTATATCTATTTATTGAAATTACTCCGGTTTTCAAAGGGATTTTGACACTGTAACTTGATCCTGTCTTCATCAGATTATATTATCTGTACAATTTAATGTAAAAAAAAAAAGTTTTTGTGCTTTAGGATATTTTAGTTGAAATATTTTCAGTGAACTTGTACTAATTATAGTATGTTATCAACTGGAAATAAGGAATTCTGCGAGGTGATAAGTAACTTACATAACTTATGTAACTTATGTAACTTTAATGTTCTTCAGGTTTTTATCATGTGTGATAGAGAATTTAGATAAACTGTGGCATCCAGCCTCTTTTCACATTCATATATGACCAATTTTCACATTTTTGCACCAAAGAAAAAAATGTATAAACAAAATTCAGGACACTAGGAGTATATAATATTTAAATTTAAATGAACCCTTTGAGTTTCAGAGGAAGGTGTCTAACACTTTCCCTCACAATTAATCGAAAACCCATCTAGCACTCAGAAGGTAAAACAGTTTCAACTACTTTGACGATAATATCCCTTGAAATAAAATACATTTTCTAGAAATATTGATTTTTTTTTGCCCTTCATAAATCTGATGCAATTTTTTTTTTTTTAGGCGTCTCACTAGTTTTGTACTCAGGGAATTTTAGGAAAAGAAAAAAAAAAAACAGACTTACCCCACACAGCATGCATGTAAGGAATGTTAAAGCAAGTGTCCAATATAGCTTGTTGGAGATGTGGTGCATGGTCCAAAATCTATGAAATGAAGCTATTCTCCATAAGGTTTAGAGTTAAATGAGTATTCACAGTCAAAGAAAATAATTATCTAATAAAATCTAGGGCTGGTCACACTGTCGTCAGCCAGCACAAAGTCTAGGATCTGGAGCTGACTTCCTGGTGCTTTAACCTATCCTACTTCACAGTAACCATTTCTTTTGCAAAAATGATATCTTTTTTTTTTCATTTTCAATAAAAGATCCAATAGATCTAAATGTCAGCAATAAAAAACAACTTTTATATTTTCCGATAAATGTCCAACCTGTGGAGCATACTGTATGCATTATATTATATAGAAGGAAGGGGACAGGAGACATAAAAACTGATGTACTGTATTTAGCCATGTGTACTATGACTTACAAAATATTGTGGTATGATGTTGTTTGCTGCTGTAACCCATATTTTGTAATTTATTTTTTTTGGGGGGGTGGATTGCTATTACCCTTCAAATTGGCATTGCCAAGCTTTGGTATATTATTTTTTGTATTTGTAGACTATTTTTTTCCTTATGTGCACCACTGTTACTTTGGGTAGGGCTACAGAAAATGGTTTTGAGCTAACAGGTTGAAGGTGCGAATCCACCATTGTAGCACATTAGTCTCCAACACCAGTGGCTGCATTCAAGGGTATGCACTGTAGTGCATACTAGTGTACGTACTCCAGCATCATTAACCCTTTAAGGACCAGTGGGCTGTGTATTGCATTGATCACCCCTTTAGTCCTTAAAGAGTTAAGTCTTTAATGAGAGCAAGCCCATTATATCTGTCCCATAACAAGTGATGTATTTAGGTCTATGCCTTGTAGACCTAGAGCAGCAAATTAGACAAATGCCACTTTGCAACTATATCCAATTTCTAAAGAAAATGCACTATTTTGAAAATATGTGACACAGGGTCCATAGTCTCCTCTTAGCCACCTCCTTCCCAAATTGAACATCCCCGAATGGTGTTTCTTCTTTAATCACATTTTCCACTTTCTTTTAGCCCCTTTGATGCTAGTTGTTTCCATTGCTTGTGTGCCTTTAAGAAAAGGAGCATGGCTAGTGGAAGGGGCCGGATAAAGTGAGAGTGTGGCAAAATATGTATGGGGGTGGCGGCTGAATGCACTTGGTTGAGCCTAGGGCAGCGGAATGACTAAATACAGCACTGCCTTTAGAATAAACAGAAAAATTGAGTAGAGCTCCACCATTTCCTATAGAGAAGAAACTCCCTGAATCTCCATAGACTGCTCCATTGCCCCCCATTTGGTGCAAGAGCCATTATTGAGAGATTTTTCAGTATATTAGTAAATTGGGATTAGGTACACCAGAAAAAAGAAAAATACTGCAAAACCAAATACTGGAGAACACTATACCCCTGTATGGATACCAGCAAATTAACGCTGTCAATGCTAAATTGGAGTAATGAATGTGTAATTGTGGATTGGTTAAAACGTAAGCATTAATCGAAAAACAATGATTAAGAAACATAGTGATTCATGTTTAAAAATACCACAGCTAATATGGAACAGCAACGTAGTCCCTTAGCTGTATTGTATACCAGTAATTAGGGTATTCCATCAAAAAGGCAATGGTTAAGTTTAAGAAACTCAGTGAAAGTATTGATTTTTTGATTTTTTTTTTAATTTCAAAAACTTTATTTGAATAAAGGTAAGGTACAGAAAGAACATGACAAGGTACAAAGTACAGTTGGAGGCATCTCCAATTGACAGAATGAGTTGTCAAATAAGTAATATACTCAACAAAGAAGAGGTACAATATACAGTAGGACGGTCTAAATAACAGCAAAGGCTGAGGTCTGCAGTGGATGCAGCCTGGAAATATGGTTGTACTAAAAGCCTTTTGAATACCTCTAAGCCAAGGACGATAATATGTAGGTTCGTCCCCCAGTTGCAATGTATAAGCAAGAACAAAGAGAGAAAATACATGAAAAGAAAGGAAGATAGAAAGTATAGTGGGAAGAAAAGTGTAGGGAGGAAAAGAGAAATGTAAATTGGGAAGACGAGAAAAAAAAATGGGGGGAGGTGGAGGAAGAAAATGTTTGATGCGGAGATACCGCCAGATCTCAGAGGGCGAGAAACCAAATTAAATCTTCAAATCCTCAAAATGACGAAGGAGTAACATTCCATTTGGGGAAGTCAGCAAACAGGAGAGAATAAGGGGTACTCCGTGAATATAATAATGGAGAGGCGAGTGAAGGGAATTTTGACATATATTTGTGTTTATTGCATAGAGAATAAATATTAAAAACATGTGAGATAATGGGATGAGTATGAAAAGCTTTATTCCTGACATTCTGAGGCATGAAGAGTTCCGCCAGAGGATCTCCTTTTGGGACCACCTCTCTTTCAATGTGAATCCACGCTTTATAAAACCTGCCTGATCTTTGTGTAATAAGGAAGGCAATAAAGGTTTGATGCGTTCTGTTAGGATCTTCCCATACATTTTTAGATCTAGATTTAGCAGGGATATAGGCCTATAAATGTCAGATTTTAGGAGATCCTTACCTGGTAAGATCACAATGTAGGCTTCTGCAAGTGCAGGGTTAGTAGCAATACCATCATGTAATGACATAAAAGCAGCAGACATTAGGAGCAGTAGGCAGGTCTGAAAGGTTTTATAATAGGACTGTGAAAGGCCATCAGGACCTGGGCTTTTACCATTGGGAAGAGTTTGAATAGCACGTTAGATTTCAGCAGAAGAGATAGGAACTTCCAAAGAGTCAAAGTCTATTGGAGATAATTGAGGAAGGTGTGCTTCTGCCAAATAAGCAGAAACATGCAATTCAAAATCCTGTTTAAGAAGAAGATCTTTCAGGTTGTATAGTGACGTGTAATAAACACGGAATTCTGCCATTATGGATGTTTTGTCATGGACTAAAATATTGTTGAAATTATGTACTGAAGGGATATAATGTGAGGCAAATTTTGTACGAAGTTGGCGGGCCAATAAAGAGCCAACTTTATTTCCGTGCTCAAAAAAGGTATATTTGGTCTTGAAAAACAAATATTCCATTCTAATATTGGAAAGTATTGATTTTGATTTTAATACTAAATTGTCCCTACTATGAGATAGTATAGAGAGAACAAAATGCCTGGAGCTCATATATAGAAGATATGAGCACTAGTAATACCTCCTGGATCAGAGTTCACTTCACCAGTAAACTTCCCTAAGTCACATTAGAAAAAAAGACAGATAGTGATGAAAGGCACCCATAAGTTTGAGTGTTAGGAAAACAGTGAAGTGCTATCACATTTCTAGCACAAAACTGAGTCTTCCATTAGCCTAAAGGTGAAAAATTAACCATCAATTGTCTGACTACTCACTCTGGTGTTGACAGAACCTGGAGTGGTAGTTCAGTTCGTAAATAGTCTCAGTCCAGATGATCAATGGCTTTCCATCTTTACCTTTATAATCAAGAACTTTCCAGAGGAAGGAGCATAAAGCTCCAAAACACGCTGAAAAAATCTAAGGGACATTTTACTATTAAGACCTTACGGACTCGAAAGAAATAGCTATTGTGCATCCCCAGGATTATACACCGGATTGGACCATGGACCTGTGCTACGGACCGACCGGAGAGCGGCTGTGGCGGTGATTACTACTGAGAGTGATCCAACATACTGATGTGCTCATGGGTGGATTGTCCTATCGGGGGACCGGGCATCCCCCGGTGGGCCACTAGGTCATGGGCCGGTGAGGGAGACATGAGGATCTCACCTCACCGTCCCACGATATTTTAAAGGAGAGGTCTGTGTTGCCACAGGGTTTAAATGCCCTGCCCAAGTGCTACTTGGCACCCGATTATTCAAGCTGTGCTGTATCAGAGTTACCTTAGTCTCTTTTTGTGTTTGATCTCGATTGTTCCGTCTGATTTGCTGGCTTGTCTTTTCTCCGTTGCTACATTCGCTCCTGGTGACCCTCGGCTTGTTCCTTGACTACTCTACCTCCTTGTCCCTCCGGTTCTCGATGCCTCTGATGACTCGGATTGCCTGGCCATTCCTTGTGCATCCTTAGCAGCTGCCTCCACTCCCTGTTATCTACCCATGGTGGTTCGGTCCTCACTCTCCTAGTGTGGCCGCCCCACTAGTGCTGCTACCTCAGAGCTGGCGTTTCCGGTCTCCCATCCCATCTGTTGCAGACTGACTCGCTCCTTCTCATGCTCCACCCTCTGGTTTTGTGGAGAGTTGGCGGCTGACAACCTCAGTTGTCCATCCTCCCTACTCGCTCCCTCTCTGGGCTGGTATCGAGGAGTCATAGCCTTGCTATTGAAGGGGTCTTTCCTTCTGTTGTGGTCACTGTTGCTATAGGTAACCTTTTTCAGTGTGGGTTAGACTTGGTTGACAGTCCTGCCCTGTCAGGAGCATTCCTAGGGTGCACTGTTGCCTACTGGTCATCTGTGGTGCTCCACACCGATTATAGTTGTAGCGGTTCTGCTCCACTGTTTGGTTTTCAAGAAGTTGGGCTTCTATTCAAGCGGCCTTTCCCACAGTATAGATAAGTCTGATATCCACTGGGTCACCAAGGTAGGTGTGGTTTATACCCTGCCTCCTTGGAGGGAATCTGTATGCCCTGCCTCCTTGGAGGGTATCTGTCGTTCCTTCCTGAACCTTGCCATGAATTTCTGGACATTCTTGGTCCCCGCACTATTACCGAACTATCTGGTGGGAATAGTAGTGACTTCGCTGCTGTTTCTACCTGCTTCCCTCACTACTGTTGGGCTTCATTCCAGTCTCTGCATTTGGGACCCTTCTGTCACATTTTTTTGATGAACACTCAGACAGAACAGTAAGGTTAAAATGACTTTATTGAGTAAAGTACATACAAGGAATGAGGCCACTGGCCCACAATACGAAACCACACTATATGAAGGATATAAAGGCAGTAAGTAATGTTGAGCGAGCACCACGATGCTCGGGTGCTCGGGTGCTCTGACCGAGCACCCCCTGAGGCTCGAGTGCTCGGCCGAGCACCCGAGCCCCATTGAAATGAATGGGGCAACACCAGGCACCCCCTGCTCTGATGAGGGGAGGGTGCCTGGTCAATGCCCCCTTCATCTCCGAATGCCCCCTTCAGCTCCGCAATGTCCCCCTTCAGCTCCGCTATGCCCGTCTTCCACAATGTGCCCCTTCATCTCCGCTATGCCCCTCTTCCACAATTGTGGAAGAGGGGCATAGCGGAGATGAAGGGGCACATTGTGGAAGACGGGCATAGCGGAGATGAAGGGGGACATTGTGGAAGAGGGGCATAGAGTCTATGCCCCTCTTCCACAATGTCCCCCTTCATCTCCGCAATGCCCCCTTCATCTCCGCAATGCCCCCGTACCTCCAGTCCCTGGTGGTCCAGCGGAGCTTCTTGGGATCTGTGCCTCTTCCGGCACAGATCCCCGCCACCCGAACATGTCGGGCGAGCACATGGCGGTACTCGACGAGTACCGCCATGTGCCGAGCAGAGCGATGCTCGAGCCGATCCGAGCATCGGCCGAGCACGCTCGCTCATCATTAGCAGTAAGCAATGACTGTGAACAGAATGACTGAGACGGAACACAGGTAATGGAGGTATCTTAGGCAGGCAACCCTCCACTAGAGAACCTGGAGCGATCAGGCTACTGGACCCCGGCTGACAGCAGGACAGAGGATGGCAGTAAGTCCTGGAGATGGTAGTAGGCACGAGACCCAGATGCCTGGGTGGCACAGAACCCAAGGAGGCAATGAGGCAACACTGGCCATGGGACAGGGATCCCAAAGTGACCGAGGCCACCACTTACAAGGGTTAACCCTAGAGCGCTAGGGGTGGATCGAAGTGAATACTGGAAGGCCACAGGTGTCCCCTCCTAGGACAATGGAACAAGCGCAAATGCTGGCTCTAGGCCCTCAGACCGCTAGACAGGAATATGAGCTCAGGGTCTCCACACACCCAGTAGTGTGTGCTAATGCAAGTGCTGGCCCTCACCCAGGCACTGCAACATGAAGGAGCACACGGATAGCTTAGATAGTGTTAGGCACTGAACAGTTAACAGGAGACGCCAAGAGACACATAGGAACTCCCACAGGGAGTGAGCCCAGCAACTAGCGCAGAGGGAGACACAGAGAGATCAGATTAACTCAGTCAGCACTTGCTAGCACTGTACCGGTACTTCGCATGTACACACTACCGCAGGCAGTAGGAGTAAGTGGCAATAGCACGAATGCTATGCCTATGGTTGACAGAATAAGATTAGTGCCACGTGGCGCACCCCAACTAGGCAACTGGAAACCGTTGAATGTAATGCTGGCCAGTTAGACAACGGAGGAGGCACAACCATACATGGATGGCAATGGAACAATGGCTCAGCCAGGGACGTGCACAGATATTTTGAGGGGCAGGGGCTCAAATGAAAAAAAGGGCACTTGTCATAATTATTTATTCAAAATATATATTTAAAAAAAGGGCACAAGGGCACTTTGGACAAAAAGGGCAGGTGCTCAAGCCCCCCTTGGTGTCCATGTGTGCACGTGCCTGGGCTCAGCGGAACAGGTTACAAACCAACGGGAAGCACAGACTGGTCAGGTGCACAGGCAAGGCTCAATAGCCAGGCAGACTAAGGCAACGGGGCTTCACAGCCAGACCAGTACAGCAACGGAGCAGGTTCTCAGCCAGATCAGTCGGTAACAGAGCAGGTTCTCAGCCAGATCAGTACAGCAACGGAGTGGGTTCTCAGCCAGATCAGTCGGTATCGGAGCAGGTTCTCAGCCAGATCAATTCAGCAACGGAGCGGGTCCTCAGCCAGATCAGTCGGTACGGAGCAGGTTCTCAGCCAGATCAGTTCAGCAACGGAGCGGGTTCTCAGCCAGATCAGTCGGTAACTGAGCAAGTTCTCAGCCAGATCAGTACAGGAACAGAGCGGGTTCTCAGCCAGATCAGTTCAGCAACGGAGCGGGTTCTCAGCCAGATCAGTCGGTAGTGGAGCAACACACGGAAAACACAGGAATGTCGTCAGGCAAGCCAGGTCATACACAAATAGCAACACAGCAGCCAAACATCAGGCTCAGATACACCATGAAAGGGCGCCTTAGAATAGATGTGACAGGATATGAAAAGGCAAGCCCTGGGTGGAGCAAGGATGTCAGACCAATGGGAAGGTAGCATAGAAATTATGCACAGTAACAATGTCGCCGTCAGCGCAGGAGCACGGGCACCGTGATACCTTCTGACTGGTAGGTTCTGAAGTATCCTGGTCCACTCCTACACCTATCCTGGCCAGGGTCCCGGCTCAACTGGGATCGGGCATCTGGCTTCACGGCCAGCACCTTTAACTCAGCTTTGGCCGCAGCAAGGGATAGGGGTGACCATCTCCAATCCCAAGCCATGCTCCCTAGCATCACTCTCAAGCAACAGCTTCAGAGTCCTATGGTAACCATGACATCCTGAGAGAGAAAACCAGGAAACATCTGGGGGTAAGAGAAGAATCAAATTGAAGCACTGTTCCTCAGAAAGAGAACTTGTACATTGTCACATTGAAAAACCTAGTAAAACTAGTATGAAACCCTGTGGATCAAACCCACAAAAGAGATCCTCAACTCGGGAGGATGGCTTACAGAGTAAAAGAAATAGGGTCAGGTCCAAACCTGATTCCTTTTGTTTAGATTAGTCTACTGACGAAACATTTGGGTCATTGATACTAATGTTATACTGGATGAACAGGTCTACCCTTTATTCGACCCTGAGGGCAATAAACACCCTAAGTCTTCAGAATGGGTACCAAATGATCATGTTGACAAATACTTTGAGTTATGGGTTGGGAAGTCTCTTGGTACTAAATCTAGAAACAAATTACTATTGGAATGTCCTAGACCTTCCATTAATAAATGTTGTGATACTCCAGTAATTGACCTGCAAATGGATCAATATATATCCAAATCAGGGAGAGACCCTAGAAAGGACATAAAAATGTATTTGAAACAATGGCAAGACAAACTATTGGCCCTTTGGCAAAAATGTTCAATCTCATAGAAGACGCAATATCTAATAGCTCCCTGTTAACCTTAGTACGTTACGGTGATCAACCATCTGGGTAGCATTAAATCAAAAACCTTGATAATTTTGGCCAAGGAGTTTTGGCATTTTTGCCTGGACAGGAACATTTTAATCCGGGCATAATATCTATCAGGACTATCCAATACCATTGTGGATTGGAATTCCAGGCATCTAGCAGATTCTGCAATTGGATGCTTCACAGTGCAGTTTTCACAAAATTAGATTTGATTTGGGGCCCCTTGCAGTTAGGCCTTTTTGCTTCCAGATTGAACACACGGCTATCAACATTTTTAGTTGGAGACCAGATCCGGAAGCTCTAGCTCTGCACGTGTTCCTTCAAAGATGGTGTCACGGTTTGTTATGACTCTCAGACACAGAGAATAGGTAAAAACATAACTTTATTGAAAAGTTAAAGAGAACCCCATTGGGTTGAAAGCAAATACAAGATATATTTTATTAGCAGTTACATAGGCACATAATAATGATACATTGGATGGATACAGACTCTACCGGCCCTGCCAATACCGGGTAAGGCAACCTTAGATGGCACGAGATGGTAACAGGTTCTACCGGCCTTACCAATATACCGGGCAGGGCAGCCTGGAGACTCATGAAAGGAATACTGAAGGCTCTACCGGCCGTGCCAATATACCGGGCATGGCAGCCAAGGCACTGGAATGTAAGAAAGAGGCTCTACCGGTCGTGCCAATATACTGGGCATGGCAGCCACGTCACTGGAACTGTTGGTAAGAGGCTCTACCGGCCTTGCCAATACCGGGTAAGGCAACCCTTAAAGGAATAGTCATGACCAGGTTCTACCGGCCTTACCAATACCGGGCAAGGAAGCCCACCGCAGATAGTGAGGGCAGTAAGGTGGCCGAGGTGACTGGCTAGGTGGTTGAGGCCAATCACCAGAGATGACAAACTAGGCCACAGGATAACAGGTAACAATAGACTGCCACTCACTAAGGACAGAGCAATAACGAGCAGTGTACCACAGTCTCACTCGTGTAATCAGGAAGCGCAATAATCACCAGTAATGCGAGGAGCAAATCAGTACCCGTGTACTGGGAGAAATCTTCAACATGTCAGGCTGTTAGGACAGGACAGCCTCCTTCAATGGGGCGAACCAGCCCCCAAGTACTGGAGTAATTGAACACCACCGGTGCGACAGCAACCGGTTGTCGTGGAGAGAACCAGTACAGCGTAATAGAGAAACCAGATTCTACCGATGCAACAGCAGCTGGTTTCAGTGAAGCGAACCAGTACCCGCGTACTGGAGAAACCCAAGACTCCTCCAGTGCAACAGCAACCAGTTACGTAGAGCCAACCAGTACCCGCGTACCGGATAACCCATAGCTCATAAGTGCAATAGCAGCTAGTCTCAGTGGAGCGAACCAGTACCCGCGTACTGGGGAGACCAAGACTATATCGGTGGCTAGCAGCCAGTTACAATGGAGCGAACCAGTACCCGTGTACTGGGGAGACCAAGACTATATCAGTGGCTTACCAGCCAGTTTCAGTGTAGCGAACCAGTACCCGTGTACTGGAGTAACCTATGAGGAAGTCATAATGTCGCCCTGACCACCGGGAACGGCTGGCACCCGGTAGTAGATGGTACAGGAACCCCGCTGAAGAAGAGGATCAGTAGACTGGATCAGTAGACAGTAGACCGGATCTGGAACGGCAGCAGGAACAACTACAGGAACAGCAACTCCAACTGGATCAGGAACAGAAGCAGGAACCGGACGACTGGCAGACAGGAACTTGGATACCACTGACAATCAGGAACAGCGACAAGGCCCAGGAAGCACTGGAGCACCATGCAGGAACAACAGCATAGAGACAAATACGAAAGGGCAACCAAAGGGTGCCCAAGCTCAGTTTAAATAGGCAGTCTAAGGCGGGTATAAGGGAAGCAGCCAATGAAGAGCCCCCTGCAGGTAACTGACATGATAATGCAGCAATCACGGGCACCGTGATAGATGGCCTGTGCAAGAGAGTTACGTCTTTCCTCCTTTCGCCAAGATTCCCAGAGTTATCATCCTGGTTATGAAACAGAAACTCACTGTGGTCCTAATCACTCCCTTCTGGACAGCTCAGCCGTGGTTGCCTCCACTTCTTGACATGTCCATAGACTTCCCACGTTATCTGATTCTGTTTCCTCAGTTGCTTCTGGATCTGGCAGAAAATTCACAAAACCTGCTACTTCAAAATCAATTACATCTCTTGGCCTGGTAGATTTCAGGAATCAATGGCTTATCGACAGACTTTCAGAATCCGCTCAATTCCTCATCTCTGAAGCTTTGACACCAGGTACTAGAGCATGTTGCAAATCATGTTGGAATGTCTGGGCACGTTGGTGCCTGGAACGGAACCTGAATCCTGTTTCTTCCAATTTAAGTTCTATTACTAATTTTTTGTCTTCCTGTTTTCAAGAAGTGAAGGCTTGCAGGATTATAAACTGCTACAGATCCTCTATATCAGCAGTTGTTATCTCTGCATCAAAGAACGAGTAAGTGGAAATACCTCACACTACAGTTAGTTTATTGGAATATGAATGGCAAACAATATGTAAGGGGTGGGGTTATCATACTGGCATAGCAGCAACATCATCTGCTGCCACAGACAGTGAAGGGGAATGTGGAGGACAAGAAGAAAGAGGCCATTCTTCTTCACATTTTCCCTATCCCTATTCCCTGAAGTCATGGATGTGGGACTATTTTTCTCTTGGGGCAGGCACAGTGCAGTCATCACCAATGGCACTGTGCACAATTTGTGACAAGTCAGTGAGAAGGAAAGGAGGGAACACACCTTGACACAACCACCCTGATAATACACATGAAACACAGACACCATGACACTTATGTCAAACATGTCAAAGCCAAACACCCAACACAGAAATCAAGCACCCCACTTTCTGTACCCCCTGACTCTCCAGAAAGGCAACCAGAGGCGATTTGGAGATGAAAGAGGAGGAAGACTAGAGAAACCCAGGCAGAGACTGGAAGTTCCTTGACGAGTGAAACAACTAGCTTGCCATCACCTTCTTCCTCTAGGGTAACTACATCTTCTGCCAATCCACCTCATTCATCATTATGTCCCCCCCAAATGATAGCCACTCTGTTCATGTTAGGATGTGGCAGTTCGTGTACATCCTTTGCACACTGTGTGGTGTGCTGACCACATATGGAAGTGTGGTGGAGGAGAATCTCAAGCAGGGCATCAAGCGGCATCTGAGGAGATTCCATCCTGCAGAATATTCTAAGATGGTGGCGGGGAGGGTGCATCATTACAATTAAACTGTCAGCAAGTTGTCATGTGTCCTTAGCGGGGTCTGGACAAACAGTATACTGACAGCGGAAGTAATTGGGTTCTGGTGTCATGGTGTTTGGATACAGTTGTGTCCACACACACTGTGCACATTGCAATTGCTGATAAGAGGCACAGTTCCTGTTCTTGAGGGAAATTTCTGTTCTAATAACAACACATCCATGATTTTGGAGGAGGGGCAGGTGGAGAAGAGTTATTGGCAAACTTCTTCTTTTCTCCACATATACTGGGGGCTACTTATTGTGCTGCTACTGACTCAGGCGCATCACTGGAGCTAGTCATGGCAAGTGGAACCTTCATCATCCATCACCCATGTTACTGCTATTGTTGATTCCATTCCCTTACAGCTCCCTAATCATCCTGTTGCTTAAACAACTTAGCAACAGCTTGAACAGAAAATTCCCCAATTATGGACTCAGGAGGACATTTGACAATGGCCAGTGGCCACTGGCCAACATGACCTGCTGGCACCAGGCCAGTAGGGCATTTTTTTTCCTCGGGGCTTGTACTTAAAAAATATACAAAAACAATAATAAAAAAAACATAGTCCTACAAAAAATTAAAAAAAAAAATATTTCTGGGGGTTTGTTTCCAACAAGCCTAAGTCCTACAAATCAATGTTTCCTTAGGGCTTGTACCAAACAAACTTAAGTCTTACAAATCAATGTTTCTTCAGGGCTTGTGCCTCTAATAAGTCTAAGTCTTACAAATCAATGTTTCCTCAGGGCTTGGGCCTCTAACAACAAATCTAAAAAATCTTCTAGAATATACTCTATCAAGTCAAGTATCGGTCCACCCCAGTGGCAACTTATGTCAGGGGGTTCTTGTCTTTATCACTTAACATACACATTTTCTTATTTTATTTTTATTTTTTATTAACTGTCCCCCACTACTAGTCAAGAAACCCCACCAAAACAAATTCTCTGTTCCACTGATTCATTCCACAGACTCTACCCACCAACACAGGCACCCTCCTCAGACCCCTTTTATACCATGTCTTATGGGGGGGGGGGGTTATTTGTATTTAGGATTTTTTTTTTAACTGCCCCCAATCCCAGTAAACAACCCCCCCCAAAAAAAATCCCTGTTCAACTAATTCTTTCTCCACACCCCACCAACACAGGCACCCTCATGCCCCTCTTATACTATGCCTTTGGGAAATAAAATAATATTTATGTATTGTGTATACATTCAGTATTCCCTTTGATTTCAATGGAATGAGCTAGGCGAAAAAAGAGGAAAAACTGCACTTTTAGTGAGAAATTATTTGCCAAGCGTGATGTGCCATTATTCATCGATTTTGGTTTGAGGAGAAAATTTTCGCTTATCCCTAATGACAATTGAATAAAACAACTGACAGCAAAGATACTATCCTTGTTTTGTTCACCTGGAAAAGCTATAAAATGTATGTTTTCCTTTAACCCCTTAACAACCGGTGACATGAAAGGACTATCACCGTTTTTTCCCCCTAAAGTCATGTTAACGTTTCTGGCACGTCACATATTTTGTGCTTACAGAGGGGTAAGAAACTGACCACTGCAAGAGATATGCAGTTTCTCTCAGACCCCCCATTCGAAGTGCCGGTACACATCATCAGTCACATGTTCTTGTGCGCCAACAAAGATCAAAGTGGTTCTTAACAGAAGTTCACTTCACCGGACCACTCTTCATTAAGGGATTATGTCTGTAAACCCACATGTTAGCCACGGGCAGATCCTTGCATATCTACAGAATATTTCATTTATTAATACTTTCTGGAATTCTTCTACAAAAGAATGAATGTTAGGTTTTGTAAGTATAAATTTATGGACTTGCTGAAAATAAATTAAAGAAATGCTTCTGAGACCTCTCTGGCATTCAAGCTGTTAAAAGCCCCATTTAAATCAATGCAGTTTGTATTTGTCCAGAAGGAACAGTTGGTTTGCCCCATAATTAACCCAGCTTTCTCAGTAAATCTGCCTAATTTGTTAATAAGTAGTATCAATGTTCATAATGTTCCAGGCAGTTTGCTAAAGATTCACAGCTGCAAATGTGATGTAAAGCTGTGTTTGTATTTTATTTTATACTCCATTTCAATGCAGATGTGAAGTAAAGCTGTGTTTTGTGTTTCATATTGCCTAGTCTTTTCAGCATCTTGGTAGACAGGAAACTAAATGTTGAAGATCCCATTCAGTTTGTGTATTTATTCAGTCTGTGTTTAAATTGTAGTGAGTTTGATGTACTAAGCAAAATGGAGAAACCAATTGCACCATATGGGACAAATACAATATTTCCCAGAATTCCCACCAACTGAAATGGGGATTTAAATCCCAAGTTGTATCATTTGGAACTGTTATGTGTTATGTTGCAGGTAGTTTGCACCATAATTGCTCCAATTGATCTCAGTATGTTGGCCTCAATGAATTGTGTTAAACCCCATTGCATGCCAACACAGAGACTAATAATTGTGTATACTTAATTGACTGGATCCAATTTGTAGCATACACGTTATCACATATAACTAATGCTGTAAAACTTGCCAAAATAATTAAAAAAACAATTTAAAAAAATACTGTATGTGGGGAGGCATCAATATTTAGATGAATAAATATGTTTGAGATGAGGATATATTCATGTTATTGTTCATTTTGTTTGTAGTAAAATATAATTTCATTAAAGAATGTTATATATTAAATAATTATTGTTATTTCTTCTTTGAGGATAGATAAGATTTTTTCAGAATGTCAAGGATCCTTATAGAAACAACCATAAAATTTCACAGTGAATCTTGCATTAAATCAAAGAAGCAGAACATTATCCTGTATTAGATTTAAAGGGATAGTATTGCTTGAAAATAATTTTATTTTAAATTGTAGCCTTTAAAAAAACATTAAAAATGATATGTCTTATCTCCCAAGCCTTTATGGTTTGGGAGATATTAGCAAGTAAAGTTAATAATAATAAAAGTAAAGTTCCCTTTTCCTGGCTGTTTTAGCCAAGTCTGCCATCTAGTGGAAAGATTTGGAATCCGGTCCACAGAACAGCCGGCAGCTCTTTAGCAGTGCCGAGATCACAATCTTTAAAAAACTACTTCATTGGAACTGTCTACAAAGTGTGCCTGGCTTGCAAGCACACTTTGTAGACCATTCCAATGAAGAAATTCTTTTTAAAAATCGTGATCTTGGCACTGCTGAAGAGCTGCTGCCAGTCTGCGGACCGGAATCCAAATCTGAAGGCATGAGCAGTGATGTCACTCCAGGGGAAACTTTACTTGCTAATATCTCCCAAATCATAAAGGTTTGGGAGATAAGACTTATATCATTTTTAATGTTTTTTTAAGGGCTACAATATAAAATAAAATTGTCAAGCAATATTATCCCTTTAAAATAGTGATAAATCATTCCCACTGCTTTACCCGTCTTCAGTTTATATATTATGAAAATGTTCTCCCAAAGGAAGATGATTTAATGAGGATGTCCGTTTAGGGACCTTACTTTTAATACAGAAACTCAGAAAGCAAACAATAACTGTAATTAGTCTGAAACAAATCATAGAAGTATTTTGTTTAATTTACTGAAAAGGGGAGTTACATCAGTGGGAACATACTATATATTTTTACATGTGTAAAATAACAAAATATAAACTTTTTATATTTTATGTATAAATAATATGATAAATGCAAGTTAGATAGATGTGTCAGTGGAGTCACAAAAAGAAAAATAAATAGGTCAGATGATTTACAGCCAATTCATTCCAGAACATTTTTGTATTAGATATTACATTAGACCAGCAGAGGAATACAATACACATGTGGTTCTCATTTTCTGTCCTCAGGCACGAGAACAAGTCAGCTTTTTAGGATATCACTGATTAAGCACTGGTACAGCAATGAAAATGACTGAATCTGTTACCAAGCAAGGATATCTTGAAAATAATTAGTAGGGATAATATTCTGGCTACTAGAAAAATAGGACAATAGTTCCCAAGCCTCTCCTCAATGTTATCTAACAGGTCACATCTTTAGGATTTCCCTGCTTGTGCACAGGGCATTTTAATGACTGAGCATCTGAATTATTACCTGTACTCTAGAAGGGAACTCCTAATGGCATGGCCTATTAGATGCCACACAGGATATGGCTGGGAACTAGTGGACTAGGAATAATGATTTATAAATATAAATACAGGTGTATAAAAGTAAGAAAACACAGAAGAGAAATTAAAGGTTATGAAACCAAAATGATGGGCATTTTCTGGTTCTCTCCTGCTGATGTTCTTCAGGGCTGTCCTTAGGAAGTAATGAAGACTCATTGCTCAGTTTTGGGCAGAGATGGATTAATAATCTGTATTCTGCACTAACATCAGAGATGGGTCACACATAGCATCCACCTTAAGACCCAAACTGCAATAGGAACAGTTCTGCTCGTTATTTTGGGTTTGCATAGATTAAAGATTTGTGCAGCCTCCTTCTATTGCTGTAGAGCACAATTGTGCAACCTGAGTCACTTCAATCGTTCAGGACTACAATTCGCTTTATCCCAACCAGCTAATGGGTGGCTGGGGATGATGGGAATTTTAGTCCTAAAGAGCTGGAAGGCATCAGGCTGCCAATCACAGCTGTTGGGACTGGGTGTTGGTGGGCTGTGTTCCTCACTTACTCCACTCACACAAACACAAACAAGGATCTAGGATGTTGTCCTGATTTAATGAACATGATATCTCACACAGATTAAATTACTACTAGTGATAACAAATACATTATAGAATCAGAATTTTTGATCCCACACAGTGCTATATATGGCTAACAGAATATATTTTTGAATTCTTATAGCAATGGGTTCTTTTAACCCTTTGAGTGCCACAGTGGTACGCAATGCATTGCTTTGCAATGCTTTGTGTACCACTCTGACACTCAAGGGGTCCAGTGGGTATAGGGTTGACATTATAGTGGTCCCTAATGCGATGGCTGTAACTTTGGAAGTAGAGAAAAATGTGTATCTAAAGTTCACTTCTTTTCTTGCCCAAGATTAATTTTATAGATAAAGGTTGTGGAGAAAACTGAAGGATAATCTTAATCAATCTGTAATGAATCACAGAGGATCTAAGCGAGGAGATACAGAATGAGAAAGGGTCAGGGTAAGAGAGAGAAAAAGACAAGGTGGGATCCAAGGAAAGCAAGAGAGAGTGCCGGAGCAATAGGGGTCCGAAGCATGGGAGCGCAGAACTATCTGATTGGTTAAATAAATAAATGAAACACAGAAATGCAATGCATGTTCTGCAAGATGTCATTCGGGTCTTGCAAAATAGTTTTGCATGAAAACTACAAAAAATAAAATTACAGAGCAATTATGTTAATGTTTAGGAAGGATCAGTTTGACATGCCTCAGGAAATCGTTTCAATGTCTATGGCACATGTGATCTAAAACAAGATTGCATCCAGGGCCCTACAGAACACACTATAGTATTTGGCAGAATCATCCTCATTTCAGCATATCTTGCTCTCACTTTGTGTATGCACATAACTCCCACACCCTGACATAGTTGTTATTTGGGGGCAGGATAATATGATTTGCTGTAAAATATTTCTCCTATGTGTATGCCACTTGTGAGGTAAAGGAGATTGTACCCTTGGAAGTATAAGATTCTATAGATCATCTTGCTGCTATTATGTTTGTTAGGCTCATCCTCAGCTGATTAGCTCTGACTGACTTTTACTGAGGGAAAAGTTATCCAGTCCTGGATACTAAATACATGATTCAACAAAGTACAGGAGGAAAGTACATTTCAAAGGAGTAAAAATGTTAGGACAAGAGGCCATAATCTAAAACTAGAGGGCCAGAGGTTTAGATGGCTAGTAGGTAAGTGGAATAGTCTACCAGCAGAAGTGATAGAGGTTAATACAGTGACTGAAACTAAGCATGCATGGAATAGGCATAAGGCTGTCCTGAACATAAGACAAGACCAAATAAGGTTTGAGATTTTTACAGTAGGAAAAATGGACAGACTAGATGTGCTGAATGGTGCCACACAGACCACTGTGGACACATAGGGAATGGGGACAAGTGATGTGAGATTACTAGGGCAGGTTCCACTTGCCAGCAGAAGCAACACATATACCAAACATTGTGGGGGCTAGTTATGGTGCTGCTAGTTCCTCCCTGATCAACTGATTAATTTTCCAGACTCCATCCACCAACACCCAACACCCACCCTCCTCAGATCCCTTTTATAACATGTCTAATGGGTTTTTTTAATTGTATTTAGGATTTATTTTTGTATTAACTGTCCTCAATCCCAGTAAACAACCCCCCCAAAAAAATTCCCTGTTCCACTAGTACTTTCTCAACACCCCACCAAAACAGGCACCCTCATTCCCCTTGCATACTATGCCTTTGGGAAATAAAATAATATTTTGTATGTGTTTTGTGTAAATTCAATGTTCCCATTGATTTTAATGGAATGAGTTAGGTGAAAAAAGCTGAAAAACTGCACTTTTCGCTGGAAATTATTCACCAAGCGGTAAGTGCCATTATTCACCAATTTCAGCTTGCGAAAATTTTCACTCATCCCTAGTTCCCTCAGCATGTCATTCTGTGTTTGTTAGAGAGAAAGCTATCAGTATAAATTTTGAAGCTAATTAAGATAGGCAAATAAAGAGGGGCTGGAATTTAGTTTATGGAGTCTTTTGGGCAGGTCACTTGTTCTCTGTGTTAAGGGGCCCTGGGGGATTCTGAGGTAGTATGAAGGGAGAAAAGAGATTTACCCAAAATCTTGTTTGACCGTAAAGAGACAGACGGCTATGATCCAAGTTCTTTCCTGAGCTTCTTGTTCTCTGTGTTAAGGGAGTTTGAAGGATGTGTGAATGGAGAAAGGAGATTCACACAATATACCTAAAAATCTTGCTTGACTGAGAAGAGACAGGCAGATGTCCTGAAGTGGCTGTGCCTATCGTCATTAGTACTCTAAAAAAATTAAGACTGCAGTGAGTCATGACATTGGGAGAGAAAGCAGAAGCTGAAATCCTATTTACGTTAGAAACAGGCAAAGAGGGGAAGAAGCAATTGCACAGGGAGTGTGTTGTTTTTGTAGACAGTGATAGGAGCAGTTAAAGGAATAAAAAATAGTTTGGCTGATAGGTGAGAAATAGACAGGGACACTGTAGTGAGCTGTGACTGAGGCTAACAGATGATAGAAAAGACAGAGACGTACTGTATATTATACCATATTTCATAAGGAACAAGCAATCACAGTCAGTTTTGATGTGTATTATATAGCTACAATCCATATTACTTTTATAATGCCCAGCAAACATACTAGGGGGTAGTAGGAAAGGAGTAGCAGTAGTGCAGGGATGTCTTAGTAAAGTGGTAGTCCAAAAACTGACTGTATACATAGTTGCTGCAGCAAGTGCAATAAATGATGATGATCCTTCTCCTCCTGAGGAGTAGGGGTGGGTGAGGGTCCCATTGTGTTCCCACAAAAAAATCAGCAAAAACCATGTGGTTGTCCTCTTTTTCATCGGAAAATCCACCTTAAGCAGACCCCTTAAAATTTTTGCCTTTTTTGCCTACTGCAAAAATGTTTTAACTATTTTTTCAATGGCTACAATCTTCCAAATCATTTATGCCAAAATTGTGATGTTTCCAGGAGATGAAACACAAAACCAAGCAGCTAGACAGAGAGGGTGCTAGGCTATTTTATTTAGTCAAATGAAGGAAGCAGAGACTAAGACTGTTGACTATCAGTATGAACAGCCATCTGACAAAAAAGGAGGAGCTGGAAGGACTATAATAGGTCCAGTGAGTCGGAGGTGGAAGTGACCACCACCAGCAGCGAAAGGTCTGGGAGCCCTGATTCCCCAGATCCAATTATGCCAATTCCCACAACATCTGGGGGATGTATAAGCAAATCAGCAAAGGCACATGAAGTGGGTACCAGCATGAGCAGGACAGGTCAGCTACCTGTACCTGCTCCTACTGCTGCCAGTTTGTATTCTGATACACAGGAAGAGATGATGGCAAGTGTGACAGCAGGTGACCCTAAATCACACTTGCCATCCCCAAGCAGGTGCTTCCTGTGTCACACACAAAGGTGGGTGGTTGGTGTCAGGTTACATGAATCTACCCAATATTAGTGGAGTTTAGCCATCCATTGTTTAAACTCATACTATATTGTTAGATGTCCATTTGCGTTTGGATGTTTTCTCCTCGGTCTCTTTTTTGACCATTGGCATTTGCACTAATAAATATATTTTTGACGTTTTTATATATCATCATTGATTTTGAGCGCCAGGATATAAACTTTTCTATTTTTGTTTTTTTGAGAGTTACCTCTTAGGTAGAGGTAGTATTATATATCTTCTAGCAGCTTTTATATATAGGCCAAAGTTTTAATTTATGTATTTATTTATTGGGTGCACATTCCAGTTCTTCTTTTTCTTTTGAAAAAAGCAGAAAAACTGCATTTTTCACAGGAAATGTTATGGGTGTAACAGCACAGTGGTTCTCAACTCCTTTCCTCAGGACCCACTAACAGGCCAGGATTTGATGATTTCCTTGTTAGAGTACAGGTGAGATAATCAATGTGAATGAGCATCACCACACCTGTGCTCTAGCAGAGAAACCCTTAAGTCCTGGCCTGTTAGTGGGTCCTGAGGACAGGAGTTGAGAAACACTGCTCTAGCAGGTAGTGCCATTCCCCCAAGGCCATCTTGAGTGCAAGAACTTTTTGGTTACCCACATTGTAATTCCTCCTAACTGGACAGAACTTCTTTGAAAAGAAGGCAGAAGAGTAGCATCTGCAAGTGCGGGGAGACCAGACCTCTGGGAGAGGACTGCTCTGGCTACTATTTCTGAAACATCCACTTCTATGCCAAAGGCCATTTTGGGCCAAGGTGCCAAGGAAAAGTAGGCTTTTAGCAAATTAAATGCTGCCATATGCTTCTGGGGATCATACTGGCTAACAGGACAGAAGGAGGAACGGCAGGCGGGGGGGGGGGTTACTAGGGAGAATAGAGACAGAAGAAACAACTTGTAACAGTCATTGAGTAATTGGTAGCAGAGAATGAAAAGTACAACTCAGTTGCAGGTAAAAGCCGGATGATGGTGGCCACAGGTTTGCTGCAGCTGAGAACTAGTTAAGAGCAAAGCTAGACTATGAAGCTAGGTAGTGTTGTCAACTGAAAGTAGTTCACACAGATGAATACAGGACTAGGAGCTCACAAACAAGCTAAGCAGAGGTCAGGATAGGCAACAATCAAGCGTGGTCACAATACAAAACCAAGGTCATACACAGGAAACAATCTCGGCACTGAAACAATAGTCTGTAAGACACTATACTGCTGCACTAAATTTTATGTAATGCTTCTTGATATAGGCCTCAGAGGACATGTCCTGGAAACAGACTTGAAGACAGGCAAGAGCAGAGCTGGGATGAATGAAGCGGACGTATCCAGGTAAACAGACTGTGCTGCAGATAAGAGAAGAGCAGCAGTTTCTGGACTGGATTCTTACATCTGCCTCCAGAGTGGAAACTAGGTAGCCCAGCACCCTCATGTACTCCCGCACTGTTGCATATGGTCAAGGTACTGCTTGAGACACCCGAAGAGACAATGACAGAATTATGTTGTCTGGCAGAGAAAACTTCACCAGAAGTATATAAAATCCAATACCAAAGAAGAGAAGGATCTGGGACAGGACCAGAGATTATTTCTTGAAATTGAGCACCCAAAAGTGTTGCTCCAGAACTAAAACACAAGTCAGAATCTAAAGGTGCAAAGTCTCTTTTCATGGAGCCCTCAATTAAAGTTTGTGTGAGCAGAGAGTCATAGAAATCCCTAGCGAGCTGATATGAGCTGAAGCCTGCCCAAAAAAGCAGAGCTTTAAAATGAAAATAGAATGCAAACCACAAGGAGCGCTGATGATCTATGTGAATATTCAAATAAGCCAAAAAATGTCCCTGGACACATGGCAGCAATGACAAAGCACAAGGAATTCATCTTGAACCAAGGAGCAAGCACAACACAGATGAATAGCTTTACGTCCAGACCATGACAGCACATGCTGCCTTTTTTAGGAATTATGAAAATGCATGAGTAGAATCCCATTAACCTTTTTTTGGGAAAAAGACAGGTACCAACACCTTTATATCCAGCAAATAGAAGACTTTGCTTGGGACCTTGAGGAACTCTGGAAATATAAAAGTAAAATTGGGAATGGGACTGGAAGTCTATGCAGTACCCTTCTGAATTTACCTGCAAAACCCACTGGTCCTCCACACTACATGGAAAGTCATAGAGGACTTTCTATTGCAGAGGTGGCCCAGTCCCCTTTAGTTATGTGGAGGGGCTTGTCAGCTTTGGGCTTCTGCAGAGGCTCCTTGCCTGACCAGGCCTACTTGGGTTTTGGGGTCGAATGTGCCTGGGTTGCCGAGGGAATTGGAGTTCTGGTGGGCGTAATGAAAACCATGCATCTTCCATGGAATTATAAAATGTTTCGTGAGGCAACAAAGTATTCTTGCCTCCAGTTGCATGGCTGGTAACCTTCTCCAATTCTGGACCAAACAGCTGTTTGCTCACAAACAGAAAGGACACCAAATACTTAATTTGGTCAGCTGATCAAATCTTAAGCCACAGAGTGTTATATGTTCCCACAGAGAAAGCTGATGCCTTTTCAGTTAACATAATGGTGTCAAAGGCTGCCCGAGTAAGATATGCATTAGCCTCAAGGAACTTGGATATAATTACCAAAATACCCTCTTTACATATGTCCACTTGGACAGCATACAAAAACTGATCCCCCCTAACAGCCCTAGCCCTAGTTGTCCATGCATTAGCTAAGGTAGAGTGTAAAGTGGCACCAGAGACTGTAAATTTTACATTCAGAATAGGATACAGGCACTTCTCTGCCAGATCCTTAATAGCCACGACTATTATCAATTCTGCATTCTTAACAAGGTGAGACACTTGAGGTCCATTGTAGGGTGGGTATCCCACTGTTCTAAAGCTTCAGCAGAAAAAGGGAGATACACCGAAGAAGGAATAGCTTACTGTTAAGGTGACCATCTTTCCTCCAGGAGAATCTGGTGTAGACAATGGAGAGGAACAAAAATGGTGACCTCCTTTTAGCATCTTTTAAAATATCAGCGGTAGAAGAAGAAGAAATGCAGGATGGCCCAGGGACCAAGAGTCCCTTTTAATAGGTGAGCAAATTAAAGCCTTATAGAATGCCAGCTCCTATTCAGCAGATGAGGGCCCCAGAGATTTTATGGGGGTCATAAAATTCCCCAGGTTTGTGTTAAAGCAATAAATTGGAAAAAAACGGGTTATGGGAACCTTTGAAACCTTAGTAGCTTTAGTCTTGCCCATATCTCCTTTAGGCTCTGACATAGCAATGAGACCCCCTTAAAGTTTGAAGTAAAAGAATAAACATAGAATAAAAATACTTATATGTAAAGGTACTTATCTGACTGTAAAAGGTTAATATCAAGTGAGGAGGACAAGGATAATTCTAGAAAGGAAGAAGGTCAGCATAGGACCACCTATTCCCCTGCCAAAAAATGGCATGGTGGCTCTCCAGCCATTGTTAAAATTCCCCCCTCCCTGGGACAGGAGATGCTTCAGTAGTTAGACGTGTTAGAAGTCCCACCAGCCCCATTACAGCCCCCAAATATAAATGGAGGCAAGACAAGTCCTATAGAAGAGTTCTGTCTTCTATCAAATATGGCTGCCATTCATGCCCATTCTTAACCATTTCAGTGCCAGAGGGATACGTAACACATTGCAGAGCAATGCGTTGTGTACTCCTCTGGCACTGAAAGGGTTAAAGACACCATGACCCCAAAAAGTATGTAAAAGTTAATAAAAGTTAGCAAAGAGTTACTGCCTCAAGAGGACTGGGTTCAAAATAAAGAGAAAGTCCAAGGACATTAAGTTATAAAGTAAAAAAGGCAAGGAATGACTTGCCATATAGGCAGTGCAAGGTTTAAATTATATCCCACCATAGGAACAGGGAAATAAAAATGTATAGGAACACAAAAACATCTCATTAGACATTTCTCTATATGTGCTGCCAAAGTACCACCACAGAATGCTAGTCAGGCTCCAACCCCACAAAGAGGACTTTGGTTGCCATACAAGGAAACATGGGCATAATCACATACCTGTGCACTCTGAGTGAGACAATCCATTTTTTAAGCTTTTGCGATCCTATATACTGTAGCAGGCAAGAAAGCTGCTCAGAAAAAGACATGGGAATAAGTCTGATAATGCAAGTCATACTTTAACCAACAATATTTAAGTGAAAAACAAATGTATCATGTCTTGGAAAATTAACTGAAAATAAGAAGGCAATGCCTTGGTGGAATTAATTTTGTTTAACCCCCCCCCCCCGTTCAGTTAGTCAGAATTTTGGTGAAAATGTTCGATTTTCTGAATACATCCCCAGTCATAACACTTACCTTGATGTTGGAGGACCAGCTATGTCCAGAATCAGAGAAAAATGATCAGGGACTGGCTATTATATGGCCATCCCTGTTCAGATTAGTTCATATTAGTTTGATGCAGTTTTTTTTGTTATTTCTAGGTTAATCTATTTTATTAATAATTGTAGTCTATATTTATTATTCTATCCGGTTACTCACACACATTCATACACTATGTTATACACATGTATTATGTTATTAGATTTTTTTGCTTGCTTTCTAGTTAAGTAAGTTATAAATTAATGTTATGTACTTGGACTTTATATGGGGGAAGCTTGAGTATGATCGACATGTGTGGACACACCGCTTGTTAGTTATAGATGTTATTGAGGCTTATATCATTGGATTACCTTGTGTTATGATCAGGCTAGGTGTGCCCAATGTAAGCTGTTTGAATTAAGCTTTGCAGAGTAGGATCCCCACAAAGATAGTACAGACTGCTATTAATATAAAAGAACACAAAACAACAGACAACAAAACAGGGAATACTGCTCAGTAGACCTCAATGAGCCAGTTACTAGAGTGCACTGGCTTGAAAGCATGGCTAGCTAGCAGGGGTTGTTCTAGGGAAGCCTTGCTGCAGCCTAGACCATTTTAGAGAGACAGCTACTCACTGAGTCTGGAATCAGTATGTGTTGCCTACCGGCAATACAGCTGTCTCTGTTGTAGTACTGGAACAGGAACAGCCAGTCATAGACTCGCAAGGGTTGAACCCGACAGGAGGTCGATGAAGCTGAAATCGATAAAATTAGTCAACAGCATAGAACTCAAGAAGGTGGATGAGAGCGTCAAACTCAACATAAGGCACAGGAGAGCCTCCGGAGTCGGAGTAAGAGTAGTCAACAAGCCAAGTCGGTAAAAAGCTATCATACTTTTGGCTTTCTGATCTTGTGGCCCATTATTGGAAAAAAAATGAATATCCCTATTCTAGGATAATATATTGTATCACAATCTCTCTCTTTCTCTCCCAGTAGCTACTGCAGTGTTATTTTATGGCAATACTCTACAGGATAGCGTTGGTTTGGCTTCACAGCTTTCAGTAAAATAATAAAGCAAACATCAATTTTTGGAGCACCTGTGTTGCGCCACACCTCAGTATATCCATACTTGCCCCTCTAGATCTTGGATCCTGTAATGGAGTGCAGCTGTGTATGGATGGTACACACGTACACAGTATTTTAAGCTACATCAGATTTTTTGTTGGTATCTGTCAGTCTGACATCACTCAGTCTCTGGATTATTATTACTTTTTACTCACTTTAACACTTTTTTGGGTTGATTAACTCTCCCTCTACATTCACACAGAAAACAACCTGTGTTGTATTGCAACACTTCCATAAACAAACAGCTCACTTTATTATTTTTTGTTTTAGATAACATCACAACAAAGCACAGTATGCTCCATCCTCTCCCATTCACAGACTTACAACCTGTGGGATGCTGAAACCTTTACATCTAGCAATGTGTGTGATGCTGACAGTTCAATATTAGCATCATGGGATTACTCACTGTGTTGGGGAGAAATTTAGGACTACCATTGACTTTAATGCACTACATACAAAAAAAGCAGACTATCTATACTTTTCACTGAAAAATTCCTACTTGGTGGAAAGTGCAGTTTTTTTCTTGCTTTGCCTTTGTGGCTGTAAATTTCACCCATACTTAATCTCGCGGTCATATTTCCAAGATTTGCTGTTACAGATTTCATACATATTCACAAAGTTTCAGTAATTATTTTTTACTCATGATAATACATTTGACAATTGTTCCCCCAAAAGACATAGGGACATTTTATTACAGAAAACATAAAGTAATGTCTGTTAGTAGTGTTAGCATACATGAAGACTCTCAGGGTTTGTACCTGAGACTTAGGGTTTTGACTCAAATCTCAGGTTTTTGGAGATAACAGCAACATTCCTGGGGTGATACAGTCCAGTGTTACATACTATGTGATCTGTTTCACTTAACTGCTTGTGTAGTATCTACATTGGTGCCATTTTTACCAGAAGGGCAGAGGGAGAAGTCCTGCTTCTCGTGTGTGTGTGTTGAAGCTGTGAGATTTCTAAATTATCGTATCTTACAGGTTCTTTGAAGACTGATTGTAGCACCACTAGTTTACAGCAATCAGGAGCATATCACCTATAATTTACATAATGGGGAGTAGTAAGGGTGAATATTTTATAGATCTTGGGGTTTTGGAAGTTCACAAATATGAGTTAAAGCAAGTCACAAAATACCCAGGTTTAAATTGCTTTAAACATCTGTAAAGTATACCTAGTTCATCCACAATTGTTAATTCAAATAATTGCACTTATTTCTCTCTTCTCTGTCTCTTTATATTGAATACTTTATTTAAAATGATTCTCAGCTCCCTACTCCTAAAACTATATATTATGGGATTAGACAATGGGGTCAATACTGTATAAAGTAAAGAAAGGACTTTGTTCATATAAATTGATTGCCCTTTGGAAGGAAGCATGTACGTAGTTATTAATGTCCCATAATACGTACAAACAACTGTCAAGTGTGAGCTACATGTTGAGAAAGCTTTTTGCCTCCCAGTTGTGGAGGAAATCTTGTGGATGGCATTGGCAATATATATGTAAGTAATTATAATGAAGATAAATTGGAAAACACCAATATGTACTGCTACTACTGTTGTTTGTATTTCCACTATGAATGTATCAGAGCATGAAAGTTTCAGAAGAGGAGCAAGATCGCAAAAGAAATGGTTAATTATATAAGTGCCACAGAACTCCAGTTCATATACAAAAAGAGTTATAATTAATGATACAACAAAACCTATTATCCAGGCCCATATAGCCAGGTGGAGGCAAAGCTTAAGGTCCATAATGTTAGAATATCTCAATGGGTTACAGATGGCCAGGTACCGGTCATAGGACATCACTGTAAGTAAACAGCATTCTGTAACAGTTGAAACTCCAAAGAAGTAGAACTGGGACATACAGCCACTCAGTGAGATAAGGCCCCCATCTGCTATTGTAACATACAGCATGTTTGGGATGACATTTGTTGACAAGATAATATCAGACAGGGACAAATTTCCTAAAAAAAAGTACATGGGGGAATAAAGATGGTGACTGGATGAGACCAGTGTGATGATTAGAACATTTCCAGTAAAAGTTGTCAAATAAATCATAAGGAGTACAACAAAAAGGAGGCTTCTGAAGTTGTGAAGATCCTGGAATCCAACAAGCATAAATTCTGTTACTATTGTTTGGTTATCTTCTTTCATTGTCTGCAATCAAGATCATGTATTAACTTCTGCGCCATTATACAAAGACATGTATTATATATTATTAATATAGGTACATACAGATGCTCAGATGCTTATGTACTAAGATGAGTAGAGCACTGCATCTTCTCCATAGGGGACAAGTACAATTTTGAAAACTCATTGATTTAAATGTGGCCCTTAACTCCTTGAAAGCTAGTGAGGTCTCCATGATTTACAAAGCAGGTCTTTGGGTAACTCTCTAGCAGCCAAGGGGTTAAAAGTCTGATTTCAGTGAATGGGAATTCATTTTAGTCCCCTATGGGGCAGTTGATGTGCTCCAACTGCTCCAATGCTACATAGTACATCAACCTCAGTGGATTGTATTCCATTGCTGGTGATAAATCACAGAATTTTGTCTCAAAAACCCCAATTATATCCTACCAGGATACATCTGTCACCTGCAATTGTATCTAGATCAGTAAGTATACAACAGATTCCTTCAAACTTGATAGCAAATTTGCTGCAAAACCTCATGGGACCATTAAGTATCATTATATGATAAAATGTTGTTCAATCCCCGCTGGCTTCCAGATGCACGTTCATATACGTGGATACTATGCTTGCTCCGTGTCTATATTACATCAGATGTACTGTTGCTCTAGTGGCTGCAAGGCTTGTAGATTGAATAATATATACCACTGATGTCTAGTTTGATATAACTCTTTTCTTGAATGTCAAGGCCAATTCAATATATAGAAAATAATAATTTGATTATAATGATTTAATTTACTTTGTATCGAGAGCTCTGTCAGAAATTCACAGATATCTTTTGTACCAGAATATATATTAAGACAAGTGGTATGTAGTAGAAACAAGTACAGAACTGGATTTACCAATAGGCAGTGTAGGCAACTACCTAGAACACCAAATTTTGAGGGGTGCCTCAGCTGTACTGGCCACACCCACATTCTGAATTGTGAATGGAGTCAGAGCAATCTCAATATCACTTCATCTTTTTTATACTCCTTTACAGGCTATTAATTCCTTGGATGCTAAATAGATCTCCACACATTCCAGGAAACAGTGGATGGGATTGTGGGCAGTGTCGTGAGAGAAAGTATAGGTGTGGCTATGGTTAGAGCTAATGGCACCTAGAGTGCCTTGCCTAGGGGCTTCATGGATCTAAATCTGGTCCTGAACAGGTAACAAACGGTGTAATATAACTTCTAAGATTCTTGGGAATAAAAGAATAGATTAGCGATTCTGGATCAAACTAACTGCATCAAAAGGAAAAAAAAACAAAAAAAACTTTCTATTGTTTTAAATTGGGCTTTTAACACCTTGAATGCTCCCAATGTCTTCTGTTCCATAAAGTAATGCAATGGAAAGCACTCTAGCATTCAAATGGTAAAAAACACATGTAAATCAATGGAGATTTTGTTAATGTTTTACTTTGAGGCTGTTGGTTTACTCTAAATATGTTCCTCTTTACTTTTTTTCAAATGCATATTAAAGCTATAAAACTGTAATAAAGGCAATATTTTTTATATTGACACTGGATGTCATTTTGTTTGGTCAGCCAATGCTTATAAACAATTACCCAGAACATATTTCAAATAGGTCATGGGATAACATTGGGTGACAGCCCAGTTCTGCATAGAAGGATGTGAAGAAATGAAGTTTCTCATAAAAAATAAGATAACATCTACAAACTGTACCTTTTATAAACAATTCTTGACACACAAAATAGGCATATTTCCCAGAATCATAATTCAGCTGATCATTCAGTGACCAATGACCAACTCCTCTATCTTTCAAGCTTCCAAATTTCAATTAATGTACCACTAGTCTTTTACTGACCTGCGCCACAATAGCTGGAACTCTCAGTGGCATAGCTAAAAGCCACTGGGTCCCGGTGCAGAAATTGCTGCAGGGTCCCCCCCCCCCCCCCCATCTTCACATTGCCCCATGTCTATCTCCTACCTCCATCACCAGCTCCTGTGCGGTAATCAGTTATGCAGAGCACTGGGAGATGATGTCATCTCCCAGCACTCTGCATTACTAGAGCGCCGGGAGATCAGCTGAACTGCTGCGGGCAGGGGCTGCGGGCGAGTGCTGATGGGTTCGCAGAGGGTGGCCGGGCCCCTTGGAGTGATAGGCCCGGTCTCAGGTGTGACCTCTGCAACCCCTATTGTTACACCACTGGGAACTCTCCATCCAGTCATGTAGAACACCATTGAAGCCCCAATTCAGTTAGGCCTCGATGCACATATTATTGTAGGCAGAAAAAACTATTTTTGGTGGTTTTAAAAGCACAGTAAGCCATTCAAATGTACCTACTACAACACAAGTACATAACCCAAGCATCCAAAGGTTGAAATTAACCCCTGCAAAGCGAAGTAAACACACCAACAATGCCTAGACCATTCAGACAAGTCACAGACAGCCAATAAGAACCCAGCAACCCCACAGGGACAAGGGTAAGACAAAGCATCACAACATAAGCCATCCCAATACACCCTGGAACAACAGGGGTTAACACACAACACAACATGCAGAGCTGTCAACACATACACACAGACCTGACAGGTACATACCAATTACAACTAATCACACCACCAACCAGAGACACACCAGCAAACACTTACCTGGTTAACACACACCTTACCATTGGTCAATTCCGACAACATGACTGCTCCTGGACAACACCTAACTACTGTTTAAATGGACAGTTTGCCCATTACCAGACGTATCATGAAAGTGAGACCACTCAGGGAGACAGAGGTAGACAGACAGAGAGACAGATCACAACCAGTTTGTTCACATACATATAACTGAGAAGACAGCGAAGGCGTGCAAGAGCTAGGGCTTACCATCCTCCCCCAAGCACACCTGTTCAACAACCTTCACCTGCTGTAAGTGATGATGCTCAAACTGAAGAGCCACTTAGAAGACCATCCTCACCTGGAGGACAGCACCTGCCAGCAATTTCATGGGTATTGATTCACATACTGATGATGTGTGTGGTCAGGGTCCCAGCCACACATACATATGTCTGCTTGCCATCCCCTTGCTCAAAACCTCATTTCTTCATGACGGCTAGATAACACATTGCCAAGCAATGGATAATTTACTACTTTTACAATAGAAGAGGTTAACCCATTGAGTGCCAGAGAGGTATTCAACACATTGATGAGTAAAGTATAATGATGGTTCAACAATAGCATGACTGTTGTGTTTACAGTGCAGATTCAAATCCTGTCAACACTTCCTACGGGTGTCCATGGCATGACCCCTCATGGGACAGAGGAATATCCCAGTGACATGTTGATTCCACGTCCATGAAGATCACCTGTTGCTGTTATATGTCACTTACAACCTGTGAGCATCTGTTATATGTTTTGTACAAAAATAACATGTTGATGCTCTACTGTATTGTACAGCATCAACATGTTATTATTGCCCATCTAAATCGAAATACGTCTGGTATTGGTGTATGAGAATCCATAATTATAAATAGTTGAGAGTTATGTTTATGGTACCTTACAAAGGCATTTTCACAACACATGCTTCTAGACATGAATACTGTTATCATTCATGGTGTTGGAGATGTATTGATAGGTGGAGATACAGTAAGAGGTGAGGAGGAGGTGATAAGGTTGAGAGAACGCCTCCAATGATCTCATATCTCCAGTTATCACGTACTCTCATGGAGCGTATGTTGTATGAACCCTCTATGAACCCTCTATTGAACAATATTGGTCATGTGCACCATAGGAAAACATTTGACCTGGAGATGTAAGATCATGAGAGAAGTCATCACTACCTATTCAACTGTTCATCACACATTACTGTGTAACCCCTCCCCCTCGGACCATGCATGGTGTGAACACCTGAACAGACTAGTGGTGTTCTACTGCAGCTGTCTCATAGGAAAACACTACACTGATCGCAATGGTTAACCTGGGATGGCCAGTTGTTTGGTGTGATTGATTACCTTTCCCTCATCAGAGTTTTAACTCAGATCATATCTTTGACCTGATGATCTATCCTGCAAGTGCATCAACAGACACACCTTCATGTTGTTTGGCTTTGCAATGTGGTCTGTGAGTTGAACAAGAGTGTCTGTATGTGATGTGTGTGCTCCCCCATGCTGCAACACCCTAATAAACCATTAATTGTGTATGAGCTGTGTTCACTACATTGCTTTGCGATGCATTGGAGACATCTCTGCCACAGTGTATGTGGTGTGTGTGCCATCCTATTGTTCAATACCTTACAACCAAGTTATATGTGCATGAGTTGTGTTCACTGCATTGCTTTGTAATGCATTGAAGACATCTCTGCCACTCAACCTGTTTGGATCCAAAACATACATGGACAGGAATTTAATAAACAAGTGTCTATTTATTGGGAGGGGGGGACAGATTGGCCTTATTTCTTATTTTTGGCGGGGCTTTGGAAGGGGCTGCAGGGGTGGAATCCCTCACACTCTGGCGGGTGAACCTTGGTGGTCTGGTGGCTTCGGGTGGTGGTGCAATCCTGGAAGGGGAGGTGTTTGATGACCCCTCAGTTGCTGGGATAATGTTCTATTTCTTTCCCTGTCTTACTTTGATGATGGACTAGCCAGAAAACATCCTGGAAATAGAAGTTCATTGAGCTTAATGTAGTTGTCATAAAAGTATAAAAAAATAGGTTGTGATGACAAAAATATTAAAAATAATTGGCAGTTTGACTTTTCATATTATGCATTTGCATAATATGAATGTCAAAATAAAATGTTATTAATCCCTTTAAGTCCCTATTTACGGTTTCCATATTAGAACATCTTCCTACCAAACTCCATCTTTCATCCTAACAAACCTCTCTCATACATCCTCCCTCTTTCCAAACTTCCTCTGTCTTGGTAACAAACCTATATCAGTCATCCTCCTTCATATCAAACTCCGTTGTTCTCCAAGCAAACTCTGTCATTCCTCCTACCAAACCTCTCTCAGCCATCATCCCTCTCACCAAACCTCGATCACTCATCATAGCAAACCTCTCTAAGTCATCATCCCTCCTAACAAATGCCATACAATTTTTGGTTAGGAGGGTGGATGACCGAGAAAGGATTGGTATGAGGGAGGATGACTGATAGAGGTTTGCTATGATGAGTAGGGATGGGCAAAAATTCTCACCTCAAACTGAAATTGGTGAATAATGGCACTTCCCACTTGGCAAATAATTTCCTGCAAAAATCAAATTTTTACTGTTTTTTTCGCCTAGCTCATTCCATTGAAATCAATGGGAACATTGAATTTACACACAACACATAGTAAATATTATTTCATTTCCCAAAGGCATAGTATAAAAAGGGAATGAGGGTGCCTGTATTGGTGTAGTTTGGGGAAAGAATCAGTTGAACAGGGAATGTTTTTTTTGGGTGTGTTTACTGGTATTGGGGGCAGTTAATAAAAAATAAATCCTAAATACAATTAAAAAACCCATAAGAAATGGTATAAAAAAGGCCTGAAGAGGGTGCCTGTGTTGGTTGGAGGAGTCTGGGGAAATAATCAGTTGAACAGGGAATTTGTTTTTTGGGGGGTTTCTTGACTGGTATTGGGTGGACAGTTAAAAAAAAAAAAATAATTAAAATAAAATAAGAAATTTGTATGTGACTTGACAGAGACAGGGACCCCCTGACATAAGCTGCCACTGAGGTAGATGGATAGTTGACATGACAGAGTATTTTGTAGAAGATGATTTGTAAGATTTGTTGTTAGAGGCCCAAGCCCTGAGGAAACATTGATTTGTAGGACTTAGACTTATTAGAGGCCCAAGCCCTGAGGAAACATTGATTTGCAGGAATTAGACTTGTTTGGCGCAAGCCCTAAGGAAACATTGATTTGTAGGACTTAGGCTTGTTAGAAACACCCCCCAAAAAATGTTTATGTTTTTGTAGGCAGGTCATGTCATGTTGGCCAGTAGCCACTGGCCATTGTCAAATTCCTTGATGTAGATGCGGAATTTGCGACTGCTGTTCTTGCTGCTGCTGCTGAGTTGTTTATGCAGCAGGATGATTAGGCAGCTCAAAGGGAATGGGATCAACAACAGCAGTAACATGGGTGATGGATGATGAAGGTTACACTTGCCACAACTAGCTCTAGTGATGTGTCTGAGGCAGTAGCAGCACAATAAGTAGCCCCAGTATATGTGGAGAAAAGAGGAAGTTGGCTAATAATTCTTCTCCTCCTGTCCGTCCTCCAAAATCATGGGTGTGTTGTTATTAGAATAGAAAATTTCCCTTGAGAGCAGAAACTGTGCCTCCCATCAGCAACTGCAATATGCACAGTGTCTGTGATAAATAACACCTGTGAGCACAACTGTATTCAAATACCATGACCCCAGAACCCAAGTACTTCCGCTGTCACTATTCCCCTTGTCCATACCCCGCTAAGGACACATGACAACTTGCAGACAGTTTAATAGTAATGAAGAACCCTCCCTGCCACCATCTTAGAATATTCTGCAGGATGGAATCTCCTCAGATGCCACTTGATGCCCTGCTTGTGATTCTCCTCCACCACACTGCTACTGGTGGTAAGTGCACCACACATTGTGCAAAGGGTGGACATGAATTGAACATCCTAACATCTACAGAGTGGCTATCATTTGGTGGCAGAGATAATGATGAACGAGGTCGGTTGGCATAAGATGTAGTTACCCTAGAGGAAGAAAGTGATAGCGAGCTAGTTGTTTCGCTTGTCACTGAACTTCCAGCCTCTGCCTGGGTTTCTCTATTCTTCCTCCTCTTTGGTCTCCGCCTCACCTCTTGTTGACTTTCTGGAGAGTTAGGGGTACAGCAACAGCAGTGCTCGATTTCTGTGGTGGGTATTTTTGGCTTTAACATGCTTGACATAAATGTCATGGTGTCTGTGTGTCATGTGTGTTATCAGGTCATCGTGTGTTCCCTCCTTTCCTCTCCTCACTGACTTGTCACAAATTGTGCACAGTGCCGTTGGTGATGACTGCACTGTGCCTGCCCCAAGAGAAAAATATTCCCACACCCAGGACTTCAGGGGGTAGGGATAGGGAAAATGTGGAAAAGAATGGCTTCTTTCTTCTTCTCCTCCACATTCCTCTTCACTGGGTGGGACAGAGGATGATGTTGCTGCTGTTCCTGCAACTGCCTCAGAATCAGCACTGCAACTAGACCAGGAGTAGTGCTGCTGCTGGCAAGAGGAACCTGTCCTACTCCCACATCACTTGTTGGCCCCATTCCAGCTGTGTCCATGGGGGGTCTGTGGCACACTAGCCTGCTCCTCAGCATACTGTTGTCCTTGCAACTCAGAAGCAGCAGGAATTAGAGCAGTTGCAAACTCTGCAAATTCCAAAAGCTCACTGCTGGTGGTGGTGATGCCCATCATCATCCATGTCTCCCATTCCTTCTCAGTTTGGGCTAAAAAGGCCATCAATGTCTCTTCCACCCCAGCTTCTCCACCATCATCATCACCACCACCACTAGTCCCTCCATGCTGCTGCTCTATTACAGACATCTCATTGCTGGTTGGAGGAGGTGACAAGAAATGTGACAGAATGTCCCCTAATGTCACACTTTCCATTTCTTGGTGATGTGAAGAAGGCAGACTGGCAGCACTAGCAGCAGACACGAGCAGCTGATCTGTGCTCCTGATGGTAAGGGCATTATTGCTGCGCCTGCTATCCACCAGTTCTAGCTTCTTCTGGATCATGTTCGACCTGCACATTGCCATGGGTGAAGGGGACTCCCAGGGCCAGGGGAATGGTGTTGGCCCCCTTGATCGCTAGTCTGGATGCTCTCAATTGCTTCCCCTACATCTCCTAACAATAGTCCCACTGGCTGCTTCACCATTACTGTTACTACTGCTAACGCCAACCACAAAAATTTCAGCCCCTGAGGCAGCATGTCTGACAGCAAGCACAGCACTAGTGGCAGCAGGGGCAGCAACATCTGACAGCAGGCACAGCAATGGTGGCAGCAGGGGCAGCACGTCTGACAGCAGGCAAAGCACTAGTGGCAGCCGGGGCAGGACATCTGCCTTCCTCAATTTTACAAAAAGATCACAGCAGAACAATACAACATGTCTACCTCGCTCTGTAGCTGCTTCTGTTGTGTTTCACTTCCGCAAATAAGTCATGTTTTTATAGCGAATAGGCGAGAAACACATAAATCAATGGGTGAAAACTTTCTAACCATTTTGGCCAATGGTTGAAAAATGGTCTGTTATACAGCCCACTGTCCAGCGAAAAAGTGGACAACAAAGTGGTTTTTGAGGATTTCTTTGTGGGAACATGACAGGACCTTTCACCCTCCCCTAATGATGAGTGATCAAGCTTTGGTGGGAGGTACGATGACTGAGAGAGGTTTGGTAGAGGAATGATGGCGTTTGGTATGAGGAACAATTGAGTTTTTTTATGAGGGTGGATGACTGAGAGAGGTTTGTTACAAGGACAGAGGGGCTTTGGAAGGAGGGAGAATGTTTGAGAGTGGTTTGTTAGGAGGAATGGCTGTTTTGGTAAGAGGAATGATGATTGATAGAGATTTGGTAGGAGGATTTCCTAATATGGACACCATACCTATTGCAGATCTCTGTGAACTACAGGGCTAGGTGACAGAAGCCTTTTACTAAGTGTTTTTGGGTGATTGATATCCCTTCCATTCAGTCCAATGTTGCTAAATTTGGAATTGCCAACAATGGCCATCAATAGAGAAGAAAGCAATCTCTCATAAGCACTCAGTGAAACTCTGATGTCACCAAATTGCAGGTCATGGAAATCTGCAAGAGACAATGCATGCATATTATGACATTTTGGGCTAGATTTAAAGGTTTGCATTAAGCCAGCCTCTAAGTAAAAAAGGCACATCGGCCGCAAATAACACATGACCTACGGTGGATTTATAGGTATGAGTACAAGAATAGCTATTGCGCGTAGGCACAACAAAAACACGTAACACAAAAACCTGCATCGCACCTGTTTTCGCATCCCAAACACCCGTTAAAACACAACTTAAGTCAAAATGTAACATTACGGCTGGCGTTGGCTAGCAACCCTGATAGATGCACAAACAAAATTCAAACCTACAGCCAATCCCAAGGCCCCAAAGTATCAAAAATGTTCAAATACATCTATATATACCCCAAAATAATGGCCACACCTTGTCTGTGTTTCGAGTTTTGGCGAGCTAGATCACAGGACCCAGGAGCGGAGGATAGCGTTTAGAGCAAGGGAGAGAGGAGCTGGATGTAGAAGGAGTTTTGATTTTGGAGTCTGCACTTAAATAAACACATATCAAACACTTTACACATTTTTTAAACTTAATTTTTACAGTGTGAATCTGTGAGTGAAAGAGTGTGACAGAGAATGAGTTGGATCGAATGTGTCTGTGAGGGCCTGTGCGAGTGCCTGGGTGTGAGTGGGTGAGTGATGGCTGGGAGAGGAGGACAGGAGAGAGGGATAGGGAGAGTAGTGGAGGAGGAGGAAGGAGAGCAGGACATCCCTGTTGAGAGTAGGAGTGGGAGAGGGAGATCCACAGGGCAGAGGGGGAGCCAGCCCAGAAGAGTAGGCACACAAAGGACAGGGACAGAACCTGAAGTGGGACGAGGGGTACATGGTGGGGACCACCATACACAGGCAGGGGCAGTGCAGGCAGGGCAGTCTGGTTCAGACTCCTCGCAGGCCGGAGGTGAGGAGGAGAGGATCAGGGATCCCCGTTATACTGATTAGGAGAACAGGGCCCTCGTGGAGGCTGTGCTGAGAGGGAGACCATCTTGTTCCCGAGGGAGAGGGTCCCTGGCCTGACTGTGAGGAGGAAGGCTGAGTGGAACCAAATCTGCAAGTGGGTCAATGTGGTGGCCACCTGCAGGCGGGACGTGGACTCAGTGAAAAAGAGATGGGGAAACTGCAAAAGGCAGGTCAAGAAGAAGATGGGGAATGCTGCCCTGCACGCCCAAGGCACCGGAGGTGGTCCCCCTGTCCCTATCACCTTCAGTGGATGGGAGGAGAGGCTGTGGCAGACCTTGTCATCTACGTTGATTGAGGGGGTCCCTGAAGGATCTGACACTGGGGATGAGAGGAGCCTCCATACTACCGGTAAGTGCATCATCCCATAACCACACACCACATCAACCAACACAAGCTGCACACCCAAACACAGTCACACCTCAACACATGCCCATCATTCATCCACACAACTGCACCAACACAGCACCCTGAGGGTTAAAACAGGAAGCAAGACAAGGACAAATGTCAAGGTTCAACAAGACCCAAACCTGTCAGCTCCCTGGATAATCCTCATGTTGCTGTGCTGATCACACACAATACACACAAACCATGCTCAGAAAAGTGTTGTATGTTAAACATCAGAACTGCTCCAACACAATGTCACCCATGTACCCACAGGGAAACCAGAACATAACCCCTTGAGTGCTAGAGGGATTATCAATGCATCGCTCAACAATGCATGGGCAACCCCCCAGTACTCAAAGGGTTAACCAGGATAAAAACACAAGTCAATAGGCTAAAGATTGCATGCTACACAGGGGGCATTCACTAAGCGGTGAAAAAGAGATGATGGAGAGAAATGAACACTTACATACCCTCATTTCACCAATCCCAATGTTAGTCTATGGAGAATATTCAATAACATGAATCAAGATGCTAAGGTCACATTGTATAGACTCCATAGAAAACATTGCAAATGGGGAAATGAGATCACTGGAGAAGTCAGCATCATGTTCAGTTCACCAAGTCTACTTCACCACTTACTGAATCACAAAAAGGATGGAGCAGGTCACAAATCACAGTGCCACTGAGAATAACTGGTTGTATGTGCAACACACAGGCCTAAAACAACTCCACAGCATTAAAGGTGAAAAAGTAGGCCTTGGTGTTGTGCATGCAATCATTTACTCTAACTTGAAATTATATATCTCACATTTGATTCACACATGGATCCTCAGGAGTCCTGATGCCATGGATGGATGGTACACCAGCCACTCTTTGCAGGATACATATGTGAACCAAATTTGAACCATTGTAGATGGTCAACAACAGGCCATGAATTATGGATATCTATGATTGAGTACGGCTGTCTCACTCGGAAGGATGGATGGGCTCATCCAGAAAAAAAAAACATAGGCCTCAATCAAAGATATCCTTCAATACTGGCTTGATTGTTGGCCTTCAGTATTCAACTGGAACAGACCTCATGGACAGGATCCTGTCAAGTACATCAATCTCTGATTGCCAGGGTGGTATCCCATGCATCACAATGCAATGCATGGGATACCATCACGACAGAGAGTGAAATGTAAAATAATACAAAATCTTGCATTGTACGGGATTAACTGATAACATAGGGATGAATACCACTTGAATCCCACTGCAGATCTGTTCAAAAAAGATATGTACATAAAGAAAAACTGTCAGATATGTATGTGTATATGTCCCTAACAAATGGGTACAAGTATGTCCCAACAAGATGTGAACCCAGAGATCAGTTCAGTATGTGTGATTGCCTTACTGCCCATATATGTGCACCCATCACAAACTAACTCTTATTGATTATCATCAGGTTACACACACCTAGTATATTCCACCTTACTCAGATGGGATATAAGAGTATGTTTGTATTCATGATATCAATAAAAGTTAGTTTGTGATGGGTGCACATATATAGGCAGTAAGACAATCACATGTACTGAACGGATCTCTGGGTTCATATCTAGTAAGGATATGTTTGTACCCATATGAAAGGTACATATCCACATACAGATCAGACCATATTCCTTTCTGTGTACCTTGCACGGGATGGCAATGGTTAATTTTGTAGGCATTGTAAAAGATATGGATCCATGTTAGTCCTATCCCTCCTACCCTCATGGTTAGACAGATATTGCTGTATGTGACAGTTGGAAATATCTGTCATTTGACCACATGGAGGCTCTTCAGCAGAGCCAAAATTGCCCGATTTAGAGATGAATACGTCTTTGGAATGGTCTAAGTGTGCCTGGTTTGCAAGCATACTCTGTGGACCATTCCAATGAAGTATTCATCTCCAAATGGGGCAATTTCGACTCTTCTGAAGAGCCTCCGTGTGGTCAAATGACAGATATCTCCAGCTGTCACATACAGCAATATCTGTCTAACCATGAGGGTAGGAGGGATAGGACTAACATGGATCCACATCTTTTTACAATGCCTACAATATTACATCAAGGTGAAATTAACCATTGCCATCCTGTTAAAGGGATAGTAATACTCAAGATGTGAAAGGAAAAGCCCTGTTGTAAGGTTTCTCCCCAGAGTAAAACAATGTTATCCCCACTGCTGAAAGGTGTTGTATTCCAAAAGTCTCACAGTTCAAACTTGAATATTTCAGGGGCAATATCCCAGTGGCCTGAAATTGTACAGTGGCGCTGTTGCTACACCATCCTATGGACAGCTCTGATCCCAGGACCATGAATCTCCATAGGATGATGTATCAACAGCACCAGTGTACAATTTCAGGTCACTGGGATATTGCACCAAAGGAATTCAACTTGGAGCTGTGGTACGTTTTGAATGAAACACCCTTCAGCAGTGGGAGTACCCTTGTTTTACTCAGGGGGATAAACCCTACAACAAATATTTTTCTTTTCACATTTTAAGTATTGATATCAATTTCATCCTATCATGGCTATGTTTACTAATCACACAATCTCATTTCTACACACAGCTTACTGGCCTCCACAAAAGCAGGAACCCGTGGAGGAGGCTACCTCACCATCCAGTGAGGAGCATACAGAGGAGGGGACCAGTTGCTGGCCATGGTACTCACCACCCACACCTCCTCCACAGCTGTCTGCTACCCAACTGTCTGCAACTCCACCGGCTCTGACCCAACTGGCTGCACCTCCACTGGCTCTTACCCAACTGGCTGCACCTCCACCGGCTCTGACCCAACTGGCTGCACCTCCACAGGCTGCGGCCCAACTGGCTGATCCCCAACTGGCTGCTCTACCCCAGTACAGTGGCTGGATGCAACAGGAGGAGAGGTGGATGCATCCCACCACCTCCAGGAGCTACTACCCTCCAGGAGCACCACCACCACCGCCACCACCAGGGAGGTAATGGCTGCCAGGGACTCTGTCCACCACCCAATATGTGCCTTATTCCACACAGATGGACCTACCCTGCTGGATGGCGGATGGCTCCCCAGCATGGTCCCAATTATGATCCCAGGTGGGGGCCAAGCACATACCAGTGGCCAAGATATGACCCTTGGCCACTCGACTACCAACCCCTGGGCCTGATTTGGGAGCCCCAGCTCCCTCTACTGAGGGAAATATTCACTCCACCAACAGGACAGACATCATTGGGCAGCAGTGAGTCACTTGATGTGGTGGGCATATGCCCATCATCTGCACCAGCCACTACAATAGCTGTCACAGCAGCAGCAGCCACAGCACACACAGCAGCTCAGGACACAGCAGCTCAGGACACAGCAGTAGAGGACACAGCAGCACCAGGAACCCCACCAGCAGAGTCACCGGGCACATCCACCTCCAGCATTGCACAACCCACAGGATCAAGGAAAATGTCACAAGGAGCAGAAGGGAATCCAGGAGGAACACATCAAGAATCCAGGCAGGGATACATGCCCTGGAGTTGCAGCACACAAGACTGAACACACAACTCCATCAGCACCACACAGGGATGATGGACATGCTGGGGCAGGTGCTGATGGAGTTGAGAGACCACAACAACAGGGAGAACCTGCATGTAGAGAGAGTTCTGCGGTCCACAGAGGGGTCGACTGCACCCACCACTCCCTCCAGCGTGACACCTGAAGCCACACCTAGGGGTCAAAGTGTGACCAGGCAATCAGCCAGGGCATCCACCTCTGGCACCCAGTCTATGGTCTCTCCCAAGAAAAAAAAAATAAAATACCCAACTTGTCATGTTCCCCTCAATAAACAAAACATTGTGCTTTTGAATCCTGTCTGGTATGCTTTGTGTTTGGTGATAGCTTGGGTGGCAGAGTTGTCTCCAATGCATTGCCAAGCAATGCAGTGAACACAACTTCTGCCTAGGTAACATGTCTATGGGATGTTACAACATGGGTTCACACACACACTGTTGTACAAATTCAACTGGCAATCCATCCCTGGAGCCATATAACATGTGTTATATGGCTATGTTGTGGGTTGAATTTGAACAATACATACCCCTTATCACAACAACTGGTGCAACACTGAACATTCGTCTGCATCAATTGTGTTTAAGGGGTTAACCAATGAAACAGCTATTTGACTTAGTAGAGAACTAACAAGCAACACAGATGGAACATGCAGCAAAATAGTCTTTGATTATAACTCTTATTGTGAAACTGACTTACTGGGGAACCCAATGTTCACCAAAGGATTTCAATGTGTAGCACACACATTGAAATCCAGAGGTGAGCATTGGGTTCTCCAGTATGTTGAGTTGTTGTTTTACTAAGGTTGTAACAGACTTCACCAGTGATAACACTTGTCCACTTAGACTGGTTGTTTGTTGATATAGGTCATGTACTGAGATATGTCAAACTAAAGCTATCTCAGAACAATGATTATATTGAGCAATACAGAAACCATGAACATGAAATCACTGTGGAAGTATGTCCCCTGGATCACCTCTTTATCACTCCCAACACACATTAGTGTATCTCTGCCATCATCTGTTTTCATGAATACATCACAGAGTCCACTCACTGGCAAACAAGAGTGTACTCCTGTGATGTGGGTCATACCTTCCCATGAATGGGGGATACTCTAGCCTTGAGTGTGGTTACGCATTGATACATGTGTAATCCAACATTTCTTCATACAGACACAGACTGAATAGTGATGGTTCTTCTTTATTGTGTCTCAGAGTACATTAGAATGTACATGTGTTTTCTGGGTATATTTCCTATATGCATTAAACACTTGTATGAGCACACTAAATGTACTTTGAAACTAAATCTTAATACTTTATAAACACTACTGTCCTGCTCATGTGTTGTCCACAAGGTTTGACAACTCTGTAGATGAACATTCTAACTGTACAGGTTTGACACCTGGTTGTTAGTACACACATGAATTTGTGTTTTCTGTGTCTATATGAGAATGTTCCAGTAGAGGTTGCTGTGAACATCAGGTCAAACATTGCATCACCAACACAATCACTTGAAACACCAAGGGGTGAGCTTCATAGAAGTGTTGTCAAGACATCAGTCCAGTCACATGGAAGATCTTCTGTCCAAGGATGGATCATGCTATGGATGCCTGTGGGACAAGAAGGCATGATTTGGAGCAGCACCGTCAAACTGATCATCATGCAACAACCTGAACTTCCTAATCCCCTCAATCTTTTTCGTTACAGATGAGTACACAAACAATTGCTTTGTAATGAGTTGTGTACTCTTCTGTAACCCATTATGTAGAGAACTAAGGAAATGTGAAGCAGCTCTAAGGATATGTGCCCCTGACATGAATACACACATCAACAAGTATGTTCTGAGAGCTCCATGAAAATAGTGTATTTGGACTGCCACTGTGAGAGTGACAGTGGGAGCCCAATTTTATTTGTTTCATGGAACTATTATGACATATTTATTGATGTGTGTATTCATGTCAGGGCCACATATCACACACACTCACATGTCAGCATGGTGTCCCTGGAGATCTAATCCGAGTTTCATGACCTCTATGTTGTGTAAGAATACCACTGTAGAGCCATCCCTCTGCTGCTCTTCTCAGTTCCAGCAAACTACAGGTCCCATGTTGACTCTAATGGCCCTTTAATCCCTGATGTGGCAAATAGTGATGAGCGAGCACCCCAATGCTCGGGTGTTCGGGTGCTCTGACCGAGCGCCCCCTGAGGCTCGAGTGCTCGGCCGAGCACCCGAGCCCCATTGAAGTCAATGGGAGGACTCGAGCATTACACCAGGCACCCCCTGCTCTGATGAGGGGAGGGTGCCTGGTCCATAGGAAAAGGGCAGAAAAGGATGGAAACACCACAGAAATGGTTCAGGGACAGCATAGGGAGGATGTCTGGATGCATCTTGGACTCCAACATCGCTACTGGGAACGATCTTTCGCCCGTAGTACGCCATTTTTACAGACTGACCATAAAACACACAAAAAGGAAAATAAAAACGACTTTAGGCGAAAAATTGTTACCAAACAATATTTGCTGTATATTTACTTGTATATTATCTGCAAATTATCCCAAAAATTTCCTTGATTTTCTGAAGTGAGGCCATGATTAAGAGGGAAATGTGCGCAGAGGCAAATTATCCCAAAAATTTCCTTGATTTTCTGAAGTGAGGCCATGATTAAGAGGGAAACGTGCGCAGAGACAAATTCTCCCAAAAATTTCCTTGATTTTCTGAAGTGAGGCCATGATTAAGAGGGAAACGTGCGCAGAGACAAATTCTCCCAAAAATTTCCTTGATTTTCTGAAGTGAGGCCATGATTAAGAGGGAAACGTGCGCAGAGGCAAATTCTCCCAAAAATTTCCTTGATTTTATTGAACTGAGGCCATGATTAAGAGGGAAACGTGCGCTGAGCTGACCATCTAAAACATTATGGGTGAGGGTCTGCTGCAGAGCTGACCATCCTAAACATTATATGCGAAGGCCCGCTAGTGAGCTGACGCTATAAAACATTATATGAGAGGGCCCGTTAGAGAGCTGACCCAATAAAACATTATATGAGAAGGCCCGCTGGTGAGCTGACCTATATAAAAATTGTCAAACAGGGCCCGCTGGTGAGCTGGCCCTATATAAAAATTATATCACAGGGCCCGCTGGTTAGCTGGCCCTATATAAAAATTATAGCACAGGGCATATGTAAGAGGAGGAGGAGGATGAGAAGATTAAGAGTCAACCATATACCCGTTTTTTGGGTGGAAGGGGTGAATGGGAATACAGAGTATTCCCATCATTGTAAATAACATATATAAAGTGAGTTTATGTTCCCCCGGGGCTTTCCTCCAGTGGAGTGGACAAGTCAGGGGAAATCCAGGCCTTGTTCATTTTTATAAGTGTCAACCTATCAGCATTTTCGGTGGAAAGGCGGATACGCTTATCTGTTATGATGCCACCAGCAGCACTAAATACCCGCTCAGACAGAACGCTGGCGGCAGGGCAGGCCAGCACCTCCAAGGTGTAGAGTGCCAGTTCATACCACGTGTCCAGCTTGGACACCCAGTAGTTGTAAGGCACAGAGGGATCATTGAGGACGCTGACACGGTCTGCTACGTACTCCTTCACCATCTTCCAAAACTTTTCCCTCCTTGTGACACTAGGCTGCGCATCAGGGTGAGGGTGCTGGCGGGGTGTCATGAAGGTGTCCCACGCCTTGGAGAGTGTTGCCCTGCCTTTGTCGGAACTGCTGTGTGCTCCCCTTTTCTCCCCTTCTCTGTTGGCCAAGGTAGCACGTACTCTGCCGCCAGCGTTGTCAGATGGAAAATTTTGGAGCAATTTTTCAACAAGAACCTTCTGGTATTGCACCATTTTGCTTGTCCTCTCCACCGGAGGAATGAGAGATGAGAAATTCTCTTTGTAGCGGGGGTCCAGAAGGGTGAACACCCAGTAATCCGTGTTGTCTAAAATGCGTACAACGCGTGGGTCACGGGAAAGGCAGCCTAACATAAAGTCAGCCATGTGTGCCAGAGTACCAACAGGCAAGATTTCGCTGTCCTCACCAGGAGGATGACTCTCAATATCCTCATCCTCTTCCTCCTCTTCTGCCCACCCACGCTGAAGAGATGGAACTAATGTTCCATGGCTACCCTCTGTAGCGGAGGCAACCGTGTCTTCCTCCTCCTCCTCCTCCTCCTCCGCCTCCTCCAATTGTCGCTGAGAAGACGAAGTGAGGGTGCTCTGGCTATCACCTTGTGTAAGCTCTTCCTCCCCCATTTCCACCTCTTCCACATGCAAAGTGTCGGTTTTAATTGTGAGCAGCGAGCGTTTCAGTAGACACAGAAGTGGGATGGCTACACTGATAATAGCGTTATCGCCGCTCACCATCTGTGTCGATTCCTCAAAATTGCGTAAAACCTCGCAGAGGTCTGACATCCATTCCCACTCCTCACTTCTGATTACAGGAAGTTGAACGGAGAGGCGACGACCGTGTAACAGCTGGTACTCCACTACTGCCCTCTGCTGCTCACAAAGCCGGGCCAACATGTGGAAGGTGGAGTTCCAGCGCGTGCTCACGTCACACAGCAGCCGGTGAGCTGGCAATTGTAAGCGCTGCTGCAGCTTCAACAGGCCGGCCGAAGCTGTAGATGACTTACGGAAATGTGCACACACGCGGCGCACCTTGGTCAAGAGATCATGCACATTGGGGTAGGTTTTTAGAAATCGCTGAACCACTAAATTAAATACATGCGCTAGGCATGGTACGTGTGTGAGCTTGCCGAGCTCCAAAGCCGCCACCAAGTTACGCCCATTATCACACACAACCATGCCTGGTTGCAGGTTGAGTGGCGAGAGCCACTGCTCGGTCTGGTGACTAATCCCCTGCAACAGCTCTGAGGCCGTGTGCTGTTTGTCCCCAAGGCAGATCAGCTTCAGCACGGCCTGTTGACGCTTCCCCACTGCAGTGCTACACTGCTTCCAGCTACTGGCTGATGGGGGAGTGGCGCTGCGTGTAGAGAATTCGGAGGTGGAAACGGAGGAGGAGGAGCCAATAACGTAGGTGCTGGCGGAAACCCTGATGGAGGTAGGGCCCGCAATCCTCGGCGTGGGTAGCACCCGTGCCATCCCAGGGTCCGAGTCGCTCCCAGCCTCCACGACATTCACCCAGTGTGCCGTCAGGGAAATGTAGCGTCCCTGGCCACAAGCACTTGTCCATGTGTCAGTTGTTAAGTGGACCTTCCCAGTAACTGCGTTGGTCAGGGCACGGGTGATGTTACGGGACACATGGTGGTGTAATGCGGGGATGGCACACCGGGAAAAGTAGTGGCGGCTGGGGACCGCGTACCGAGGGACAGCTGCTGCCATCAGGCTGCGGAAGGACTCAGTGTCCACAAGCCTAAATGGCAGCATTTCGATGGCCAGTAATTTGGAAAGGTGTGAGGTTAGTGCTATGGCCTGTGGGTGGGTGGCTGGGTATTTTCTCTTGCGCTCAAATGCCTGGGGTAACGACATTTGGACGCTGTGCTGGGACAGGGAAGTGGATGTGGTCGCTGATGGTGCTTCAGATGGTACAGGTGCAGGGCGGGAGGTATGCGGGCCTGCGCCTTCGACAGGCGATTGGCCGGCACCGAAAACAGGGGAAGAGGAGGCAGTGGTGTGGCCTGCAGACACAGATGGGCGATCCAGGCGTTCCTCCCACTTATTACGGTGCTTGGATGCCATGTGTCGGATCATGCTGGTGGTGGTGAGGTTTCTAGTGTTCATGCCTCGGCTCATTCTGGTGTGGCACAGGTTGCAAACTACAATTCTTTTGTCGTCCGCACTTTCCTTAAAAAAACGCCATACCGCGGAACACCTACCCTTTGGCAAGGTAGATTTACGCAAGGGGGTGCTCCGTGGAACATTTGCGGGCCGGTTTGGTGCGGTCCGCCTTCTTTCTGTAGCCACACCACTGCCTCTTCCAGCCTGTTGCGGTGCTGCAGATGGCTCACCCTCAGGACTGCTGTCATCGCTCGGCTCTACACCTTCCCAGGTGGGGTCAGTCACCTCATCGTCCACCAAGTCCTCCTCCACTTCCTCACTCTGATCATCCTCCTCATGTCTTGATCCCACCACATACTCAGTCATTGACAACTGTATAACATTCTCCTCAACAAGGTCTTGAGACGGAAATAGTGGTTGATTTAATGGCAACTGTGTCTCATCATCATCATCATCATCCACTACTTCCTTTGACCTTAAATGCCGTTCACATCTGTCATCTTCTTGTGATTGGGTACCCTCTAGAGGTTGTGAATCAGGGCACAAGATGTCATGTTCCTCTGCAAGCGTGCTTGGAGAGAGGGTCAAATGAAGGATTGGTGATGAGACGAGCTCCTCACTATATCCCAGTGTGGGATCACTTCTTTGACCAGACCGTGTATGGTGGGAGGAAGGATGATCAGAGTGAGGATTATGTTGACCAGACTCTTGGCTACTGAGAGTGGACTTGGTGGAAGACAGGGTGGTGCTTAACCGACTGGAAGCAGTATCAGCTGACATCCAACCGACCACCTGTTCGCAGTGGTCGGACCTCGAGAGTGATGTCCTGCGACGCCCTGTGAAATGAGACATGAAGCTAGGTATGGTGGATGTCTTTCTTTCTTGTGCTCTGGCACCAGGCACAGTTTCTCCGCGTCCTGACCCGCGCCCTGAACTATCAGGATCACGTCCACTTCCCCGTCCCTTTTTACCCGCCTTCTTCATCTTACACGGAATATGTGACTTTAATATTTGAGTTTGAAAACTTAACAGTATTTCTTCCTATTCTGCAACTGTGCAGAGTACACAGAATAGGCTGCTAAACTGCGGTGACACACACTGAATGGAATATGTGACTTTAATATTTGAGTTTGAAAACTTAACAGTATTTCTTCCTATTCTGCAACTGTGCAGAGTACACAGAATAGGCTGCTAAACTGCGGTGACACACACTGAATGGAATATGTGACTTTAATATTTGAGTTTGAAAACTTAACAGTATTTCTTCCTATTCTGCAACTGTGCAGAGTACACAGAATAGGCTGCTAAACTGCGGTGACACACACTGAATGGAATATGTGACTTTAATATTTGAGTTTGAAAACTTAACAGTATTTCTTCCTATTCTGCAACTGTGCAGAGTACACAGAATAGGCTTCTAAACTGCGGTGACACACACTGAATGGAATATGTGACTTTAATATTTGAGTTTGAAAACTTAACAGTATTTCTTCCTATTCTGCAACTGTGCAGAGTACACAGAATAGGCTGCTAAACTGCGGTGACACACACTGAATGGAATATGTGACTTTAATATTTGAGTTTGAAAACTTAACAGTATTTCTTCCTATTCTGCAACTGTGCAGAGTACACAGAATAGGCTGCTAAACTGCGGTGACACACACTGAATGGAATATGTGACTTTAATATTTGAGTTTGAAAACTTAACAGTATTTCTTCCTATTCTGCAACTGTGCAGAGTACACAGAATAGGCTGCTAAACTGCGGTGACACACACTGAATGGAATATGTGACTTTAATATTTGAGTTTGAAAACTTAACAGTATTTCTTCCTATTCTGCAACTCTGCACAGTACACAGAATGTGCTGCTAAACTGCGGCGAAGCACACTGAATGGAATATGTGACTTTGATATTTTAGTTTGAAGACTTAACAGTATTTCTTCCTATTCTGCAACTCTGCACAGTACACAGAATGTGCTGCTAAACTGCGGCGAAGCACACTGAATGGAATATGTGACTTTGATATTTTAGTTTGAAGACTTAACAGTATTTCTTCCTATTCTGCAACTCTGCACAGTACACAGAATGTGCTGCTAAACTGCGGCGACGCACACTGAATGGAATATGTGACTTTGATATTTTAGTTTGAAGACTTAACAGTATTTCTTCCTATTCTGCAACTCTGCACAGTACACAGAATGTGCTGCTAAACTGCGGCGACGCACACTGAATGGAATATGTGACTTTGATATTTTAGTTTGAAGACTTAACAGAATGTGCTCTAATCTGCAACTTTGCACACTAAACAGAATGTGCTCTAATCTGCAACTTTGCACACTAAACAGAATGTGCTCTAATCTGCAACTTTGCACACTAAACAGAATGTGCTCTAATCTGCAACTGTGCACACTAAACAGAATGTGCTCTAATCTGCAACTTTGCACACTAAACAGAATATATGTTTTTTTTTTTTTTTTTTTTTTCCCCCCACACAAAATAACCTGCTGCCCCCACACACAGTAGTCCTAAAAAGGACTTTTGGTTCTTTTTTTTTCACAATTTTGCTTTTTTTCCTCCCTACACTGACTTTCCCTTCCTATCCTCAGCTCTCCCTGGCTAAGACTGAGCCGAACTCGCTGGTCAGGTGCTATACAGCACCCGACCACGGGTTCTGGCCAGCCAATCAGTGTAATGCCAGCAGCCAACATGGCTGCTGGCATTACACTGATGTCAGAGCCTCCCTGCACGTTTATTGGCTGCGCAGCAGCCGCAAAACGTGCGGGGAGGAGACCCGAACATGGCGGGCGAGCACATGCGGTACTCGTACGAGTACCGCCATGTGCCGAGCAGAGCGATGCTCGAGCCGATCCGAGCATCGGCCGAGCATGCTCGCTCAACACTAGTGGCAAAGTTTTATCCAATGCATTGCATTGGATAACAATCTTTCACTACAAGGCTACCATGGTTGCTATGGGTATGATCATGGCAAATCACGTTAGTTGCTGTCAATCAATCCCTGTCAGATGCTGAATATGGGTTATGTGTTGTACCTTGTTTCTCCTGGGGGTGTGCATGATATCCTTGAGGTATGAATGTCAACCTCAATATGCCACGTCCATTGTATGCATGATGTTTGGGGCCATACTGCTGCCAGTGCAGTGCTGTGTCAATGAGCCTGTGGGCTGGAACAGAACATCATGTGCAGTTTGGTTAGTGTGTTAGCACCAATTCATAGGACTGATGGAGGACTTGCATGGATTGTTTGGATGCCTGTGTTATACTCACAGCTAAAGTGGTCCGTGATGAGCCTGTCTCGGATCTGCTCCCCTCTCAGGATCTCCTCAACATGGCCGATGTCCATGGGCACTTCAGGTATGGGGGGTCCTGGATATCATTCACCATCCTGGTGTCCACTGTGATGTTGTGCATTATTGCACACGCCATTATGATGTCACACACTTTTCCAGGTGCATACTGTGAACAATGTTTGTGTAGAGGACGTACTAGCTGTGGGTCAGGAGCATGGTGAGCAGTGTTGTGTGTGTACACCTGTGGATGTGGTGTGATGTAGTATTGTGAACTCCCCCAGAAGCCATCCCCCTGTATAAGTTCCATTCTCGAAGTCTTTGTGTACTGAGGAGTTTTGAAGAATATACTAATCATGAGAGCTGCCAGGATATTTTGCACAGACATTCATAATCCTCATGTTGCCATCACACACCATCTGCATGTTCATGGAATGGAAGTTCTTCCTGTTGATGAATAGCTGTGCTTCACGTGCTGGGGCTTTGATACGGACATGGGTGCAATATATAGCACCCATGACCCTGGGCATGCCTCCCCTTGCGTAAAAGCCCTGCTTGAGATGTGTCCAGTCCATGTCGGCGGTGGGGAAATGTATGTAGGTACTGGCCTTGCTTTTGAGGGCGGGCAAGACCTGGGCCAGCACTCTGGAGAATGTGGCCTGTGACATGCCAGATGCATAACCCTCAGTGGATTGGAAGGCGCCACTTGCCGTAAAGTGTATGGGACAGAGGAGTTTTTGCAGGCCAGATAGGACATGGTTGTGGATGTAGATGGGATCCACCTGATCCTTGACAACCTCATACAAGGCAATGACGCTGTGTGGCCTCAACCTGTAGCGATCAATCACCTCGTCATCGGTCATTCCAAAGATGGTGACCCTTGGGCGGTATACCCTGGGCCTTGGTGGTAATCTATACATCCTCCGCTGCTGCAGGGGTCCCTGTGGCAGCTGGGGAGGGTCCTGTTGCTGTGGAGCATCCTGTTGCTGCAGCTGTGCATCTGCAGGCAGGTGCTGCCCTCCAGGTGGTGATGGCCTCCTGTGTGGCTGCTGAACCAGAACCTCCTCACTTACAACAGGTGAAGGGTGCTGATCAGGTGTGCCTGGGGGTTTCTGGTGTTCCCTAACACTCGCCCTTGCATGCCTTCTCCACAGTCTTCTCATCAATAAGTATCCCAACATACTTATTGTTCTCTGTCTCTATCTCTCTCTATCTCTCTCTTCCTGAGTGGAAAAGAAGCCACAAGTGAATGTGGTGAGCTGTCCCTTTAAGTACCTGGTAGGGCGTTGTGTAGGTGTGCTGATGAAGTGAGTGATGACCATTGGGAAGGTGTTTGTTGTCCAGGTAAGTGTTTTCAGGTGTGTCTGTGTTTTAAAATGTGTTGTGTTCTGATTGCTGTGTCTCTGTCAGTTGCGGGTGTGAAGTTTTGGAGTGCAGGTTGCATTGGGATCGTGTGGTGATGTTGCACAGGTAAGCTCGTTTTGTGCTGGCAGGTGTCCATGTTGCTTGATAACCCCCATTGTTCCGTGCCATGTTATGTTGATGTTTTTTTGGAGGTCCATGTCTCTGTGGTGTTGCTTGTTGTTGTGTGTGACAGTGATTTGTGGTGTCTGTTCATGTTTTGTGTTCTTTTGGCATTGCATGGGTTAATTTTGTCATTTACATGCTTGTGCGGTATGAGGATTGTCTTTAAAGGTGGTTCTTTTTGACTGTTATGTATCTAACGGCTAACAAAACTGGGTCTTAAGTTTTAGCCGTTAAGTGTATCTTTTTTTCAACCGTTAGCAGTACCGCACTCCTTTAAATAGCTCTGGGGAATCTTGTTCAATGCATCACAATGCATGTCAATCTATCAGCCGTAAGGATTTGTGAACTGTCGTTAGCTGTTCTTAAGACAGACCTTTAAATGGCTTACAACACATAAACACACCCGTTAGTGCTTTTTTTTGCTAACTGCTGACTTTAAATCTACCCCTTTAAGAGGTAGCTATCACCAGGATATTGCCCTGTCAGCAGGTATGCTTTCCTGTGAGTAGAACTGCAAATGAAACCAGGGCTGCATGGTGAGTCCTGGTAGGCTAACAAGGGAGCAGAAAGGGGGGTTGAAAAGGGACCTCTGCTGTCTGGGACATCTGGAATTAAAGTAAAGCTGGGTCCATTTAGCAACTATATATGGAAGCTGTTTAAACTGTTGAAGGCAAAACACATAATGGTCAAATGTGATGTAAAAGGATAGTCTTTATACAAATGCACAGCACAACAAGGAGTTATAGTAGAATGGGTCTTACCTTAAATTACATACAACTGATGTTAAATAAAACACAATTGCGTTTTGGCAAACTGTAGGAGATGACACCAAAATCCACATGCAACCCATCAAAACAAGGAAAACAGGGAATACAACCAATACACCACAGACAAATGTGATGACTCCCCTAGATTTAATTCTGTAACAACCATCCCTAATTACCAAAGTACCCTCTCCAGAAGTTACAACTCCAGAGTCACATGGATACTGCTCTAACAATACAATAACATTTAAGTACTAGTTACAAAGCCTGTATACATGGGCTGATCCAGAGCGGGGAGCTCTGGATGGCTCACAGCCTGTTTGTGAGAGTTTGAAAGAGTAAAAGGGGAATTTTTTTGATACTCTGCCTTTGAATAACATGTACCATGCACCTCTGCTCACTTTTATTTACTAATTTATCAGTGCTGAGTACCACATCTATGATCACTTTTGGGGGAACATTGGCAGCAGGTAGATCAGCAGATGCAGAAATAGAGAAAACAAAATCAGGTATTATTATTATTGTATACTTATTTTATTTTTTTAGAACCCTTGGAAATTCAGAATTCATGCACATAATGCAAAATACTACCTTTTATGTGAGTCAGATAAGTAGGCAAAATACTGCTTAACCCCTTCAGTGCCAGAGGCTCGGGCCATTTTCTGAACCCTGCAGGCCAGACACTTTTTCAGCATTTTTGCTATCCTTCCGTTTAGGCTTGATTTCCTCTGGGGATTTTTAGTTATTTATGGAAAACTATATATTGTTTTTTTCAGAACTAATTGAGCTTTCTCGTGATACCTTACATGAAGAGAATTTTACATCGTGCAAAAAGCTATGATGTCATAATGACAAAAAAAAGTGAAAATTTACTCATTTTGCTAAAATCACATACTATGTATCAAAAACATTTACCTTGATTGAAAAAGTTTCAATTATTTGAAAAAGCCCAGAGTCCCCCGAGTAAAAAAATACCAAATTTGTATAGTTTTACCTAAGTCCAAGGCTAGCGTAGAGCCCTAATCACCAGCAGCGCAAAATGACATTTTCAACTTTATAAACTAAAATGCACATTCTAGGGTTTTTGTGGTAAAACTACCCTAAAACAGTGGAATAACTATATAAAACTATATATTTCTGAAAAGTAGACAACCTGCCGCATCTAATGAGGGGTAACTTGCCTTCTTGCCCCAAGCCTGTGGTACCCAAATGCTTCCAGAAGGTGGCACTATAGGAAAAAAATGGCATTTTCTTACATTTCTGCCCCTTCAACTGTACTGAAATCTGTGAAAACCATGTAATTTACAACTGTATTCATTAGCTAGTCCTCTTGGGAGAAAAATTACACCCCATTGGTTTGGGTTCACCTACCACAGGGGATGCTAGAAGTGCAAAAAGACACCTACTACAACCTCTAAATTTTCTAACATTTTCTCAAACATTACTTGTCTATACAAAAATGGTTATAACAACTAGAGAATTAAAGAAAGGCTACACAAACCATAACATTTTGGAAAGAAGACAACCTGCCGCATCTAATGAGGGGTAAATTGCCTTCTTACCCCAAGCCTGTTGTGCCCAAATGCTTCCAGAAGGTGGCACTATAGAAAAAAAATGGCATTTTCTTACATTTCTGCCACTTCAACAGTACTTAAATCTGGGAAAACCATGGAATTTACAACTATATTGATTAGCTAGTGCTCTTGGGAGAAAAATGACACCCCATTGGTATGGGTTCACCTACCACAGGGGATGCTAGAAGTGCAAAAAGACACCTACTACAACCTCTAAATTGTCTAACATTTTTTCAAACATTACTTGTCTATACAAAAATGGTTATAACAACTAGAGAAGTAAAGAAAGGCTACACAAACCACACCATTTTGGAAAGAAGACAACCTGCCGCATCTAATGAGGGGTGAATTGCCTTCTTACCCCAAGCCTGTTGTGCCCAAATGCGTCCAGAAGGAGGCACTATAGGAAAAAAATGGCATTTTCTTACATTTCTGCCCCTTCATCTGTATGGAAATCTGTGAAAACCATGGAATTTCCAACTGTATTCATTAGCTAATGCTCTTAGGAGAAAAATGACACCTCATTGGTATGAGTTCCCCTACCTTAGTGGGCGCTACAAGTACCAAACTACACCTATTGCAACCACTAATTTTTCTAACATTTTCTCAAACATTACTTGTCTGTAGAAAAATGGTTATAACAACTAGAGAAGTGAAGAAAGGCTACACAAACCATACCATTTTTGAAAGAAGACAACCTGCCGCATCTAATGACGGGTGAATTGCCTTCTTACCCCAAGCCTGTTGTGCCCAAATGCTTCCAGAAGGTGGCACTATAGGAAAAAAATGGCATTTTCTTACATTTCTGCCCCTTCATCTGTATGGAAATCTGTGAAAACCATGGAATTTCCAACTGTATTCATTAGCTAGTGCTCTTAGGAGAAAAATGACACCTCATTGGTATGAGTTCCCCTACCTTAGTGGGCGCTACAAGTACCAAACTACACCTATTGCAGCCACTAATTTTTCTAACATTTTCTCAAACATTACTTGTCTGTAGAAAAATGGTTATAACAACTAGAGAAGTGAAGAAAGGCTACACAAACCATACCATTTTTGAAAGAAGACAACCTGCCGCATCTAATGAGGGGTGAATTGCCTTCTTACCCCAAGCCTGTTGTGCCCAAATGCTTACAGAAGGTGGCACTATAGGAAAAAATGGCATTTTCTTACATTTCTGCCCCTTCATCTGTATGGAAATCTGTGAAAACCATGGAATTTCCAACTGTATTCATTAGCTAGTGCTCTTGGGAGAAAAATGACACCTCATTGGTATGAGTTCCCCTACCTTAGTGGGCGCTACAAGTACCAAACTACACCTATTGCAGCCACTAATTTTTCTAACATTTTCTCAAACATTACTTGTCTGTAGAAAAATGGTTATAACAACTAGAGAAGTGAAGAAAGGCTACACAAACCATACCATTTTTGAAAGAAGACAACCTGCCGCATCTAATGGGTGAATTGCCTTCTTATCCCAAGCCTGTTGTGCCCAAATGCTTCCAGAAGGTGGCACTATAGGAAAAAAATGGCATTTTCTTACATTTCTGCCCCTTCATCTGTATGGAAATCTGTGAAAACCATGGAATTTCCAACTGTATTCATTAGCTAGTGCTCTTAGGAGAAAAATGACACCCCATTGGAATGAATTGACATACCTTAGGGGTGCCAGAAAAGCATAACTACACCTACCTGTTTGCTTCTTCGAAAATGGCTGCTTGTACTAAAATGTTCATAACTGTTAGAGACATGACGGAAAGGTATAAAAGGTATACCATTTTGGAAAGTAGACATTGTCCCGCATCAAATGAGGGGTCACTTGCCTTTCTACCCCTGGGCTGAAGTGCACAAATATTTCCAAAAGTTGGCGCTATGGGAATAAATACATGTTTTTTTTACATTTCCACCACTTCAAAGATACTAAAATCTTTGAAAACCATAACATTTCCTGCTGTATTCAGTACCTGCTACCAACATGAGAAAAATGGTAGCCCATTTGTGTGGCTTAACATACAATATGTGGGTGCTAGGAACACGTACGTAAACCTGACACTTTTGTTTCTTAAATTATCTGCTTGCACTAAAATGGTTATAACCATAATAGATATGCAGGAAAGGTAGAAAACAATGCCATTTTGGAAAGAAAACAACCTGACGCATCTAATGAGGGGTCACTTGCCTTCATAGCCAAAGGCTGGCATGCACAAATGCTTCCAGGAGGTGGCGCTAATGAAAAAAAAAGGCATTTTCTTACATTTCTGCCCCTTCAAATGTATGGAGCTCTGTGAAAACCATGGAATTTTCAACTGCATTCGTTAGCTAAAGCTCTTAGGAGTCAAACGACACCCCATTGGTATGAGCTGAACTATCTTAGGGAGTGCTAGAAGTAGAAAACTACACCTACTACAAACTGATGTTTCTAACATTTTCTCAAACCTGACTTGCCTCTATGAAAATGGCTATAACACCTTCAGAAGTGAAGAAAAGGTAGATAACCTATACCATTTTGGAAAGAAGACAACATGCCGCATCTAATGAGGGGTCACTTGCCTTTTTACCCCTAAGTTAGTTGGCACAACTATTTCCAGAATGTGGTGCTACAGGAAAAAAACCAAACATTTGTTTTACACATCAGTCACTTCAAAGATACTAAAATGGTTCAATGGCGTGGGATTTCCTAGGAGGACTTCTTGCCAGCCTAAGAAAAATGGTACCCCACTGCTATGGGTTGACATACCAATTTACACTACAGGAGCGTAGCTACCAGTGAAACAGGAATGAGAAAGCAAACAGTGTATGTGTGATTTTATGGCTAACAGATGAAAGAAGCTAGGGCGTCAGCCAGTGTACGCGCGGACCTGTGACTACCAGTGTAACAGTGTGGGAGTGTGAGGGATTAGGCAGTGTGTGTGGGTATGAGCAAGGATGGTGGAGATGGTGGGGCAGTGTCTGAGAGTGTGTATGGGAGATCTGTGACTACCAGTGTGCACTGTATGTCCCCCTCATACAAAGTTTGATTCCCAGCCTGAATCTAGTGCATACTGGTACTTTGAGTCTACCAATAGGCAGTGGAAACAGGCTGGGGGTCAGGCTGGGGAATGGGACTGCCAGTTGGCTGTGGAACCAGGCAGGGGAATACGGTACGTGTGTGTGTGGGGGGCGGAATCGGAGGCATTTTTTGTGCATGCCACAAGGGTGCCCAATGCACTGCAAAGCAATGCGTTGGACCCTCTGTTGCACACAAAGAGTTTTTTTTTTTTAATTATTATTTTGTATTCATACCTCGTTGGGGAGGCGGTGTCAGGAACATTCCTGGTGTCCCCCATCCAGGTCTAAAAACAGAATAATAAAAAAAAAAAAGTGTGTGTGTGTGTGTTACAGGGGGTCCAACGTATTGCAAAGCACTGCGTTGGACCCCCCCGTGTAATGTGCATTTTTGGGGGCTTTTCCCCCAATATTTTTGTGTAGACCTCGTTGGGGGCATCAGAACCCATACAATGAGGTCTAAATAAAAAATAAAAGGGGGAAAAAAAATAATCCTTTGGGTGCCACAGGGGTGTCCAATGGATTGCAAAGCAATGCATTGGGCCCCTGTAGCACACAAAGGGTTAATTTTTTTATCGATACTTTGTATTCAGATGGCCACCAAACAAGCTCTGATCACAAAGTAATGATAAAAAGTCCTGTGTGTGTGCCACAGGAAGGGGGTCTGCATTGAACCCCTATCCCAGTGGCACACACAGGGTTACATTTTTTTTAATTTTTTTTTTTTTTTTATTATATACCTCATTGAGGGGCATCAGGACCCCCTGATCCCTCCCCAATGAGGTCTTAGTAAAAAAATATATATATGTCCACAAACGGAGTGACCCTGTGAGTGCCACAAGGGTCTCCAGCGCATTGCAAAGCAATGCATTGGATCCTTGTGGCACTCAGAGGGTTAATTTTTTTTCTATCATTACTTGGTAATCAGAGCTTGTTGGGGGGCCATCAGGACCAATCCTGATGACCCCCCCAACAATCTCTGATAACAAAGTAATGATAAAAGCCCTGTGTGTGCCGCAGAAGGGGGGCTGCATTGCCCCCCCCCCCCCGTGGCACACACAGGGTTCATTTTTTTTTTTATTTACTTTTTTTTATTATAGACCTCATTGAGGGGTATACAAACCCCCCTGATCCCCCCAATGAGGTCTTAACAAAAAAAAAAAGTTATCAAAAAAAGTGTCCCTGTGAGTGCCACCGGGGTCTCCAGCGCATTGCAAAGCAATGTGTTGGACCCTTGTGGCACTCAGAGGGTTAATTTTTTTTTTTTTCATTACTTTGTAATCAGAGCTTGTTGGGGGCCATCAGGAGCAACAACAAAATAATGATAAAAGCCCTGTGTGTGCGCCACAGGAGGGGGGTGGTGCATTGGACCCCCACCTGTGGCACACACAGGGTTAATTTTTTTTTTTTTTTTTTTTTTTTTTTTTCAATTATAGACCTCATTGAAGGGCATCAGGATCCCCCCTGATCCCCCCAATGAGGTCTT